>CM052438.1:62180508-62214091 GCA_028533085.1 Varecia variegata
GTATTGAACCAGCCTTTTGTTTTGACTATTTCTTTGGTTTCAAGTGAACACTATTATAAATAAATACCTTTTCATAAATTATTGTCCATGGCTTTATTTACTGTCTTAGGTTAAATACTTAAAAGGCATCAAAGGGTATGAGCAAGTTTAGCCCTTTTAAGACACAGTGGCAAGTTGCCTTCCAGAAAGAACATAGACTCAGGTGTCACATTCCTTGGGATTAAAACACAGCTCTGCCACCCAGGGCCGCATTCTGACTTTCACAGGCCCTAGGCACTTTTACCTTTGTGGGCTTCTTCCTCCATAAAATAACATTAAGAATAATATTTTATAACTGTATTGGTATAAAAACAAATATATTAACTTTATACATTAAAACATTTTCTTTAGCCTAAACATCCTTTTTTGGTTTTTGCCTTTTGATTTTATAAAGCAATCAAAACATTTTTGTTTTGAACAAAACATTTTGTTTTGTTTAGGAACAACAGTTCCTAAAACTGTTGTTACCCTTAGACACTGTGCCCTGAGACACTGGTTGGATGACCCAACCCCACTGCCACTTACGAACTATGAGATTTGGCCAAATAACTTAATTTGATTGTACCTCAGCTAGAAAATTGGTATAGTGCTTCCACATGATGTACTAAAAAGTAAGTAAGTTGCTCCAAGAAAAATGCATAAAGCTACTTAACACATAAGCATGGCACATAATCAATAAATTACTGGTGTAATTGTTATCAATTTTCCTACAGCCCCATATGAGAGTTATGTGGTTGCGCTTCTTCAATGTGCCCAAGTCATCATGATATATCATCATGATATATTTTCATCTGGGTAAATATGGTAGCTTATTGTTTGTCCTTTGTCCGTTTTCTTACTGGAGTATTCACAAAAGGGCACTTTAGGCCGGGCGCGGTGGCTCACGCCTGTAATCCTAGCACTCTGGGAGGTCGAGGCGGGAGGATCGCTTGAGCTCAGGAGTTCAAGACCAGCTTGAGCAAGAGCAAGACCCCGTCTCTATTAAAAATAGAAAAAATTATCTGGACAGCTAAAAATATATAGAAAAAATTAGCCAGGCATGGTGGCACATGCCTGTAGTCCCAGCTACCCGGGAGG
This sequence comes from Varecia variegata, assembly GCA_028533085.1. Taxonomy (NCBI): domain Eukaryota; kingdom Metazoa; phylum Chordata; class Mammalia; order Primates; family Lemuridae; genus Varecia; species Varecia variegata. The sequence continues at coordinate 62,181,625 of CM052438.1, forward strand.
CTGAGGCAGAAGGGTTGCTTGAGCCCAGGAGTTTGAGGTTGCTGTGAGCTAGGCTGATGCCACGGCACTCTACCCCGGGCAACAGAGCAAGACTCTGTCTAAAAAAAAAAGGGCATCTTTATATGATATAGATATTGATCCTATGTAAAACTACTGGTCTTTTCCATTTTTATTTTCTTCTATTATTTTTTACTTCACAAATCTTTCCCACTCTGAGACCGTATAATTTCTCTGCCTTTCTTATTTTTACTTGCTTGACAATTTACTTTTTTCATTAAATAATTTAACCCTCTAGGATTTCTTGTGGAGTGATGCTCTAACTTTTTTTTTTTAATAGCTCATGGTATTCCCCAGCCCATTTGTTTAAAAAAATCTTTCTCTAACTGTAGTAGTTTTAAAAGATGCTCACAAATTTTTTGATACTCCTCCCCTCAAAAGGTGGAAACTAATTCTCTCCCATGTGAATGTGGGCTATAATTAGTGACTTGTTTTTAATAGATACAGCATAGCAAAAATGACTGTGTCACTTCCAAGGTCATAAAAAGGCATTGTGGATCTCTCCACGCTCTCTCAGATCATTCACAGCTGCCAGGAGGCAAAGTTACATCAAGCAGCTCAATGAAGAGGCCCTCACAGCAAGGGACTGAGAAATCCTGCCAAGATCCAGCAAGATCTCAGGCCTCCTGGCAATCACCATGTGAGTGAGACATCTTAGAAGCGGGTCCTTCAGCCTAAGTCAAGCCTTCAGGTGATTGCATCTTGACTACAGCCTCATCAGAGAGCTTGGACCGGAACCATCCAGCTAAATTACTCTCAAATTGTTCACCCACAGTAACTATAAATGTGAGATAATAAATGTTTATTGTTTTAAGCCACTAAATTTGGGGGATAATTTGTTATCCAGCAATCAATAACAAATCCAGTGGTTCTCAACCTGGGACAGTTTTGCATCCCAGGGGAACTTGGCAACAGCTTAAGACATTTTTCATAAGGAGGGGTGGAGAGCGTTCTATTGGCATCTAGTGGGTAGAGGCCAGGATTGGTATTAAACATCCCACAGTGCACAAGACAGTCTCCTCACCCCACTCAAGCAACACAGAATGATCAGTACAAATGGCATTAGTGCTGAAGATGAGAAACCCTGACCCAACCTGTTTTCCCTTGCACCTTAAAGTTTCCTTTTTCACTTGTACTTGTGAAAGAGGTGGGGTTTGCTTCATTTCCGTTACTCATTTGGATGCTGTTTCACTTGTTTCTAACCCTCTTTAGTGTTCTCCTCATGCTCCCCTGCTGGTCAAAGCCTGAAACTCACAGATGGGTGGCATAGATAGCTGTGCCTCTTGGACAGTCTGCTACTTCCTTGAGGGCTCCTTTGACAGCAGTGAAGTTTCCTGTCCTCTTTCCATGGGCCTCTCTCCTATTTACCTTTCTGCAAGTACTGTACACAGTAATCATGTATGTCAGACTTCAGGGTTGAAAATAACTTAAAGCAATTATATTTTATGAAAGGAGGCCCGGAGTGGTGGTTCACGCCAGTAATCCTAGCACTCTGGGAGGCCGAAGTGGGAAGATCACTTGAGGTCAGGAGTTCAAGACCAGCCTGAGCAAGAGTGAAACTCCTGTCTCTACCAAAAATAGGAAAAATTAGCCGGGTGTGATGCCATGGGAGTGGTGGCATGTGCCTGTAGCCCCAGCTACTCAGAAGGCTGAGGCACGAGGATCACTTGAGCCCAGGAGCTTGAGGTTGCAGTGAGCTATGATGACACCACTGCACTCAATCCAGGGAAACAGAGCGAACCCTGTCTCTAAATAAATCAATATTTTATGAAGGAAATCATTTTTGGTGATACTTTTTAAAAATTTGCCTGATTGAAGTATTGCCTACATACACTAAAATAAACTTATTTAAATGATAGAGCTCAATGAGTTTTGACAAATGAATACACCAATGTAATTACCCCACCACGTTTCCAACACTGTAAAAAGTACCCTCAAGCCCTTCCTTAACCCAGCTACTCCTAGTCCTAGGCAACCACTGGTCTGCTTTCTGTCACTATAGAATAATTGTACTTTCTCAAGAATTTGATATAAATAGAATCATCCAGTATGTACTCTTTTGTGTGTGATTTCAGCTCAGCGTGTTTTAGAGAGTCACTCATATTCTTGTGTGTAGCAGTCATTTCTTCTTTTTTATTGCTATGTAGTATGCCCTTGTATAGATTTGCTACAATTTGCTTATTTTTGTCCTATTGATGGATATTTGCTTTGTTTCCAGTTTGGGGCCATTATGACTAAAGATTCTATGAACATTTGTTTAAAAGTCCTTGTGTGCACATATGTGTTCATTTTTCTTGGGTATATAATGTATAAGAGTGAAATAGCAGGGTCATATAGTCATATATTTAAGCTTATATGAAATTGCCAAACTGTGTTCCAAAGTGGTTGGACCACTTCCATTCCCCCAGTAATGCATGAGAGTTCCACTTGTCCCATTTCCTCTCCAACACTTAGTAGTTGTCAATCCTGTCTAATGTTAGCCATTCTGGTGGGTGTGAAGTGGCAACTCAATGTGTTTTAATTTGCATTTTCCCGATGACTAAAGATGTTGAGTACCATTCCCTGTACTTATGGGCCATTTGTATATTTTCTTTTGTTAAGTGTCTGTTCAAATCTTTTGTCTATTTCAAATTGGTTTTGTCCTCTTATTACTGAGGTGTGGATATTCTGTACAGATTCTTTTATATCTGTCCTTTGTCATATATATATATGTTGTGAATATTTTCTCCCAGATTGTGGCTTGTTGTGGCAAGTCAGCCTCCACAATGGACCCCATTGATTCTGGCCTCCTGCTATCTACATGCTCTTGTACAGTCCCTTCCCCTATGGAGCTGAACTGTGTGACAAAGAGGAAATTATAGAAGGGATAGTATGTGGCTTCTGAGGCTAGATCATAAAAGACATTGCAGCTTCTACTTTGCCCTCTTGAGTTGCTTCCTCTAGAGAAAGCCAGTCCTTTGGCAAGGTTCATGCGGAGAGGAACTGAGGCCTCTTGATAAATAGCCAGCAGCAATAATTTGCCAGTCATGTGTGGCACCTTGGAAGTGGACCCTCCAGCCCCTATCAAGCCTTCATATTACTGCAGTCTCATTCAACACTCTATGCCAGACTGGCTAGCCAGGTAATTCATATATTACTGATCCTCAAAAACTGTGAGAAGTAATAAATGTTTATTGTTGTTTTTGGCCACTAGGTGTTGGAGAAGTTTCTTACACAGAAACAGACATACTTGTGTGTCCATTTTCTTAGCAATGTGTTTTGAGGAGTAAACATTTCATTTTGATGAAGCTAAAGTCATCTTTTATTTATTTATTTATTTTTTTGAGATAGTCTCTCTCTGTATCCAGAGCTAGAGTACAGTGGCATCATTAGAGCTCACTGAAACCTCAAACTCCTGGGCTCAAGTGATCCTCCTGCCTCAGCTTCCCAAGTAGCTGGGACTACAGCCGCACACCACCATACCTAGCTAATTTTTTATTTTCTGTGGAGACAGGATCTCGCTTTTGCTGAGGCTGGTCTGAAACTCCTGGCCTCAAACAATAGTCATACCTCAGCCTTCCAAAGTGGTAGGATTACAGGTGTAAGCCACTGCCCCCTGCCTTGTTTTGTTATTCATGCTTTTTGTGACATATTTAGGAAATTTTACCTACTCTAAGATGGTGAAGACTTTTTATACTTTTTCTCCTTAAAGTTTAGAGTTTTATCTTTTACATATATGTCTATAATCCATTTAAAATTATTCTTTGCTTATGGTAATAGGAAGGAATCAATGTTCATTTTTGTCTAAATGGATATACAGTTATTTCGAAACCATTTGTTGAAAAGACAATCCTTTACCCGTTGATTTACTTTGGACCTTTAGTGAAAACTCAGTGTCTATTTCTGGACTCTCTATTCCTTCCATTGAACCATATGTCTATCCTTACACAAATATCACACTGTCTTGATTACTATAACTTTAGAAAGTTTTGAAATTGGGAAGTATAAATTTTCCAAATTTGTTCTTTTTCAAAATGGTTTTCATTCTTACAGGTTCTTTGCATTTCCATATGAATTGTAGAATTAGCTAGTTAACTTTTATTAAAAATAGAAACCTCCAGGAGTTTGATTGCGATTGTGAATATATAGGTCAATTTAAGAGAAATTGACATCTTAACAGTATTTAGTCTTATGATCCATGAATATAGTATAGGTCTCAACTTATTTAGGCCTCCTCTTATTTTTCTTATCAATGTTACGTATTTTTCATAGTATTGGTATTGCATATACTTATCCTTAAGTATTTCCTGCTTTTTGATGCTACTAGGGGTCTTCAACAAGTCTATGAAAAATGATGAAAAATTTATTCATGGACTTAAAAATTTCTTTGCACCAAAATAAACTTGTACTAACTTGTTAACATGTCTGATCTAGTTAGAGGCATTAAGAAAAATAAGATATCAGTTTGAAAATAGGGCTATCAGAGCAACATGAAGTCTTCTAAAATTGAAGCAAGAACAAACATCAAATTTATGAGGAGGCTTGGATGAAGAATGATAAAATCACTCATTCTTCATAAAAAGTTTATAAGGAAAATGCTCCAAAGAAATCAACGGTTTACAAATGGATAACCTTTTTTAAGAAGGGATGAAACCATGTCAACATGAAGCCTGCAGTGGCAGATCATCCACATCAATTTGCAAGAAAAAAATTCATCTTCTTCATGCCCTAATTGAAGAGTAGCAATGATTAACAGCAGAAACAATAGCAAACACCATAAACATCTCAATTACTTCAGCTTACTCAATTCTGACTGAAAAATTAAAGTTGAGCAAACTTTCTACTCTATGGATAACAAAACCATTACACCCAGATGAGCTGCAGACAAGAGCAGAGAATTCAATGAACGTTTTAAATAAGTGGGATCAAGATCCTGAAGCATTTCTTCTAAGAATTGTAACAGGAGGTGTAACATGGCTTTACCAGTATGATCCTGATGACATAGCACAATCAAAGCTATGGCTACCAAGAAGTAGCAGTGTTGCAGTCAAAGTAAAAGAGGACTGATCAAGAGCAAAGGTTATGGCAACAGTTTCTTAGGATGTGAAAGGCATTTTGATTTGTTGACTCTCTGGGGGCCAAAGAACAATAACATCTGCTTATAATGAGAGTATTTTGAGAAAGTTAGTCCAAGCTTTAGTAGAAAAATGCCTGGGAAAGCTTCACTAGAGAGTCCTTCTCCACCATAACAATGCCCTTGCTCATTCCTCTCATGAAACAAGGGCAATTCTGTGAGAGTTTTGATGGGAAATCAGTAGACATCCACTTTACAGTCCTGCTTTGGCTACTTCTGACCTCTTTTTGTTTCTTAATCTTAAAAAAATCTGTAAAGAAAATCCATTTTTCTTCAATTAATAATATAAAAAAGACTCCATTGACATGGTTAAATTTCCAGGACCCTCAGGTCTTTAGAGATGGACTAAATGGATGGTATCATTGCTTACTAAAATGTCTTGACCTTGATGGAGATTATGTTGAGAAATAAAGTTTATGTTTTTTATTTTTATCTTTTAATTCCATTTTTCCATGAACTTTTTAAAGTCCCCTCATATTGTAAATGGTATTTTAAAAATTTTATTTTATTTCATTTGCTGGTGTATTTAAACACAATTGAGTTTTAAATATTTGTCTTATACACTGAAATTTTTAAAAATAAACTTATTAGTCCTAGTAGTGTTTTATAGATGCCTTTGGATTTTCTATGTACACAATTATGTTTCTGTAAAAAACGTATTTTATTTTATTTTTTTCTTTCCATTCTGTATGCTTTTATTGTCTTTTCTTGCATTATTGCACTGACTAGAACATTCAGTATGTTGAACAAAAGTGGTGAGAAAAGACATCTTTAACTTATTCCTGATTTTTAGGAAAAGCATTCAGTGTTTTACCATTAGGTATCATGATGCTATCCATAGGTCTTTTGTATATGCTGTTTACCAGGTTCAGGAAATTCCTTTCTTTTCCTAGTTTGCTGAGAACTTTTTTTTAATATTATGAATAAATGTTAAATTTTATCAATGCTTGTGGGGTGTCTCTATAAAAATGATTTTTTTTTCATTTTTAAACTGTTTATATGAAATTTACTTGCCATTGTAGCAATATTAAGAGGCGGGACCTTTAAGAGGTGATTATGCCATGAGGGCACTACCCTCATGGGTGGGATCGGTGCTGTTATAAAATGGCAAGCTCAGGCCCTTCTTGTCCTCTCTTTGCCCTTCCATTTTCTGCCATGCAATGACACAGCAAGAAGACCTTCCCCAGATGCCAGCACCTTGATCTTGGACTTTCCATCCTCCCAAATCATAAGCCAAGAAATTTCCATTCAAAGATAAATTACCCAGTCTCAGATATTCTGTTATAGCAGCACAAGTGGACTAAGACATATATATAGTCTATATATGTCCATAATCATATATTAATATCATTGGTTTTGAGCAATTTGATTATTAAGTGTCTTTGTGAGATTTGCTATGTATTTACACACATAGGCCTACCCCTTGAGATTTAAATAAAATTGGCTCCGTCCCCTTAGCCAACATTCTATGGGAAGTCTAGTCTCCCTCCCTCCTACAATCTTTCTGAATTCCCAAAAACATATGTTCACATGGTCTCTTCTGGCTGTGTGAATAAGCGCCCAATTAACTTTTGCTTTCACACATACACATCCCACATGGCTGGTCTCTTCTCTGTTCTACACTAGACACAATCTCAAGACTCTTTTAAATTCTTCCTCACCACCCCATCCCCCCCAAAAGAAAACCTCACTCATAAAAGTTGTTCTTTGTGGGTAGCATTCTTCACTGATGTGAGAACAAGGAATTTGCATGCAGCAATGCAAACAATTTAAAATTGATCTTTAGAAGATTCCTAATTTCAAAAGCCCTTCAGCTACCCCATGGCCAGGGATTTCTCACTGGCCATTTCTCTTCACAAGCATAATGCTGCTGCTTCTCTTCACTCTCTCTTCATACAAATTATTTTTTATTTCTTAAGTAGAGTGGTTTGTTTATCTCTTTGTTTATCTTCTTCCAAACTATGCCCCCAGCCCATACTTTCATGCTTTATATTAAGATATCTTTCTCAATAAAATGATTTCTTTCCCAAGGAAAACTGACATCAAATGAGAAAATAATTTTTTTTCCCACTCCACTAAACAAGGATCTATTTCTAGGTCATTTATTGCATACCTGCCCTCTGTCTTTTTTTTTCCTTCAGTTAGATCACACTCTTAATTTCTGTAGCTATATTATATGGTTTAATACTTATAAGCAAGGTTGATATACCGAAGTTTTAACAACTGGTAAAGCACAAACATGAACTAATCAGAACCAATGAATTCGTCAATCACGACAGGGCACTGATTAGAGACCGCAGGGTGTGACCATAACAGTGTGTATACAGGCTCTTATTACTCTTCCTTTTCAAAATTTTTTTGGTGATCTTCACACGATTGTTATCATCAGTTATATTAGTTATTTTGTTTAATTAAAAAAAAACCTCATCAGGATGGTGATTGAAATTGCACTGAACCTTTAGATTAATTTAGGAAGAACTGATATTTTAACAGCACTCTTTCCACTGTCATTTTCCCTCTCCCTTCCTTCCTCCTGATCCTGAAAAAAAGCAACTAATGTCTTTTATGAGGTTTCAGGACACAGAATGGGCCTCATTCACTAGTAGAAATTGCGGCAGTATGTTCAAAGGTCGGTGTACAAGTGTGGCTTCCTTTGAGCAGGCCTAGATACCATTACTGTTCTTTTCTCTGTTTCTCCCTTTTTGCACTCTTCTTTTCTCTCTTTTCCTTTAATACAAGATTAGTGGTAGTCCAGGTTGTGGGGAACAGAGAATATGGTTGGGGACTGGTGTGAAGATGAAGGCCCCTAATAGTAAACTGTTAGTTTGCTCATCTTTGTCATTGTTTCCTCTATTTACATTTCTCAGGGCCCCTCAGGGAGGAGGGGTGTCTGGACCACAGTTAGATTTAGGTACTCCTGGGTCCTGTAATACCACTTTAATTTCACTGTCACTTCTATTAATAATGTTGTCTTCATTAAAGAATGAAGTATTCACAGGATTTATTTATATATATTTGTATTTCCCCAGGAAAATGTTATAGTTTTCCTTATATAGATCCACCAGATTAAGAACTCATCGGGAAAATTATGTTAAATAATATTAAATCCATATTGGTACCTCAATTGCTTTTTTCAACATGTCTTTCAAGATAATCTATTATATAATTTTTCCCTTTTGATTCATTTATAGGTTGTATTATATTAATAAGTTTCCTCTAAGGATTTATCCTTGCATTCCTGGATTAGTCTTTTCTTGTTTGTCGTGGTTTTTATATTAAACAGTCTATGAAAAGCACCTTACAGCTAGGCTATCCCCTTCTGAGAGGCCTTGGAGTACCTGTAATCCTTATGCTCTTGTCTCTAAGATTTATGTTTGCCCAGTAACACCAACACTTGACAGCAGCTGAGCAGAGGAGTGATGAATTCTTGACCCAAAGATGCTCATTTGAAAAAGTAGCCTATAGCCTAAGACATGGCCAGGAGGAAGTGCTTTCCAACATTCTCCTGGAATAGGACAGTCTGGCAGTATCAGACACTCAGAGTGACATACAGATAAGAGAATGGCACGGAAATAAAGAGAAAGAAGCAGTAATCAGAAGCCATGAGGTAAAAGTAAAAACAGACTTAAGCAGCAGTAAAACAGGAACAGTCTCTATAGAAGCAGAGATAAGTTTAGCCACAAATATGGAAGAGTAATAAGGCTAGAGAGCAACAGGTACTTGCTGTGAGGGATCATAGGATGAATGGGATTTCCATCTGGATTGTGGAGCAGCTGAGCATCTATGCACCCTGAATGGCATTCCCATTTCCCAGGAGACCTGGCCATGCGACTGTTGAGAAACCATTTTTGCATATGTCCCCTATATCAATTAAAGTTACCTAATATGGCTTTTTTTGGTACCTGAAAAAAACCCAACCAGCACAATCATTCTCTGAAAACACTGCTAGATTCAATTTTCTAGTAATTTTTTAAAGAATTTGTGTGGAGGATTTGATTATAGTTTTCTTGTGTGTGAGTGCACACTACTCTGAAGGTTAAACTTTTTTCTGTCAATTCCTATTTCCTTGCCTAGGGAAACCTCTGTATTATCTGCCTTATCAGTTATACTTGGCTGGATTTGACAAAATTACTTGCAGTTTATGATTACTATTATTGCATAGCTCACCTTTACTTTTGTATTTTCTGAGTGTACTTCAGGTGCTGAACCTATTTTTTTTTAATCTATCATTTGTAAATCTGAGTGCCAAATTCCAAATAAAAATTTAAAACTTTTAAACACAGTGATACATTTCTTAGAGTAGTCCACTTTCTGAAATTTCCAGAATAAGTAATTATATGGAAATGGTATGCTACTTCTCCTGAATAGGTGTTTAAAGTTAGTACCATGGTAGCTTTAGGAATCCAGGTGTCTTACAGATTGGTTGTATTACTGACCCACTAGTGGCCTCCATGAATCCACAATGTTTGTCTTACAACTTTAAAGTTGCTCCCTACCCGCCACCCCCTCAACTCTGGGCTTGGGCATGTGATTTGCTTTGGTTGACAGGATGTTAGCCAACATGACACAGGCAGAGGCTTGGAAAGTGCATGCATTTTTCTATGGTCCTCTTGTATGATTGGGCCTGCACACTCTTCTCCTCTGCCAGGCTGTGAGAACATTCCCTGGGGTAGGCTGCAGGAAGAGTGTGAGGGACATATGGGAGAGAGCAGAGTTGTCCCTGATACCACAGAGAGGGCCACCCTCGATCAGTCAACTACCAGCTAGTTCCCAGATGTGTGAGGACTCCCAGCTAAGCCCGTCGAAAATCATCAACCTACAGTGAACTGAATAAATGCTTATTGTTTTAAGGCACTGAGTTTGGAATGGCTTGTTATAAAGCATTATTTTGGCAATAGACAACACAGAGATGCTCAAATAGTAATTAATAGATGAGGTAAACTCACTGTTTTTGAGGTGTCAAGTCAGAGACATTTATATATAGTAGATATTCTCATATATTTATTTATATCTCCTTTTGTTTTCTTCTGTCTCTGAAAAACTCATTTTACTAGCAGAGAACGTTCCCTTCTAACACTTTAGTAGCATTTAGGCACTAGATTTGGCCAAAAAACAAAAAACAAAGCCTGACTTTTTTATTATGTAGTCTTTAGGTATTTAAGGTGTTAAAGAAAGTAAATGGGTTTTCTGTGAACAAGATGGTAAAAATAGCGATATTCTCTGGCTAAAATTATCATGCGGATTTGAGCTATGGGTAAGAAGATAGGAGAAGGGACTCATGCTTGTGAATGCTTTCAGTGATGACCTTTCCTGATGGCTTAGATTGTAGAAAACCTTTTAAAGAAATTTTGAAAATACAGACTGTCAAGAGAGTCCTTGCTCTTATTTTAGGCAGATACAAGTTTCTAAATAGAAAACACAGAGGCTGCAATTCAACTTCATAAACATTTATTGATCACTTGTTATATACTGGGCATTATAAATACAAAATCAAAGAAAATTAGCCTCTGCTCTAGTGGAACTTAGAGTTCAGAAAACAGACAGACAAATCATGATTTCAATATACTATGGTAAACCCAAGGATGGGGTATGTACAGGAAGCTTATGGTGGTGGTCAAGGGGGTTATGGAGTGACTGGTGGGGGACGGTAGATTTAGATACGTAAAAGAGGGACTTAGGTGGGAAAGGATTCCAGCAAGGAGTAATAGAATGAACAATGACCTGGAGTGTGGAACAGCAGACCACAGAGCAAAATATGGGACCAGGAGTTTAACTTGCCCAAATATAATCAAAGATCTATTAGGTATTTGCTTAATATCAAATATGTAATTTTTTGTAATAGAATTTTTGTGGGTTTTTTTCCATGTTAGGAAAATAATCATCGGGCCTGCTAGTACCATCTGGATTTCTGTAAACTCCATGTGGACAGAGACCAAGTTTATCTTACTGTCTCCTGCATTCCAGCACCCAGTATAACGCCTGGCACTTTGTATGGATTCAATATATATTTGTTGAACAAATTACTGAATTCTTGAACCTGTCAGCCGTTGCCAAAGTCTAATATAAATTTATCTTTTACGTTATTCTTTTCATTTACTTATAAAGACTCATTTTCTTGAATAACTTGTCTCTCTCAAATTGTCTTCAATAAAGGACAGCTTGACCTTGTCTTTTAGAACTCTCCCTATTTTTGGATTTTAAAAAATACGCAACTCTTGCTGTTGGTTTTTTTCTCTACACATCCATCTATTCACTATTCATTCAGCATATACTTATTGAACACTTGAGGATGTGCCAGCATTGTGCTACACACCAGGGGTACAGCAGGAACAAGTCAGACCTGGTCTAGGCCACAGTGGAGCTTATAGCCCAATGAGGAAAGCAGACAGGTACTGAAAAAATAATTTATAAGCACCTTGTTGTTACAGAATAAAAGTGAATAGTTCCTATGGGAGATTGTAACAGCTTCTTTTAGCCTCTATTCACTATGAATTATTATATGGTAATCATATAACTTGTTTACTTTATCAAGTTTTTATCTTATGTTCTCCACTTTCTATTTTATTACACAACATTTAGGGTTAATATGTGGCACATAGTAAGCACATACAAATATTACTTGATTTAATTAATGAAAGAATATGTGAATATTTTTGCATAGAATTTGCCTTTTATAATTTATTATTTTGATACTGTTGCATAAAAGCACATATACTCTTTGTGGTAAGATGGATACAAGAATTTTTCTATTAATGATACATCTGCCAGTTGGGTGAAATAATTATAGGAATAGTATAGGTGATTTGTGCTTTCTAAAATTAGAGCCCTGATCCATAGCCTATTGGCTTAATTTCTGTGTAAACCAAGGTTATTAGCCACATCTATTTGATTATTTGATTTTTTGATTTTTAATCAATATGTATTAATTGAAAATCCATGTAAGTTTTGTGGCAGATGTTGTGGGGAGTTCAAAGAAAAATACAACAAGGTTCCTGCCCTTGTCTGGAATTTAAATTGTCTGTGACAAAAGAAAAGAGTGATCATCTTTGCTTATGAGGGAGGAATGTAGGCCCTGTCAGAAAAGGCTTTTGAGAAGAAGCAGTGGTTAATCTAGGTCTTGAAGAATGAACAAGACTTTGTCAAGAAGAGAGTGAAGGGAAAGGCATGCTAGGGAGAAGGACCAGCAAGTGCAAGGAAACCTGGCACTCTTTTCTAGCACTGTATAAACTATTTTTTATTCAAATTCTTGTTCACTATTCACTATTACTTCGCAAGATCTAGTACTTAACTAGACTAATTAGCTCAAGATTTATGTCTATATTTAGCATGTCTACAATCTGATTTTATTTTGGAAAGTGGACAAACCTAGAACTACATTTAGACAAATGTAGAACATGGACGTATTTAGACCTAAAATGGGTAATTAAAATATTCATGTAAGTTGGAGGCATCAGAATCTTTACGGCAACCACCCATCAAGCTGTTGGCCTGAAAAGAATGGCCCCCTGGGTAGTTGTGAGTGGTGGCTGAACTTTCGAGCTTCACTGAATCCATGTTCTGGTCACTGACTCCCTTTTCTCCCTGCCATCTAAGAAAATCTCTCCCCCGACCACACCCGTGGCTACTATGTTTGTAGCACAGGATCATAAGGTGTCCAGGCCCAGGGCTTCTCGTGGCTGAGTGGACATACAACCCAGGAAAAAACAACCCAAAGCCCACTTGGGCCAATCAGATTCTCTTTAACAAGAATTTGAACTAAGAGGCATAGAGTTTGAGTTACTCATCAATGGTGGGAACTGGAGCTGTAACATCTGGTCAAGTCTGAATCAAATGGCTCCACAGCAGGGCAGAGGCTCATGTTAACCTGAAGCTACCCAGGAACTGAAACCAGGAGTACGGTAAAAGAAGCCTGGCTACATAAATGAGAATGAAATGGAAGTGTAGAGTGATGCAGAGAAGGGAAATCACGCTGCCTGAAACAAAAAAGAAGAGAAAGTTGCTCGTGCAAAGATTTTTTCATCATTTATGAGTCCTAGTGGTACTATTTACAGTTGGATTATGTAAGATTCTCATGTATCCTTCAAATAAATTCTCTTTTCACGTGGTCTATTAGAATGTCTTTCCCAGCTCCCCAGGCAAATGATTTTGGAAGGAGAAACTGCACAGTTATTTCAGGGTACTTCAAACTCTTTGGTGGAATGACCATGCCCCTGGCCTAGTAGGTCTTGACCAGGTATTCCCGCAGCTGCCAGTGTTTCCTCTACCTGTGCCCGTAAGTATACCTCCCAGACAATTGACATTTTTGATACTAATGAATGGAGTTTTCTCTGCCAACTAGCAGGCCTAGCATTTGGGTATCCTATTCAGGACCCTCTACTACCAGTGTTCCAAGTGTAACATTTTAACTTCAGTTGGCAAAATATTCTGGACAGTATGGATTTAGAAGGCATTGCTGAGGCATTTGTAAGAATAGACGTGTTGGCAAAAATCCTGGTGCTGACACAGAGAAAGCAAAAACCAGGTTCTTCCAGGATGTCATCATAGTAGGGCGTGTCAGCAACATGTTCCCTCCAAGTCACAACAACTAGCCAGGGTTCGGCCCTGGATAGGATCAGGCAAGCTTGACATCACAGAAAGCAAGTGGGATGGTCCGGGTATGGCAGTGGAGAAAGGAGGTGAGGCTCAAGATTAAATGGAGTTTGATATCAACAACATTAAGGCCATAAATCAGCGCATGCTTGGAGGGAAAAGTTATTTTAGTAAAAGAGTGTCTGCTGAAAGAGGCCTGTAATTTCACAGCAGCTCAGAGCTACTAGACAACATTCCTGCCTCTGGATCATAAAGAGCTTCTTGTACCCAAGGGAGGACCAGTCAGGAGACTCAGAGCTGTTGTCCAATAGCAATGAATGCACTGTCTTCTGCATAGACTTGGGTTTTGACGGGTCCGTGATTCCTACAGGGGCTCTGATGACTCATACCTCGGTGGAGCCAGTCTGGCACCTTGAAGAGGATTTGTTTTACTGAATGTCAAGGCCAATCCCCACCACATCACTGTGATTTTATTTCTTCATCATGTTTATCTGAAAATTTTATTCATTTGTTTATTGTCTGTCTCCCCTCCACCCAATAGAATGTAAATTCCTTTAGAGCAGAAACTTTAATCTGCTTTTTCTCTCCCATTGCTGTGTTCTCAGCATCTTGAACAATATCTGGCTCTTAGTATGTTCTCAGTAAATACTTACTGAATAAACAAACAAAAGTCCATGAACTCAGTGATGCAGTCATGGGCCAAGAGCCTAGACCATTGTCCAAGTCCTGGTGATCCTGGCAGTCCTAGATTAGAATGCCTATATCTTAAACATTTCTGGTAAACAACTGTCCCTGACCTTTTACCCCATCCACACCCAAATTCTGTCCTCAACTCTGATATTGCAAATTTTCCAAGAATGAAGAATGACTGTTCTTTTGGTAAAAAGAATATGCTTGGACAGGCTCAATGGCTCACATCTGTAATCCCAGCACTTTGGGAGGCCAAGGTGGGAAGATGGCTTGAGGCCAGAAGTTCGAGACTAGCCTGGGCAACATAGCAAGACCTCATCTCCACAAAAAAAAAAAAAGAAAAATTAGCTTGGCATGGTAGAACACGCCTATAGTCCCAGCTACTCGGGAGGCTGAGGTGGGAGGATCACTCAAGCCCGGGAACTTCAGGCTGTAGTGAGCTATGATCATGCCACTGTAGTCCAGCCTGGGTGACAGAACAAGACCCTGACTCTAATAATAAATAAATTAATTAATTAATTAAAACATCTTTTTAAAAAAGAAATATGCTATCTGCTTGCTTCTGTTAAGCAAGCCCTAAACCACAAATGCTTTCTCTTTCTTCAGCCTTCTTCTAAGGTGACATTCCAACTCCCTCGCCCTCCACCCCCATTTGGTCTCTGTTCTTTTCAATAAACAAACTCCTCAGTTCTCACAGATAATAAAACACATCTCTATTCGGGAAATGTAAGTGAACATATTTTCAGGAAACAGCTGAAATTTCTCATGTATTTTGCTTTTTTGAAAAGCAGCCACATGGCTCAATATGCATACAGCACATGTTTACTAATTAACAAACAGCCTCCCACTGAGTCAGTCTCCCTTCCTCTGCCTGTTCCTTTTCCATTCTTAGAAAATTGTTTGAATGAACACAAACTTGGCCCAGCATTTCTCAACATGTACTGTGACTGCAATTATTAGCATGGACACTGCCATCCTTGAAACACATATTGCATTTCTTTAGATGGCAGAGTTAAAGTGAAAACAGCATTCTATTAACAAAAGTAAGTTTTGAAGACACTAAAAGGATATATACTTTATATGATGACTATACAGTCTTCTCACAAACTTCTTTGAAAGCAAGAAGTTAGAGTGAACTTTATTAAGTTGTAGAAAAAAATAATCAGTTTTAAAATCCAGTAATTATATTTGCATTTATGGCTAAGTCAATCAACAGGTATTTATTGAATATCTATTATATACAATGCTCTGAAATGGGTAATCCCATATGATACAAGGAAATGTAAGTGTGTCCTAGACTTAAAAAAAAAAAACATAAAAGTGTCTATGGTAATGAAAGATTACTTCTATCAAAAGCGGTCACTGGAAGTTTCAGAGCAAAAGTAGGATTTATGATAGGCTTTGGAGATTAGATAACAGGAAATTACAGTAGGAGCTACTTCTTGTAAACCCGGGAAACTTGTGAAAATATATAGCTGATTTCAGTATTATCCAAGACTAAAACTTGGAAAGAGTAGAGCTTGAGTTGGGAAGGATATTTTGCAATTTAAGATCCTTTAAAAATTGTCATAGCATAAAAATTATATCTTTTGCCTCTGGAGATGTAATTTCTTTCAGTGATGTTTCAGTTACTATTACTGTGCAATAAATTGTACCAACATACAGTAGTTAAAAACATCCATTATTATGGTCATGGATTCTGTGGGTCAGAAATAGGAATAGGGCTCAGGAATGGCTCATTTCTGCTTCACAATATCTGAAATTTCAGCTAAGGAGACTTGAAAGTTGAGGGTGACCCGATGGCTGGGGGCTGGAGTTACCTGGAGACAAATTCACCCACTGTCTGGCAGATGATGTCGGGTTTTGGCTGAGAACTTAGGTGGAATTGTTGACCACAGCACTTACATATGGCTTCTCCACATGGCCTGGGCTTCCTCACTTCATGACAGCCTCAGGTAGTTAGACTTCTTACATGGTGGCTCAGGGCTCCAAAGGTGAGCATCCTAGCAAACAAGGCAGAAGCTATACTGCCTTTTCTCAGCTGGCTTCCAAGGTCAAGCAGCATCACTTCTAGCCTGCTCTTTGGTTATAAGAGAATCACAAGCCCTACAACCAAGCCCCTACTCATAACACTTTACTGAAACAACTCTAATTCAGGTGAACTTTGACCTTCATAGTGATGAAATCTTAGGCACTTATTAGTTTTTAATTTACACAAGCTATATTTTATTAATACATTCTTGGCAAGCTCTCCTGGCATCTTCCTCTTTCCTTGGTTTCTGTGATATCATTCTATTTTGATTTTCTTCATGTTACTTCTATTGTCTTCTGTTCAGTTTCTTTTGTAATCATACTCCCTTCTTCTTTTTCAGACCACCCCTTCGGTGGTGATGTCCCTCAGGACTTTATTTTTAATATTCCTCTTCCCATAAATTCTTTTAAACTTCAATTCTTTTCTTCCTATAACCCATTTCCTGATAA
The DNA here is from genome assembly GCA_028533085.1 of Varecia variegata. Taxonomy (NCBI): domain Eukaryota; kingdom Metazoa; phylum Chordata; class Mammalia; order Primates; family Lemuridae; genus Varecia; species Varecia variegata. The sequence continues at coordinate 62,198,555 of CM052438.1, forward strand.
ATTGGTTCCATATGTTTGTTTCTATTACCACCTTGATTACAGGTAGTCTTGACTTATAAAATGCATATTGAACCCAGAGTTCTCCTGAGTTTCAGATTCATATTTCCAACAGTCAAGTTGATATCCAGGAACCTTTTTTAGCTTCACATATCCAAACCTGAACTTACTAGCCTCTGCCTGTGCCTCAAATCTGCTGATCATCTTCAATTCCCTGTCTTATGGATTCATCCAGATGCCCTAGTTAGAAACCTTGAATTCAATATTATTCCCTCACTTTCCTTGTCTACATATACTAATGGGTCAATAAATCCTTTATCTCCTGGGTTCAAGTGATCCTCCTGTCTCAGTGTCTCATGCATGCTACTGCACCTTGGCTCGAATTTGTCATTTTCTTTTTATGTCTACTGCCTAAGTTCAGACTCTTAGTATGTACCCAGAGAACTACTCAATAGCCTTCTAACTGCCCTCCTACCTAATTTGCCTTCCCCAAGTATCCTACACCTAACTTCCAAGGTCACCTTTCTATATGCAAATCCGATCATGTTCCCTCCACAGTATAAAATTCTTAAATGCCTCTCCTTTATAAAGTGGGATTAAATGCTTGTTGTAGTGAACATCAATCAAATTGTTACAAAGAGTTTTCAAACTCAAAAGTGCTATTTAAATGTAATCTGTTTATGAGTGTATTTGTGGTGGTAGTAACAGGAAGAGGGGTAGGCCATGCAATAACATGATTAAATCCTAGATGTTATTGACATAGATTGACTACAAAATCACCACAATTTTCCCATTCTTCCCTATAGTCACATCCTTTATTATCTAACTTAAGATAGTCAATTTCCCTACCTCTTGTGTCTGGGCTGGCTTGCGATTTTCCTGGGCCAATGGACCAAGGAAGTGACAATACATAAATTATGAGTCTAGGTCTCAAGGGAGTTTGCATGCATCTACTCTCTCTTTCTCAGACCTCTGCCACCACCTAAGAACAGGCATACACTAGCCTACTGAAGGATGAAGGATGAAGACCATGTGTGGCAGAGCCTAGTCCTCCCAGCTGAGGCCATGCTAAGCCAGTTAATCCCAAGCAGACCTATAAATTGACCACAGATAGCATGAGTGAGCCCAGCCCTGATCAAACAAGCCCAGCCTAGGTCAGCAGAACTACTGAGCTTACCCAGACGTGTGAAAAATTTAAAAATGATTGTTTTCTTAAGGCATGAAGTTTTAAGGTGGTTTGTTATGCAGCATTGTATAGTGATAGACAAATTTCTGTCCCTGTAGTGCTTAACAACACCATAAATTTCACCTTTTCTGTAATAAAATCTTGCTTTCAAACATCTGACTCTCCAACCACCACTTCCCATCCTTCCATTTACTTGCTTTAGTCCACCCCCTGCTATAATTCTTCTAATACTTTGAGGCTTCTACACCATAGATTCCATCAGGTTGTACTACTCATCTCTCTCCTCCTATATTCACTTAGGAAGGTTCTTAGACTTCATGGTCCATCATTAAATTTTCTTCCTAGCAAAAGCTTCCCCACACTCTTCTCTGTTTATTATAATTGCCTGGCAAAACTCCAGCCCAAGCTGAACCCAACTATTTGTCTTCTCTGCCTCTAGCTGAATAGCAGAATATTGCATAAGAAAATCACCCCACTGCACTGACTAACTTCACCTCAATTCATGACTGCACATGTCAAGGGAGAACTCAGTACCAGAAATCCTATTACACTTCTCTAGTAACATTACTTTCCTTGTCTTATGGATGACTATTTCTTTTTTTTGTTTTTTGATGACCTTCATACCTACTCTGCCAACCTTTTTGTTCTCAATTAATGACCTTCCTCACACTTCCTTGAGAAAATAGAAGTTATTAATTTAAAGCATTCTCATTTTGCCCTATAAAGTCTATAATCTCTCTGGTATTTTCTTCTTCCCTCTTTTCATAATAGAGAAAAGTACCTCTCCTACCCAAGGCCAATGTCTCCACTTGTGAATGAAATCTCTCCTACTCAAGGATTTTTCTCCTTCCATTATGCCCTCTCTTTCGTGCTTTATTCTCTTCATCTACTGTATCATTTCCATTAGGATACGATTATGATCACACACACACACACACACACACACACACACACACACACACACTGTTGACCTCATGTACCTTTCTCCAACTTTCACTATATCCCTCTATTCTCCTTCACAGCAAAACTTTTCAAGAGAGTGAATCTGTAAATGCTGCCTCTACTTTCTCATACTCCATTCTACCGTTAGCTCATCTAGTTTGCCTAAATTGCTTTTGTCAAGGTCACCAATGGTGGACATTTTTCCAAACCCAGTAGATATTTTTCTGTTTTAGTCTTACCTGACCTCTCAGCAACATTTGACCCTCGCTACTGTTCTCTTTTGAAATTTTTTTCTCTTCTCATTACTCTAGAAATATACCACATGTTCTTCATTTTCCTTCTACATCACTGACCACTTCTTCTGTTCTTTGTAGTCTCTTTCTTCTCCATCTGACCTCTAACTACTAAAATTCTCTAGAATTCAATCCAGAGCCACTATCTCTTAGTTACCTACACCCTCTCCTCCAGGTGATCTCAACTACTTTCATCTACTGTGATCCATTGCTTTGCCCATATTTCTCCTCTAATATCCAGATTCATGTGGCCCAATTCTAATATCAAGACTCATGTATCCCAATTCCTTTTTAAACATTTCTACTTGAATGCCTAACACTTTTGTTCAGAACTGTCTATTAGGACCTCTTTTAGTATTCCTTATTTCAATAAGCAGTTCACAATCTAGTGGAAACATAGATAAAAATCAACATTTATGAAACAGCAGAAGTGTTTTAATAGAATTAGGTTCTTATTAGGTGTAAGATATTATATGCATTTAAAGCAACTAAATGCAACGGAACATAGAACTCAATATTCTTCATGATCACAGGAGGACTTCCTGTCATCGTTTTAAAATGGATTCTTTTCAAGTGTATCTTTTGTAAAGACTTTAATTTTTTAGAGCACTTTCAGGTTCACAGAAACCTAAGAGAGGCAGGTATAGAGATTTCCCATCTACCCTTTGCCCCCACACATGCATAGCCTCCTCCATTATCAACATCCCCCACAGGAGTGGTACATTTATTATAGTTAATGAACCTACATTGACACACCATTATGACCCAAAGTCCATGGTTCACATTGGGGTAAACTCTCGGTGTTCTACATTGTATGAATTTGGACAAATGTACAATGACATGTATCCATTATTAAATGTCAGAGTGTGTTCACTGCCCTAAAAATCCTCCATGCTCAACCTATTCATTCCTCCCTCCCCCCAACCTCTGGCAATCACTGATCTTTTAACTGTTTGCGTAATTTCTCCTTTTCTAGAATGTCATATGGTTAGTATGTAGCCTTTTCAGATTGGCTTCTTTCATTTAGTAGTACGCATTTAAGTTTCCTTCATGTCTTTTCATGGCTTGATAGCTCATTTGTTTTTAGCACTAAATAATATTCCATTGTCTGAATATACCACAGTTTATTTACCCATTCTCCTCTGAAGGATATCTTAGCTGCTTCCAAGTTTTGGAAATTATGAATAAAGCTGCTATAAGCATCCATACAAAGTTTTTGTGTGGACATGAGTTTTTAACTCCTTTGAGTTGAAAGAACATTAATTGCCGGATCATAGTAAGAGTATGTTTAGTTTGGTAAGAAACTACTAAACTGTCTTCCAAAGTGTCTGTACCAGCCAGGCACAGTGGCTCATTCCTGTAATCCTAGCACTCTGGGAGGCAGAGGTGGGGGGATTGCTTGAGGTCAGGAGTTCAAGACCAGCCTGAGCAAGAGTGAGACCCCCTCTCTAGTAAAAATAGAAAAAAAATAGCTAGGCATGGTAGCACGTTCCTGTAGTTCCAGCTACTTGGGAGGCTGAGGCAAGAGGATCCCTTGAGCCCAGGAGTTGTAAGTTGCTGTGAGCTAAGCTGAGGCCACAGCACTTTAGCCCCAGCAACAGAGAGAAACTGTCTCAGAAAAAAAAAAAGTGGCTATACCATTTCAAATGTATCGTTTTTCCTCTCTGTAGATGTTGTGCGTCTATCTTATGAGCTGATAGAGTTATCCTCTCAATAACATGGGTCATTCTTTTTTGTTGTTGTTGTTCGTTTCTGCCTGACAATTTAGAACCTTTTTTACTAATGTATTTTTCTTACGTAATTGAATTGGACTGCTAGCCAAATGGGCCAGCTGCCTCTGTGATTCTCAAAGTTTAAAGTTTTCCCTTCTCCAGCTAGAACTGTATCACTAATAACTTTTGTGGCAACCATTTTGGTGATCACATCAGTTTAATTGCTTTGATACACTATCTTTACCTTGTAAGTCCCCTTTGGGCTGCATAATTAATGACAGGACTACTAAAACCAAGAAATCAATTTTAGGGTTTAGTAGGCTTTATGATTTTCCCTCTGTCTGAAAAGACAACATTAGATCTGTGCATTGGGAGAATATATTCAGACCTTCAGTATGGAGAATTATTTATGACTCTAGTAGTAGTAAAACATATAATGATAATGTGGTCTAGGTCTAATTTTCCAGTGTACTGGTGTGTATCATATATAAGCCCTACTCAATATGAGGTCTCTTTAGTTCAGTGCCAAAATATTTTCTCATTAGAGAGAGGAGATGGTTCCTGAAGCAGTTAGGCAAAAATCATTACTAGTCTCTTGACAAGATGATTCGTTTTTATTTTTATGCATCTACTCATGTGTAAAGGTGAGATTTAAAAAAAATAATGAATTTCTAATGAAATAGCATTTTGTAGTACTCAACAGTCAGTTTCAGATTTGGCAAATTTAGATTTAGTAAGTGGAAGAGGCACCTGGTTGTGAAAGGTATCTTCTGTCCCCCACCTCCAAACATCTATCTATCATTTTCAATATTTGACCTTCATTCTTTTGAGACTGGAACATTTTTTGATCTTCAAGGACTTGATAGACAGATAGGAAGATTTTGACAGGAAAAGAATAGGATCTGTGAGTTCCTGGTTATAGAAATATAAATGTGCAAAAATTTAGAGGCATGAAAGAGGATATTTGGTAAATGTGGCTTTATCAAGTGGTGCCTTAAAAATCATTTAATGGCCAATATTTATTACGTGATTATTACATGTCAGGTATCATGAGAATAACTTCATACAGATTATCACATGTAATCTTCATAAAAATCCAATTTTGAAGATGACCCTCTATCTGAATATTAATCTTAGAAAGGTAGAGGTCAGAGTCAAAACTTGGATTCTTCAATCACATGTCTCTGCCTTTTACATCCCATATTCAATTCAACAAATCCTATGGGCTTTATTTGCAAAATATATCCAGAATTGGACCACTTCTGACCACATCCACTGCTGTTGTCCAAACCATCTTCATTTTCCACCTGCCCATTGTGATAGCCTTCAAACCTCCCTGTTTCTGGTTTTGCTCTCCAACAATGCATTCTGCAGGCTGCATTCAGAAAAATAATTTAAAAATTGATGTACGATCAGAATCCTCCAAAGATTTTTCATCTAAAATAAAATCTAAACTCCTGTCTACCAGGCAGAACATAATTTGTGGGTTCCCACATATTACAAAAATGCAAAAAAATAAATTTATTAAAGGCCACACAGGTACCTTTGTCACTGAGAAGCTATTCCTTGGCACTGACACAGCACAGCCCCACTCTAAACATACGCTCTTGTAACTGACGCTGTTAGGCCCCAGAAAATGTCTCTCCACATTTATCCATGTCTTCAAAATAAAAAGCAACTATATACAAATGCTGTTAATATTTCTGGATTGTGTGCTGCCAACCTCGGAGACTGACATGACTTCAAAGGGCAGGAGAATTAAAGCAGTGGAAGCACTTAAGTAGGAGAAAAGACAAACTAATTAACTTCTCAAATCCTCCCTCTTGATATCATGAATACAATAAATTCTTGCATAATGAAGTATTATTTTCCAGTAGTGTCCTGCATCTATTTTCTTGCCTTTTCTCTCTCTTTTTTTTTTTTGTTCCAGTTCATGGTTCTGGAAGTACACAAGAATTACCTGAAATTCACTTGGGCCGGAGGAACGTTTTGCAATGTTAAGCAATTTATGTTTACTCTTAAATTTGAGTATAAGTGAAAGGGGCGGCCTTGCAAAAATAGCAGGAAAATACCTAATCCCACGATCTCCCTGGTAACAGTTAAAGATCAATCCTGTGAGTTCTCTCACTTACAGAAACCCTGTAGGAGTTCTGTTTTGCACAACTTCTGAAGAAAGATGAATGGCCGGAAAAGAGATGTAAATCCCTGTCTTTCAAAATTGTTTTTTGAGAATCTGCTTTTACAGAGTTCCTGAGTAAACAGCAGGAGAATGAGCTCCCAGCCTCAACCATATCTCCAGGACAGTCACATGTCCTGTGATAATCCCTTCTCCAAGGAAAGGCAGGAAACCAAGCCTCAGACTTTGACATCCTGCTGCCGCTTTTGTTATCAGCTAACATCACTATTTTTTTTTCTCTTCGACCCCCTTAAAATCAGCAAACCACTTGGTCTCACTGCTGGTATGTCCTTTCTCTTACTTTGGGATGCCACGCTGTCTCCTTGCTCTCTTTCCCAGTCCTTCTCTTTCCCTTTTCTCTTTGTCTCTCTCTCTATCTCCCCTCTAAAAGGATAAAATAAATTTTTTAACTTTTATATCTTAATCTCTGCATGAGAAATCTTTCTCCACCTGCACCATGAGCACCTACCAGGCTTTCCACCCTAACAATAAATAGATCTAAACATAACTTATGCAGCATACTACCAATTCTTTACATTGGCAATTAGGCATAAAATATAAAATTACAAATAGTTTTCTTTGACAAAAATTTTAATAAGATTTGATTAAAGTTGAAAAATAAAATGCAAGCATTGGCTTTATTTAAATAATATTAATTTAAAGTTTTCATATTTATTAATCATAATTTGAATTTTGTTCTTTAATTTTAAAAGGCATTCTAAACCCTTTAGAAGTAGAACATTTTTGAAAACATGAGCAAAAATAATTTTAACTTTTATATTTACTTTATTGTCTTTCTTGATAAAATATATATTCAAATTATGAACATATCGAATACATTATTTTTAAAAATTCCTTAGATCATTAAGAGTGAGAACAAGATGAGAGCATGACAGGAATTTAAAAATACAAAATAGAGTCCCAAAAGAAAAATCACTTGAAAAGAAAAATGAAACAGAAATCTTTTAAAAAAGCAGACTGCTTAAACTTTAAAAACCAGAAACAATGAAAGTCAAGTACAACCTGCACAACATTTGTGAAAACACATTACAAATTCTTTATTTAAGGAAGATTTAATTACTTCAAAACAATAAAAGCAAACAGGCAATAATTCCCATCAAACACAAGTCATGAAATCTGTGTAACTTCTTATTCTTTGCTACATGAAGATTTAATTACTAATAAAAACAATGATAGAGATGAGCCTTCCTTCATACTCTTGTTGCGAGTTCATAGATGTTCATAAATATTAGTTAAATGTTATTTTTCTTCATAGAACTTATCATGGGATGACATACTATTTGTCCATTTATTTATTTGCTTATGATAGGTTTTAAGTTCAATGAGAGCAAGAACTTTGTTGTCTTCAGTGCTATTTATTCCCAAGTCTAAAACAATGTCTTAATCAAAGTATAGATTCAAGAAATTTTTGTCGAATGTTGAGTACTAACACATTAACAGTCTTACCACTAGATATACTTCATTCTGAAAGGGATGGCCTTGCAAAAATAACAGGAAAATACCTAATCCCACAATCTTCCTAGTAACAGTTAGAGATCAATCCTATGAGTTTTCTCACTAACAGACACCCTGCAGGAGTTCTGTTTTGCACAACTTCTGAAGAAAGCTGAATGGACAGAAAAGAGATGTAAATCTCTTTCTTTCAAAATTGGTTTTTGAGAATTTGCTTTTACAGAGTTCCTGAGTAAACAGCAGGAGAACAAGCTCCAAGCCTCAACCATATCTCCAGGACAGAGTCACATGTCCTGTGATAATCCCTTTTCCAAGGAAAGGCAGGAAACAAAGTCTTGGACTTTGACATCCTTGCAGCTTTTGTTATCTACCTGCTGCCACTTTTGTTGTCAACTGAGAGCATTACTATTTTTTTCTTCTCTTTGTCCCCCATAAAATCAGCCGGCCACTAGTCCTCACTGCTGGCACACCCCTCTCTTTCTTTGGGATGCCACACCATCTTTCTGCTCAATCCCTTTCCTGCTTCCTCCCTCCCTCTCTCTCATTCTCTCTGTCCTTGTAAAGGATAAAATAAACTTTTTACTTATATCTTAATCTCTGTGTGAGAAATCTTTCTCTACCCGCGCCATGAGCACCTACTAGCCTTTTCACCCTAACACATTCCACTGAGAGGGCTGTGTAAATCTCTGGGAAGATACTGGGAAAAAAGACAATGAAGCTCAAATCACAATGTTTGCTGGTCTTACAGCAAATATTTTAGCCTACCCTTCTGATATTATTAAGATTCTCACTAACTTGCTGTTTAGTCTTTCATTAACTGAGCACTGTGTGCAAAGCATTGTGTTGGGTGGCATGGATTCAAGGAGAAATAAGATATAATATACACTGTTGTAGTTAGTATTACTTAGTGTCAAAATCTTGCTGTCCCTTTTTACTGGGTCTGTCTTGACTAGAGTATACTTTCTGACCCATTGATCACAGGCTTGGCTAAGTGACCTACTTTGTCTAATGAAATGTGAATAACAGTGACTTATGCCATATCTGAACAAAATCATAAAGCGTCATCCTACGGCTCCATTCTTACTCTTTTCCCTCTGCCACACAATTGGCATGGGCCAGATAAGGGCTGCTTTTTCAACCCATATCCTGGAATAAAGATGACCTTTACTGAGGTGCAAAGTTGAGGCTGAACTGCAAAGAGCATGTACCACTGGCAAGAAGTAAACTTTTGTTGGCATAAAGCCACTAATGTGCAGAAGCTGGCTTGTCTTGGCTTGTGAGAGTTGATTGTACTCATCTCCTCCCAACTCTGCATTAGATGATGTCACATAACTTACAGTTGGACATGGTAGGGGTGTGTACACTATGGAAATTAGCAAATACTACAAATCAGGGCGTATATTGTTAAATGTTTATGGTACTCCGACGTTTAAAGTCATTAATATTTGAAGTTGTTACCATACCATAATTTGTGTATTAGACCTGTGTTCGATCATGGAACTTCACTAATCATTGACTTTAATCAGACAAAAACTTGCAGTGTTAAGGGTGGATGGTGTTGTTGTTCCTCTGAGTAACACTATAGCATAAAGGTAAGTAAGAACTCAGGCTTTGCAGTCAGTCCCACCTGAGTAAAATCTCAGACTTTTCACTCACCAACCATTTAAACTTGGACAAGTTAAAGTAAGATCATGCATATGTAGTAGAAGAATCCTTGTGCAGTAGTAACAGAGATTTTCTTCATTCCTGGTATTTCCTCAGATTTATCTACTTGCCCTGGGCTTCCACTCTTAGAATCAAGTTTCCAAATGGTTAAGTTAAGAAGACCAGGATAGAGAAACTATACCTGTGTAGGGGAGCATTTGAGCTCCCCTGGGGGTGGGGTGGGGTGGGGTGAGTGTGGGGGGCATTGGGATGGGGCATCCCTTCTCTGTACCAGGAGGCTGTAAAGCATCCTCCCTCCTCTGTCCCCCATCCTCACTTCACATTATTATCAGAGAAAAGATGAGATGAAAGGGGAAGTTGAGAGTTTGCACTGATTGAGAGTGAGTTTTGAATTTAATTCTTTTAAAATCAGAAGTGTCCGGAATTACTTTGGGCAAATTGATATTTTTCCTCAATTAGTGAACATAGGTACTCATGAACTAATTTGTATTCAAGTCTATAGAAATGAAGGAAGGTATGCTTTTTGGAGTATCTGAGAGCATTTTGACTATTTTAAAATCTACTTCCCAAGTAGGGGGTTTGACACACTGCCACATGGAGTATATCACATTAGCATTACTTATTATTACTGACAATATCATGCACATAAATTTACAAAGCCCTAGGGACAACTGAGAAGTGTTTAAAATTGTTTTCAGGTACACCTTGCTTAGTGCTTTTCTTCTTTCCTATGACTTCAGACCTCTCACTCCCTTACTTAGTAACTAATTCTCTCTAAAGTGTTAATTGATAATAAATTTAGTCTTCCCAGGAGTATTTTCCAGTTGCAGAAGACAACCAAATTCAAAAACACTTCAAGACAAATAAAGAATGCACATCTAATTATAGGGTGCAAAATTTGAGACTCGCTGTGGAGATATTTTGGGGTAGAGGAGAGGGCTTGCTTCTCTCAAATTATATATCAGAAGTGTCTGCCTACTTTACTTTTTTCCCAAGCTGCACAGTTTAGTGTGGGATACTCAAAGTGCTAAATCAAAGGAAAGAGTAATAGTGGAGATTTGTGTTTTTCTTGGCAGACTTTAAGGAGAATTATTTTGGCCAAGTTTCCAACCCCCTGCATTCCCCACCCCTTCACAGGCCTGAAATTACCCCATTCAGAGTTGATCTTTTCCAACTGTGACTAACGACAGACTTGAAGTTATTATTTGTGTTTTTTATCATTGCTGTTTTCCTGCCTTGAGATTTGTCAAATGAAACATATTGATACTTATGTTGGCTCCATGGAAACCATCATAAAGGATTCATTCTACTTTGGTGAGTAGCATGCTTAGCCTTGCCACCATTGTTCCAAAAGTGGGACACTGCTTAATCAATCTATGGTAATTCTTAAGTGTTAATCTTTGGACAATATCTTTTGATAAATAACCTACAATGTCTCTTTGAAACTCAGTCTTGGCTGACAGTATTAGCTCATCTTTTCACATTAACTCATCTACTGTCTCTTATCTTTGTAAGAAGATACATAAAATCTTATCTGGATTTTTATAGGTAACATTAAAAAATCTTTTTTATACTATTGGCCAGAGAGCCTGAATTTCTGCTTGGTTTTAATCCTAGTGATCAAGCCTTCATAGATACATTTGGATCTATGTTTTTCTCCTTTTGCTAAAGGGAATTTTTGTTATAATTAACTCAAACATACTTTCAGTTTTATTCCATTTAGTTTGAAAAGAATCACTTAATATCTAAAATTACCATTGGATGCTTCCCTCTCTGAAGTGTCTGGGAATGGATTCTCCAAATTCTATGTAAAGAAAAGCCCTTGGTGAAACTATCAGTGTGAAATTTCTATACCTTTTTTTCTTTTTTAAAGAGTGAGATCATATATATCTACATATTCCTAGATATATACCCTCTAGCATATGGTAACAGGCATATTTTAAACACTACACAGAATTTATCTTAAAAAGCATTTTCTTTTTAAAAAAGAAAATTAAGTGCCTTATTCGCAGGGCTGCTTCTTAAAGATGCGCAGGCTAGTGAGGGCTGTAATCTAGCAAGTTGGTGCTGCTTGCTTCAATGCCTACAAATGGAGGTTGCACCTGCCTAGAGGGGGCACCTTTTATAATGGTAAAGATACTCTGTCTTCATATCTTAATAAATTATAAACTGTCTCTTCCACTCATCCATTTTTTCTGTTCTCTTTCCCTCCTCTATCTATAAGACACTTTTAATAAATGTTAATGAAAATAAAATATTTTTCTATTTCGTGAAACCTATTTTGGGCCCTGATTTCAAGTTAAGAGAACAACTCCATTTGTTCTGTTGGCTTTTTAAATTTCTAGTACCACCATCTTAAACTTATAACTTAATTTATTTCATTGTGTGTACATGTCCTGGTATTCATAAGTGCCTGAGGAAAGCCTTACTGTGTTTTTTTATAAATTACAAATAAGATACATACTTAGAGCTGTTTTATTCTTACAGATCATTAACTTTTAGCCCAAAATTATTTTGTATGATGTAGGTTCTGTATCAACTCAGAATCAACTCCGTAACAACTCAGATGTAGGCTCCTATCAACTCAGAATCAAAGTTTCAGATTCATATGTGAAAGTTATTTAAGTAATAAAGAAGAGTCATACAGTCAAAGCATCTCAGAATTATAAGGATGCTGGTTGGGTGCGGTGGCTCACGCCTGTAATCCTAACACTCTGGGAGACGGAGGTGGGCGGACTCATTTGAGCTCAGGAGTTCAAGACCAGCCTCACCAAGAGCAAGACCCAGTCTCTACTAGAAAAATAGAAAGAAATTAGCTAGACAACTAAAAATATAGAAAAAATTAGCCAAGCATGGTAGAGCATGCCTGTAGTCCCAGCTACTTGGGAGGCTGAGGCAGAAGGATTGCTTGAGCCCAGGAGTTTGAGGTTGCTATGAGCTAGGCTAGGCCAGGCACTCTAGCCCAGGCAACAGAGTAAGACTCTGTCCCCCCCCAAAAAAAAAGAAAGAAAAAAAATTATAAGGATGCTTATGTCTACAGCATGCCTTGCTCATATGGTCTCAGTGATGGGCAATGCTCTACTCTACCTTCAGAAAACTAAACTATGCCTGTAGCTTTCCCAAATTGGTGGTAAATTAGTAAGATCTAATAACACTTTCATTTAAATACCAGAAGATGACCATTATTATGCCCTCTAGTTCACATTTCTTTAGGTCAAACAATCCAAATTCCTCTGTAAAATATCTGGTTTTGATTTGATTTATCAACCCCATCAATTATCTCTTCTATATATATTTTTAAAATATGTCATGTCCAAGAATGAATGCAATCCTTTCAGATATCATCTTATAAAGGTTGTGTAGAATAGTACTATATCTTTGCTAATTCTAAATATTAAGTATTTTGACTCTCAAATTTCATAAATCTTTTACCAAAACTAGAGCCTGAGAATTACATTTACCAAAAATAGTAAATAAGGCTTCCCAGAGAACATATTCTTCTAGAAAAAGATAAAACAAAATTAGATAACAGTGTTAGAAAGGATAACTATAAAATTTGTCTTTAAGGAAAGTAAGATAAACTTGTAACACAAATTGTCTATTGTTTTTGAAAATAAGGACTTAAAGAAAATTTGTCCAGTAAATTTGTTGTTTTCAAATTCTTTCTGTACAGACACTGAACATCCATGTTTATTCTAGGAGCCATGCTTATGTTGAGTGATGTGAAGCTTGTAGCCAGGATCTTTTAATGTGTATTCCTTTGAGGACCTAAAGTGAGAGATTTGATTGCTATAGTTTCTAAAATGGTGCTGATAACATTTCCAGCAATACCCATACTTGTTGTGTAGATTACTCCAATGATATATGCACCACACTTTGAAGATAAAATGCAACAGACATCCTAACTCTAGGGTAGAGGACTCAGTAGATCTTTAATGAGTAGTTTGTCAACATGTAATCAAAAAAAAAAAAAAAAGTGGAGCCTTGTGAGCTTACAGTTCATTACTGGTTTAAAATAGCCCAGGGAGAGCAGAACTGGGTTTTCCAATTAAGTTCTCCATTTGTTGTTGTGGACCCTCCTGATGTCACCCACGCTTTCCTTCATAGACAGGAACTCACAATAGAGTTTGAACTGTAAATGAAAGATTGCAAACTCAGACTTAAAAAAGGAATATTATTAAAAGTGGTATCCATTAGCATGATTTGATCACAGTCAATGAAAATTAATTCCAGCTAACTAAAGCAAAGTAATTTATTGGAAAGATACAAAATGAAATTCATTCAGGAGAACTGGGCTTGAGAATGGGAAAGAACTATAGAAGTTCAGAGGCCACAGAACAGGGGGCTCATGGCATTGAACTATTTTGTCAGGATGTAATTCCATTCATTTTCAGAATCTATGTTCCTCTGCTCAAGATTCTGTGTGTTTCAGCTTATTTATGGGAGGCATAAGGCCCTGGTAAATATCTTCTAGACTGGTGGGTCTCAAGCTTTTTGGTCTCAAGAACTCTTTATACTCTTAAAGATTATTGAGGACCCCAAAGAGTTTTCATTAATGTGGGTTTTATCTACCTATATTTACTGTGTTATAAGTTAAAAGTGAGAGTTTTGAAAAACCTTCATTTATTAACTAATTTTAAAATATCAATAATAAATGCATTATACATTAACCTAGACAGCATGTGTCTATGAAAATAGCTATATCTTCAAAAAATGCAAAAAGTAGCATTGCTTTACAGTTTTGCAAACATCTTTAATGTTTGGCTTGACAATAGGCAGCTGAATTTTCATATCTACTTCTGCATTCACTCTTTTTTTTATATATATTTCCCTGCAGTATTAGCTAGAATGCATTCACTCTTGTACAATATTTTGTTGCAATAGAAGTATATGATGAAAATTTGGTACCACACAGATATATAGTTAGAAAACAGAAGAGTATTTTAGAAGCCATTTTAAGTTGATTGTGAATAAACTGTGCTAAACTATATAATAGAGACAATAATCTGAAAGCCTGAAGACTAAGCTACTGAAACTATACCTCAGTGGAGGCCTTGGAGGACCAGAGGAAGGCACTGGAATGGGACAACTATTCCTATCCCCTACCCCATCTTCATCTCATATCACTCCTGGGAACAAGATGAGATCAAGAGGGAATTTGGGAGTGTTGTGCTGAGATTAAATTCTGAATTTATTTCCTTTAAGATCAGAAGTATCTGGAGTTGAACATGGTTACTTAGAAGGTTTCCCTGTCTTATACAGTAAACCCATTCTACCATGCCCACTTCCCTGAGCCTTTTGATCCCTTCCTCCACTATGGCAGATCTGGCATTTAATGCAAGCCTTCACTTTTTCCAGCCTTCTAGGAGCTATGCTAGTAGCATATTGGAACCCTCACCCAAGGCCCTGACCAATATATTAAGCTCTGTGTAATGGGAGAATGTCTCCATATTAACAAACTCACCCTTATTCAGTTTATATTCCATCTCTCTCGATCCAGCACTCTCCACATACACTCACTATCTCAGTTCCTGCTGCGTAAATGTACTTGAGAACCTTGAACCTCAAAAGTAGTTCCCATTTGGCTTAGGCAATTCTCTGGAGAAAGGGACAGCCATGAGTTGTTATCAGTCAGTAATAAGAATTAAGCAGTTATTGATAACAATATGTACAGAAGCTTGAAGACTCAACACTGCTGAAAGCAAATATTGAGAGGAAAAGCTTCTCTCTGGGGTTTATGCATTGTGATTTTTTGAAAGGTCATGATATTTGAAAACTCTTTCTACTTCTCCTTTTGCTATTTTTTTCTACTCTGTATTGCTGTTCGGAGTATCTTTGCAAATAAACTGAGCAAACCAAATGTGTCATTTTACAAACACTCACAGCATTATATTTTTCTGCACATTGGCCGTTTTCTCCAAAACATTATTATCAACCTGTACAAACACTTCCCTTCTGGAAGAACTCCATGAACTTTTATTAGTAACATTTATTAAAGAAGAAAAATGATTTAATATTCTTTTTCTCCCTCATTCTCCCCAAGATGTATCTCACCTTTTTTCCTCCCTCTTTCCTCTCTTTCTTCTGTTTCCT
>CM052438.1:62214191-62237695 GCA_028533085.1 Varecia variegata
TTTTTTTTTTGAAGCATATGCTGGATGTTACCATTGTGAATTTTTAGTCTAAATCGAAAAGAAGGGATAAGAAAAACTGAGATAACTAACTTTGATCATGTAGAATTTCCCCCCGTAATTAAATAAATTTGATGCCTAGTGTTTTAATGCTATGATACTATATCAATTTGCTAGGGCTGCCATAATAAAGTGCCACAGACTGGGTGGCTTAAACAACAGATATTTATTTTCTCATGATTCTGGAGGCCAGAAGTCCAAGATCAAGGTGTCAGCAGGGCTGGTTTCTTCTGAGGCCTCTCTCCTGAGCGTGTAGATGGTAATCTCACTGTGTCTTTACATCATCATCTCTCTGTCACTGTCTGTGTCCTCATCTAGTCTTTTTATAAGGACGTTAGTCATACTGGATTAGGGCCTATGCTAATGATGTCATTTTAACCTCTTTAAAAACCCTATCTCCAAATATGGTCACATTCTGAGGTACTGGGGACCAAACTTTAATATATGAATTTTGAGGGGATGCAATTCAGCCCTTGATAGATATTTAGCAACTATTTAAGAAATATTCACAGATTCTGATGAACAAGAAAGCTTAAGTGTTAATATTTGATATTTTGCTACTCACCAAAAAAAAGGAACTATTGATATGCACAAACTTGCATAGATTTCAAGAGCCTTATGGCAAGTGGAAAAAAAAACCCAATCTCAATAATTCACATCACATACAACTGTACTTACAGTTGACCCTTGAACACATGTATTTAAAATGTGCGAGTCCCCTTACACAGGGAGTTTTTTTCTGCCTTTTCCACCCCTGAGACAGCAAGATCAACCTTTGCTCTTCCTCCTCCACCTCAACCTTCTCAATGTGAAGACAATGAGGCTGAAGACCTTTATGATGATCCACTTCCACTTTATGAATAATAAATATATTTTCTCTTCCTTATGATTTTCTTAATGACATTTACTTTTCTCTAGCTTACTTTATTATAAAAACACAGCATATAATAATAAAGCTTACAAAATAAGTGTTAATTAACTATTTATGTTATTGGTGAGGTTTCTAGTCAAGAGTAGGCTATTAGTTTTGGGGGAGGTAAAAGTTATACTCGGATTTTCCACTGCATGGAGAGCTGATGCTCCTAACCCTTGCATTGTTCAAGGATGAACTGTACATATTTACATAGCATTCTCTAAATGACAAAATTATAGAAATGGAAAATTGATTAATGATTGCCAGGACACAAAGGATGGTAAGGGGTGAGGGATAGGTGTGATTATAAAGGAGTAGCATAAGGGAAGAGTTTTGCAGTGATGAAATAGTTCTGTATTTTGATTGAGATGGTGGTTACATGAATCTACATTTGTGATAAAGTGTTATAGAGCTGTACGTACACATTGTACCAGTGTCAAATTCTTGGTTTTAATGTTCCACTGTGTTTATGTGAGATGTAACCACGGGGGGTAACTGGGCCAAAGGGATATGGGCCCTCTGCACTATCTTTGCAGTTACTTGTAAATCTATGATTATTTCAAAATAAAAAGTTGAAAAACAGGGCTTAACCAGATCAGGGCAAACGTTGGTGATAAACCGAATTCACTTCTTGATTTGTCTTATTGCCTCGCTGCTCCAAGAGGTCTGTCTTCGGCAGAAACTGGAAGCGGCAGTATGCTGGTAGTCAGAGAGAAGTGAAGGTAGGTCTCTCTTCAGTCAGGATCCACAAAATCTGGATTCAGAGATTAGCCCAGATCCAAATGTCCAAAGGAAATATTGTTGAAAGACTCAATTTTAAATCATTTGTAGGAGTAAATTTGTTATCCCCACGCTATGAATTATTAAACAATCAAAAACAAGAGTCCTCTGCATCCCCATTTAGTCCTGTTTTCTACCAATGGCTTACTGGCCAGTTTGTGTCCACTAATTGAAGCTGGTAGGAACACTTTAGCATTTGCAAGGGTAAAAGAGAGTTGAAAGGTTTTCCTGACCATTCCTTATTTCTTTCTAATTCCTTATGTTTTAAAGTTTGGGGTTCATTCAGCTCTCACTCTTGGCTAAAGTTTTATGGTGACTATAGTATTTGGTATCCTTGCCTAGGTGTCCAGGGAGAGCATGTGCATTGGAGATGTAGAAACTGTGTGCACTCTGTCTCTGCCACTTACTCTTGTATGATTTTTGAGCCAATTAATTTCTGGGACCCAGTTTCTTCAGCTGTAAAATGGGCTTAATAAGCTTGGCTTCATAGAGCTATACTACAGTCAGTCCTCAGGTACAATGACTAAACACTTAGACTAATGCCTAGATATAAATAAGGGTTAGTCAGTCACCCTTCCCGATCCCCACCTTTGCTTTATAAGACACCTTTGTAAAGGAGTCCGAGCTTGCTACTACATTTGCCAAATTTACCTTTGACAACAGTTTGGTCAATTTTGTCCTAGGAGTGCCACTACCATTTTCCTCATCCCTTTCAAGAATTCCAGACTCTTGTACCCAATGGGTAAGATTTAAAATAAACAAAAAAAAAAAAAGAAAGAAAGAAAAAAAGAATTCCAGACTCGAGGCTGGGCGTGATGGCTCACGCCTGTAATCCTAGTACTCTGGGAGGCCGAGTCGGGTGGATGGTTTGAGCTCAAGAGTTTGAGACCAGCCTGAGCAAGAGCAAAACCTTGTCTCTACTAAAAATAGAAAGAAATTAGCTGGACAACTAAAAATATGTAGAAAAAATTAGCCAGGCATGGTGACGCATGCCTGTAGTCCCAGCTACTTGGGAGGCTGTGGCAGAAGGATCACTTGAGCCCAGGAGTTTGAGGTTGCTGTGAGCTAGGCTGACTCCAGGGCACTCTAGCCTGGGCAACAGAGTGAGACTCTGTCTCAAAAAAAAAAAAAAAAAAGAATTCCAGACTCTTTACATATGCTTAGAAAATAAAGGGAATACTGGCAGGAAGAATGGAAGCTACTTTAAAAGGAAGAAACCTGCCATGGACTTTACCTGCTTTCTCATTCATTTTCCCGTGGCATGGTAAAAATGTTTCTGAAACCAGCAAAGTGCATACCTCTTGTAGGATACTACACAATTTTTCTACTTGAGTTTATTACATGAAGCATAAGCCCACTCAAATTTGTTTAAAAAGATGTGTCTGTGGAGATCTTTGTAAAGATACACATGGAGGGACAGGGAAACCAGAAAGTTCTGGCAACAGCCCACCTCCACCTTCTTTCTACATATCAGTTCCAGTCTCTTCCCTGTGCTGCTGGCTTCCTCACCCTCTAATATATAAATTTTCTGCTTCCTCATAACTTTCATAATTTTGTCTTCTCTTGGCATGGTCTTAGGCTCCAGAACAAACAGCAATGAGGCAATGTCTAAGAAGGTCTATGAAGTGCTATCTGCAAATAAATTACTATGGGCGCTCATAGAAAGGAATGTTCATTTCCATTAGGAGAAGTGTTTATGGAGAAGGTGGCAATTTTAGCTGAATCTTGAAAAATGATCTTGCAGAGAACATTTCAGGCAGAAGAAGTAAGGATATGAAGACAAAAAAGAACAAGACATGTTCTGACATTGGCATTGAGCCCAAGGTTGGCTATAATATAGGGCATCTATAATGCCATAAAAATGGCTAAAGTCACCAAAGGAAATACGCTATTCAGGAGACCAAATGGAAGTTGACATAGGCTAGGGAATGCCTGCTCTTCTTCTATCCAGTCAAGAAGATAGAAAATTATGTTCAGGGGGAATTAATCCATTTTCATAAAGGAAGAGCTGGTGAAATGAGTCACGTGCCACGGGGAAGTTGAAGAAGGTAAAGTGGAAAGATGGCATTTTTGGACTGTTTTGAGGTTACTCGTGATCTCTGAGAAGGAAGCCACGTTGCATGAATTATGCGGTCGAGAGAGGGAGCTATGTTTGTGACATTTGTAATGAAAGAAAGGCATGATAGAATGGTAATTTGAGGGGAGAACAGAATGAAGAAAACTTCTATAATAACAGTAAAGCTTTCTGCCTGCAACTGGAGCCAATTTTCTCTTGTTCCACTGCTAACTGGGATAGAGTGAAAGTCAGTATCACTCTTCCTAAAGACGGTTTTAGAAAAGTTAACAGGCACATGATCCTCCAGTCCTTTCCCTGTTACCAGTGTTTTAGTAGGAATGAATCTATCAGAGAGCTGCAGTGGGGACAATGGCAGTATTCGCTGTGGGCCTGGGTGCCAGGTTTAGTCTGAAATAAAATGTTTCTTGTACAGGATAAATTAAGGGCAGTTCAGATTGACATACATAAAATGCATTTATTCTGTTGTCCCTTAGGTTCAAGTTCCAAGGATAGATGATAATGGTGTCTTATTATCTTTTATTAACATCAATTCTAAGTCTTATTGCTTCTTACAAGCTTAATTGCCTATGGGTAAAAAATGAAGTTATCAGGAGGATACAGATGATCTAAACAGATGCCTCTCTTTCTCCTAGATCCTTGCACTATTAGTATTAGTAGTAGTAATAATGATTTATTAACAATCTACTATCTTCCAAGGCTATTTATTATATCTATTTCTTACAATAACAGCAGGGTAGATATTATCATTCCCATTTCACTTTAAAGAAATAGAAGCTCAGAGAATTCAATTAAATTGCTCCAGGTCACACTGCTAGTTAAGTTGTAGGGAACAGAATTTCCTATTCTCTATATTGAGAATAGGAAAAATAGTCTATATTGACTGTTTTTTTAAAATAAAAAATTGGGACCCATAGTGTGACAATAGCATGTAATATTTGAGATTGGTTTTCAATTTCATGAAATTTTCAATATCATGAAAAATCTGTTTTATGTGTTTGTAGCATTACCACTATACATTGCAAAGCATATCTTTTACAGAAATCATAATTAATGAGTAATACTAATTTTGTTCATAATTCTTCTTTTTTATTTTGTTATTTTGAGAAACTGAAGAATCCCAGATGATTCCAAAATATATAATTAATGGCAGTTCCCCTAATGATGAGGTTTCTTTTCTGGTTAATTTTTCAGACTCTCTGGGAAGTTCTTTATTCATGTTTGGTAGCAAATAACTAAGAGGAAAATAAACTTATCTCTCATTCATCAACTGTGTAAGTGCAACTGAATTATTGACAAATGGTGCTTGTTTTTCTAGTCCTATATGTAGACAATTGCAATTATGCAATTATGTGTTTCAAATCTAGAAAATTTTCCTTAAATTAAAAAAAAAGAGAATGTTTTCAATCAATCGATTTCATCAAGGAGCTATGAGGTGGCATCTGTTATATAAAGTTGAGTGAACCAATCTGTGATAATTTGGAGAACTGTTCAGCAAATATTCACTCCTTTGCCACACTATAGGTGGGATCCACTTCACCCACTTCATGATATTGAGCTTGGTCTTATAACTTGCTTTGGCCAATGGACTATTAGTAGTCATGACGTAAACAGACACCTGAAACGTGCTTGGTTCTTAATTTGGCATTCCAGTGACATGCCATAAGGACAGCATGCCTCAGGTAGAGCAAATATATGCAGACCCTATCCCACAGTCTGAATCCGAGCCCGAAGCAGAGCCACTCAGCTGAGCCTAGTTTAAATCAGCCGAACTGTAGTTGACTGGAAGATCCTTGAGCATGAGAATAAATGCTTGTCTCTGTAAGCCATCGAATTTGGTTTGAGTGTTATTGCAGCAATCACTGATACATGGACAGAGTGTTTTTCTTGAATAACATTGGAAAACGTATCCAAAGCTATAAAAAATAAGCAGAAGATTGGAAAAAATGTATATATAAAGTCATTATTCACGTGGAGTTTTATACCTGGCCCAGGATCTGAACTCTGACCTGTTTGCTCACACATTGCTCCCCTGGAGGAATTAGATATTGATCTAAGTTGCAAGTAAATTCTGGTAGCAAGAGAGGGTTAGGTTAGGATAAAATTGTATTAAATCATGTGGGTGATGAGAGTAACCTGTATACAAGGGCTGTCAGCATCGTAGTTCAAGTTCTACTTCTGCCCAGTCTTGCTTCCTTTATTCTTCCATGGGTTTTCTTGAGATCACTGCCTGTAATCCTATCTCAAGTTTATTTCCCAGGGAATCCAACTTAAGGCAGCAAACACTATGTGGAGTTTTATCTTATATATGTAAAAAATAGGTAGCAACTACTAACAGATATATGTTTTCTACATACACACACACTTGCACACTTGTAAATGCCTCACAGACTTCTGCAATGATACAGTAAGAAGTTGTAGGTTGTAGCAATGGAAACAGGAATGGGGGATTGTCAATGAGAGGATTTACTCTTTTCTTGATACCTTTTGAAATTTTCTAATTTACATTACTTTCCCAATAAATAACCTTAAAAAGACTTTTAAAAGACAAAGACAAATATAAAAATCTGTAGGCTGTACTAGGGTAGAGAGCTGAACCAAAAGATCTGACTATAAACCAACTAGCTTTGCCAAAGGCATGGTGTTCAGTTGTACAAAATCCCATAATATTTTAGCAGTAAATTTACCTAAAGATATTACCCTAAAGATACACATAATCTAAGCCATGAAAGAAACAAGTTTTCTTTTTCCAAGTAATATTATTTTTATTTTAATAATACAGGATCAATATAAAGAAGTTAACTAATGCAAAGAAAAAAAAGTTAAAAAAAAAATTGCTGCCAATCCCACTATGTAGAAATAGCTTTAGTCTGGAAATCTCTCTGTACATATATAATACATATAAATGGAAGCATAAATCTATAAATTGGTGGAAGTAATTTTTAATGAGATTATAGTCTAAATAAAGAATATTAAATTTAAATGTATTTGAATTTAAAATAAATAAAGTTGAAGAGTTTATATTCTAATAGATTTCTCTAAGCTTAAGAAAAGAGATAATAAAAAAACATTAAGAAGTTGGAGTCATTCTTAAAAATTGCTTTTTACATTTTAAACAGTATTGATTGAAGTCCCTGCTGTGGGAAATGAGGGCATTACTAACAGAAGCTGACACTTATTGAGTGATTACAATGTTGCCAAGTACTACTCCAAATGTTTTAAGTATATTAAATTATGTAATCCTTAAAACAACCCCATGAGGTAAGTAATCATTCTATTATTTTAAATGAAAAAAACCAAAGGACAGAAAGTTTATTTGATCCCCTTAGGGCCACATCACTAAGGAAGCTGCAAAACTGGAATTCAGACTTGGGCTCAGCAGCCCCCCCATGCCCCCCTCACCTCCCACCCCATCCTCCCCTCACCTTGGCTGCCTCCTTGCTCATTAATGCCTACACTCCCACTGGGGAGTTGAACTTGTTTTTTGTGCTCTCAAGTTGTATATTACTTACATTGTTTTATGTGTCATTGTTTTTTAACCACTTGTTTAAGTATTTATCCCACATTTAGGTGGATTTCATACCCATCCTCAGTCTTTTAATGTAGATTTTCCATTTCAGAGTTCAGTAATTTTTTTTTTTTTTTTGCTTTTTTCCTCTTCTCCCAGTTAGAATCCCCGAATCCTGTATTCCTGTAGTTCTCTCAGATTTGAGGTTTGTTTAATGTTCTGACATCTTGGTTGAATATAATCTTCTTGGGCCATATGCTTTTTTTCCCTTCAGAAATTTTCTTCCTATATTTCTCCACTGTGTTTTAGACTGGATCATGCTGTGAGGAAGTAAAGACAGCCTCAATTTTTTCTCCATTACAGGGAATTTTCTTTTTCTGCCTGATGCCTGAAGAATGCCTTCTTTTTCTTCCCTTCCTTATCCTTCCCTCCCTTCCCCGCCGCCCCCCACCCCCACCCTTCATCTTCTATTTGTTTTCTTTTTTCCCTTGAGAAAGGGTCTCTCTCTGCTGCCCAAGCTAGAGAGCAGTGGTGCAATCACAGGTTTGGCAACTGGAACTCAGGCTCAAGTGCTCCTCCTGCCTCAGCCTCCTGGGTAGCTGGGACTACAGGCATGCGCCACCAAGCCCAGCCTGTTTGTTTTCTTTACATTAAAAATATTGTTTTTGATAAGGTATGCCTTTATTAGTGTTGGTTATTCTGTATGAAATTTTCTTTTGGGTTTGTATGGATGTTCAGTTTGCTGGAATCATTCTTTCTTTATTTGAGGTTTATTTTTTGGTAGTAGTTCTTTGGGAGATTTTATTGATCCATGAGTTAAGTTCACTAGTGTCTGGGTACCTTCTGCTGAGTTATTGATTCAATTGTTTCAATCCTCACCTCTCTCTTCCATATTTTTACCTGGTGATTAATTTTACTGGTGATTATCTAAAACCATTTTTCTGTCTCAGTGATTCAATTTTCATCTCTGTCCATTATGTTTCTAATTTATTTGTTACATCTGTAATGATGCTGTTTTGGCCCTCAACTGAATTCTCATAATCTCCTGTTTCTTCTCCTTCTGTTCTTTTCTTATCATACTGTTTTTAGCTTTTGTTTTATTTATTAACATAGTAGATTGTTTTCTCATTTCTTTTCACCTTATTCTTACTTGGCTGGTGTTGTCCAGAATTTATCTTTGCCCTAATATATTTACTTCTTGATTCTCTTCACTATGCCCAAGAGGAACTGACTTTCTTTTCTGTGACGCAATTTAAAGACATTCTCTATAGCACAAGGACAAGGTGTGGTAGGAGAAAGGGATTGCTCAGAGGAAATGGTGTCTAGTATTTGTAACAATGCCTAGGTTCCACTGTCGTATCTCAAGGTTTCTTAATGTTCTGTACTGGGGCTATCTATTAGGGCAAGCAGTCTGCTCTAACAAGCAATTCTCAAACCTTGGAGATTGAACACAACAAAGTTTATTACAGTTCACTTATGTCATAGTCCAATGAGAATATTGTGGGGAAGGGAGCCAGAGTCATTCAGGGACTAAGTTCCTTCGATCTTGTCAGGCCACCATCTTCTCCGTGTGGCCTCCAGTGTCACTATGGAAAGGGAAGAGAAAGTAGAAGCTCTCAGGTGGGTCTAGAAGTGGCATTTGTGACTTTACCCCACATTCCATTGCCTGAAACTCAGTTTCCTGGCCCCAGTATAGTTGCAAAGTAGCTTGGAGCTGCAGAGAAAATGTGTGTTCCTAAGGAAAAGTGGATGGGTTTGGTAAACACATAACATTGTTTCTGCCACAGGTTCCCTCACTGCTTTGGTGCTCAGAAAGTAATTGCAGAGAATGGGTGCTCTCGCAGCTGCAGATCGGTTCTCCAATTCAGTGTGTCTCACTCAGAGTGAGTTCATCTCATGGTTAGGTTCCCCTATTGAATCAGTTTCTTCCATCACTCACTTCTATGACAAAAATAACAGGACACACTTAGGTTTACTCCAAAATCTAAGTATTGGAGTATTAGAGAGGATTCTCAGGCATTTGTTTGACTCCGTAGTATAGAGGGATGAGTCCTAACATTTAAGTGCTGTGACAGCTTTGAGCCTCACAGGGTCCTAAAGGTCTAACTGCGAGTTCCTCTGCCCTTGCCAGATACGCTCCCCACCTAGCCAGTTCCCATCTCAGCTGGACCAGCTGCACCCCACACAGTCCTCAACCTAATGGGCTTTACCTTCATATCAGCCCACGAAATTACTCAAATAAGTCATCACATCCTCCAGTGGGAACCAGAAGGTGGCTCATCCACTTGTTACTGAAAAGCCTGATTCCCACAGCCCTTGCTGGTTTGGTATGCTCTCGAGTCTGCAACTCCTGTGTGGCCCTGCATCACAGGCAGTGTCCTCTTCCCCTGGGGCGTGAGTATATGTAACTAACAAGTTGCTCAGTCTCACCTCTCCAGTGTTGGGTGTCACGTGTTTGGCCATCTTGTACAGTTTAAGGATCCCTCCTTCACTGACAGGGTCAATAGAAGGTGATCAGAACAGGAGAGTTAGAAAGCTTTTCACACTGCATTGCCCAACTTGGCCCCAGAATTTTGTGGTTTTTACTTCTCACTACTTTTGTTAAGAATATGATATTAGGTGGTACCTGTTTCATTGTTTGGTTTAGGTTGTTTTTCGGTTGTTGTTCCATTACTTAAATGTGTGAAGAAAGAGTTTTGAGATAATTTTATTTTGTTTCAGAATTCCTTAATGACAATCACCTTGTAGAAATGTGTAGAAGAACATTGTACAGGGTGTTCAGTAGCATCAATATCATTATTGGATATGAACGATAAATAAGACAAGAAACTTTAATGGGGGGGGAGGGGACAGGTATATACCTACATGATGAGTGCGATGTGCACTGTCGGGGGAATGGACACTCCTGAAGCTCAGTCTCAGGGGGTTGGGAGGGGCATGGGCAATATATTTAACCAGAACTGTTGTACCCCCATAATAAGCTATAATAAATAAAAAAAAAAAAAATAAAAAAAACCCCACAAGATACCGTCAAAAAAAAAAAAAAGACAACAACAAAAAAAATAAGACAAGAAACTTTAAAAAGAATGACACTATTTGTATAGTGGCATTAAAAAATAACAAAAATAACTCATAGGCTTTTAAAAAATGAACTCAGTGAAGCTATTAAAAAAATTAAGCCATATGATATAATTTTATTTTCATCATGCTGAAAAATTTTATTTTATGAGAGGCTAATATGTTGGTGCCATCACAGACAAACTGGAGCTACTGAGTTTCAGAGCACATGCATTCCCAGGGACACATTGCATTGTAGGGACTAACTCTACTTCTAAAGATAAAAAAAAAAAATGCTTTAGAATGTCTTATTTCCACTGGTAGAACACTCTGTAGGGCCTATCTTCATATGCATCCAAATAATATATAATAATTTTCATTGTGAGTACATTTTATCTCTGCAGACCGCCCTCAAGTTGGCAATTACAAGCACTGCTATCTTTTCACCTGTAGTAAAAAATAATGTACTAGTCTATATGATTGATCTTGAGTTTGACAAGTTCATAAAGCACCATACACATCTGTGCTGTCTGAAACAGCTCACCACTCCCCCCCACCCCATGGCTACTTTTACTGCTGACTCTTTTTTTAAAGAAGACTCTGATATTGTTCTTCTCCCTCTTTTTCCCCTCCTCTTCTGTTCTTCTGCTTGCTCTTTCTCTCTCTCCTCCTCTCTCTATCTCGCTTCCTCCATTTTCAGCAGTTTGCTTTGTGCTTTCTCCTATGATTATAACTATACCATGTGGTCAATAAACCTTAGAAAATATTCATATATTCATTCATCCAATGAAAGTTTTTTGATTACCTACTATGTTAGAAATCAAGGCAGGGACTAAGTTTACAGAGTTTAAAACAACAGAATCAATCTTAAAAATGTTCAAAGTATAGTAGGGGAGATGAAAGAATATCAAAAGTACAATGAGTGCAATAATGGATATATTCAAGGATTTTATGGAGTACAGAAGAGGGAGCATCTATTACAGTAAAATTCAGTGAAAACTGGAATTTAATATCCTTCCCTAGTTATTCACAGGAGGGCTACATTCATTTTAAATCAATAAAACAGTTCCATCTCTAGAGAGTCTTCACAAATATATCTTGTGTATTATGTGATTCTTGTTACATGGCTTAATAGAGATATTTCTCAAATAACTTTCTTTTTTTAGCACCTTTTTGACCAGTGTAGTATTTATTTTAATGTAGCTGAACTCTTGCAAGCCAAGAGGGCCAGATGCCTTTATTATTTCCAGTACATGATGATAGGAGTCCTATCTCTCCTTATGGATGATATTAATAAATGTTCACTGTCTATTCATTTAGATCATTGAATTAAGTAATCATTTCAATAAACTAATTCTCTTTTGCAGATTTAGCTTCCTTATTACTCAAAAGGAAACTGAAATGGAAATACCAGGAACCTAAGCAACTAGATCTTTTAAGGAAAGAATGTCTTTAAATAATTTCTCTCCTTAAAACGAAGATGCTACTGTGATGATCTGATAGATACGCAGAACATCTGTGTGACATTTAGAAAATAAACAGAGAATTATAGATACAGCATGGTGAGGACCATGTAGGGACAAGCAAGGAGTGCTGGGCACCCCATGGCTGGCACTGGGAGGCATTTATGACTGACAAGGTTTACCTTCCTTTACAAGCTCTAAGAGGTATAGTCTTTTCTCTCCCTCTTTTCTTTGCTGTTCTTTGTCCCATTCTTCCATCAAATTATTAATGTAATTAGATAAAAAATAACAATGGGAACCCCGCAGTGGTGAAGAACTCGAGCTCTGGCCGGGCACAGGGGCTCACACCTGCAATCCTAGCACTTTGTTGGGAGGCTGAAGCAGGAGGATTTCTTGAAGTCTGGAATTTGAGACCAGCCTGAACAAGAGCAAGACCCTGTCCTGACAAAAAATAGAAAAATTAGCCAGGTGTGGTAGCTCATCTCTCTCCCTCCACCCCAACCCCATACATCTCTTAAATCATACCACCAACCTGCTACATTCTGACTATAACGCAACCGATGATGTTTAGTTTGTTTATAACATGAACTTTATCTAGTTTGAGATTTTGATGATGTGTTGCCCTGAAGAAAATGTCCTTCATCACCTCCTGCTGGCAAGGGCAGCAAGTAGTCATAATCTTGACACATACATGGGGTTTGATGACTCAGGAGTGTGCCTTCCATTTAACCAAAACCCTGACGAAGACACCCTGTTAAATCACAAACTTTTATTTAGTTTTATTTTACAACTTCAGAGGTGGCTCAGTTGTTTTAAGTCATTAACCCAGATGCTGTTTTCTGTAGCACCAGAGAAATATGCAGGGACATCTTATGAGGTTCCATATCTAAACTATTAATTTAGCATGATTTTGACCCCACTGATCACATCTTCATTTTACCTATGATATTTTCTTTATAGGATATCTGTTTCATTTACTTTTGGTATTCTTTAAAAATTACATTTCATTTTGTTGTTGAAAGTCATTGATTTATAATTATTATCAAATGCTTCTTTCCCTGATGTAGCCAATGAATAACTTCCAGAGCAGAAAGCTATTAAAAAAAATATAACTTTTTGAGAATGATCCAAATTCCAAATAAAGATAAATATGTGGTAAATCAATAATGATAAAATGCCATAATACTTTTATTTCTGAAATGAGATACTATATAAATATGCCTAAATTCATACCTAGTCCATTATAGGTTCATACTGTTTCAAACAATTCACATTCTAAATTGATCTGCATGTTTGTTTCATTAAAAACAGAAGAAATTCTTTCTTCCTGTACTTTATCTATTGAATTTGTAAGTTATGCTCAAGTAAAAGGAAATAATTGCACTAAAGAAAGTATTCTTTTCAGTTTTCCTGAATATTTCTACTGATACTGATTTGAAGATAAGGGTTTACACCATTTGCCCATTCAACAGTTTGTGATTGGGTAGAAGCTGATACATTGGGCTATTCATCTCTATTTTTTTCCTGTGTACATTTACAAAAACTCTTAAATGCCTTAGAGGAACAATGTATTGTGTGTGTATGTATTCAATTAAAAATAAGACATGTCAATTTTCTGCTCAAATACTATAACTATATGGCAATATTTGATTCTTGTGACTTAAGGTTTGTTATTATTCCCATTTTTGCAAATTCAGCCTCACAGCTTCAAATTCACAATATCTGGCAGCCATTTAAATTATAAATGAAAATAATCATAGAGAAGGATTATCATCTCTTTAATTCTAGATATCAAGCTTCTCTTAACTGCTTTGGAAGCCACATCACACCATTGAGTCACATGTAACATTGTTTTACAACGAAAACATGTTTGTCTTTTACATAAAATTGTGATTGTTAAGCCATACTTTCTCTTCTCAGTACTTAATGACAATAATGCTTAGATGAAACTGGGAGGGTATTAACTGAACATAGATAAATAAATTAGAAAACTATTTTTATTATTACAAATATTTTTTCTTTCTCTTTCATACTTTGTAAATTTTACAGCCATAATACTAATAATGGCCTTTTTCAGTGATGTGCTGGCGTGGGCTTGTACTGGTTCATAAGAGCTGATGATTGTGTGTACCTTCCCAACTCCAAGTCTAGTGACATTGGGTAATAGCTTGAAATTGGCCACAGTGGGAGTATTTACACCATGGAAAGTAGCACATGCAACAAACCAGGGCTCTTGTTTTTTTAAACCTGAAGAGCTGGTTGTTAAGCATGCACCAGCATACTACCATTACTATCGTATCAATGTTAATATTCTCATTTTGATAATTATACCAAAGTTATATAAGGCAATATCATTGTTTTTAGTAAATACACCCTGAAATATTTAAGGACAAAGAAGTTTTATATCTGCAACTTACTCTCAAGAGTTTGGGAGGTTATTTTTTGTGGACTTGGCCCACTAAAACCTGTTTGCTTGTTTCATCAGTAAAATGGGGATAACGTTAATAATAATAATACCTATGTAAAGGAAAACTATTTCTCTACTCACTTCTGATAGCAAATGAGTTTTCCACACCAAGTGTCAACCTCCAATTCTCTACAGACACCAACTGGATGTCCTACAATTTAATTCAATTCTGATACTAACTGTCCAGAGTTAGCAGAGACCCCACAGGTAAAGGGCTTAGTCCCACAAGACTGCTCCCCATTTCAGGTGCCAGGTGCGAGTACTGGGTCCCTAAGTTATTCTCACTTCTGTATGGCTTGACTACAAATCCAGGGTTCTCACAACCCCTTCCTCAGGTTTCATAATTCACTATAATGGCTCACTGAACTCAGGGAAACACTTCACTTACTATTATCAATTTATTATTAATACAAAGGATATTATAAAGGATACAAACGAGAGGCCAGATGAAGAGGTACATAGGGTGAGGTCTGGAAGGTCCTGAGCTCCAAAGCTCTGTCCTGTGGCGTTGGGGTATGCTGCCTTCTTGGCATGTGGATGTGTTTATGAACAAGGAAGCTCTTTAAACCCCTTTGTTTAGGGTTTTTATGGAGGTTCCACCACGTAGGCGTGATTGATTAAATTATTGGCCGTTGGTGATTGACTCAATCTCCAACCCCTGTCCTCTCCCTGGAGGTTTGGGAGTGGGTCTGCAAGTTCCAACTCTCTCATCACTGGGTTGGTTCCTCTGGCAACCAGTCCCCATCCCCCAAGAGTCACCTCATTAGCATAAACTCAGGTATGGTATAAGGGGCTTATCATGAGTAAGACAAGATGCTCCACTCAAACCTCACACTCAGGAAATTTCAAGGGTTTTGGAAGCTCTTGTGTCAGAAACCAGGGACTAATACCAAATATCATAACAAAAGATACTCTTATCACCCTATCACTCAAGGAATTACAAGGGTTTTACGAGATTTGTCCCAAGAACCGGGGCAGAGATCAAATACATATTTCTTATTATGTCACACTATGTCATGCAGTTGTGATGATTGAATGAGTTAATGTATAAAGCACTTTCGTCAGGGCCTGGCCTTTGGGGGGCATTAGCTATTACTGTTGTTATTGGCTTTGAGTTCTGAAATGGAGTATTGAAGCTTCCAAGAGCTAGGTGCTTGGGAGAGAAAAGTGCTCTCGGAATTCCAAAATCTTGCCTTTAATAACCAAGAACCAAATTTTGGGGCTTCAAGCAAAGAATATATACTGTACCCATTATGGAGTGTGAGGCTATAGGATAAAGATAAAAGAGCAGTTTTAAGTCACAAGGTAAGGAAATGAAAAAATAAAAACCAAAATGGAAACCTAACCACCAAAAATACTCTTCCTTGGTTTGAGGAAGATATCTGGGGAGGATTGGGAAAAAAGAGCCAGAGAGCTTAGATACAATGTGAGGCTTTGCTCCTTGGCTGCCTACTCTTCCCTTTCTGGAGTAAAATCTTTGTGAATATCAATAATGTACATATGAGTCTCAGTGACGACGATGATGATATTTACTGAGCTGTAACTATATCCCAGGCTGTTCCAAGTGTTTTACATGGATGATCTCATACAATTCTCCCCAAAAAACTTTATAGTAGGAATTATTATCTTCATTTATACTTAAGGACTTTGAGGCAGAAACATCAAGTAAATCGCCCCAAGTTACACAGTTAATAAGCATTGACACAGAATTAGAGTCAGACAGTAAACTCCAGACCCTGTACCATCTCCACTGGGTTTTGAGATCAGAAAGAAAGATGACCTGTGCCTGGCATTCCACATGGAATTTTGGGAGGAGAGAAATCTGGTAGAACGTTCCAGTGAGGATGGCCTCCAGATGTCCCCAGTGATGTCCACCTCCTGGTATTGACCTTTGTGTACTTCCCTCTCAGGTTGCATCGGCGTAACCAATGGAATAAGGCCAAAGTGATGGTATATGACTTCTAAGGCCAGGTCATAAAAGACAATGTGGAGTCTGCCTTGTTCTCTCTCAGACCACTTGCTCTGGGGGAAGCTAGTTATCATGTACCAGGAACTCTCCAGAAGTTCTGCAAAAAGGCCCACATGGTGAAGAACTAAGACCTCTGGCCAACAGCCAGTGAGGACTGCAGCTTCCAGCTACAGGAGCGAGCTTAGACGTGGATCCTCTAGCCCCAGCCAAAGTTTCAGATAACTGTACCCCTGACTGACATCTTGATTGCAGCCTCATGAGAGACCTGAGCTAGAACCACCCAGCTAAGTTGCTCTTTAATTCCTGACCAACCAAAACTGAGTTAGTACCTGTTTTTTTTTTAATTTTAAACCACTAAGTGTTGGGGTACTATGCTATGCAGCAATAGATAACTATCATAGTATAGCACTAACACAGGATAGCTTAAATAAGAAATGGTGGTGTGGCATGTTTGGGCAAAGAGAGCACAAGCTGGTCCACTCCTCCCTTTAAAAACTTTTTGGTTAAGAGTGATCTGCCAGGAGAGCCCCTGGGCTAGGGTTTTGGAAACTTGTAGCAGAGTCTGCAGGGTGGACCACCCACACCAAGCCTATAGACTCTGTGTCACACTAGTCTGAGGACAGATTGGGAGGCAGTGAAGCCAGAGGCCAATGCTCAGCATCAGGTGGCCCAAGCTCACTCTAGTTGCCATCAAACCCGAAAGAGGTCAGCACTTTGCCACACACCCTTCCTCTCCCTCAGGCACAATACACATCTCCCAGGAACTTATACAATCCTAGGAGCATGACTCCAGGAAGAGGGATAAAGGAGAAGGGAGAGGTGGGATAGTTATAAGAGACTGAGTTTTAAATTGAAAGTGACCTGGCCACCTTGAATTGATGAGAATGAATTTTCCACCACAGATGGATATTGGGGCTTGAGAGTTTGATTAATTTCAGTTATAGAGAAGTAAATTATTTGTGGACTTTTGCATACACTATTTGTAGTTACAAATCTTCATACTCACTATTTCACAGCTAATAGGGACCTCTTGATTCTACAGCAACAGGAAAGAAATAGATCCAATGGTGTCATAAAAGAGCAATGTTAATTTTTTTTATTTAGAGGGTGTCTGTAACTTTGAATTGCCTTTGGTATTGGGAAATAAGTCCTTGAACTTAACCACTACCTTCTCATGTTCCTCAAGATATGTCTTATATTTCTTCAAATATTTTCTTTCCAGTATTTCAGGTCTGTCCTGAGAGCTGTGACTGTGTTGGAAAAGTATAAGATTTGGGGCCAGATTTAATGTGGATTCTGCTATTGATATTAGACAAGAGCTTATTGGATGGTCTCTTTAATGGGGTTAATACTACTCACCTCCATACAGAGATATTTATGGAGATTATTCTGTCATATCTGGACTGCACTTTAAAGGTGAACAGTGTTGGGTGTCCTGGCTGTGGTGTGGAGAACCGCATAGATCTTTAAGGGCTGGCTTGTAAACATGTAATCAGAAGAGCTGGTGCTGCCTGAGAATCCAGAGCAGGTTTTAAATAGCTCACAGAGAGCTAAGCTGGTCTTTCCATGTCCAAGTTATCAAAAATAGTTTCTTGGTTTGTGTGTGACCTTTCCTGGCCACAGACACTGAGCCCTGAAGGCCATTCTGCCTTTGCCTGTCTCTGGAGGCAAGAGCAACCTCACGACATTCTCAAATATAAACTATAAGTTAAAAATCTAAATCATCTCAAACACAGTGCCTTCATAGAGACCTGTGAGCCCATGAGTTTCCTCGATTTGATGAAATCACTCTTTCTACCAAATACCTTTAAGATAGGGAATGGGGTCTTGGTGGCTGGGTCCTGACTTCTCTGGAATATTCAGCCAGAAACAGAAACAGCTATAAATAGAGAAAGGCTTGGTGATCTTTTCTAGACAATTTGAGAATCTTTGATATTGTTGATTAACTTGTTTTACCTGACTGGTCTGATAATTTGGGGGAAGAGGCTTTAATATAATCCAATGGCTCTGCCCACTTCTTTTCATTGGCCTGGAAAATAGGTTCCAACGTTTCTAAATCTATCTTATGAACTTCCCCCCTGAGAACAGTTCTGATGAACACCCATATGTAAAACCAGTGGGAGGAGAAAAATTATTTCCATGCTGAGATATTTTCTAGAATCCTGATCATGTGGAAATACTATGAAACACAAAAAATAAACTAAAAATTAGAGAATAAACATTCAAAGTACTTAGGGAGCCAAATTTTGGCACTATTCTCCATTTTAAGAAAATCTGCTACTATGATCCAGAAAATAATATATTTCTGTGTTCTTCTCCATAAAGGGATTTCTAAATTCCAGAAAACAATATATTTCTGTGTTCTTCTCCATAAAGGGATTTCTAAATTTCTAACAGAACCTGTTAGGTTTGTATGAAATACTAAGTCATGAGCTTCAAACATCATTGCTAATGAGCAAAGAATTTGTTTAATTTTTTAGGTGAATTAGTTGCAATTTAACAATGTTTATTTTTCTGATTCATGATTGTAAGTCAACATTTATTCAAAGATTGGAATAAACAGTCTTTTATTTTCCATAGTTATAAAATAAATACTATTTCAGGAAATTTTGTAGTACCCTTTCCCACTACTTTAATGTAAGCAACTCCCCAGGCTTGTTGTTTTTCAACTTACTGATTCTTGAACCCTGTAGGAAAAATTTTAAATGATGCATTGTAGGCACTCATAATTTATAAAGTTCTGCTTCATCGTAGCTTTTCTTGCATGTGAATATTAGTTACCACGCACCCACTCTTGGTAGACACAGATGCTGAAGCTACGCAAGTTCTCATAGAAAAGGTGTGCAACGCCAAGCACTATTGGCATATTACTGCTGGGTATAATAAAAGGTAATAACCTAAATGTTACTCTAGTTCCTTGAATATTTAGTTCTTTTGAAATAAATTCCTTACAGTCTGTTATGACACTCTCAAACTTGATTTATTTCATAATAAGGATCTCAGGATTAAACAACTGAAAACAGCTCTTGAAAACTTGCTGACGCTATTGGTTGGCTGACCCAACAGTTCTTCCTACCCCTCAAGCTGGAGAATTTCTGTGAATTTTCTTGATTTTCTGATAAAAGAAACATGTGAGACATCATGACCACCCTCCTCTTCCTCTTGTCCTGGTTGCTGGTGCTGTTCCTAAACCTCCAAGAAGCCCTCTGTGACCATAAGGGAGGGACTTTGACAAAGGTGAGCCACTGATCTGAAGTCTACCTCAGGCTTCCAGTCATGCAAGAAAAAAAGATGGCCTTATTAAAAAAAAATCATTCACATTTCCTATAACTTGGTTTGCATGAAGTCCTAACTGATACAATGAAGTATGGTTACATCAAATATGGCTACACCAAAGTATACTTGTACCAAATACTTGGAGCACCGATGATATTGAAGCCAAACTGTTGTCCCATTTTCCAATGTGACAAAAAATTTCAAGGCAAATTTCAAAATTGAAAAGTGCATTTATTAGTTTGCTTTTTCCTCTTTCCATTTTTTCTATTTATAAGTCTAGTTATAAGTACCACCTCATATGAGGTGAACAAACTGTATTGTTTTACAAGAGGAGGTTTTTATAAATTGGCTATTTCACTAAAACATTATTATATGCCAATATAAAACCTTCTGCTTTGGAGGAACTCCTAAGATTTACAATTTAATTAATAGCAAAAAGGATAAATTAGATCACCTTCCTTTCTTCTTTATCTCTGTTTCTCTCGACTCTTTTTATTCTGAAAATTTTTCTTTAGTCTTCCCATTGTCTATTTTTTTTGTCTTTCTCATAGTTGGTTCTTTTATCAGTGCAATGTGTTATATTTTTCATAAAGGATCTAGACATTTTTCTTAGTATTTATATTATAACTAAGTACTAAGTTATCACTAAAAGTGTGACAGACACTTTTCCTTATGATTTTGTGAGTCTTTTTCTCTTTGCCTATTTGTTATACAACCTGTTATGCAACAGAACTAGTAATGGAAAAGTTTTCCATATTTTCAACTTCAAATAATTTCCCCTCATTTTTTTTTCTGTAGAAATATAATCCTTGTCTGAAGTACACGCCATTACATCACAATTGTGAATTTTTGATCCATGTCGAAGTATAAGATTACAAATTATAGTTAACATTTGATGATTTACAATATTTTTCTATTCACATGTATAAAAATACTGCATATTTTAATGTTATACCTATCAGCTAAATGTCATAACATGTTTGACAAATAAGGCAGGGCTAAACAACACTAGTCGGTATGTTATAAATGTTTCGAACTGAACAGAACGAGCATAAAATGCTTAATGTTGACTGAAACATATTAAAAGCAAGCTTATATCGTTTCATTACACAAAAGGGCCACTGTGATGACATATAAATGACAGAACAAAACAGAACATCATGCCTCGTTTTTACTAAAATCAAGGAAGTGTAAAAGAATGTATTGAAACAATGTTTCTGCCTGTGTTTGTCTGAAAGTCAAAATAGACATTATTTAACCAGATTCCAAAGTTCAGGGGCAAAATAGTTGAAATATCCCCAATTTTAAAATCACTGTTTGTAGAAGTAAACCTTTGTGCCCAACCAGTAAATTATTAAAATAAGTAAATAATGTGTCCCCAGCTTTCCCTATTAGGTCTTGCACATGCAGTGGTTTGTTTAGTGCCTCATTCATTCTCTGTAGTTAATTGCTAATGATGATCCTGGCATTTTTAAATTGGCAAAGGATACTTGAGTATTAAGTGACCGCCAGCATATCCTCAGATGAATTTCAGGTTAGCTATTCTTGCCACATTGTCTTGGAGTTATGAGAACCTCAGTGGAGGGTAGAGTTCTTGCTCTAGATGCTTCTTGAGTGTCTATTCCTTTATTTTCTGTATAGTTCACTTGTTTTTTTGTCTCTAGCTTCTTATTTTGTCTGAGGCAGAAAACTTAGTTTATTCATTTTTAAGTAAAAGTAAATTCAGTTACTTTTCAGTCATTTAATTTTGAAATTTAATCATATTCAAGATATTTCTCGAGCCTTTTAGTCTTTCCTTGCCCTCCTTTTTCCTGGGTTGGAGGTTTAAATTTTAGTTGGTTACATAACTGCCACTGTGGTGTTGTGGGAGGGGCCTGATCTCATCCAGGTGTTCGTTTGTTTTTTGGTCCTAAACTGGATTCTTTTTTCAATTAATTAATTAAGTTTATTTCAGAATATTATGGGGGTACAAACATTTTGGTTACATGTATTGCTCTTGTACAGTTTAAGTAAAAGTTATAAGTGTGCTCGTCACCCAGATAGTGTGCACTGTACCTGTAAGGTGTGAATTTACCCAACTTCTCCCCCACCACCTGCTTGATTTCAGATGAATTTTACTTCCATATGTGCATATAAGTGTTGATCAATTAGTTCCAGTTTAATAGTGAGTCCATGTGGTGTTTGTTTTTCCATTCTTGAGATACTTCACTTAGAAGAATGGTCTCCAGTTCCATTCAGGTTGTTACAAAGGATATTAGTTTCCCATTTTTTTTATGGCTGAGTAATACTCCATGGTATACATACACCACATTTTATTGATTCATTCATATATTGATGGGCACTTGGGTTGATTCCACATCTGTGCAATTGTGAATTGTGCTGCAATAAACATTCCAGTGCAAGTGTCTTTTTTATAAAATGACTTTTTTCCTTTTGGTAAATGCCCAATAGTGGGATTTCTGGATCAAATGGTAGTTCTACTTTTAGTTCTTTGAGGTATCTGCATATTACTTTCCATAGAGGTTGTACTAGTTTGCAGTCCTACCAACAGTGTATAAGTAAGTGTTCCTTTCTCTCTGCATCCATGCAGAGAGATCTGTTGTTTTGGGACTTTTTCATAAAAGCCATTCTCACTGAAGTTAGATGATATCTTTTTGTGGCTTTGATTTGCATTTCCCTTATGATTAGAGACGTTTCATCTGTTTATTGGCCATTAGTCTGTCTTCTTTTGTAAAGCTTCTATTCTATCTATTTCTGGGCTCTCTATTCTGTTTTTATAGTTTATAATTATGATCTGTTCCTGCTGAGTTGATGCTTTTATCATTATAAAATGTATCCCCTGTTCA
Source organism: Varecia variegata (assembly GCA_028533085.1). Lineage (NCBI taxonomy): Eukaryota > Metazoa > Chordata > Mammalia > Primates > Lemuridae > Varecia > Varecia variegata. The sequence goes on from CM052438.1 coordinate 62,236,602, forward strand.
GTAGCAAGTTTTTCTTAAAGTCTATTTTGTCTTTTATTAGTATAGCCTCTCCTGCTCTATTTTGGGTACTGTTTGCATTATATATCTTTCTTCTTCTTCTTTTTTTTAACCAATTTGCATCTTTGAATCTAAGTTCTCTCTTGTAGCATATAATTAGATCATGTTTTTTTATCCATTCAACTTGCCTCTACCTTTTGGATTGGAGCATTTAATGACTTACATTTTATGTAATTACTGATAAGGCAGGATATATATCTGCCATTTTGCTATTTGTTTTATATATATCTTATGTCTTTTGTGTTCCCTGATTTCTTCATTACTGACTTCTCTTGTGTTAAATAGATAGTTTCTAGTGTACCATTTAAATTCCTATGTTGTTTCTTTTACTCTTTTTTAAAAAGTTATTTTCTTAGTGGTTGCCCTGGAGATTACAATTGCCATCTTAACTTAAAGCAATCTAATTTTGATGAATACTAACTTAATTTCAATAGTGTGCAGAAACATTGCTCCAGTAACACTGCATTCCTTCCTTTCTCCTCTGTGATATTATTATTATACAAATTACATCTTTGTATATTGGAAAATCATCAACACAGATTTATATTTATTGCTTTATGCAGTTGTCTTCTAACTCAGATAGAAGAAAGGAATTACAAAAATTACATTTATATTTTATTTTATATTTATCTGTGTAGTTACCTTTACTGATACTAGTGTCTTTCATTTTAGGCTGAAGGAGGCCCTCTAGGTCAGATCTGCTGGTTGTGAATTTCCTCAGCTTTTGTTCATCTTGAAATATCTTTATTTTTCTCACAATTTGAAAAATTGTTTTGCTAGATATAGAATTCTTGGCCAATGGTTGCCTCCTCTCCTCTAACGCTGTTAGTAGGTCATCCCACTGTTTTCTGGTCTCTAGTTTCTGATAAGTCAGCATTAATATTATTGAAAATTTATACTACATGATGAGTTGGTTTTCTCTTACTGTTTACAAGACTCTCTCTTTGTCCATATCTTTCTACAGTATGGCTATAATGTGCTTGGGTGTGGACTTCTTTGAATTTATTCTACTTGAGGTTCATTTGTTTTTTTTTTTG
>CM052438.1:62244643-62277527 GCA_028533085.1 Varecia variegata
AAAGGTGTCCCTCTAGAGCTAAGTGTGTGGAAATACTGTAGTGAGGAGCCCTGGTCCCAGCTTTTAAGCCCGAGGAGCCCAGTGTTCCTGAAGACCTGCCGCAGGCTGCTGGCAGGGTGCTCACAGTTGGTGTCCTCGAGGGTTCCGTGCCGCCTAGGGGAAGATAATCAGAAACACTAAATAAATTCTATGGAAACAGAAGCTGAGAAGCTTTCCTTGTCCAGAGCAGCCTGCAAATAGCTGGTCCCATGTACACAGCTGTGGTTAAGAATTCTAAAAAGAAAGTGGGAATTTTAGAATCACTTCCTGATAAATTGATGCAATCATTTTTGGAGGTTGATATCATAATATCACCCTTATTTATAATAAAAATGTACATACCTTTGGACTCACAAGTTGCACTTCTAAGAATTTACTGTGAGAATGGCACAACTATCAAGAATTGAAGGCACAAGTGTTTTCATTAAAGCACATTTGTATCAGCAAAGAACTGTAAACCTACAAATTCATCAATATGGAATGAATAGATAAACTAACTTATATTATATAATGGTCCCAAAGTGCTGGGATTACAGATGTGAGCCACCATGCCTGACCTTACAGTTGTATAAGAGAATACTGAGAATTCACTAAAATGATTCGATGGATGCATCTGTATTAATATGATCAAGATACGTTGGAAAGTGAAAAGAGCAAGCCTAAGTGTGTGCACAAACATGACACATACATGCAGACCCATATGCAACCCTTGCTGATGCTTACATATTCATAGAAAATTTCTGGAAGATCCATACAGATCTTAATGGTAGTTACATTTGGGGTGCATGAAAGAGGGATTGGTGAGAAGAGAGACATTTACTTTTTATATTATTTATTTTATGCTATTTATTTTCACAGAGTGTATATGAAATAATTTGTAAAAGAAAAGAAACGTGGAAAGGAGTTAAAAAACCACTCGTGGGATAGAGCTGAAGACTGTGTAGAAAGATTATAACTTTTGCCAACCAGCACTGGCAGAGCTGCTTGGGACCCTCTTCAAGTCATAACCAGCCACATTTGTAGAATGCACACTGGGGAATTGAAGGGAAGTTTCCCTTGCATTACTGGAAAGAAATTTTTTGAAATGTGTCTGAAATAGGAAATGTGTAGAGGTACAGGTATTCGGGAGGAACAACCAATAATACTTTATTTGAAATAAACAGTAAGTGAGACAGGAGATAGTTTCAAACAAGACCCAATATTGTAGAATGGCACTAAGGAGAAAAGTGAAACGGCACTTGAGGACATTTAAAACGGGCTAAGAAAAATAGAGATCTTTACAAACAAGAACTATTAATAACCTTTTAATTTGGTTGCATTTAAAAAGTCTTAGGATTTGTCATAAGCCAGTATGTTGATGTTCCAGGGGCTCTCCTGGAAACCAACCTTGGCATAAGAGCACAGCCCCCAAGGACACCTACCCCCAGGGACACTAGGTCATGCTGTACCCATTCCATTGAAAAACTGAGAACTCGCACCTCTGAGACGGAATGATCTGTCCTAGCACACATCTACACAGTGTGAACTGGACTCAAGTGGAGTCTCCTGAATGGACACTTTTCTTCTTTGGTGTCTTTTATACCTATTGACTGTTATTAAATTAGTGTTCATAAGGTCTCTTCACCTTTAAGCAAAAAAAGCAAAATACTCTCTAAAGGCTGGTCTATAGCAGAGTTTCTCAATCTTGGTACTATTTACATTTTATAGCATATAAAATGTAAATATTGTTGTAGAGGGCTGTCCTGTGCATTATAGGATGTTTAGTGACATCCTTGGCCTCTACCCACTCATGCCAGGAGCAACCTGCTGCTTCCCCAGCTGTGACAATCAAAAAAGTCTCCAGATATTGCCAAATGACCCCACAGAGCAAAATTACTTCCAGTGAAGAGTTGCTGGTCTATAGACAAGCCCCAAATGTCATAAATACTCTTATCTCTGTGTAATTTATTTTCTCTGTCTACATAGTTCTTTTTTCTGTTAAGTATTTCAAATTGCACTGTGACGTGAGGAAGGCTCATTCCTGTGTCAGTAGTGTTGCACTGTGCTTCTTTGACCCTGAATGCAACTATCAATACTTCGCATGTTAGTTTCAGAAAATAAACATACAAACATCCAGTCAACAAATCAAGCTATTTCACAAGGATTTATTAAAAACTCACTCTACGTCTGTCACTAAGCGAAGTACTAGTTTTATAGAAAATAAATGAATGATCCTCGCTCTTAAAAAGTTCCTGGTCAATTGGGGAAGACATATGAAATAATAACCACTTATGATACAGGATAATAGGTCTAAAAAGGACACACATAAGGTGCTGTGTAAGTATAAATAAGGAAATAAAGAACAAAATTAAACAAATTTATTAATAAATGCTTAATTACTTTTTAAATTTTCTGCTTTCATTTTGAAATAATATTAAAAGGTTTATCATTAGTATCTCTCTCCTAACACAATTTCTTTTGTGTATTTTTGTCTTTCTGTAGATGCTGTGGCTATCACATGGACTGATCGAGTTTTCCCCTCATTAGCATGGGTTATTCCTTTTGCTATTTCTGCCTCATTATTTAGCAACCTTCTGATTAATGTATTTGAATCAGCAAGAGTGACATATATTGCAGGCCAACAGGGCCACCTGCCTTTGCTATTTCATACACTCAACAGTTACTCCTCTCCGTTTATATCTGTGCTACTGCTTGTCAGTATGGGATCCCTTGCAGTTGTCTTAACAAACCTCATTGACTTGATAAACTATCTATATTTTATGGTTTCTTTTTGCTCTGTAGGTAGGAATACTAAAACTGAGATTCCAGAGACCTGATCTAACTTCACCTTATAAGGTAAAAGTATGCTTTCTAACTTCTTTCTGTGTGAAAGAAAAGATACTAGTGTACCCATATTTAAGAATATATTCAGAATATGAACATGTATGAGTAGATTTTATTTTTTACTACTCAACAGTTGTGAAACACATAGAATAATCTAGTCTTGGTTTTAATTTTCATTTTAATTGGATTGGTTTTGCTCAATATAAAATCTCTTAGGTTCCACTAAGTGGTTTAAAACCTAATGGTTTATTAGAGAGAAAGATAGCTCTCTGGGTGGTTGGGCAGATCATTATGAGTCTTTTGACCAGAGATTACTTTGTCTACTTATGTAGCTACTTATGCACACAGTATGTTCCACAGTCAGGGTCAGATTTAGCAGCTGGGAAACAGAAGAGGCAAGGTGAGGTCACAGGTGATAAGCTCTACTGTCCTGAAACATCAGCTTAGTATTGACAAATTCCATCTTTTCAACTTTGCTTACTTTTAAACTTACTTTCAGTCTGGATGAGAAAAAAATTTCACAGGAGAGGAGACAGCCTTTTAATCATAGAAGAAGACATAAACAAAAATTGGTAGTGTAAGGATGTTATTGGAGAAAGGGGGCCCTGATGCTCTGATTATCAGAAAAAATGTTGTCTTGGTTGGCTAGAAGGCACTTTCAAATCTTTGCTTGGATGAATATCTTTAGTCCTCTCAGAAATACAAAAGGTGAATTCTACTGTGATTCCCCTTTACAGATGAGGAAAGGGATTTAGAACAGTTAAGTCACTTGCCCAAGCTCACACAGCAGGGAGTGGAGCCAAGGTTGAAATCCAGGCACTCTCTTTGGAGTGTTTGATGCTCACTAAGTACAAAATATAAGAACTAACTCTGGGAGAAGGAAAGCAATGTTCTTGTCACTGACTTTGGTTGACTTATGACCATCTTTCCTTTTCAATCTTTTACTTCTTTCATCCAACCATACCTCAACTGCTGGGTATTTGAGTATTAGTTATTGAGAAGCAACCTTGCTAAGTACAGTGGACACAGAAAGAGTTAAGACTTAGCTCCTGCCCTTAGATAGTTTATAATCCATCTGGACCTTCAGGTGAACCAAAAACCATGGTATGATGATTGCTACACAGTGGCCTCCAGAGGATGCTCAGAGAACATGTGGGGAGGGGCATCTAATCTAGAGCAGGGGTGACAGCCGTGGTACCCCTTGGAGTTGCCTCCCCAACATCTGCTCTCCTCATCGTTTCTCATGCTGCATGTTTTAATGTGTTCCTTCTTTGCTGTTTTCTGCCCCACGCTTTTGTTAGATCACTGACCCTAATTAGACACAATTATAAAGAAGTTATGAACCGATGATGGATTTGTTATAACACTAAGACATAGTACGAGATAATCATTAAGAGCTTGGGCTCAAGTTCAATTGCTGGGCCTAGTACCTGAACTTGGTCTTGTTATTTAACCTCTGATCCTCAGTTTCTTCATATGTAAAAGGGTAATGAATAATACTACTTCCTATTAATGTGCAATATATTAAATAAGCTAAGGCATGGAAACAATCCAGGGTCTGACATTGATGGCTATTAGTATTTATTATATTATTCAACATATATTTGCATCAAAAAGAAAGGCAAGGGCAGCCTTGAATATAAGTGGCTTGTGTGCCCAAGAGCTTTTTTCTCCTCTCTCAATTATTTGCTAATTGATACTGAGTCCTGAGTTAAGTTATGTTTCTCAGGGGTGCTTTACAAAGAGGAGATTCTTAATGATTTAAGGCCCAAATAATGACCCTCTAATTAAAGGGTTTCATAAATTGTGACAATCTGTGTATATGTTTGGGGTATGGATTCACATCTCAAAAGTGACTATCTACTGAGTTTTCTCCCTAGACTGGTTAATGTTGTATAGGACCCTTACAATCCTAACACCAAGCAGGTACCAAGGATGAGTCTTTAAGGTTCTTGGCAAAATGAAAACAAAATCAAAACAAAAATAGGAAGATTATTTTGGCTAAAGTTTTTGTCTTGATTTGTTTTGTTTTTTAATATGCTAAGTTTATAATGTCATAATATTTACCTGAGTAACAGAGGGTCTTTGTGTTCTTGTCCTGAACTTATTACTGCCAGGTGGTTGTCTTATCAGCAAATGGTCACTGTCGTTTCCATCCACAAACAGTCAAATGCTAGTTGCTCATTCCCTCCAACCTGGCAATGACAGTCTTCAACATCTCCTTTTACTCAGGCATTCATCTGAGTTCTAAGCCAGGTTTATCTAACTTCATAGCTAACTTAGCCTGTTTTCTATCATTAGCTTATATCTTTTAATTGTTATTATATAACTATGCAGGTATCATGTATGAATTTTCATATCTATTTTTTTTATTTTCCTCTTTTCAGGTCTTTTTGCCATTTCCATTGATAGCAATGGCCATCAGCCTGTGCCTGGTTTTGATCCCATTGGTGAAGTCTCCGAGTCTGCACTATGTTTATGTGCTTCTCTTTGTTTTCAGTGGACTATTGTTTTACATACTTTTAATACATTTTAAATTGAGGTTGGTTTGGTTTGAGAAGATGACTTGCTATTTACAATTATTATTTAATGTTTGCCTCCCTGACGTGTCTGATGAACAGATGTCAGAAGTACAAACTGTGAAGAAAAAAATAGCCTTCTAAAAAACATATCAAATTCCAGATAAAGATTAAACACATGATAAAACATTCATGGTAAAATTCCTATGGTAACTCTCTTTCTCAAATGAAATAATGTGTATAAAAGTGCCTAGGACAGTCCCTGGCTGAAAATCACAAAAAAAGTTGTTATGCATAACTAAAGCTCTGTTTTGCTTGGTAAAAAGACTTAAGTCTCAGTTTGCATAGCTTGATATATTGATGATATCTCTCCCATTCTTCAATTTTTTCTGTATCTCACCCCTTTTCTACTGAATCTGTAGGGATCTTATAGTAAAAGTTAATGATTAAAAATAAAAAAGCATTCACTTCATTTTTCATGAGTCCTTTTCTTTTTCAGTACTGATTTGAAGATAAAAAGAATAATTCCATTTGTATGGTTAGTTTTTCCCCTGAAGTACAAAGAATTTTTTCAAGTGAATAGCTTTTTTAGAAGCATGAGTTTTTATGCTATTTTCCTTTGAGTGCTTTTCTTTAAATTCTGAAGTACCTTAGAAGAACAACATTACCACATCTTCATTTAATTAAAATGTGACTTATTGGCAACAATGTGGTTGTGCATATAAAATGTGTGGAATAGATGGCTGAGTGGATAGCATCCCAATAGTCATACTCAGCCAGTATCACTTACTTATTTTTTATTTTTTTATTTTTTTTGAGACAGAGTCTTACTCTGTTGCCCGGGCTAGAGTGCCATGGTGTCAGCCTAGCTCACAGCAATCTCAAACTCCTGGGCTCAAGCAATCCTTCTGCCTCAGCCTGCCGAGTAGCTGGGACTACAGGCATGCGCCACCATGCCCAGCTAATATTTTTGTATATATTTTTTAGTTGTTTGGCTAATTTCTTCCTATTTTTAGTAGAGACAGGATCTTGCTCTTGCTCAGGCTGGTCTCGAACTCCTGGGCTCAAACGATCCACCCACCTCGGTCTCCCAGAGTGCTAAGATTATAGGCATGAGCCACTGCGCCCGGCCAGTGTCACTTACTTTTAAAAATTCATCTACTTAGCTTAGAGTTTTAAAGGATCTGGGTTTGGAGATGTCTTTTCAGAAAGCAGAGAGGCAATGTGGGAAGGTGTTCAGCAACCTTTGTTAGCCAACTCTATCCCTCAGAAGTGGGATCCACACATGTCAAAGGATGGGTCAAGTTTGAGGAGCCATCCCCTGGGCTGATGGTCAATTTTATGTGTCAGCTTGGCTGGGTCACGGGGCCCAGAGTTTTGGGCCCTCAAACATTATTCTGGATGTTTCTGTGAGGGTGTTTTTTGGATGAGGTTAATATTTAAAGTGTTAGACTTTAAGTAAAGCAGATTGCCTTCTCTAATGTGGATGGGCCTCATCCAATCAGTTGAAGACTCTAATAAAACAAGGACTGACTTCCCCCAAGCAAGACAGAATCCTGTCAGCAGATGGACTTGAACTGCAACATCAGCTCTTCCATGGGTCTCCAGCCTAATGGCCCACAGTACAGATTTTGGACTCACCAGCCTCCATAAGCATGTTAGACAATTCCTGTAAGTAAACCTCTCTCTCTCCATATATACATCCATTGATGTGTTTCTCTGGAGAACCTTAATACACCTGGCTTGCTCACCCAACTTAGATACCCTATTCGTGCTTTCTAAGGACAACCCCTCCCAATTATTTACATCTCATCCCTTTTTGGCATATGGTTAAACATTAGTCAAACTTAAACAATAACATATTCATGTTAGCAGGATAATCTATTTATATCATATTACTTATTTCCTATGACCATTGTGTTATGTATACCTTGTGACTGAACATTCCTTTCCCATAAACCTCCACTACATTTAGACAATTGCACAACTGTCCTCTTCCTATGAGCTTTTAACACAGTATATGGCAAAACAATCCCTGAGCTTAGTTCTATAGAAGTCATTCCCATTTTGTAGATTCAGGATGAGAGCTTCAGAGTCTAGAGACCTGGAAGATATTTAATTTACAAATGAGAATAACCACAGATTTAATTGATATCAGAATTAGAAGTACCCCAACAAAGCAACTTGCCTACCTATGCTTGTGTGCTCCCGGGGTGGGTGGGGGGGGGACCACTACTTGCTAAAGATGCTGGTCCTACCTTTGGACAGCTTTGGCTTTCCAGAAGCTTTTCCTAATAGCATGAAGCTGCAATGTAATTTCTACTTATTCAGTAAGTCTAATCCTCTTTTGCATCATATCTTTTCAGATATTTGGTGACAGCCATCTTGTGGCTCTCAGTCTTCTCTTCTCCAGACTCTCCAGTATTCAGGAGTTGCTACTTTTGAAAATCTTGTTCTCTCTATCCCTTGCCAGGCCCCTTTTTATATAAAGATGTCCTAAATATGTATGCTGTAAATGATGCAGTTTTTCCAGACATGATCTGACTATGGTAGAGTACAGCAGAGCTATCATTTCCCTTGTTCTAAGTATTATAGTTTTGTTCACTGTTTTGGCACCAGTATACATTTACACCTCGTAAGTCTTTCCTGTAAATTATGGCTGAGATAAGCCTATTGTAAGACTGGGTGAGATACCACCTAGGCAAGTCCGATAGGTCAATACAATTTGTCAGGGAAACTTTTGTTCTACAACATGATAACAAGAAATTGGCTAATGGTAGCAAATAATGTTCAACTAATCCTTCTTAAATGCTGCAACCTCATCCCCTTACCCAGTTATACTGAATTTCAAGGTGCATGATGCTTTTGAGCATCCTTTGGTATAAATCAGCTTGTTTCTCAGCTTTTCTTACCGTGAGTTTAGGGATCCTCTATCTTGAGTCTACTAAATCAGTTACCTTTCATCCGTTCACTTTCTAGTTTCAAAAATTTTGTTGCCTTGTTTTTTCCCCCTTTCCTTGTGGAGTTATTTATTTTTAAATTTCCTTTATTATAGTTTTAGTGGGAATCCAGAAGGATGGACTAAAATAGATGTTTCTTCAATCTGCCATCTTAACCTAGAAGCCTAGGAACTTTCAATACGTTTAAGAATTTAAAAAAATGTGTTGCTAAGATTTTTTTTTTTAACAAATAATATGCCAGTCAAGAAATCCGAATTCGCCAGGCACGGTGGCTCACGCCTGTAATCCTAGCACTCTGGGAGGCCGAGGCAGGAGGATCGCCCGTGGTCAGGAGTTCGAGACCAGCCTAAGCAAGAGTGAGGAGACCCCTCTCTACTAAAAATAGAAAGAAATCAGCTGGACAACTAAAAATATATAGAAAAAAGTAGCCAGGCATGGTGGCACATGCCTATAGTCTCAGCTACTCAGGAGGCTGAGGCAGGAGGATCACTTGAGCCCAGGAGTTTGAGGTTACTGTGAGCTAGGCTGACGCCATGGCACTCACTCTAGCCTGGGCAACAAAGGGAGAGACTGTCTCAAAAAAAAAAAAAAAATCTGAATTGATAACACTAATTACTCTCAATAAAGTTTAAAAGAAGGGTGTTGAAAGAGATTTGACTTAAAAAGCTTTGTCTCAGTGATCCCAATTGTTTTTAAACAAAAATATAACAATTATCCTACATTTCCTTGTTGTGTTTTCTGTTATTGTACAATATTTTCTTCCTTATCAGTGGGTAGCACATCTTTAAGTTTATAGCTCATTCAAAATTTCTATGTGAGTTAGAGTCCTATGGAAGATAGCATGTCTTGTGGCAAGCTAGAAAATTCTTTATCACATGGAATCTATGAGCAATTTAGTGTATGAGGGAGACCCTATTGTTTGCCCCCTTCTCCCTTGCTAAGAGAAAACTGATTTTATTTAGAGAAAAGGCAAAATCATTCCCAGCTTCAGGGAATGAATCATCAACAATCTTAGCCAAGTACTGTAACCCATGCTCCTTACCTGTGACTGGCTTTGATGTAGGCAGGGGACCCAATTTTTGCCAATGAAATGTAAGGAAGAGTCCAATGTAGTTTATAAGAAATATTGTCCTCCCTGATGAAAAGACAGAAACCAAAGAAAGTTCTCTATCCTTTCCTTTCCTTTCTTGAGTTTTGTCATGCAAAGATGTGCTGGTGGAAGCTGTGCTGGCCATCTTGTGACCCTGAGGCACAAGTCAGGAGAACCACGGAGAGAAAGAGCCCTCATGCTCTTTAGCTGCAACCTTAACCAAGCCTGGAACTGCCTGCTTTCGAATTTCTTATGTGACTTAATTGAATATGCTATAGTTTTAGACACTTACCCAGTTTTTCTACTTCAAGCCAAAAATAGGTGTTTTTTTTTTGTTTTTTTTTTGAGATGAGATCTTGTTATGTTGCCCAGGCTGGACTTGCACCCTGATCACCTCAGCCTGCCAAATAGCTGGGATGCGCCACCGTGGCCAGCTAGTCAATCTCTTTAAACTTGTTTTGTCCTCTACGAACTAGAGTTAATAGGTTTTTATGAGAATTGAATGAGATAATATATTCAAAAATTTTAAGAAAGGGGTTTTCTCAGTGTCTGGCATGTGTTAACTCTAAATAAATGGTAATTAGCATTATTTTAAATTAAATAAAAAACTCTGTTTTCTTTTAATTACTGTCTTGGTAACACCCATCATTTGGTCTAAAGAGTGTGTAAATTGGAGAGACATGCACAATTTTTTTCTTTTTTTACATTCAATATCTGGCACATAGTAAATGCTCCATGAAATTTAAAAACAAGTAAACATACATAGTACCTATGTAATACGTTTTTACAGAATGAATAAATAGAAATAAATGGGTGAGTGAGTGAATGAATGAGTGTCAATAGTTTCTAGTGACTATTGTTTACTCTAAACAGCTAGAAGAAACAGTAGCCTGGTATCTGTGGAAAACTTAACAGATATAGTTCTTCTAGAGACCTCAGGATAGCACAACGAGTTGCAAAATACCAACCATCCATAGAACATTGTGTCATATCACTTGCTACTGATACAATGTTCCATTGCGCTGTGGGAAATTATCCTGGAGTCTCTCATGGGAAATCTCTCTGCATTGTATTAAAGACAGACCTGTCTCTCGCCTTATCTGGGATTTCATCTGAGAATCCTACGTGCTTGTGTAGCATCAAGTTTCAATTTATATAATACACATTTAGCATTTTGCCATAAACAAGACTCATTGAAACGAATGGAATGTGCTGGAGAGGTTTCTACAGAACAAGGTGTTCCTTGTAAAAGTCTGTGGCCTCTATAATTCTCTTCCCTTTCTGAACTGATGGGCACCAAGCAGGATTCCAAGTAGAATTGCATCATCTATTGGTTGCAATCTTATCACAACAGTTTGTATTTCTAAAAGAAATACATAACATTGAAAGATAATATTATTTTCTTTTGCTCACAGGAAACACGCATTGTGTTTTTCTTTGAAAAATTCTGGCTTACATAACTCTTGACGTCACAACTGAACTGAAAGCCCATTCTTGTTTTGGAATTTTTTAAAAGCCTGATTCCAAGCTCTGTAGAAATCACAATTTAAAAACATGAGCTCAAAACTTCGTGATGTTTTTGATGCTGATTCAACAGAATCCAAGTTACCTCAGGTCAATAGAAAGGAAATGGCTTAAACCAATTATTAAATTTGTGTAAAGTTCTCTGGAAAGAAGTAAATGATTTATGTCTAAATATTTTATGAGCCTGAAGGCTGAATTTTAAAGATAGGATTTCGAAAAGCCAAAGCCGTCAAAGAATTAATGCTGTAGTTTCTTTGGTTGCTCTTCTGGAAAGCTACCAAAAGATTATGGACACACATCTGTGGTTGAGAGGAAAAAAGCCACTAATGAGACAGTGCCACATGCTTTCTTCACCTTGTGTCTGAGCTGAAAAATGGCCCTTGGGGAATCCCAAGGGATTAGTAGGCTTCAAGCCCCAGTCAGTGGAAGACTCATCTTGTGGTCTGGGGAGGACAAATGTTCATTCATAAACTCGTGAGTCAGTAATGACAGAAGGGACAAGGTGGCTGATTCAGGTAGAATCTGACTGAACTGAAGGCATTCTTAGCTGTGGTAAAACAAGTGAAATGAGGGCTCAAATTCCAGTTTGAAAGAATATCCAGCTAAAATGTTTCTAAATTAGGGTATACAAAAAGGTTGAGAATAACAATTCTCACTCTTTGTGTTGGAGATGAAGCCTTTGTTTGCAAGGTTCACAGTGACAGAGGTGTGTATGACAATACACCATCCTCCTAGGAGTGTCATGAGGCTTAACTAAAATTATGTGTGTAAATCAGTAAATGTTAGTAGTATTATTATATGTGCTGGACAAAATAGCTATTGCACAGACACAATTATTTAGATTATCTTAGAAAGGCTAGTCTAAATCAGGCAACTAAGAGATGAGCAAGTCAGCCATTCAATCTCAGACAGTCATGCCTTACTGATTTTTATTTTTATAACAAGTTAGAATGGATGAAAGAATTTCTGACATTTTAAGAGAGAATTACCTTTCATCCCATAAGTATCAAGCACTCCTTATAAAGCACTAGAAAATGTTCAGCAAAGCTGAAAATGAGATCATTGCCAAATTGTGTTTCTGAGATTGTGCAGAAGTAACCTGCCTCCCTTGCCTGCCTTACAACCTCTCCCCTCCCCAGTGGCATCTTGCCAATTTTCTATTGCATCTTTTCAATACCTTGAACAAGGATTAGATGTGGTTAACTACTTGTAAAAAATTGAATATACACATTAAAGGAAATTGCTAAACTCTGTATCATTTTCATATTTTGAAAGCGTACATTTCAGAATATGGAAAGAAAAGAAAGCCTTTTAAAACTACGTGGAGGAACAAAAGAAATAGAAACCAATCTTCAGAAACAGGAATATAGTTAGCATACCACAGAGCCAAAAGCATCCTCTGGCCTGTAGGTCAGTGATAGCACATTTTTCTGTGATGTTTCTAAAGATAAGACCTTCAGGATTTATTTATAATTTATATTTTCATCTTATCTTGGAAATGAGTATTTTTCTCTACTTGCTTTCTTAATAGGGAAAATGATTTCCAAATGTTTGAGTTTCTTTTGAAAGTTATCTGATGGAGAGAACAGAATGTCAACATGTCCCAAAGTTTTATGTTGGTTGATCTAATCTTCAGGAAGCAGTTCTTTCAATACAGTATAAAATTGTTACCTAACTGTACCCTAACATTTTCATCTGCTTATCTGAGCTATTGCACTGGAATGTTTCTCTAGTATTTCAAACTCAGTATGTATAATACAAAATCGAACATCTTTCCTGCAGAATCGAGTCTACTTTCACCTTTCAACGAGTGGTGTCAACATCCTCCTAGCAATGTAGACTCCTACTCCCTTCTCTCACCCACCTCCCCCCCATATTCAATCAGCTATTTAAATTCTATTAGTTCTACCTTGACAGTGTTCCTTGCACTGCTCCTCTGCTTTCTATCACCATATCTACGTTTCTAGTACAAGTCTTAATACCTTTTTCTAGCAGTTACTGCAATAGCCTCCTAAGTAATCTTCCTGCATCTAGTTGCGTTCTTTTCCAATCCATCTTTCTCATGGGTGCTAATTTCATCTTCCTGAAACACAGTTATGAATATGTAGTTCTCTGTTCAAATCTTACAATGTGTATCTTATTAAGGTTAGGGCAATGTTTAAATTTCTTCCATAATATTTATGTATTGTTCCAATCTTTAAAACACCCATCGTTTGTTAAGTATCCATGTCAGGCACTGGTAGAGGCTTCACCTGTGTCATCTTTATTTCTCATTATTAATGTGCTAAGACTGTATTAGCTGCCTCTCACTTCTTGACTTGGGTGGGCAGGGGTGGGTGGGTGGATGCATTCTAGCTATTGGGAATGTGCAGTTGACTGTGAAGACCTCCCATGCTAAACCAATGGAAGAGAGTTTTGAAATACAACCAAGGAGAGAAGAGGACAGCTGTTCTTTTATATAAGTACCTGTATTTATGCTGCTAGAGGAGATATGAATCTCTTATGTAGATTCACAGAGGGAGGCTGTCTGATTTGTTTTATATTCTTGAGGATAACGAAATAAAAACAAACCAAAATCCCAAACTCCAACCCACACTGGAGAATTATCTTCCTTTCCTCTCCCTCCATGAAGCTTGAAGCTTCCTCTTCTACCTTACTCATCGGTGGACACAGAAGAAGGGGACAATGATGATTCAAAACTTGTGCTAGAAGCAAACAAAGTTTCTCAGCCACTAGGGAAAGGTTATGAATATCTAGGTGCTGGGGGAATGGCAGTGCCCAGGAAGTGGGGAAGGGAGAACCATGTGATGGGGAAAGTTGAGACTTGCTGGAGAGAAGGTGACAGGAACACAGGAGCATAGAGAGGGTCAACGTAGAACCATCTGTTGACTTAGGAAACAGTCATTTGAGGATACCCTGAAGAACTGGGCAGTTGAACTTCATAAAAACAAATACACACACATGCACACACTGTTTTTTTTTTTTGAGACAAGGTCTTGCTCTGTTGCCTGGGCTAGAGTGCAGTGGCATCAGCCTAGCTCACAGCAACCTCAAGCTACTGGGTTCAAGCGATCCCTCTCCCTCAGCCTCCTGAGTAGCTGGACAACAGTGATGTGCCACCACACCTGACTAACTTTTCTATTTTTTATAGAGATGGGGTTTTGCTATGTTGCTGAGCCTGGTCTCAAACTCCTGGGCTCAAGTGATCCTCCTACTTTGGCCTCTCAAAGTGCTGAGATTATAGGTGAGAGCCACCACACCTGGCTATATTTTTAAAATTGTGGTGAAACACACACAACATAAAATTTATCATTTTAACAATTTTTAAATGTACAGTTCTGTGACATTAAGTACATTTTACCTTGTTGTACAACCATCACCTTTTTTCCAACTGGAACTCTGTACCCATTAAACACTAAATTCCCATTCCCTTTCCCTGCTACCCATGGCAAGCACCATTCTACTTTTTGTCTCTATAAATTTGATCACTGTAGGTACCTCATATAAGTGGAATCAGATATTTGTTCTTTTGTGACTGGCTTATTTCATTTAGCATAATGTCTTCATGGGTCATCCGTGTTGTACCTTGTATCAGGATTTCCTTCCTTTTTAAGACTGAATAATACTCCATTGTGTGTATATACTACATTTTGTTTATCCATTCATCTGTGATGGACACTTGGCCAACTCCATTTCTTATGTAAGATAACTAGAATAGAGAGTAAAATGCTGCCCCTCTCCCTAAGTCTGTGCCATCTGGATTATCATGGAACCTTGAACATAGAAAGGACTGCTTGAAGTTTGTTTGAAATCTCTTGCATAAGGTAATAGAAACTTCTCACCACCCCCAGGGGCCAATGCAATAGCAGGTACCTGAGACTCCTTCAGTTTTTGTTTAAGAAAACTGAGTTAGAGCAATAATAATGCTGAATTCCTTCCCCAGTCTCTCTTTCCCCGAGCCTTGCCACCTCCAAGACCAAAAGTAAAAACCATAAGACCCCTGATGTAACTAACTACTTTACAAAAGAAGACCCTGAAGCTCTCCAGGCCAGAATTAGCAAGTGGCAGCCCGAGAGCTAAATCTATGTCAACACTTATACCACTTCCATCATCACATTACCTTTTACCTAGAGGAAGTCGGGGTCCCACATCAGGGAGGGACAGCTGGGCCAGATGCGGGGAGAGGCTGCGCTGTTGCTGGGTAGGGGATGAAGACTGGCGGTTGGGTGCGCTGTGTATAAAAATGGCATCGCTCTTTGACTTTTAAGCATCGCAAGCTGCTGCTTTCATATTTCTTTCTCTAATATATTTTTATCATAGTCTTAAAAGTCATCATGTGAACGTTACCTGAAAAACTAAAATATTATCAGTTTTAGAGAAAGTGCCCAAGAGAAACAATTGCTCCTTATTTTCCTACCTCCTCTTTTGATAAACAGCTGACTCTTCTTTCCTAGCTTTCGATTTTACACCTTTCCTATATACACCCATGTCCTGAGTGAACTGACCTAGACTGAGTAAACTCTTCCTTCAACATTCAATTTACTTCTCCATTTCAATGTATCTGTGTATAATATTCTCACCTGGAATGCTTCCCTTTGTCTCTTTGTTACAAAAAGATGCCAGCCTGAATCCTTTCTTGAAATCTCTGTTCTCCAAGCAGTAGATATCTTTTCTCTAATGAACTCTCAGGTTCCTATAAGAGAACTTACCAGATTCTGATATGTATTATAGATATGGTGCGTATATATATATTTCCTTGTTTCAGATTATGAACTTCTAAAAGGCAGGGACATATTTCATTGTTCAGCTATCATTTTCAAAATGGTAGAATTACAACTTTTATAAAAATGTAAAATGAACATGTATCAAACATTTTATATGTCATTAATTAGTGAAAGAACGTGTAAGATGCTAAAACTGGCTCAAATGAGAGTTTGACTTACAGAGATTTATTTTCTTCATGGGACAAAATTAATTTGCATCATCATGAACAGAAATTCTTTATGTTGCTATCATTTTTCCACAGATTAACTTCTATCCCCACAGAGTTGCCAAAAGCCTAGTCAACCTAAAAGAATCAAAGGTCACACCCCTCTAGAAGCAGATAGTCCCCAAAGGGTCTTCCTGAGAACTCCCAGGGCCCCAGTGAAAGGACACCAAGTGGTCTCTCCCGGCCATCTCCCAGTCTTTGACAAATTTTCCTCGTATTATCTATCTTCATTTATCATAAAATGCCAAGAACCAGTACCGTGTGAATATCATACTGGAAAACAATATACCATTGAAGAAGTATTATTACTGTTGTGTACAGAATGTAAAACAAATTAGGTATCTGAAAAATGCCAAAGTTAGGTAACTCCTAGAGTTATATTTGTTATATTTCCTACTAAATCTAGGCCATTTAATGAATTCTAAGCTTGTCAAGCCTTTAACTTTAGAACAATTTTTAGTAGCATTATTTAGAAATTCTTTTAGCTCCTGGGAGTATGCAAATCCAACTCACCTGGTTTTAATTAGCTTAGCCAAGGCATATTGAATTATAATGATCAATGAAAATTAACACCAATTTTTAGGGAATAAAATAATTCATTCTCTGAGCATTCCCAAATACCTTATTTTGATTGGGTTTTTGTTTTTTTGGTTTTTTTAGAGACAGGGTCTCACTCTGTCACCCAAGCTGGAGTGCAGTGGCTCAGTCACAGCTCGCTGTAACCTTGAACTCTTGGGGGATCAGTGACCCTCCTGTCTCAGCCTTCTGAAGAGCTAGGACTATACGTGCATGCTATTACACCTGGCTAATTTTTTTCTAGAAATAGGGTCTCGTTATGTTGCTTAGTCTGGTCTCGAACTTCCGGCCTCAAGCGATCCTCCTGCCTCAGCCTCCCAAAGTGCTGGGATTATAGCCACACTTGGACTTATTTTGATTGTTATCACCTCAAACAATTTAGTTCTCCCAAGTACTTCAGTAAAAAACTCATCCAACTTTATCTTGTCCAAAGCTTCTCAAAAATATTTGACCATAGAAATCCCTTTAAGATTACTACCTATCAAAATAAATGGTATGCAATTTGGAAAACCTACCCATTTTTAATAAATAAGAAATTTATTGGAATTTTTGTCTTATACAGTGAAAAGGAGACTAAGATGATGCTTTCATTCAAGGGCTATTTATATGCCTAATATTTGCTAGGCAAAAATTTTTAGGACTTCCAATGTGTTCTGAGGGTGGAAATGAAAAATAATCTAATAAATAGGAAGCTACAGTATCATGGCCCATTTAACATGATAAATTCTCTCTACACAGTGATGCTTTCCTGGTACCTGGAGAAAAAGCTATGAATCAATGTAGAATTTACATGATATGGTTTCAGCTGAGATTAGAGACAGAGCTACTGAAGAAACCAAGTCAGTCTTGTGCCTAATGCAGGACCAAACGTCTCTATAATTGGTCCATCTAAAATTAATTAATGAATACACTTAATTAATTCACAAAAGGAGTATCCAAGGTTACTGCCTTCAGGCTTTCAGAGGAAAACTCAGATTAACTGGTTTCAGGTTCAAAAAACTTCTTACAACTGACTTTCTGCCAAATGATTGATGGAAGTGCCGACCTAGTCAGATATTAAAATGCAATTCCTATGTGCGACTTGGTTTGCATTATCCTCATTGTTATCAATGGTGGCATTGATTTATCTACCTGATCATTTTAGGGTCCAGAGAACTTTCCAAGGAGCTGGGGCCACATGTCACCTCAACAGCAAGAGTCTTGGAAGCTGTTTCTAGTGGATATTGATGGAGGAGGTTGGAGAGCTGCTCTGTCCGGAGCTGCCACTGCAGGTAGCTAATCCACTCCGCACAGCAGCTGAGGAGTGGCAGGCAGGGCTCTAGGGCCAACCCTTTATAACTACTGGAGGAAGCCCTGGGAGAGAACTTAGAGCAAAAAGAAAGGAGATGAAATAAGGGGCGAATTCTGCTGTGGAAGCCTCGAAATTTCATCATTGCCACTGGAATTCTGTCATGGGAAAAAAAAATCCATGCATTCTAGATGAGAAGATAATGTTGAATTTAACCCATCTTACACTCTACATTACTGTTAGCATGGTCATCATCAATGTGTAATTATTGAGTGCCTGCTGGACACATGACCTCTAAATAGGGAATATGGAACTCTTATAAACCATGAAAAAATGGTGGAGACTTTCTAGAGGATTTAACAAAGAAATTAGTAGTCACATATTAAACATAAAAACTACATATAAATACACTTACATGTAAACAGCCAAATGGCCATTTTGGCTTGAGTTAGTGTGTCCAGATTGGAGATGATACATTCTATAATCTGTTTATATTGGAAGCTGTATAATTTTTAAAAATCATTTTATAATCTTTTAAAATAGTTACTTAACTAATTACTTAAGCTAATGAGATAAATACTATTTAATGAGGAATCAGTTATGAAGCTATTTGAGGTAGTTAGAGTACTATGTCCTTAAATGCAGAACATTATCATGACACCTTCATTCCCACCATTGGTCCCGTGAATCACTGGGACCACCGGGATAACAATGACAGATACGTTACATAATATCCGTAGGCTTTCTGGCCTCTCAATTACAGGCAAACTCTTTGGAAACAGAAATATTAAGGAAAAGATGAACTACAGATATGGTCCTTTTCAGATTTCTGGTATCTCTTAACTCTTTGTCAAAGTTAACCTAAATGAGATTCAAATAGGAGCAGGTCAGAGAAAAATTATCTGCCTTTTGGGGAAAGGGACTGTGGTCTTTAATTTGAGATCTTGCCTCCCCTCTGTGTGAGAGTGGCCTCCTTGCTGTACCCTGCCCTACTCTGGCTCTATCCTAGGTCTGATAAAGGGCCGTAGGCCCCTGTCCATGGGCAACAAGCTGAGCAAGGTGAATGAAGTACAGGCTGGCTCTTCTTTACTGCCGCCACTGTAATACACACAACTGTTTTCTCGAACTTTATGCAATGCCTCAGTGTAATTCAAGGTGTTACCAAATATACTTCAAATACAACTGTTTCCAAGGTCTGGAGAGACAGCACCCAAGAAGCTAAAACATTCATAAGGGAACTGCTCTTGGGTACATCCATATTCCTAATCTGGTTTCTTCCACCCCATGCTTTATCTTTCTGACGTTTGCTCTGAAAATTTATTTCCTCCTTTTGAGAAATTATCATGATCTGAATGTTCATGTCCCTCCCAAATTCATACGTTGATATCCACAACTCCAAGGTGATGGTATTAAGAGGTGATTAGGTCCTAACCCTCCTATTCATGAGGATTAGTGCCCTTATAAAAGAGACTCAGAGAGACTCCTTGCCACTTCCACCTTGTAAGGGTACAATGAGAATGTGGGCTCTCTGCTGAGCCTGCTGGTGCTATACTGAGCCTTCTGGTGCTTTGATCTCCAGAACTGTGAGAAGTAAATTTTTGTGGTCATAAGCTATTCAATTTATGGTATTTTACTATAGTGATCCAAATGGGCTAAGGTAGAAACCATGCCGTTTAACCATAGAGGTTGATCTCCTTCCACAATCTGTTTTTTTACAGAAGTGCATCGTCCTAATGCGGAGTCCTCCGTTTTGACGTAACATTCTTGATGAGGGGGAGGTGGGAGAGGGATTCAGCAGGGTGGTCAGTGATCCGTGCTGACACTCCCTGAGTAGCTTGGCAACATCCAAGGTGGGCATGAGTCTTCCAGGACAAGTTGTGTGAGTATTATAAATTGAAATAATGGCAGTTTATTCCCCCAACTATGCAGTGAAGAACATTTAAAATACTCAGAAGCACATAAATGCACACACACACCACCTCCCAAAGATATACATTAATTCTGACAGGGAATTCCAGTTCTATAATAAAGTAGAGAAATATTTTTCTCCATAACTGAATTACTATTTCACATTTTTTAGGTTAAGTGAAAAATAGCTTTTTCCCCTCTTCCCTTATTTCCAGATATTCCTTCTAATGGTCAACCCCTTTTCTTCACAAAGGCCCAGCCAAGGTTTTGAGATTACTTCATTTCGTCTCAGGAGAGAAGAGGATGTTTTATTGTTCTAGTTACCTCTTATTCCTGCAGTTATATTATTAGCACAATAACTCAGGAGATCCATTAATTTATTCATTAATTCCTTGTCCATTTATTGATTCATTCAACAGACATTTGTTGAGTACTACTAAGGTGCCACTTGGTGCTTGGGGGAAATAGAAATATAAATAAGATAGGCTTTCAGTCCACAAATATCTCACAATGTAATTCACTATAACACCATGTGAAAGGAGTGGTAGAAAGAGCTAGGTGGACATGCAGAAAGTTGCAATTAAATTTTTCTTCGAGGGCCTTGATCTTATTTCCCATTTATTTTCATTAATAATGGGAAGTGGCAACTCAGTTGTGAAAGAGAAAAATAATTCCTTATTATGGATCTGCATAGAACCATGTCTCAGAATTAATATTTGGTTTTGAAGATGTGTGTGGTACGTTTCAATAACCGTCTCTGTTCAAGTGGAAGAAGAAATTGCCATGTCTTCAACTTACAGTAATAGGTAAGTAAGATGACTGGACCTGGCAGACCCCACTCACCTGAATATCTTCTGAAAAGTCTTCACTTCCTCCTAAGAATTAAAGATTCTCACAGCACAGATATCAGTTGATCTGTCATCAGTTTCCCACTTGCAAGAAAGCTGCTTCCTGGCCTGCACATACAGCCACACTCATATCTGAAACTCTCTCGGGCCTCCTGCTTTTCTGGATCCACAGCTGTCTCAGGTCAAGGAGATGGAAGGGGTGAGAATTAAATACAGGTGAAGGTGAGAGAGAGTGTAAAGATGTGAAGTGCATCCATCCATCCATCCTGTGAGTGCTTACTGAGGGCTTGCTCTGCAGCAGGCACTGTGGTGGGCTCCCGAGACACAGTGTTCAGTAATAAGACACATCTCTTGTGGCAGACGGTTAGTTGTCCCCCATATTCAATCTTCCCTTCTTCCTTAGTATTGATGGTTGTCAGCTAAAGCCTACAGTTTGCAGGTTCTTGTGCTATGAAGTGTGGTCATGTGACTAAGCTGTGGCTAATGCAGTGAGTAGAAGCAGCATTTGCTACTTTAAGGAACTCAGGTGTTAAAGTGTTCAACTTGTGCTCCTCTGGTCCTTTTGCTTGTCTTATTGACAGGGAAATAGCAAGAACTTGGCAGCTCTCTTGAATCAGAGATAGAAGCTATGCACTGAGGACAGCAGAGGCATCCCACCAGCTCTGGACTGCCCGCTCTGAAAGGTTATATGAAAAAGAAAGAAACCTGCAGCTTGCATAAGTGGCATTATTTGGGGTTCTCTTTGTCAAAGCATTGTAGCCTATACCTTAATTGATGCAATCCCTGCCTTCATGGAGCTTACAGTCTCTAGGGAAACAGACATTAATCAACTAATCTCAAAATAAACATATAATTACAAACTGAGATAAAAGTTACATAGGAAAATAACATTGTATTATAAGAGTATTTAATGAGAGGACTTGACCAAATCTGGGAGGGTCAGGGAAGATTGGAGAAAGAACAAGAATGGAATAAACACCAGGGAAGTGTTGGACATAGTATTTGATAATTTAAAATGCAGTGATTTTACATTAAGCCAGTTTTTTGAGGGCTATAACCTAAATACCTTTCTGCATGAATTTCTCTGCCTGATCTGGTCCTTGGATTTGAGGGAGCAATTACAAATGTCTTGCATACAGAATGGTCAAGTGAAGTAACATAATAAAATAAAAAATATTTAGCATCTTATAAAATGCTGAATTAGGATGAATTGTCAAATGATAGTGTCTAGTAAGATGTATAAGTTATAAGCTTTATAAAAAGGAAAAAAATCCTAAATTCTGAACAGAGTAACATTATTAGTATTTAAATTATAATATTTGGTTTAAAAATAAAAGGGAGAAAAATTAGCTGGGCATCGTGGAGCATTCCTATAGTGTTAGCTACTCTAGAGGTTGAGGTGGGGGGAATCACTTGAGCCCAGGAGTTGGAGGTTGCCGTGAGCTATGACGCCTCTGCACTCTAGCCTGGGCAACAAAGTGAGACTCTTGTCTCAAAAAAAAATTTAAAAATAAACAAAAATAAAAAAGGGGGAGAAAATATTCGTATAAGGTAAATATACATAGACAAACATATGAGGACAGCTGAAGTACAAAGAAAGTCCAAGTAAGAACTATAAGATATTTCTCATATTAAGGAAAAGAATGAGATTATTTTTGATCTAAAATGTTAGCTTGCTGTCTACAGTGATCAGAGGCAACAGAAAGACTGTGCAACTGTCTGTTCATTTTGTGTAGACTCCAAGCCAGAGACTAATTACAACTAATAGTGTGTATTGACAGGGAAAGACAATATAAAACTAGAACAATCCTTCATTAAAGAACAGGAAGCACTTTCAGAATGATAGACACAAAACAAATTGAATAAGGTGATGCATAAATGTGCAATTTTACAACCAGGGGACATTGCATTGCTGGACAATATCCAGATACAAGAATAAGAAAACCAGTGAGTGGGAGAGGCTACCACGTTGATCACTTAATCTGATTATCCTGCGTAGGATCTCTGTTTCTGTCATGTCTAATATGGAGATAATTTAGACTTGGAACCATAGGGGATTGACTAGATCTCCAATATCAATCTGGAACATATCTACTAAATCACACCTGGTATCAAAATTTTAAAAAAAGAGGCCGGGCGCGGTGGCTCATGCCTGTAATCCTAGCACTCTGGGAGGCCGAGGCGGGTGGATCGCTCAAAGTCAGGAGTTCGAGACCAGCCTGAGCAAGAGCCGAGATCCCCGTCTCTACTAAAAATAGAAAGAAATTATCTGGCCAACTAAAATATATATAGAAAAAATTAGCTGGGTATGGTGGCGCATGCCTGTAGTCCCAGCTACTCGGGAGGCTGAGGCAGTAGGATCGCTTAAGCCCAGGAGTTTGAGGTTGCTGTGAGCTAGGCTGACGCCACGGCACTCACTCTAGCCCGGGCAACAGAGTGAGACTCTGTCTCAAAAAAAATAAAAATAAAAATTTAAAAAAAAGAAAACAACAATGATAACAGCCAGTAATTATGGAAAAGAGTAGCAAGTACAACACCATATTGCCCCATGTTGCCCCATGATGGAGCATTTTAGTCTCCCCAAATTAAGATGCAAAAATGTGGGAGAAACAGATACATCAAGAAAAAATATGATGTTTGCAAAAAGTATTGCCTTTACTAATTAGTTCATATGCTAAATTAAATATGATTTGCATTTAGTGCCATAAGGACAAAAGGAAATATTCATTGGGTGGAAGAGAGAAGCATGAAAATGAATAAATAGTTAAAAGTGTCAATAGGGAAATAACCACAAACACAATTCTTTTCCATATAAATGGACAATTCTGGCAGTAGATATAATTTTAATAATTATGATGATGATGCAATTTTCACTTCATTAGAAGTTACTGGAAGTGTTTTCCAAGAGAGTTCTGATAATTTAAACAAATCTCTTTTGAGAGGAAATAGTTTAATATTATGTTTTAATTTTATCAGCATATGAAAAGGAAGAGTATGTGTTTCTGGAAACCTGGCTTTTAAAATAGGAAAG
Organism: Varecia variegata; assembly: GCA_028533085.1. NCBI lineage: Eukaryota > Metazoa > Chordata > Mammalia > Primates > Lemuridae > Varecia > Varecia variegata. The sequence goes on from CM052438.1 coordinate 62,268,240, forward strand.
GAGAGATTTCAAAGAAATCCATTGTAAAATATCACCCTCCTCTATTCTGATGTAATTTTATTATGATAATAAGTCATATCTAATTCAAGTTAAGTAGATGTTAATACCATGATTCAGTTATGACTGTTCCATAGACATAAAAATTTCATCATTTAGAAAATGAATTGTGATGCTGATAAGGAAAACTCCCATCCATTACTTAGCACAGCAGCCACCTGAGACCCCCACCCCTCACCGAAGACCCGCATTAGCATATTACTAACCTAACACCTGGCAGATTAGCATACCACTAACCTAACACCTGACACATTAGCATATCACTAACCTAACCTCTAGCACATCAGCATAACACTAAACCTAATTATCTGGTGCAAGACACTAATCTAACCTATTACCTGGCGGGCATTAGTCACCTGAGACCCCTCCCCTTGGATCACCCCAACTTAATAAAAATGGGAAAAATTGGGTAGATGGTACTCAGAATTTGGTGGCGAGACCCCTCTGAGCCCACCGGCGAATAAACCTTGATTCTCCAACTCTCCGTGTACCGCTCGGTTTGTCCTCGGGACCACCCGCTGTAACACTTGCTGTAACAATACCATCTTAAGTGGAAAATAATAAAAACTAATAAAATTGAAAGAAAGAAATCCATTTGTTCAGTAAACATGTTTAAATATACATAATCATTTCTATGCCCTATTTTATCATTTTCATGGCATTATCACAGGCATCACATTGTTTTCAGATTTATAAAATCCAAGTGAGAGCAGGAATTTATTCAACAGGTAATTATTCAATGCCAACTACGTGCTGGGCACTAAAAAGCACTGAGGATATAATGTTGGGTAAACAGACTTCTTGGAGTTTATAATTTCCTGGGGAAGAGAAGCCAGTGTATTTGATAGTTCATAAATAGGGGAAGTATGACATCTTAGAGATACTTAAAGTTGGTCAATGTGGTTAAAGTTACAGAATAGAAGAGGAAGTTGAGCCTGGAGAGAGGAATGGCCGTGCTGTGCCGGGAAACCGGTTCCCCTTGGGGGAGGGGAGAGTGGAGCTGCAGAGAAAGCTCTGCCTTGTAGCATTTGCTGCTTTCCACAAGGTACATACTCCAGCCACATCCAACTTCAAACTACCATGGTTTAGCAATCAGCTTGCAAACTTCCAGAAAATTTAACCATCTGCATGCCGGGGCCAGCTAGTATGAGCCAGTCCCAACACACCCCTTTTCTCACTCAGGGGCAGACCACACAGGGCCTTGTATGCCATGATGAGGAGTTTGATTATTATCTAAAAGAGCAATAGAAAGCCATTGCATTGAAGACATTTTTATTTTTTAAATATAATTTTGACTATAATATGGAGAAGACATTAGAGAAAATAGGATACAGTGAGATAACTTCTGAGGCTATTGTTGGGGTCCACGTGAAAGAGGATAATGGCTTACAGCAGGGCCATGGCAATGGAGAGTAAGAAATGGACAAACTCAAGAAACAATTTGACAGTAAAATTGACATGTCTTAGTGATGGACCATGGTAAAAGGGAGAGGATAGCGTCTAGCATAACTTATAGGTTTCTGCCTTGCAAAACTGGAAGGGTGGGTGGGTGGTCCTGTCAGGATAGAAAACCCTGCAGGGAGAAAGCAAGTTCTGGGGGAAAAGATCATGAGATCGGTTTTGAACTTGTAGACTTTGATGAGCCTTTCTTTCAGATTTCCAAATGTTGAGTGGGTAGTAAAATATGCAGATCTGAAGATTAGGAAAGGTTTGGACTAAAGAGAAACTTTTGGGAGTTGAAATTCCAATTAGATGATAATTGGTACGATGTGCTTATATTCTTGCCTAGGAAGAAAATATAGAGTGAGAAAAATGAGGACACCTAGGAATAAATCTTGAGACCTTACAGCATTTAAAGTTCAGGCAGAAGATGCTGAGCCTGGAAGAGAAGGATGCCATGCCAGTGGGTAGGAGACACAGGAGAGTGTAGTGTCACAGAAGCCAAGGGAAGAGAATGCTTCCAGATAGACAGAGGGGACAATATTGCTGAATGTGGGTTCAGAGAGTAACTTGTCCAAGTTCACCTGTGGATTGGGATGCAAGCGTTCTCACTCTGTGTCTGTCAGACACAAAATCTCAATCCAATCTGTTCAAATAAAAAAAATGTTATTTCAAGAATACATAGATTTCCTTTAGAAATGAAGACGGTGTCTGAGGTTGATGGGAATTAGAACTGGAAAGAGCTTGACTTTCATTATTTTTCCTTGTATTTTAATTATTATAGTATATATAAAAACATGTATAATTATGTCATTAGCATTATTCATAAGTTTACTGTGAGACACTGCTCTGCACTTCACATACGTCTTTATTTTAATTCTAACAACTGATAAGGAAAACCCCCATCTATTAGCACAGCAGCCACCTGAGACCCCCACCCCTCATGGAAGACTCACATTAGCATAATACTAACCTAACACCTGGTACATTAGCATATTACTAACCTAACACCTGGCACATTAGCATATTACTAACCTAATACCTGGCACATCAGCATAACACTAAACCTATTACCTGGTGCAGAAACTAACCTAACCTATTACCTGGCGGGCATTAGACACCTGAGACCCCTCCCCTTGGATCACCCCAACTTAATAAAAATGGGAAAAATTGGGTAGATGGGGCTCAGAATTTGGTGGTGAGACCCCTCTGAGCCCGCCAGCGAATAAACCTTGATTCTCTGACTCTCCCCGTGTGCCACTCGGTTTGTCCTCGGGACCACCCGCTGTAACACTTGCTGTAACACAACAACCTTGTGAGAATGATACTACTAGTAGCTCCAACTTACAGTTGAGAACAATGAATTTTAAAGAGGTTAAGTAACTTGTTCAAGGTCACGCTAGTTGATAGAGGAGCGTGGGCTCAAACCTAGGTTTAAGGGATTTCAAAGCTCATAGCCTTGAATGAGATACAGGTTGGCATGAAATCAAGGTGGTTACTCCCTGCGGGACCCTCCCTCTCGGGGGCCCACAGTGACTCTGCATCTCCCTGCAGGGGTGCTCTGTTCTCCTCTTTCTATGGTGGCTTCCTCAGCTTCAGCTGGCACCTGGCCCCTCACAGTCTTCACCCTGACTCTTTAGACTGCCTCCACACAGCTCAATTCTAAACCCTACAGAGGAATGTGATCAGACCAGTTTGTCCAGGACAGAGAAGAAAGACAAGCGCTCCTCCTGGCTCAAACAGCTGTGTCTAGGGATTGAGGTCACAAGAAGAGCGGAGATTTGGGGCAGGGACTGTTAACTCCAGAGCAAGCAGAAGCAGGGTTGCTGTCTTGGATATACATCCTCTCAAATTCTCAGTCTTTTTGTATCTCCAACCTTTCTTCTGGCTCTTTTTCCTAAACCTATAGCTATGTTACTCTCAGTATTAATTGGATACTTTTGATGGCAAATGACAGAAACTCAGCTACAATTTACTTAAATAAAAAGGAGGAGGATTTTATTATAAGGATTCTGGTGATTTCATAGATCTTCAGGGAAAGAATGTTTCTGGGTCTTAGGACCAAACAGAAGCAAAGTTTTAGATGTTTCTGAGACTCTTGTTCTTTCTTTCGTTTGTTCTGTTACTCCTTTATCTTTGCATTTCTCTAGATTTTCTTCGTCTTTATCATTGCAGGTTACTTTCAAAAACATGATAAAAAAATGACTGTCAATCAATTTTACGGCTTATAGTTTCAATCACTCAATTGAAACTGACTTAGTGTTTCTCTTGTATGAAATCTAAAAAATCACATGGTAGGGATATTTTGGCTGACTTGAGGAAATTAGCCACTCCTCATTCATTGAAGTTATTCATGGGGTTGGATTCTTTGGACCAATTTAGATTAGATTTATCCTTTGCCAATTAACCTTGACCAGGGAATGGGTCATATAAGAAACATGACTTCTCTCATTGTTCCATCCCATATAGATGGAACTGCTTTAGGAGGAAATGGGAAGAGAAAGAAGTTTCCAGGAGAAGTGAGTTGCTCTATTCTCAGCTCTCTGATGGCTGGTTTCCTCTTGTTCAGTTTGCATGTGGCACATCAAACTCTTAGCCCTGACACCTCCTGGGCTCCATTCCGATGAAGGTGCTGAGCTAACTATAGTCTTACCTCTCACCTTCCTTTCACAGTCCAGCTTGTTGAAAGTGGAATCTATACTCATCTTCATTTTCTGTATCTTAAAGTCAGTCCTTCATCCATTGTAATTTGACTTACATTCTCACTATTCCGGGAAACTACTTTTGCCAAGATTGTCACTGATTAATTCAATGAACAATTTTCAGTCTTCATCTTATAAGACTGCAGTTCCCAATCCCCAGGCCATGGACCAGTACCAGTCTGTGGCCTGTTAGGAACCAGACTGCACAGCAGGATGTGAGTGGCAAGCCAGTGAAGCTTTATCTGTATTTACCGCCGCTCCCCATCACTTGCATCACCACCTGAGCTCCGCCTCCTGTCAGATCAGCAGCGGCATTAGATTCTCATAGGAGCACGAACCCTACTGTAAACTGTGCATGCGAGGGATCTAGGTTGTGTGCTCCTTATGAGAATCTAATGCCTGATGATCAGAGGTGGAGCTGTGGTGGTGATCCTAGTGCTGGGGAGCAGCTGCAAATATAGATTATCATTAGCAGAGAGGTTTGACTGCACAGAGACCATAATAAATCAATTGCTTTCAGACTTGTATCAAAACCCTATCACTGAGTGGCAAGTGACAATGAAATAATAATAGAAATAAAGTGCACAATAAATGTAATGTGCTTGAATCATCCTGAAACCATCCACCACCCCACAGCCTGGTCTGTGGAAAAATTATCTTCCATGAAACCGGTCCCTGGTGCCAAAAAGTTTGGGGACCACTGTTATAAGAACTCTCTTCAATTCATGTCATTGTTCAACAATTCCCATGTGACAGAGACTTCCAGTTACTTCCCAGGATCCATTTTGTCTTCTCACTTAGTAAATCAGAGCCCCATTCTCAGCTGAAACTATGGCTACCCAGAATAAGGTCTATATTTCCCAGCCTCCTTTGAAGTCATGTGGCCATGTGGCTAAATTCTGCCAATAGATTGGAAGTAGAAGTGTTGTGAAAAAGCAGAGTAAGTGTCTTTAAAGGGAGTGGTGCTTCCTTCTTTGGCATATCCTCCTTCCTTCTGGGATGAATCTTGAGCAACCATCTTGGACCATCAAGATGCAGAGTGGATTGTGAAAGAACTGGATGATAGTGGAGCCCCCATACTATTACCAGTTGCCTAACTCCACATCTAGCCAGTGTGAGGAAGAACTGTACCTGCAGCTAAATCTAATCCTAACTGATACATACTCTTCCTTGAAACTCCTTTCCTTTTCCTATGTGTACTTTCTGCTACTCTGCTCTTTACTGATCTTCCTCCTGTTATTCTAGGTTTTCCAACTCAGTCTTCTTTTCTTTGATTCATCCCAAAATTGTCTCCAGGGTTCTATCCGGCAGTTTGTGCTTATTCTAAGTATTCTACATATGAGATCTCATTAGTAGCCACACTTTGAACTGCTATGTTGTGTTGTTGACTCAGAAATACAAGTTTCAAATCTTTCCCTCTTCTCCTGACTGCAGACTCACCTATGCACTTGGCCTCCAAATAGTTTTTAACATTCTCTTCTTACATTCTCTATCTGAGTTGCTGACCCCATTGTCCAGTCTGCTGCCTGAAAAAGAAGACTGAATTTCCCTGGACCTCCCTTAATGCTCTACTGCAGCTATCTTATAGTTGGTCATCTACTCTTATTCAAACTCTCCTCCACATTGTTGCCAAAATGGTCTTTTTATTTTTATTTATTTATTTATATATTTACTTATTTTTGAGACAGAGTCTTGTTCTATCATTGGGGCTATAGTGCAGGGGCATCATCATAGCACACAGCAACCTCAAATCCTTGGGCTCAGGTGATCCTCCCACCTCAGACTCCAGAGTAGCTGGGACCATAGGTACCATCATAGCCATCTAATTTTTGTATTTTTTGTAGAGACAGGGTCTCACTCTTGCACAGGCTGGTTTTGAACTCCTGGCCTCAAGCAACCCTCCTGCTTCAGCCTTCCAAAGTGCTAGGATTATAGGTGTAAACCATCATGCCAGGCCCCAAAATGGTCTTTTTAAACTCAACCTTGATTATGTCACTTCGACAAATCATAGATCCTTTAATGACTTTCCAGTGTCTAAAGCATCAAGTCCATTCACATTATTGTTGCGTAATGGAAATTTCAGAGACTGCCTCTCTCTCCAGAGTCATTTTCAGTAATTTCTTCAGATTCCAAAGCTCGAACAGTACTGAACCATTTGCAGATTCCAAATGAGCCCTGCTTTTGGTGGATATGCTGTGCTTTGAAATGCAGTTTTTCTATAGGACATGCCTCTCTTTCCATTTCATAACTCCCACTTCTCCTCTGAAACTCAACCCAAACATTCTTTCCTCTAGAAAATTTTCCCCAACATATTCAGGAGTACATAGATTGAAACTTTTCTTCAAAACTTCTAATAACTCCCTAAATATGTTCAAGCCTGCAGTGTATCTACTACGATGCTAATTGCTTTAGTTATACGTCTGCATCTCTGACTTGAGTGAGAGCTTGTCTTTTATACCTGGAATGTCATCTTCCTGGCACACTGCAGGTGCCTCATTAAGTGTTGAAATTGTTCATTTATAAAGGAAAGAATATAGGAAAACCAAAACCAAAGTTCTGTTTCTAGCTAAGTGAATCTAGAACCTAATTATTGTAAACCCAAACTGGGTTAGTACCCAGCACACAATTCTCTGAGTGTCCCTGTTAGTATTGCCTTCCTTTTTGTGCTTATCCTATAGCCTTGGCATCGGCTATTAATCCAAGGGTAGAAATGCTAAGTTTGAGGGCCAGTAGGATGCTCCTTCCCCAGACATTTGAAAATGAATTGAGATATGTAGAAATGGAAGATTTTCAGAGCTGAGTCATCGGATGTGAGTGCCTACAGAGAAGGTTCATGAGCAGCCAGCCCTGATGACTTCCCTGGATCTGTTCCCACTTGCGTCCTGTTCAAGGACTATGTACCCAGCTCTTGCTTTGATTTTGTACACACTCCCCTATTTCACTGGGATGAGCTAGTGTCAGTTTCTTTGGTTGTAAATAAAAGAATCTTCATCAAAGCACCAATTATAAAATACTAAAAGATTGCAAACGCTACTGGCTGATTCTCTGTTCTGTGGGTTAATGATTAGGTTCTCACAAACCCACACAGTGAAGCTCTTTGAGCATACAGATTTTATTGCTGTCTCAGAGATTAGATTTAGCAAAACAAATGCAGGTCTTCCACAAACCACATGAACACAATTTAAAGAATTTTTTCTTTTCAGGTATCCTTTTTTCATGTTTTTCATGAAAGAATATATTTTTCCCCTTCAAGAAACAGTTTTTCATTTCAAATTTAAAATGCCACGTCAAGTTAGTAAAAGATTTTGGTGTAAATTGTTCCTAGATATTAGGTCTACTTCCCCTCAGTGCCAATTAAAATGACACAGTGTGATGCATGTGTATCTGATGTTTCCATAGCAGTTCGCAGTAAGCAGCTTCGATTCCTAATTAGCCCGACAGTACACTGTGAAACTCCTTCTACCCAAAGATGAGAGGTCATAAGATAAGGCTTTGCTGTGAACATGACCTTATACGACAGGAAGCCAAAAAAGCAAAATTTATCCAGATGAAACAGAAAGGGGAAATGTGCTTAGCCAAAATGTTAAATTCATGCTGAGATCTGGCAGAACACTGGGAAGAAAATATCCTTTACTGCTTTGTTATCACGCACACGCTCAGTGGAATACTTAATAGTCAGAAGGAATTTAAAGCTTGGTTTTGTATTGCAGTTTGGTAACTGGCATCTCCAGTGCCCAAGGTCCCTACATATCACCACAAGACATTATTTAATGCTGATTTAGAGGACAAATCAGCCTGCTGATTCAGCTCCATCACTTCCTGTCAACAACAATAATATTATAAAACCCTTCACATGCCCAGCAGTTGTTTAACAAAGTAATCTAAGCTCTCAGGAAATAGAAAATAATCCATCAAGCTGAAAAGCTTACTGAGAATTCAAAGCAGCATCACAAAATCCAGGTGCTAAAGCTTATCTGATCTCTATTCACTCTAATTTTATTTTATTTTTATTTGTTTGAAAAAGGATCTTGCTCTGTTGCCCAGGCTAGAGTGCAGTGGCATCATCATAGGTTCACTGCAACCTCAAACTCCTGGGCTCAAGCAATCCTCCTGCCTCAGCTTCCCAAGTAGCTGGGACTACAGGCTCGCACCACCATGCCCGGCTGATTGTTCTATGTTTTGTAGAGATGAGGTCTTTCTCTTGCTCAGTCTGGATTTGAACTCCTGGCCTCAAGCGATCCTCCTGCCTCAGCCTCCCAGAATGCTAGGATTACAGGCATGAGCTACCATGCCTGGCTCACACTTATTTTAGACCTAATTCTAACTGGTGTAAATGTTCAGTTTTACAGCTCCAGGAAAAAAGCAGCAGATCAGAAGCAATAGAGGAAAGCTAGAGAAAAGTAAAGCAAAGTAACTTCTGTTACACTGAGACTGAGAGAAGGGGCAAGCAAAAGCATCATTTATGCATTTTTGACTTAAGAAATTATAGAAAAAGCATTATGCTTTCCCTTTCAACATAAAACTATAAAATATATACTTGTCTGGAGTCATTTCAAATAAGGGCAAATAGCTCTATTTAGTGTAGTAGCCCCTAAGACAATGCTGTATTGTTATTTGCGGGAGGGGACATCCTGAGCTATCAAGAAGAGTTTAATTTTTTTTAGAGAGATGGGGTCTCACTGTGTTGTCCAGGTTGGACTCAAACTCTTAGACTCAAGTGATCCTCCCACAACAGCCTCCCAGGTAGCTGAGATTACACGCACATGCTGCTGCACCCAGCTAGGAAGAGTTTAGTATATCCTGTGTGGAGGCCTCTGTTTAAAAAGGCAGGGACATATTTATTTAAATGTCTATTAGACTTCGCTATAAGACTGAGTTGAGGCACAGGCAAGGGGAGGATACTGAAAGAAGAGAAGTGATGGGTCCTAGGAAACAAAGCAGATGTGACTAAGGGCTCAGTTTTCTTGCAGCAGACAGCAGCATGCAGCACTTGGGGGAGGAAAGGGAAAGGAGGGTTGGGAGGAGTAACTGGAATTGCACGACAAGCACATGATCTGCTCTAGGGGCTTGGGGAAGGGAGGCCTTGGGT
>CM052438.1:62278027-62345743 GCA_028533085.1 Varecia variegata
TTTATTTTTACAGAGGAATCCATTTCTCCTTGCTTCTGTCTTCCCATATTTTAAAATTACTCCTGTCATAAGTCAATTTATGTTTCCATGTGGCTTAGGAGTAGCAGTGTGTCCATCTGTTTTTGATTTGCACACACTCAATTCTCTTCACAGTCTTGCCTGAAAATGGCCTCATGAATGCAGGACAGCAGAGCTTACTCCCTGAACATAAAGATATACGCTTCCTTCTGGGAAATATACTGATTGAAACTTCCACCTGCCCTTCTAGGATTTATAGTATTTACTGAGGAGGTTATGCACCTGTCCTGCTCACCCCTTACTCTTCCACTTCACTAACTTTTATTTGGCTTTAAGCAATAAAAGATGACTAAAAAGATAGAAATGATTCATTTCTAGGTGGCATGAGGGAATGTGAAGACACGGTTTTCTTCTATTTCACTGAAGGTGAAAACTTAAAAGTAATTTTTCCCATTTGATCATTCAGTCCTGGAGATATGCTTCAGGAAACATCAGCTGGTCAGCATTTACTCTTTAACGAATTCACAAACTTTTCACCTAATCTTTTTGCAAAAACCAGGAACATTGGGTAATACAATTGATGGATAGGAACGTCAATAGTTTTAAGAAGTAGAGTATTAATTTTTTGGATTATAATTTCAATTTAGTATGAGAGGGAACTGGCTGCAACCTTTGTCCCTCCACCATCTCCATGATTGACATGACTGGCTTGGTTGGCCAGGTGGGGAGCCCCTCTCCAGCTATGCAGGTGCCTCCATCCTGAAGCTGCTTGCTCGGCACAGCAGGATGCCCTTCTAGGAGACTAGAAATATATGTGCATGCCTATATTTTATTTTTCAAATTAAAACCTTTTCCCATTCATGAATTTCTAAGCTGTTATTTCTTCCATTCCTCAGCTTATACCATGGAGGTTTATTACCTGGAGTCTCTAGATGTTTAGGTTGCTCATGAATGGATTTTAGAGGGTCCATAATCTTTTCATATATGATGCATAATTTGGGGCAGATGTGCAGTTGGTTATTATTCTGAGGAAAGATTTCCATAGTGCTCATTCCTAAAGGGTACGTGAACTGAAATGATTAAGTCAGTGTTCAGGAATCATATTAAGTTCTATAGCTAAAATAATCCTGATGTTTCATGGAATTACATTTAGCACAGCCACAGCTACACTGTGAAGTGTTAATTCCATATTACATAATTTGTGTTTATTTATTTGCACATATGGATCTTGCAGAACTTTGCTATGATCCATCCACTGAAAGCCTTTTGAGGCTTTGAAGGATTTATTCAGCATAGGCTACTCTCCTCATAGCACCAGGTGAATCCTTGTGTACAACCCCATGGTCTGGACACTGGGAGCTGGCATTTCTTGTCACCCACCCTTCCAGGCTGCTACAGATCTTAAGAAACATATTATTGAATTTTAAAAAATATCTAATCATGAAGATTATTAGAATCTTAGCTCTGTTTCCTTTTTATTTTCAGAATATTTTTAAATTTTTTAAAATTCTTGAAGTTGCAGAAATAAACTGACATATATTAGTAGCTATTCATATTTACATGAAAAACAAATTTTTTTAAAACTCAAATCAAAAGAAACCAAAAAGATAAAATGGTGAACATTTTACACAATGAAATATGCATCTCAGCATTAACAGCTGAGTACAGTTAATAATTAGATGCTTTAATTTTTAAAAACCTACAAGAGTAGAATCAGAAAACATATAAATTATTTAAAATCTAGAATGTTTGTTCATGAGATAACAAGGGTTTATAATGACTTTCACCACTGAAGAGTTAGATTCAGTGTCAGGGTGTCTGGTGCTGCCATTACTGTTACTAAGAGATTCATCCCAGCTAGTAAGTGTCACCCGTCTCAGGGGGCCCAGAGGCTACTGTGAAGCCGCTGATGTACTTTTACATTTTGTCAATGATTCTAGCTTTGAAATGGCATTTGTGGATCTGGTTAGAGTGACAATTCCCTGGAGACAATTCCTTTCTAATACATGGATATTCACCCTGGTCTCTACAAGCATTTTCTTTGCTCATTTTCCTTCTCTCCAAAGATAATTCTAACCCGCCTTCCCTCACATAAGCAGCCAGACGTCATCCATGCTGAGCAGCGCTGAGGGGAGGTGGATTTCAATTAGTGATGGAGCCTTCAGGAAGCCGCGGGAGCTGAAAACTGCAGCACCAGTGACTGAGGAGAAAGGGAGAGCTGGTGGAAAAGGCAATTGATGGGAGGCCAGATGGGATAATGAAGATGTGAGAGAGGAGAGATTGCTTAGGGAAGGTGGTTTGGGTCTTATGAGAGTTTCACACCCTATTATTGTGTAGATATAAGACATACATTTTATGACCATGTAGTCATCCAAGATGACATCAAAACTCCGGGACTCAGTTATTGTGAGACTTAGGGGATGACATCACTAAAAATGATGCCCTCTAATATTGTCACATACATTCCCCAGCAATTTGTATTCAATATACGTAAGTATTCATGTTTCCTTTTCCTGCAGTGAAGAAAAATGACTCAAAGTGAATAAAATGAATCATACAATAGGGAGAATTTTGTCTGCTTCAGAGAGTAACTAAGACAAAACAGAGTGAAACTAATCACATACTTCCCAGGTGTTATCTGTGAGATCCAAGACATTGTTAACAGCATTTTTTAAGTGGTAGACTTCAGGATGACTATCAAGGAAGCCCCTCAAATCTGAACATCACCTAATCTTTCTTTACAAAGATTTCTTTTGACTTTCTCAATGTCTTATTATTAATACATTGTTGCCATACTGGGGAGGGGGAGGTTAACTGAATTCCGTCATTGTCCAACAATACTTAGCCTTGGACCAAACTCATCCAGATTCAGAATGGCTGTCTCCACCTGCACACAGTCCATGGTCCTCGATCCTAAAGCCTCTGAACAGCAGACATGACTGCACTTCTTCCTAGACATTTTCCAAATATCCTGAGTTGCAACTGCTACATTTGTATCCCACACACCACCACATTTCTGCAACTGTAAAATCTTATTAAAGGTATAACAAGTTCGGCCCACAAATAGGCTGATAAAGGACTTGTGAACCCTTGAGAGCAATGCTAACGGGAGCAGGAACCCAGGGTTTGAAAGAGGCGGGAAGATCCTAGCAGGGTACATCTCAAGGAGTTCTGGTATAGAGTTCATTGGAATATAATGATCTGAGACCAGCTGCAGAAGATGACAGACAAGGGAATTTGAGGGATTGATGAGATGCCGGGAGGAGGGTGGGGAAGGGATGGTGAGGGGCCTTAGCTCCAATCACTTAAAACAATAAATTAAATTTTGCCTCATTTTTTTCCACATTCGATATGTAGTACCTGACTTTTTGGTCTCATTTTATATAAGATGTTTTTCAAAGGTCCATGTTCTCCACTGTAGACCAGCTCTCTGAAGCATGATGGAGTAGTGACATACCTGCTCAGCCACTTAAAAGCTGCGAAACTTCAGGCTGAGCGTGGTGACCCACACTTGTAATCCCAGCACTTTGGGTGGCCAAGGTGGCAGGATTGCTTGAGCCCAGGAGTTAGAGACCAGCCTGAACAACATAGCAAGACCCCCCTACATCCCCTGTTTCTGCAAAAAATTTAAAAATTAGCCAGAAGTGGTGTTGCATGCCTGTAGTTCAGCTACTTGGTAGGCTCAGGTGAAAGAATTGCCTGAGCCCAGGAATTCAAGGTTATGGAGAGCTATGATCACACCACTGCACTCCAGCCTGGGTGACAGGAGACCCTGTCTTTAAAAAAAAAAAAAAAAAAAAGCTATGAAACTTCTAGGGGCACATTCTATTGTACTTGCCTCAAGGGTTTGTAGGGAAGTTCCTCTCTTCTATGTTCACGCAATGGTTGGACTTTCGGGTGGCTGGACAAGGAGCTGGAAGGATTGCAGTCTTCTCTGTTTATGTACATGGAAAGGGAGTTTAATTTCAGCCTGCAGACTTGTGGGCGCTAAGGGCCCCTACCCATATCATGCAGAGATGGGATGGGGATAGTCAGAGAATTATCTCCATGACTTTCTCTAAGCTATCCTTCCTATCAGCATCTTTGCTTCCAACCTTTTAAGAAGTCCTAAGCCTTAAACCTGCAACTGCAGACACCACAGGTTAAAATGTAAAATATAAGTGTCTCCCGGTTCAAGCCCTAGTGTGAAAGACTGCAGCCCGAGCAAGGCAGGAAGGGTGCTTTCCAGAGCAGAGACCGCACTCGACCAGTGGGCCTGCACTGAACCCTCTACAAGGCAGCCTTAGGTACAATGAGGACTCAGGTGTGGGCGGGGCCCCCTGCATGGGTGTGAGGCTGGACAGTTGGCTTTCCTCCTGGTCCCGTGACCCACTATTTTCCTTACGCTTGAAAGTTCTTATCACTAAAATTACTAAAATATTTTCCCAAAAAAAGTTGGATTTTTGCAGACAAATGTATTTACTCCTTGGTCTATGCACCTAATTCCAGATTTCAGTATATATCATACTCTCTGTAAATATTCACCTTTGAAGAACTCTCAAATATATACATGTCTAATTTTTAAAACATCAAATACAGATTTTATGTTTAGGAATATCCTTTATATTAACATTTAAAGGAAAGACTTGAGCAGTGCTTTGTTGCTTCTCATTTTTCTGGATAGCTCTATGTACCAGTTCTACTGAAGTTTTATGAAGAATCCATGCCCTGCAAACTGGACCTGTAATTTTTGCTTCTGAATGAATAAAATACAATTAGTGAGGTTATTTTCTTCTCAGGTAAAGTATGAAGGAACCAGAAGAAAGAGGGATTTGCACACTATGCATCTGACAGGGGACTAATATCCAGAATTTACAAGGAACTCAAATAACTCAACAGCAACAAAAAGTTCTATTAAAAAGTGGGCAAAAAACATGAACATACATTTTTCAAAAGGAGACAAATAGCCAACAAATAAATGAAAAAATGTCCAAAATCAGTAATTACCATTGAAATGCAAATTGAAACCACAATGATATAGTCAGAATGGCTATCATTAAAAAGACAAAAAATAACAGATGTTGGCCAGGGTGTGGAGAAAAGAGAACTCTTACATGATGTTGCTGGCAATGTAAATTAGTACAACCTCTGTGGAAAACAGTATGGAGATTTTTCGAAGAACTGAAAAGAGAACTCCCATTTGATCCAGCAATCCCACTTCTGGGTATCTACTCAAAGGAAAAAAAAATCATTATATTAAAAAAGATATTGAACTTCTTTGTTTATAACAGCACTATTCACAATAGCAAAGATACGGAATCAAGCTAAGTGTCCATCAATGAATGCCTAAATAAAGAAAATGTGGTATACATCCACAATGGAATATTATTCAGCCATAAAAAGAATGAAATTATGTCTTTTGCAGCAACATGGATGGAACTAGAGGCCATTACCTTAAATGAAGCAACTCAGGCACAGAAAGATAAATACCACATGTTCTTGCTTACAAGTGGGAGCTAAATAATGTGCACACGTGGACTTAGAGTGTGGAATGATAAACAGTGGAGACACAGAAGGTGGGGGGATGGGATAATGAGAAATTACTTCGTGGGTACAATGTACATTATTCAGGTGACGGATAGCCTAAAAGCCCTAACTTTACCACTATGCAATATATCCAGCTAACAAAATTATACTTGCACCCCACAAATTTATATAAATAAAAATTTGAAAAAGGAAAGAGAGATATGCCTTTTATTTAAAGAAAGGTGTGAGAAACTGATTTATTAACAAATTGAACACTACTTGCATCTAGGGAATATGATGTGAAATTGTGTTTTCTCAAGCCTACCAGATCAAATGTACTAGAAAAAACCTGCAACATTTCCCATCAAATGTGGTCCATGTTGGCTACATATAGCTTTGGGTTTTGGTAGACCTAGGGAAGGAACAGACAGTTAAAAAATAAAGTACACACTCAGTATGTGGGCCTTTAGAGAAGCAAGCAAAAGCAAGAATAAAATACTTATGTCCAATTTTTAACATGTTTAAACAAGAATAGGAAAGGTACCATACGGTTAATTAAAATTAATGTCTAAGGCCCAGTGAAAAATGACACATAAATGTGGAAACAAGATTTAAGGCTACTGAAAAAAAAATTGCTTTGTTTGAGGGTTGGACTACTGTATTTCTAGTGGATTTGCAATTCATGAAGGTGCAGTGTGGCTTATATTTGTGTAACCTAGATAATACAACACAATATCTTTTATTTTCCTCAATAACTTTGCTGTAACATTTATGTCTTTCTGCCTTTGAGCCTCCCTTGCCCCCTGCAGGTTACAGAATTGGAATGTAACTGTTGATTTTAGTTCGATGTCTCTGTGAAATGCATTCTGCTATCCACACGATATTTCTCATTTCTTGTTCCTTCAGCTTGACGTATGCATAAAACACACCATAGTGGAATTGTCTGTTGAATGCCAGCACGTTTATTTGTACCTGAGGAAGGAAACAAATAACATAGACCATCAACTTATTTGGAACATACTACACTTATGAAATAATATTAAGCTACAGACTGGCTTGTGCTTGTGCAATGCTTATTTGTATTTAAATAGACAATGTCCAAGTTGAGCCAACTAGAGGAAAACAGTGGCAATTCAGTAAGTTCTAAAAGGGAAAGTGTCACTCTGCAGATAAATGTAGACAACAGTAGCTATAAAAGTAGGTTTGTAGAATCACCAGACAAGCTCCAAATCTTAACAACATTGCTAGCACAAAGATTCTTAGGAGAACTTTGAAGTGTGTGTGTAACTTTGTTATAATATTTATCTGGCTTCTAGCTAGTGGAATTGTCTCATTTAGGTAAAGTATTTCTTCTTGGCCACAACTTTCAAAATTGTAAAAAGGTTTTTAGGCTGTCTAACTCCCCTGAAGGGCAGTGTCACAGGTCCCTGGAATTTAGTCTGAGTGTTGTTATGAGCTTTCCTGGGACACTGCCACAACTTTACATACAGTCAAACTGTCTTTTTCTGCAGAAGTTAAATGAGCAAAAGAAAATTTTCAAAAACAAAATCTTTTAACTAAAATCTAAAATAGAACAATTCCTTTATTCTTTTCCATTTCAATATTTAGAATGGAAAGAAGAGGTACTGAGTCCCTTGTGCAGCTCTGAAAACCTCAAGCAAAGTAGTTAGAAAGTGGAGGTTGTCTCTGTTCTCAGGAATAGTCAGTTATTTTTCCTGCCAAGGGTAGATTCTTTCACAGCCTCCTTTGCAAAAGTGGTCAGTAGTGTAGAATTTTAAAACAACCCTAATACTTTTACTTCTATGACAGACGCCAGAGAGCTGTTGGAAAATATCTAAAGGGTAGATATTACAGGAAGGTTCAGGAGCCAGCCTAACCCTAAGGTTTGGGTAGATTTCAGGGTTCTCTGTCAGTTTCAATCAGACTGAGATGGAAAGGCCAAGGCCAATGATTTCATGAAAATGAATAGAATATACTAGACAAGTTTTATATTTAGGGGATTTTACCTGGTACAAAAAGAAAAGCACTTTTGTTGAACTGCATAATATCCCAGGAATTGACTACAAATGAATTAAGTACTCTTTTGCTTTTGGGCCGGGGTGGGGGGAGAATAATCTAGACTCTCTGAATGGATTTCCACATGATTAATTCCTAAGCATTATAATTGTGCCCATGAGTTATAACCATGGGTAAACCCTACTTGAAGGAGAGATGGATTAGAGAGTGAGATGCACTGGAGGAAGAAGAGCTGGTATTTGATCATGAGGACATCCTAACTTTGCTTCTCCAGTTAATCAATTTTGGAATAGCTGCATTCCTTCCAGAGCTTGACTCTGTGGACATCTGTCTGGATAGGACAGTTCTGTGTGAAGCCGTCATATATGACCCATGGGGCCTTGGCTCTACAAGTCACCATTGTTAACACACAGTTGACCTTCAAGCTATGAATGTGCCTAATCAATTGACCTGATCAACTGTAAAAAGAAAATCCAAGGTAGGAAAATATTTAAAATCCGCAGTTATAAAAAAATAAGCTAATAGCATTTCATACCTCATGCTCATAAAACACGTCCTCCAACGTCTTTCCCCCATTGCCACCTACAGCCTCGAACAAAGGCTTGTATACCTTAGAAACAAAGACAGATTAATTTTAACGAAATTTTCATTTCTCATGAATGTATGTGAACATATTTTTCTCTGCAATATAGAGATTGTGAATCGATTTTTTTTCTTTTTTTTTTCTTTTTTTTTTTCTTGTCTACTTTTTTTACCCAGACCAGCAGAAGTAGTGAATCGATTTTTTTAAAAATCTATACCAGAAGGCCTGAATTTTTTTTTAATAGGAACTTTGGCTTCCTGAGAACCACCAAAAAAAAAAAAAAAAAAATCCAAATAACAAGAGTGTGGATGAAATTCTAGCCTATTGGTTTATTCAGGGATGCAAGGCAATTCTATTCTCAATATGTTCTGTTTGAGCTCATTTCCACACGTAGGTTCTTAGGGCCAACTAGGTACATTACAGAGACTCAGTGAATGTTTGTGATTTGATTAGTATGGATTCATGGGTTCTTTGAAGTGACAATTGATAGAATTTACATGCAATTTTAAGCATGGATGGTGTGGAATTTGGGAAGAAATGCAAATTTTAATGTTATGTTAAAGAGTGTCATGCAATTATATATGAGATGTTATGAAGGTTTACACATTGTTTGCTGGCTTCTATCTTTCCTGGAGTGCTTCAGAAATCCATTGGAAAAGATGAGTGTCAAGAATGACTAGAAGGTCCTGGAAAAGTTACCTGGAGGGTGTGCCTGTAACTGTCCGCAAGTCAGAGGGAATGGAATCAGAGGCAAGGTGTACAGCTTTGCATTGAGGAGCTTCAGGCTCTCCGAGAGCAATTGGATGCTGGAGTAGGGGGAGGATATAGCAGCCATCTTTCCTTTCCCAATTTCTGGCCACTCAGCAAAAGGAGTGGATAAACCAATATATCCATATTCTCCCATGTAGTTCACCTGGATGTTCTGTACCTAACCCCATTTCCCCAGTGGGCACCTAAAAGAACTGCCGGTCCAGGCTATTCTGTATAACTTTGACACGACCTCACATTTCCAGAACACTGCAACAGTCTCTTGGGGAACTTGCTTTATCAAGCACTTCAAAAGGAGTGCTCAGATGACCACTCCTTGGAGATTTAAACAAGTACTTGCTTGGCTGGAACCTTCAAAATTACTAGCTTGGGCTAGAAATTGAAGTATTTCTTTGGAAGAGATAGTTAACAGCAAGAGACACTGCTTGCTACCTTACAAATATCATAACTTCTTGTGATAGGAAGGGGAAATTTGACATGTGAGCTTCTAAGGCACATGTGATGGAATACCATCAGGCGCTTAGGGAACCCGGTGTCACCACGCACTCCATAATGATCTGCTACTCTCTTCATCTGGTCAAAGTCTTCTGCTTGTGCCAACAGGCGCAACCCTTCAGGATAGAGCTTGCCGATTGTCGGGTAGAGGGTCTCCCGGTCTTCTCTGCTCAATTCAGTGCCAAAGGAGTTCAGAGTGATGATAAAAGCACGTCTGTCGGCCTCAAACTGAATTTGCAAGACAAAATCCGTGAGATCTAATAAACTACTAAGTGTTATAAACAGAACCCTAAATAGACAAGTTCATTTCTGAAGTGCTTTTCTTTCCTTTCTGGATGTGTGTCTAATTATAATACAGACATGTGTTATTAATGTTCCGTTAGTTTCTTCTTGTAATGGAATAACTGCTTGCCAGTTTTCGCACAGCAGCGATGATGACCTATGACTCTTGAATCCCACTAAGTTTTATTTCCCAGGCACTCTGCAATGAGTTACTTATGTGTCTCTGTCACGTAGACACTCGCATTACAAAATGTCTCTTTCATAAAAGTGGGAATAATATCTACCTCTTAGGGTTCATTCAGGGATAGAACCAGATAATGTTAAGTGGAAGTGTCTATCTAGCATTGTGTTTGGAACAAACAGTGCAAGTCATATATGTTAATGTCCCTTTTTAATTGTTGGATGTCAGCATAACTATTTACATAATGAAACTTTAGGCTACTGACCATCTGTTTATACTTTCACGGTTTTGGTTTTCTTTTTTAATGTGCTAGGGTAGGTATCAACAAATCTAACCCTGTAGCTAAGAATTATGTGGCTTAGGGCAAGTTATCTTCCCCTCAAGGCCTGAGTTTTCTTCTTTGGAAGGTGCTGGGGTTGGCTTCCTGACCTTCCAGGTAGGTCAATGTATACTTATGGACTGTCTTCTCTGTGCTGAACACCATCAGGCACCTAAGCTTCCATTCCCACATCAGGTCTAGCTATTTCATCTAAGCACTCAGTCTTTCTAGAAATCTCTCTTCTGTTCCTTTGGTCTGCAGGTTTCTACTCTCTTGGTTTTCCTTCTACCCACTGACCATTCTATCTCAGTCTATCCTTCAGGGCTCCTTCTCTGCCTGCCACGGTGTTTGCCATAGAGTCCTTGGGCTAAGCAACTCTTCTCTAGGTATCCAAAGTACCCTGCACTTACCACATTATTTTGAAATCTGTACCTGTATTTTTCTCCCCACTACACTCTGAAATCTTCGAGGAATCACTTCTCTCTTGTTCCTTGTTCCTTTTTGAATAGCCAGTGCCTGACACATAAGAAAATCTTAGCCACTTATTGAATCTAACAAAATGGTCTCTGATTCTACTTTTGAAACTCTACAATATTCTCCACAATGTTGCTATCCAAAGTGTGTTTCATGGCTCACTAGCTTTGACATCACCTGGAAGCTCATGAAAAATGCAGAGTCTCAGGCCACCATCTGGTCCTACCGAGCCAGAATCTGCATTTTCACAAGATTCCAAGGTTGTTTGCATGCACATCAAAGCTAAAAAGAATTGCTACACACTATACTCTAATCAACTTTTGACTAATTAACCAATAACAAAACTAGACCTGCAACAGATTTTACTGGCACTCCTTTGTTGGAACAGGTGTTTCCCATCAGGAGGAGTGTGAGAGTTAGTTCCATCTGATCCTTCTGAGTGCTCTCATGGAAATTATGGGTGAGCTGAAAAGTAGAGTGGCCTTATTTGGAAGCAAAGGCATGGGCCTCTGGCTACTGAATGTAACCAGTCCTGTCAGTAATTTTAGGCCTTCTTGGGATAACAGAAGAAATGCAAGAGGAAGA
Source organism: Varecia variegata (assembly GCA_028533085.1). Lineage (NCBI taxonomy): Eukaryota > Metazoa > Chordata > Mammalia > Primates > Lemuridae > Varecia > Varecia variegata. The sequence continues at coordinate 62,289,254 of CM052438.1, forward strand.
TTTCATGGCAATAAGAAACCTTAAAACAAAAATCAGGGCAGGAGGAGCAACAATGGAGGTAATTGTCCCACATGTTCTTTAATGTGCTCTCTGGTACTAAGATGTTAAGATCTTTTTTTTGAGACAGAGTGTCACTCTGTTGCCCCAGTTAGAGTGCTGTGGCGTCAGCTCACAGCAATCTCAAACTCCTGGGCTCAAGCGATTCTACTGCCTCAGCCTCTGGAGTAGCTGGGACTACAGGCATGCGCCACCATGCTCGGCTAATTTTTCTGTATATTTTTAGTCGTCCAGCCAATTTCTTTCTATTTTTTTTTAGTAGAGATGGGGTCTTGCTCTTGCTCAGGCTGGTCTCGAACTCCTGAGCTCAAACGATCCGCCTGTCTCGGCCTCCCGGAGTGCTAGGATTACAGGCGTGAGCCACCACGCCCATCCAGATATTAAGATCTTAAGGAGAGAAATAGGGCAGGACAGGCAGCACTGCAGACATGCAAGACAGCAGAGGCCATGCCGGAGGAGGGAGCTGCAGGACGCTTTGGAGGCATGGTTATAGCGCCAACTCTGGGGAAGCAATTGGAGAAGTGTGGATAACCCGGTAGCTGGAAGAGAACATGAAAGGCTTCATATGCTGTGTCAAGAAGAGAGGACACTGATACAATAGGTTGTCTGAACACTCTGTACGCTTTCCAACACCTTGTCCTTGTTACTACTTCTTCCCTTGCCCACCATGCATGTAACTCCATTCCAGAACTCTGCATGTTGAAATCTTATCTGCATTTGAGGGTTCCATGAAATGCCATCTTTTTTTTTCATAACAAGCCCTCTCTTCCTTCCCTAATTGAATATGATTTTCGTTGCACACATATTTATTTTTTGTTGTTGTTGCAAGAGAGATAACAATGTACTGTTGACTTGTTCAAAATCATTATCAGTTGCACGTTATAGAGTTGGACTGATCGGGTCACACGTTCTCCCCAGCTCCTTACAGGAAGAAGGGTACACTTGGCAGGAGCCATAGGTGGAGGTGTTGATGGCAACGGAAGGGAGCGAAGTGAACTGGAATGGAGCCCAGCTTTATTAGCAGCTTTTTTATCGCTACTGTCCTGACCAGTGGTGATAAAACAAATATATTCTGTGCTTATTTTTCCCTGTCCCATTAACCACATAGACAGAAGAGCAGGAATAAAGGGCAAACAGAATACTACAGGGCATTGCCTTGAATAAGTAAATTTCTTTTTTCTCATATGAAGCTACAATCTTGTAATTAGGTCAAATTTTCACATGCAATCCCAGGTTAACACTCTCTTCTACCATATTAAGTCTTTTGAATTCTCCAGTCAAAGGTGATTAAATGAGAATATATACAGAATTTATATACTGTAAGTGCTCTATAACTATGCAAATAAAAGGGAGGTAATTACATGATCTAAAATATTTATGTAAAACTGGCATCCATTTGATCTTATCATTACAAAGATTATAATGGTATGCCATATGTAGCTGATATTTCTGTATAAATATATAAAGATAGTTGAATGGATTTTTATTTTTAATACTGTTTGAAAAATCTATAGTATCATGAGATTTGGAAAGGGACAGTGAGAACGCTAGGCATATAGTAGTTTGATCAAATCATCTCAGTGATAAGCATTTTTCTAATACTATGCTGCCTTTTTTTCCATTACCGAGAACATAATTCTTACCTATTTCTGATTTTTACAGGACTCACAGTATGATCTGCCTTATGAATTAGTACATGCTTTTATATAAAAGAGTTGTGAATGGTGAAGCTAAAGCAGAGGCGATATGGCATAGTGAGGAAGCATATAGAAACTGGAGCCACCTGCCTGGATGCAAATCCTGACTTACTACCTGTGACAAGTCAGGCGAGTCACTAGCCTTCTCTGTGCCTCAGTTGCCCCTCCTGAAAAATGCCCATTTTGTAGTTTTAAAGTCCAAGTGAATTCATGTATGTGCAGCACTCAGGATAGCATCTAGCACAGAGTAAACGTTAGCTATTAATAGTGCTACTGTTCATCCTTTGTAAGGTTAATGAGTTTTTTTTTTTTTTTTGAAACAGAGTCTCACTCTGTTGCCTGGGCTAGAGTGAGTGCCGTGGCGTCAGCCTAGCTCACAGCAACCCCAAACTCCTGGGCTTAAGCAATCCTACTGCCTCAGCCTCCAGAGTAGCTGGGACCACAGGCATGCGCCACCATGCCCGGCTAATTTTTTTTTCTCTATATATTTTTAGTTGGCCAGATAATGTCTTTCCATTTCTAGTAGAGACGGGATCTCGCTCCTGCTCAGGCTGGTCTCGAACTCCTGACCTCAAGCCATCCATCCGCCTCGGCCTCCCAGAGTGTTAGGATTACAGGCGTGAGCCACCGAGCCTGGCCGGTTAATGAGTTTTGACATAACTTTTATTTCACATATTTTGTAGGTATAAAATACACAAACCATTTCTAACCTATAGGAATAATGCTGAGTAGAAACTCTACTTTTAAACCATAGATAATATAGCTTCTTATAGTGTGGCTGGTAATTGAATTTATGAAAATAAAGGAGAGCGCTTCATAGGGTTACTTACGTGACTTATATGACTAGCATGTCTGAAAGAGACTCCCTCACTTTCTGACATTTAGTATGTCATAAAAAATGTCATTTATGTATTCGATGCTCTCTTCCTGTGTAATATAGATAAGGTTAAAAACACTTTTTGGAGTTCTTTGGTGAGATAAGATTTTTACTTCAAGGACTGTTTTGGCTTTATTTTAAGAATTTCAACAGGGGATAGCAAAGTATCATTAACCATAAAATTTTAATGATTAGATATTTCATGGGGAACCAATTTTATCATATGCAGTTTCAGAACATTAGGTTAAAATATATGCAGATGGAGTTAATTGTTTTTTTTTTTCCTTTTTGCTTAAAGGGCAATGCTTATTAGGTCACTCTTGAAATCAGAAATCTTTGAGCTACCTAAATATCTACCCACCAGTGAAGCCTCCGTAACAGATAATCTAATGATTTAAAATATCCTTTCAATAAAACTTAGCTTCACAGGGCAAAGCAAAGGCTTAGAAAAGCCCAGAGTGTTTTTTTTTTTTTTTTTTTTTTTCCCCTATTCAAGTGACTTAGGAAACCAGCAAGAGAGATGGTAAAACACACAGTCAGGGCAAACTACGCCTAGGATGCCCTGATCTCTGTCCCCAAACTCCCATGCACTTCCAGATCAACGTTCCCACACAAGGGGACCTCTGAGCACAGACAAAATCTGTGGTGATATAGAGGAACTAGAAAGAGTACAACATCAACTTACAGAGGTAGACAGCAATGGTGGCATTTGATGCATAATTAAATGAGCATGCCAACTGTGAGTTGCCTAACCAAAGTCTTCCTGCTCATGAGTTGCTTGGGGCAGCCTTCATGTTAGGATTGTATAAGGAACGATGTCTCTGTGGATGAAGCCACAGTGGACTTTGGTGCCAAGTTGCGGGGTTCCCAGGTGCTCAATCTTCCCTCACTGGAGAGAATTTGGGTAATTAATCTCAGTACCTATAGTCTACTTATTGTTCATAGTATCCTAAATTTTTAATTATTTATAATTTACTTTTACATACTACATCTAAATGAATCATGACCAAACTTTTATAAGCATTATTCTTTTGTAATTTCAAAATAACTCTTCCATGTAGAAAACTTGGAAAATACTACCCTTAACCAAAAACATCAAATGATATACTGCTGACCGGGCACGGTGGCTCATGCCTGTAATCCTAGCACTCTGGGAGGCCAAGGCAGGCGGATTGTTTGAGCTCAGGAGTTCGAGACCAGCCTGAGCAAGAGCGAGACCCCGTCTCTACTAAAAATAGAAAGAAATTATATGGACAGCTAAAAATATATATAGAAAAAATTAGCCGGGGATGGTGACACATGCCTGTAGTCCCAGCTACTTGGGAGGCTGAGGCAGGAGGATTGCTTGAGGCCAGGAGTTTGAGGTTGCTGTGAGCTAGGCTGACACCATGGCACTCTAGCCTGGGCAACAGAGTGAGACTCTGTCTCAAAAGAAAAAAAAAAATGATATATGATATACTGCTTATTTTATTTCTAGATAAAGGAAATTCTAAGATAAAGAAATATAAGTAGGATTAAAACAATGAAATGTACATAAGTACATTATTAAGCACTCTTTCTTACCTCAAGAATAGGACACATAACTTCTGCTGTGACATCACCATGATTCTTACAGAATTTGTAGAATGCCTCAAGGTAAGACTGAAAAAGAAGAAAAATAAACAATAAAATGAATAATTTTCCTTTTAGAAATTTCTAGATCAACTTTTCATGGTTTATTAAATGCCTTAATGGAAATTGAATTACTTCTCCCATGGGGAGATATTTTATAATAAATTTTGTAGACGTTTCATGTTTCAGTGTGTTGCACAGACTATGCACAGACTAGAAAGAATTCCATAAAAGAACAAAATTGTACTTATCATAACTTATAATTACTTAACAAACACTTTTTTTTTACATGATTCTTGGATTATTTCACATGATTAATTCTTGCTGTTCTAACAAGCAAATTCTTTTCTGAGCTCAGCAAATATTTTAGATTCAGCCCTATGCTGACATTTACTCCCTGAGAGACATATTTGGGATGGCTTTGAGCATGGAGATATATTGGAAAGGCAGAAAGTCTGGGCCATGAGGTCAGGTTGCTTGTGTTTAAATCCCAACTCTAATGCTTGCTAGCAACTGGCTTCTGCCAAGAAACCTTACCTCTCCATGCCTCTGTTTTCTCATCTGAGGACTGGGGATAGCACAAACATCATAGTTTTGCTGGTTGGATTAAGTGACTTAAGGCCTATCAATTGCTTAGTGCCTTCTAGTGGTTAGGTCTCAGGGATGCCTTCTCTAAACCCATAGGCCTCATTACAAAAAGGAAAAGTGCCTGCAATACAATGCTATTTATTTATTCATTTATTTTTAGAGACAGGGTCTGGCTCTATTGCCCAGGCAGGAGTGCAGTGGCATCATCATAGCTCACTGCAACCTCAGACTCCTGGGCTCGAGTGATCCTCTCACCTCAGCCTCCCAAAATGCTGGGATTACAGGTGTGAGCCACCACATCCAGTCAATACAATGCTTTTGAGAGGACCACATGTTTGAACGTGTATATATATATATATATATATATACACACACATACATACACATATATATATGTGTATATATATATATGACATGGCAGTATATATTCAGTTACTCTGTGAGAATGTTCAAAGATGCTATGATTGTACGAGTAAAAATGGACATACTTTGCTCAGCCTGTAGTACACAGAACTACTCAAATGGTGAATAGTAGCAAAGTGGTACCTGTGCTGTAGTGTCCCCAGACTGGTCGTTCTGGTATGTTGCATGCACACTGTTGATCAAAATTGTGTGGGCAGCTTAACTGTGAGATTCAAGGACTCTGTACCAGGATTGAGGACAGAGGTGTATACTACATAACAGAAGGTTTACTATGTATGCTGGTTGCTTTAAATGTATTGATATGGTTCACCCCACTCATCTATCCATTCACCTACCACCATCCAATTAACACCTTTTATGTTCCAAGTACCCTGCAAGGAGCTAGAAATACAGACTAGGGCACGTTATTTCTTCTCAAAAATCTTGCTGGCAGAGGAAAGCTGACATGCATGCATTTAACTAGAAGCCAGGCCAAAACTATAAATGCTATATTCCAAATATGCAAAGCTTCATAATTGCAGAAGTTGGCTAATAGGCAAAGTAATGTTTAATAAAGAATCCTAGTTACAATGTTTTGTGTAATCAAGAAAAGCAATATCTTGGAAAACCATTACCTTGTATAGTTTATTGCGCAGTAATTCAATATTCAGTTCATCGAGGGTATTTTCAGACATGCAGTCTTGAAAGAAGGGAGCTAAAAGCAGAAATCGCCATACAAAATAAATGAATCATAAGCAAGTTATAAGCTATTAAAAAACATCTCCTGAACACACCACCCTCTGCTCGCCCCTGACAAGAACACTGTGGAGTCGCAATCCAGACTCAATAGGGTTAATAGTAATGAGGACGATAGGACTTATTATTTATTAAACATTTGTTATGTGTGAAGCCTAAACACTGCTCATTACATTAAGCAAGTTATCAATCCTCCCAACACCTTGAAACTACCCACTTAAGGCTTACTTTTTGAAATTCTCCTCACCCCCAATCTAATAGTAATGTTTACCATTTGCAGCCTTACTATGTGCCAGGCATTCAGTTCTCTAAAACTGTGTTTTATTTAGTTTTCAAAACTCTGTTATAATAAGATCCAATTATTTCTAAAATGAGGAAACTGGAGTGAATCGAATTACCCCAACTCTTCTTGTTGGTACTGGGCAGAGCTTCAAGCTCAAGGCTGTCTGGTTCCAGACTCACCCACTTCCCACCAGGCGATGCTGCCTCAGCATCCAGCATTTAATGACAACATAAATATGTTTTTTCCTTATAATTTCTGTTTTAAGCAGCAACTATTTTGACAAATGATCAATAGTGAATTGCTCTATCCACATTTCCTGACACCATTAGATGAACGAGACACTTACAAAATTATCCCTTTAGCATTTTGAATACCACGACCATTGTCAGTGAAAAATTATAATGAAATTAACACTCATTTCACTGTTGCTTCAGATCATTTGACACTTCTGAGGACCTCAGAAAGATGGCATTCCCAAACTTCCTAAAACAAAATGCATCCTTTAGATGCAAACTTATGTAGACAGAAATCTAAAATGAAAGGATGAGAAATTAACCATATAAAACCTGGCTAGAAAATTAATTTTTTAAAGAATTACAAGCCCTAGCATTTATTTGCTATGGCCTGGCATAAAGTTCAAGGGTTTGGAGGCTGGGAGGTGAGTCCCAGTTCCTCCTCTGCTACAAATGATCCGTATGTGACCCTGAGCAGGTTGCTTCACTTGTCTTGATCTGAAAACGGAGGGAGCTAGACTAGATGATTCCTGAATGTCCCAGCCACTTCTAGGAGTCTGTATGGTATGATACTGCATTCAAGGGGAAAAAGTGTGAATTGAAAGCACATTTTCTATTTTTTTGTTTGTGTTTGTTTTTGATTTTTTAGGGACGGTCGCCCTCACTCAGTCGCCCAGGCTGCAGTGCAGTGATGAGATCATAGCTCACTGCAGCCTCAAACTCCTGGGCTGGATCTTCCAGCCACAGCCTCCCAAGTAGCTGGGACTACAGGCGTGTGCCACCACGGTTGGCTAATTTATTTTTTGTAGTGACAGGGTCTTGCTATGTTGCCCAGGTTGATTATGAATTCCTGGGCTCAAGTGATCCTCCTGCCTCAGCCTCCCGAAGTGCTGGGATTACAGGCATGAGCCACCGTGCCTGGCCTGAAAGTACATTTTCTCATGACTGTGATCACATACACAGGCAGCTATATAATTACTTGGGTATTCATACCTAATGGTGTTTCCACCAGAACAGCATTGAAGAGATCTGAAGGGGTCTCTGCAATGTTGACTGCTTCCATTTCTGTGAAACGGCCCAATGGGTGGCACTTCACCAGAATCTCTTTCACAGATTTCTTTTGCAATGCACCGTTCATTAGCAGAATCACATTGTCTATCATATAACTGCACCTGGTTTAGAAGACAACACAATCATTAGGAAAACAGCTGCATAAGGATGAGAAGCATCCCACAAGTAAAAAATAGAAACTGTTCAGGCACATGAGATAAAAGAGATGAATCTCTTTTTATTTTAAACTCTGGGATTTAGATGTGGATAGGGAAAATATCTGACCTCTAGGGGTATCATAATCTGAAAAGCCATATTCAGTGTAATGACAATGTTACGACAACTAACTAAAGCTAAATAAAACCTTGGCTGGTGGGAATAGGTGAAGATGGCCCCTACACAGTAATTGTCAAATGTGATGGGGTAGGGGGGTGGGGGTGTGAAATTGTTTAGCTCAACAGAATGGAGACGACTTGAAAAATTGAGAAACACAGACCTAGAGCATTTTATTCTACTTTTAAAACTGACTGCTGTATTTGAATATGCAATGAATCCTATCATTGAGGATTCAAAATTTAATGCTAAAAAGTATTCTGTATTCCTTTTCTGCTATGAGATCAGACAGTGAATTTTCTAGCTTACCCTCCTTGGATCCCCGAGAGGTCATAATTTATGTGATTTCTTTATTTGAGATATGCTCTGTCTAGGATATTCTGAGTGCATGTGCTTGTTCACTCACATGCTGGGCACCTAGGATATTCCAAGCAATGAGGTGGAAAAGTAAATGAGACCCAGTTCCTTCCTTCACAGAGAATACAGCATGAGGGAGGAAGTGGACAAAGAGTCACTTAAAATAAATGACAATGAAGCCCACGTGCTATGCAAAAGAAATTATAGGGTGGTGTGGGGATACGTAGCCGGGCACTAGACCAGTTCAGAGGTCAGAAGTCCTAGGGAAGTGACATTCAGGCTGAAACTTGAAGGATGAGTAGAAGTCGTCCAGGCAAAAGGGGCTGGGAATTGGGGGAAAGAGTGTTTGAAGGCAGAAGGAAGAACACTTGAAAAGCCCCAGAGATCAGAGCACAGGCATATTCAGCCTGTTTCCTGTGCCTAGGGCTGAGCAAAAGGAGGATTGGATGTCAAGGGCAAAGGAAGATACTGAATGGTAATAAGCTGACAGGAGTATTACGAGCTATGTAATAAATATTAAAACAGGAGAAGAGATAAACACACACTTATACAGTGAGGTGCTGTACAAAAAGTTATCTTATTTAGTCATGATAACAACCTTGTGAGGTAGGTACTATTATTCTCTCTATTTTACAGATGAGGAACCGGAGGCCCAGAGAGGTCAATAGCCCATGATGGCAGCCACGGTGCAGCCACAAGCAGGAGAGCTGAGAGCTGGGAGGGGGCGGTTTAAAGGAGGAAACCCGAGTCTCAGACATAATTAGGATCACTTTCTAGAGGGCATGGGAAGAGTTCTTCCCTGAGAATTCTGGGGAACACCAACATTTACGGACCTGGAAGGAAACCCAGAGGAATGACCAGATGGGAGGAGGAGAACCAGGGGAGAGAATTCTAGGGCATTCTAGAGAGTTCTAGAAACAAGTGATCCGAATGGTAATTGAAGGCCTTCCAGTAGACATCCAGAGGATACAGCGACTATGAGGTCATCTGCGATCGCAGTGGAACCCCTGTCAGTGGGCTGTGTTTGTGGGAGAGAAGAGGGAGGCGGGCAGAAGCCTGGCCACTACGTGTTTAAAATGAATGGGAAGTCGTGAGACTTAAAAGGAGAGTTCACACTACACGTTGGCCTTAAAGGCTGGGGGACATTACTCTGTGGAGATCAGGAGCCCAGGAAGCTTTTGATGTTTAGTTTCAGAATTTGTACTTTTAAGGTGGGAGAGAAGCAAAGACACTTCAGTGCTGAGGAGAAAGAGGCAGTCGTGAAGGTGAGGTCGCGCAGATCGGAAGAGGGAAGGGACAGTCCACTGATGAACTGAGGTCCTCTAGGTTTGACAGCCATGGGAGGCTCAGCCACTGCTGCAAGATAAACTTGAAAAATGTCCCCTTTCTCTGGATGAAAATTAACCCGGACACTTAGAAACATTGTCACTGGAGTGTGGCTGCGTGGAGACAGACTTCCTGTGTCTGGCTGGAAAAGCGAGCTCCTTCATTATGGAGCTTCTACAGTTTAGCCCAATAAAAATTCTAACTGAGGAAGTTTCTGAAGCAGGCAATTATCCCTTTATAAAAAGCACATGACTATAAAGTCTCTTCACCTCCTGAACAGCAATACCAAATTTAGACACTGGAATTTTAGAATCCTTTTTATCTCTTCAAAATGATATTAAAATGGAAGTACTTATTTAACTGTCCCTTTATGGCTCAAAAGCAATTACCTGCGAGGGGAATTACGAGCACTTAATAATCCTTAGGAGGCTCCAGACATTTAATTTTTCCCCACAGCACCCCTGCAATGTAAAGGCACGTGAGCTGCTAGCACTCCCAATTTGCAGAGGACCATCAGGCCAATGTTGATGGGCAGCCAATGTCAAGGTTGTGGGTAGGATTTAGTCCATAGGTAACACCCAAACCAATGCCCATGCAGTGTGTGCATGTGTGTGTGTTGAGTATGTTTAATTTTTTTCCTAATAGAGAAGCTGGGCCCTATATTGCAAAGAGCAAGGGTTTTATAGATTCCATTCAGTTTTATTTCAACTCATTATTTGAGTGGCCTTGTTTCTGAAATGGGACAATGACACTGGTTCTCATAGTGTTGTTTAGGAAATGAAGTGAGAACCCCAGGGCTTGGCCCATGGTGAGGAGCGGGAGTGTCTCTGTCCTGTCCCCTCTCCCAGCTGCATCACACATCTGCTCCAGGTAGATAATTTTCACTGGCTGTTGGGGCAGCAGGGAGATAACATGCCCAGAAGACAGTCTACCTTTTCCAGACTATAATCTTTATAGGCTTCCAGGGTCATCCACACAGTGGTTAGGAAGGAAATCGTTACTGATATTGCCTGAGTAATTTCTGAGCTTAAAGACACCTGGGTGTTCACCTAGTTCAAATCCCTCATGTTTCAGATAACAGTGCTCACCAGTACTGACAGAGCCAGGATTCGTGCCCTTGCAGTCAGGTTAATTTTTCTCCTACTCATGGTTTAGACACACATCCTTATTTCAGCCCTTTCTAAAGGTATCATTCTATAACTCTGATATCTGCACCTGTGAAAATCATAAAGTCAGCACAACAGTGATACAGTAAATGACACAATTTCAAAAATATTAGGTTATAAAAATTTTTTTATGCTAACTCTGAGGTTTTTACTATGTGGCAGACATTATATGCACATTCTCACTCAAGCCTCACAACAATTCAATGCCGTCAAGACCATTATTATCACCACTTTACAGATGAGAAAACTGAGGCTTGGATATACTGAATGGCTTGCCAAGGTCACACTGCTGGGAAGCAGCAGAGTTGGGGCCCCAAAGCCAAAGCGACTGGCTCCCCAGTGGGCTCAGATAAAACATCTCAAGCCAGACAATATTGTAACATTTCCGTTTAGTCTTAGAGCTGCTTCTTTTGCTCCTTAGCTTGTTTAAGGATCTTGAAGACAATGAAAATGTATCTTCTGTATGATAACTACCAAAGTCTGCTGATTTAACAGTTGCTAAATGGTCAAATAATATAGATCCATAATTTGGTGAGTTAGAAGAATTGCTCTCCTATGAATAAAAATGTTAGTGCATTAGCAGTAGCTGAAAAATGATTGTCCTTCACTAAGCACTCTGGCATGAGATAGAAAAGAGAAATGCCTTCTAAGAAAAACATGTTTGGCAAAGAAGCTCTCCAGGGTGCTGCCTCTTCCTAGTCACGCCTATTCCCTTCCCACCCACCACCTCAAAGCCCGGAAAATGAGAATCTGTTCTCCTACTCTATAATTTTGCCACTTTGTGAATAATATAAAACTGGCAGCATACAATGTATGACATTTTGCGATTGGGCTATTTTAACTCTGCTTAATGCCTTTGAGATACATGTAATACATTCAAGCTGTTGCATGTAAATAGTTTGTTTCTTTTTATTGGTGAGTTGTAATCCATGGTATTGATATACCACAGTGTATTTAACCATTCACCTGTTGATGGGCATTTGTTTTTTCTAGTTTTTGGCTATTACAAATAAAAACTACTATAGACACTTGTGCGCTGGTGTTTATGTCAAAATAAGTTTTGATCTTTCTGGGAAAAATGATCAGAAGCGCAATTGCCGAGTTGCATGGTGAGAATATGCTTAGTTTTTTAAGAAACTGTGAAACAATTTTCCAGAGTGGCTGTACCAGTTTTAGTGCAGTGTAAAAACTTTACTCCTTTTAAGTTTCTTTACCTTTTCTATTTACAATTGTTTTAAGTATTTCCTTTGTGTACATTGGAAACCACATCAGACGGTGTCATGTTTTTGCTTCAACCGTCAAATACAATTTAGAAAACTTAAGAGGAGAAAGTGTCTGTTGTATTTACGCATATTTTTTCTCTTTCTGTTGTTCTTTCTTCTTTCCTGTTGTTTCAGGATTCTTCCTTGAATCATTTCTTTTCTGTTTCAAGAACTTTGTTTAGCCATTCTTGGAGGGTCTGCTGGTGACAAAAGCTCTTAGTTTTCCTTCATTTGAGAATGTCTTGATTTCTCCTTCATTCCTGAAGGATATTTTCACAGAATATAAAATGCTATATTGACATGTCTTTTCTTTCAGTACTGGAAAAAAATGCTGTGTCACTTCCTTCTGGGCTCCATGTTTTCTAATGAGACATCTACTATCATTTGAATTGCTTTTCCCTCATAGGGAAGGTGTTATTTTCTCACAGCTTTTAAGATTTTTTTGTCTTTGTTTTTCAGAAATTTGATTATGATATGTCTTGGCCTGGATTTTATAGTATTTTTTTTTTAATTTGGGGTTTACTTAACTTCTTTAATCAGTGGGTTTGTGTCTTTTGCTAAATTTGGGAAATTTTCAGCCATTATTTCTTTGAATATTTTTTGGCTTCTAACTTTTTCTCCTCTCCTTCTGGGGGTCATTACTACTCTGTGTGTGGCCTCAGTTGACACCAAGGCAGAGAAGAGGGTTCATTACTGCTGGGAGGTGGTCAAAGTCCCAGCTTCCCACTCAGCCTCCTCCGACCCCACCTTGGTGGTGGGCAGAGGGGGAAGGTGACTCTCACAGCTGGGTAAGGGTGGGCACCTGGGCTCCCCACTCAGCTTTGCTGATGGGGGTGGAATTGCAGTTTTTTCCATGCTGTTCGGCTAGAGTAGGGCAATTATTATTGAAAGATTGTTTTGTTTTCTAGACTGCCCCTTTCCTGCTCCTTTGGCTAGAGAGAACAGGCTTTTCTTGGGGTTTTTGGTCTGCGCCCATTAGCTTCCTGGGCTGTAAGAGTCTTCAGCATCCAGTTGGAGGGTTTCAGGTTTTTTAGTCAATCTGCTTTCTCCCTACCTTTCAGTCTTCATTGTCCTCCAAGACACCAATACTTCAAATGGTCTGTTTAGTGTCCTCAAGTTTTTTATACCTGAAGACCATGCATTGCAGCATGGTATAGAAAGGGTGGTGGAAAAGGGACAGCTGTGAATAGGGAGGTGAAAAGGGGAACCCAGCATGATGCCCTGACTTCAGGGACTCTTAGGTAGTATTAGCACAGTATATACATACTGGAATTCCAAATCTGGAAACTGGTCACCTTACAATTATTCCTATCTCCATAACCCTTGGAAAGCCATCCTGTATACCTAGGGATGAACACAGTTGGAAGATTACTATCCTAGATAATATCCAAAATTATTCATTAGGATGGATTTTAATTTCTTCCTTTTTTAATTTTAATTTTTATGTATGTTTAAAAATATATAATGTATTAAAATAATGCATATGATTTATCATTAATTATTTTTACATATTGGATGGTCTCATTTTTTAATGATTGGGGTATTGGATCAAAGGATGGTGATCACTGATCTAAAAGGACAGAAGGGACAATGGCCACAATGTCATTTATCCCTAAGACTAAACCCCAAAGAGTCTCTGAGTTAGTGAAGAGGAGAGTTAAGATTTCTGATGTGCTTATGAGCACAAAATCAGAGTGAGCAGAGAGGGAGGTGAATCCAGACCTTTAAAACAGAATCAGAAGGAGAAGAATTGGGGAGTGGGTTGTTATGGTCAGGAGAAATATCCCTGTAGGGCACCTGGGAAGGAGGACGGGAGGCAGGCAGTTGGACACATGTGTTCTTCCTCTCCAGTACCAGCAATAAGGAGGGCTTCACTCTGGGAACAGCGTGCTTTTTATTCTTGGTCTGCCAGGACTTGCATTAGTATTTGACAGTGTTAAACACTCCTCCACGACACCTTCCTCCTCACTCATAACATGAATTCTATGATAACTTGTCTTATGGTTTTCCTATCTCTTGGGGCAGTCACTTTCTGTCAGCCCATTTCTTGTTTTCTCTTTCCTGTCTGTCCCTTAAACATCGTATACCTCAGGATTGTAAGAGCTCTGTTTTTTAAAAAACTATTTTTAATATACTGATTTTTTAAAGAACCGTTTTAGATTCACAGAAAAATTCAGAAGATAGTACAGAGAGTTCCCATATACTCCACACCCAGTTTCCTCTATTACTAACAAATTAGTAAGGCACATTTGCTATCATTTATGACTCAATATTGATATATTATTGTTAAAGTCTGTAGTTTATTGTTTCCTTTGCTTTTAAGGGGTAGGAAGGAGATTTTGCAAGGAAGAAAGAGAAAGAGTCAGAATGGTAAAAGAAGCACAAAGTGTCATCGAAGAATAAATGGGACAAGGACATCGACAACTGTAAATGCCATGGTGAGTTAGTTAAGGGCTGAAGAAACATCCATTGGACCCAGCAACTAGAGTGGTTTTGGTGGCATGATGGGGAAGGAAATGAGACTGAAATGGGCTGAGTAAACAAGTGAGAAAATACAGGAGTATAAATTACTCTTTTCAAGAAACTTGGCATCACCAGGTGAGAAGGAGTAGACTATCACTGTCTTCACAGGGTCACTGTGCAAATTAAATCAAATCATACCTATGTGTAAATCCTAAGGAAGTTGTCACAGTAGAAGGAGTCCAGGCTTTGAAACAGATAAACCTGATTCTAAGCCCAGCTCTGCCACTTAAAAACCAGTTTAACAAGAGCTCCATTTCCTCAACTTTAAAATGGAAATATTATTAACCTAAGAGTCCATCAATGGATGAATGGATAAAGAAATTGTGGTACATATACACAATGGAATATTATATAGCCACAAAAAGAATGAAATCTTGCCATTTCCAACAACATGGATGGAACAGGAGAACATTATGTTAAGTGAAATAAGACAAGCACAGAAAGACAAATCTCACATGTTCTCACTCATACGTGGGAGCTAAATATTAAAAACAATTGATCTCGTGGAGACAGAGAATACAATGATGGCTGGCAAGGGTAGCGGGGAGCGAGGGATAAATAGGGGATGGTTAGTGGGTACAAAAATATAGTTAGATAAAATGAACAATATTTGATAGGATAACAAAGTGGCCATAATCAGCAATGAGTTAGGATATACTTTAACTAAAAAAGTGTAATTGGAATGTTTCTAACACAAAGAAACTGAGAAACACAAAATGCCTGAGGTGATGGATACCCCAATTACCCTGATTTGATTAATACACATTGTATGCCTGTAATCAAAACATCATATGTAACCTATAAAGATATACAACTATTATCTGCTCATAATAATTAAAAATTAAAAAATAAAGAAATAAAATGGAAATATTTATCCAATTTTGAATGGTTGGCGTCAGGATTAGTAATTCATATGAATGCACTAGAAGAGTGCCTTGCATTAAGATGGAGGACCATGTACTCTTACAAGAAGATATTTTCCTATAAACTGGATTTTGCTGAAATGGAAGCAGAAAATTGTAAACCACATCATCTCTAATGGAAAAAATTTGCAATGTTTACACTCTTTTATTAAGCCTGACCTTTTCTACATCTCTGTAGTTTTACATTTAGTTCTAGCTAAAAGAACCTTTTCTAAATTTACCTGTTGCTCTTAGACAATAAGAGGTTATCATGTCAGGTGTGGTGTGATGGCAAGAAGCTAAGAGGTACAGTCATTGGGAAGGCTGGAACCTCTACAAGACAATAACTAGTGTTACTTTGAGTTATTAGCTCCCAAGTCTGGTTTATACCTATTTTATGAAGCCTATTATGATCTTGTTTTATATTTTGTAACCCTAGAGTTGTTTTTGTGTGGTCATTATTTTATATGTTGTTTCAAGATAGCTGAACTTCAACAAGCTCAATGGTATCTCTTTGGGAATGCAATCTTTAATCTCAAAGCAATGCTTGCCAACTGGTTGTCACAAACGATAACAGCTTCTCTATATAAAAAGGCTTGAACCGTTTTATTAGATGGAGGCACTTCAAGACTCAATCTACTCGTCTTCCTTTGACCCTGATTGAATAGTAAATGACCTGGTGATTACAATAGATGCATTGTCTAAAAGCATCGTGACTAAGATTCCTACAGGTTCCTTTCTACTTGGGAGGCCAGATCAGCATCTATTCAGCTGCAATATGTAATCATGTGTTCTCAAGGGAAAGCGTTCTGTTTTAAGGGACCAGAACTATGTGATATGTTGGCTAGGTCACTTTTGTATATATGGAATACACACGGCTAGAGACATAGAATGCATTTTTAGGGGTCATTGTTCATGAAAAGGATTGGGGTGTGTGTGTGAAATGTATCTGGTGCACTTTTTATAAATTATTTCATTCCTCAATGAAACACCTTAATGAAAGCTGATGATCCACTTTTAACAAGCCTGACAGTTACTTATTGTGACATGGACAAGGGCCATGTTGCAAGTATTTTCCAATGTATTAATTTTCAAATGAAAGTTTTCCTTGGTTACATTGGTAAACTTTTCTGTTATGGCCTGGATTTGTTCAATCCAATACTAACCACATATGCTCATGTGGGGATAGCCCTACCATTTTGCCTAATTCACTAAATAGCGCTGAGATTTAGAATGCCCCCATAAACATTCTTCTCCTTGAAATCTGACGTTTTTGGTGACCTTTCTTACTTCTCTGGAGCTTCCCTTTTTCAAATAAAGGAAGTGAGAATTAGAATAACTTGAAAAAGCAATTTTGCTGTCACACTCAGTTTTCCTTCTAGCAAAATAAAATACTGAAAAATTAGCCAGAAGTCAGCATTGCCTATAATAGCATATTTTGGAACAAGAATGCTGATCGCTGTGCATTTCCCAAGCCCTTGGTAGCTCTGGAATTTTAAGAAAACTCTTTAGTATTTAAGATTCTCTACAATCTTGTTCTAACCTAACTGTTTGGATTAAGAATTCCTCAAACTTTTCTTGAGTAAACCCACAGCTAAAAAAAAAAAAAAATGAATTCTCAAACTTATTTGTCCTTTTCTACATTCATGTCTTTCTTCCTACCCTTCTCTAGATGTAAGAAGTTTCCCTCCCCCACCAGTTGCTAAATGTTGAAATCCTTCTCATCCTTGAAGGCCATATTCAAATAAAACCACATTTTTCCTTAAGCTTTTAAAATGTCTCCATCTAGAAGTGATATCTTTTTTCTTTCTAAATTTTTGTATTTATATTTATCCTGAGGTGAAATTTCCTTTTTAAAAAAAAAAAATTTTTTTTTTCTAAGACACAGGGTCTAGCTCTGTCACCCAGGCTGGAGTGCAGTGGCCCATTCATAGCTCACAGTAACTTTGAATTCCTGGGCTTAAGTAATCCTTCTGCCTCAGCCTCCAGAGTAGCTGGGACTACAGGTGTGCACCAGCATGCCTGGATAATTTTTTTTTTAATTTTTTGTACAGATGGGGTCTCACTATGTTGCCCAATCTGGTCTCAGATTCCTGGGCTGAAATGATCCTCCCACCTCGGCCTCCCAGAGTACTGGGATTATGGGCATGAGCCACCACATGTGGCAAAATTAATTTTCAATATACATTGGCAGTAGCAGTGATGAACAACTATTTATTGTATATTTAGTATGACATAAGACCTGGATTCCAGTACTAATTCTGCCACATTCAACTGTGTACTCTTGAGTAAGTCATTTTACATGTTCATTTCAAATATAGTTATTTGAAAATAATTCATACCCATCTTTATCAATTATAATATATCCTTGAAGACAGGACCATCTTGAATAGATTTTTCCATGGCCTCCAAGAGGCCTAAATCCTATACTTTGCACAGAATAGAGATACAATGATCATTTTTCAATTGATGGGTAAGTTTTTCCTCTCTGTTCACATAAGTATGTTAACTCATTGGGTAAATAGAAGTGAAGGAAGTAACTGGCTCCCTGGTACCTTACCTTAGTTCCCTTTCTGGGAGTCATAGCTATCTATTGCTTGCTTTTTTTCAAAGAATAATTTTTCCTCCAGGAGAGTTATAATAATAGTAGAGAGATTGTTCCAATGTTGCCCCTTCTCTAGCCATGCGTGTGAATATTCTGGTAACCCACGGAAAAATACCAATAGAGTGATTCTTCTTGCCAGTGAGATGGGTTACACATGCTGTGAGTGTTTATCATAGCCTGCTCTCCACGTGGTCAAGAACAGTGGTGAGTAGATCTCATCTTTATTATGTTCAAAACACCAGGCAAACAGGTTTTGAAGAGTCTTATTTTTTCTGACAAAGAAAGGAAAAAAAAAAACACGGCTGAGAAGATAGGAGAGAAACAAGACTTTCAAATATTGTTGGAGTATTAGAGAGCAATCTGCTAATACCTATCAAAATCTAAAACCTACATTCCTCTGACAAAGCAATTTCATGTCTGGGAATCCATCCCAAAGAATCTGGAACAAGAAAGCAAAGGTACATGTTCAATGACCTCTGTTGCTGTATTATTTGAAACAGCAAAGAATGAAACAACCTAGATGGACAAGAGGTGAACAGTTAAATAAATTATGGTATACCCAACACAATGGGATACAATGTATTCATTAAATAAGATATATCTGTATGTACTCATGTGAAAAATTCATACTAGATTACATTAAAAAAACCAAATTGTAGACAATACATATAATATGATCTCACTGTTCTAAAACAAACAATAAGACCAACTATACATATTTATATTTGTGCTTACATATAAACCTATGCACATATATGAAACATTTTTCACATAGAAAAAATTTGGAAAGATATGAATCATATTTATGAGTGGTTATCTCTGAGCTCTGGGACATGGGTACTAAATTATAGTCTTTACTCAATCTGTTTACTTTTTTCTAAAAATCCAATAATATTAATGCCGCCCTGCAGGGTTGTTGTGAGAATTACATGAGTTTAATACGTGTAAAGTGATTATAGAAGTATTGGCTTGTAGTGAGCACTTTTAATAAAAAACTTTTTTTAAACACACAGGTGCTTCTTTTCAATTGAAAAAATAAACAAGATACAATAAAATAAAACTAGGGCAACGGATATCATCAGTACCAGGGTGGATTTCAGCGTCCACCCTGAAATTATGGGACAGACTCAAATCTTTTTTAAACTAAACAATCTTTGGGGAAGGAGTACTATTTGGAAAACAAGCTACTGGGCTCAACCCCTCCCCCTGGTGGTCAATTGATGCCTAGCCAGAAAGTTGCCGGAGCGCAAAGGAAAGATCATGGGCACCTCGGTCCTAATTTGTATCTCACTCAGAGAAGAACTGTTGTAGCAAAGGCATCCTGAGCTATTTCACATCCCTTACCTAACATCCTCAACCCTCAACCACTAATTTTGCTGACGTCGCGTGCCATCAGCAACCCAACAGCAGTACTGGTTGAATCTGCGTTTTCTGTTCTCTGCTGAATTGGCCTGGGCCCAGCCTCATCCACGTACAAACGCAGCCCAAGTCTTAGCTTGGGCATCACCTCCTTCATGCAACCTTTTCTCATTCTCACAGGTGAACATTATACTCAAATACACAAATACAGTTGGCTACATTCTTCGAGCATGTGTATGTATCTGTGGATATATTTACATTTCGTATAAATATACATTTTTTTCAATCAACCGGTTTCAGGGGTGTGTGATCTATGTAGTCACACAGGGCCCCATCTTGGTTCAAGTCTCTGTTGTGGTTCTCTTGAAATCATTGAATATTCCTTAACAAGGAGCCCTGTATTTTTATTTGCACCATGCCTCACAAAATATGTAGCTGGTTTTGTTTTTAAATTAAATTCACAGCTCTATATTGTGTATAGTTACTATTTCTCTATTACAGATGAGAAAACCAAGACTTTGCATTACTAAGGGACTTTTCCCAAGGTCCCACAGCTGGTACCTTACAGACCCAGGTCAGGGTCTACTTCTTGGTTATGAGTTTCTCACCTGCATCAGAGTCACTTGGAGAACCTTTAAAAGAGCAGATTCATAGACCTCATCCCAGGACTTACTAGATCAGAGTTTTTAGAAGTGTAGCCTTGGAATCTGTACCTTAGGTAACTCTTCCACTGGTTAGAGAACAAAGTCAATTCATTTCTAATCTTAGAGTCTAGCAAAAGCCTCCCCTCATAGCAGTCACTTAATAAACGTTATGCTGATTAAATGACTATCACTCAGTTACAGATAGACCAAGTATTACTTTTGCAGAATAGCACCAGTGGTTTTTTTTTTTTGAGACAAAGTCTCGCTTTGTTGCCCGGGCTAGAGTGAGTGCTGTGGCATCAGCCTAGCTCACAGCAACCTCAAACTCCTGGGCTCAAGCGATCCTACTGCCTCAGCCTCCCGAGTAGCTGGGACTACAGGCACGTGCCACCATGCCTGGCTAATTTTTTGTATATATATATATATTTTAGTTGGCCAGATAATTTCTTTCTATTTTTAGTAGAGACGGGGTCTCACTCTTGCTCAGGCTGGTCTCGAACTCCGGACCTCGAGCGATCCACCCGCCTCGGCCTCCCAGAGTGCTAGGATTACAGGTGTGAGCCACCATGCCCGGCCAGCACCAGTGGTTTTTTAATTCACAAAGTCCTTGAGAGTCTTAAACACTGAAGGCCTTATCAGCAAGTACAGTTGAGACATGTTTGCCCTGCGTTGCTCTCCACCGACTCCCACTGAATCTCTGAGTATAAAACCTTTAAGACAGTGCAGTCCTTAAGACTGCAGAAGAACTCGTATGGCCAGAGACTCAGAATCACAAATGCATAGTGGTGTCAAAAAAGTTAATCTCTTATTATTTGGAATATGATTGTTGAAATCAGAATTTAACACATTGAATACTGGGCAGAGTTTGAGGTAAGGGAGACACAGAACTCCACACATCTAAAATGTCCATAACCAGATGGAGGGTTATATAATCATTTCAAAATACGTTAGAAAATTTTTTCATATGGGAAAAATGCTGATAGGAGATATAGAAAAATTAAGATTGAAAATTCAACTGACAGTGACTTTAGTTCTTTAAAAACGTATGGAAAGATTATGGAAATATGTCAAATGATGGTGAGATTAGGGTGATTTCTTTTCCTTCCTCCCTTCTTTCCTTCATTTCTTTCTTCTTTGACAAGGTCTCACTCTGTCACCCAGGCTGGAGTGCAGTGGAGTGATCATAGCTCACTGCAACCTCGAACTCCTGGGTTCAGGTGATCCTCCTGCCTCAGCCTCCCAAGTAGCTGGGACTACAGGCATTTGCCACCACACCTGGCTGGTTTTTAAAAATGTTTTGTAGAGATAGGGTCTCGCCATGTTGCTCAGGCTGGTCTCAAACTCATGGCCTCAAGCCATCCTTCTACCTTGGCCTCCAAAATGCTGGGATCAATAGGTGTGAGTGGCCAGGCATGGTGGCTCACGCCTGTAATCCTAGCACTTTGGGAGGCCAAGGTGGGAGGATTGCTTGAGCTCAGGAGTTTCAGACCTGCCTGAGCAAGAGTGACACCCTGTCTCTACTGAAAATAGAAAAAAATTAGCAGGGTGTAGTGGTGCATGCCTGTCGTCACAGCAACTCAGAAAGGCTGAGGCAGGAGGATCCCTTGAGCCCAGGAGTTTGAGGTTGCAGTGAGCTAGACTGATGCCACGGCACTCTAGCCTAGGTGACAGAGTGAGGATCAAGAGTCTGCCTCAAAAAAAAAAAAAAAAAAAAAATTGTGTGAGCCACCACACCTGGTTTGATGCATTCATTTCTACAATGTTTTCTAATTTACAGTGGGCTTCCTATTCTTTTTGATTAGAAATAAAAACAAAATCCTTTATCTTAGTTGCAAATTCTCTCTTCCTTTAACTTAGAATTCCCAGGAATCGTTGCCTGCTTTCTCTTACTCGTCATAAACCGGGATACTAAATTCTGTAAGTCTACCTCCCAAATGTATCTAACCACTGTCTGTTCCTTCCTATCTCTATTGTTGGTAGCTCCAGTCTGAACTTTTAAAATAGCTTCCTCCACTTTGAGTCCCATCCTTTCAATGCATCTTTTGTAATAGCAACAGACTCATCTCCCTAAAATATACATCAGATCGGTCTATTCACTTTGCAAAGCAGAGGCATTAAAAGGAAAAAACAAATAAACAAAAAAGAAAAAATAATAGCACTTTGGAATGCTATTTGGAGTGACCTGACAGCACATCTAAGGTTGTCTACTTACTACCTACAAGGACTTGGGTACTTTATTTTTAAGTTCCAGGAAATAAGCATAATAATAGCAATTGCCAATTATTGAACAAGTACTATATACACAACAATCCTAAGAAGAGGTTCTCTCCCACTGGCTGGATGAGAAATGAATGCTTAGAGGTTGAACTGCCTTTGGCCACACAGCCAGAGGGGCAGAAGTGTTCAACCACTCCATTGTACTGCCAGCCCCTGGGAAAATCTCCTCGCCTTACACTTGCAGCACATGAGATGCATGCCAGTGGTAGCGCCCTTTCTGAAAGCCTTCCTTTATTGAATTTTACTTAGACTTAGGGTCAAAGCCCTTAACCTGACCAACTTCTTTACTCTCTCTCCCCAGTCCTTGTTCCTCCTGCTACTGTCTATATTCCAGCGCCATCTGAGATGACTTGTCATCTCCAAACACAAAACCCTTTCATGCTTCACGTATCCCTTCAACCTGTGCCCATTTTAACTACTGGCTCACATTCTACTTTCTCTGCAAAATCTTTTTTTTTTTTTTTTTAATTTTAATTTTTTTTTTTTTGAGACAGAGTCTCGCTGTGTTGCCTGGGCTAGAGTGCCGTGGCATCAGCCTAGCTCACAGCAACCTCAAACTCCTGGGCTCGAGCAATCCTCCTGCCTCAACCTCCCGAGTAGCTGGGACTACAGGCATGTGCCACCATGCCTGGCTAATTTTTTCTATATATTTTTAACTGTCCAAATCATTTCTTTCTATTCTTCTGTTTAGTAGAGACGGGGGTCTCGCTCTTGTTCAGGCTGGTCTCGAACTCCTGACCTCGAGTGATCCTCCTGCCTCGGCCTCCCAGAAAGCTAGGATTACAGGCGTGAGCCACCGCGCCCGGCCTGCAAAATCTTTTAAAGTCAGAATTAGTTGTTCCAATCCTCTAGGCTCCTCTCATTGAATGTTCAAACCTCTATTAGAACTGTTAATTCTGTCTTATTTTTTCATTGTTTGTGGACACATCTGCTTGCTTCATTAAAATGTAAGCTCTTAGCAAACTAGAGTTATGTTATTCATTTTTTGACTATCAGGTGATAGAGTGATCAACTCATCTGGTTTGCTGAGGACTTGTCTGGTTTCAACACTAAAATTCCTCTATCCTGAGAAACCTTTCAAGACAAACTAAGGTGTACAGCACAGTGCAAAGCCTGTAGATAGTTTATGATGCATCATTGGGGTAGTCAAAAACTTTGATTAGCCATCATGAATGAATCTTTAAAAATTTCTTCACTGTGTGGTCCTTAACCTCTGATTCTCAGTAATCTTAGGTCAAAGATTACTGTGCAAGTACTAAAGATTATATTTCCTCAGTCATCCTATATTCAGAAATTTTATAGCCCCTGAGGTGGGATTCTTTGAATGCTTGAGTGATTATTTTAAAAAGATGACAAATTTTGAAAGAGATAAGAAGTTGAAATGCTGCTGGAAAGTGTTGGGTAGAACTAAAGAAAAAATAAAACAACCCAGGCCTATATTACACAGTCTCTTTTAGTCTCTTCATTAAAATGCTATTAGATCCATTCCTTTGTTTCACACAACTGTGTATAATTATAGTGTACAAAACCTCCAGATCTTTCTGCTATTAAGTATTTAAAAATATCCATTCCAGACTTTCAAAACAAGTTTCACATGTACAGTAATTATATCACATAAAATGTGCAATGCTCAAGATTGTATTTATTATACCAACTTAAACTTAGACTGCCTTTATTAGGGTTGATTCAATCATTTTGATAATGTCACCCTGGGCATTTCCTAATAGGACAAGAAGTAATTCTATTTGATGGAAGTTAATGCGTGCTTGATAGACACTTGACTTTGGAAAATATTCTGGAAGAGAAATAAGAAAAATGGCTTCAGAACTGTGGGACACCTTTCCCACTTGTACACCTTTTGTTATTATAATAAATCTCTAAGCTCTGCAGAGAGCAGCTGGATGCTGCCAGGGCTGACAAGTCACACACTACGATGGAACAAACCATGGATTGAGATTCAGAAGACCTAGGATTTGGTGCAGTTGAGCTATCTGGTCTCTGACAGAGAGATAATGCTATCTATGTAGATAACTGTTGAGAGAAACTCATGAAAGTATTTGTGACAGTGACTTCCAAGTGATAAAGTCGAGAGACGATGATGAGACATTTTCAATCAGAGGTGCACATCAGAATAACCTACATGCCTTTCAAAATACAGTTGGGCCCCCCTCCAAGGTCAGTTAGATTAGAATCTCCTCCCAGAGTAGGTGTTAGGAATATGCATATTTTTTGAAGACCAACAGATATTTCTGATTTACTTGCATTGTTGTAAACTACCAGGGCAGTGGCAAGAGTACTAGCTTTCTAGACCGATGGACCTGGAATGGAGTCTCGTTCAAATCTCTTACTTTTTTTTACTTTGAAAAATTCATTAATTTATTAACCTTCCGTTTCTCTAACTTAAAAATGGAGATATAAACACCTGTTTTGCAGGGTTCTTGTGTAGAGATACAGGTAAAACATCTAGGTCAGAGTAAATATCTTCAGAGATCTGGTAAGTAACCTAAATATATGAAGCTTATAAGACAATAAGGGGTGTTGGAGACTGTGGCTAATTGAAGAATGCAAGCCCTGGCAAAATGTATTTTTTTAAAGTTTGGGTTTTTTTAAAAACTGAGCTGGCCTCCCAAAATGTACCTGCAGGTGTGACATTCAGTTTTTACTCCTAACGTATTGGTTAATAAATAACCAATTTTCAAGTGCTATATAAAATATAAAATGTTGAGTTCTCAGAAAGTATTTTTCTGGCTCTGTGTAAGGTGTTGATAAATACACGATTGTATATTGATTCAACAAATAATCAGTGTCCATTATGTACTAGAAAGTTCAGACAGAGATACTAAAAGAACTAGTTCACAGAGTGTACAGCAAATAGGGAGAATAGATAAATTAAAATGTGTCCTTTAGTAACAATATTAATGCTACCAAAACTACCTTTCCAATTCCAATTTTGCATTGACATTCTGCCCAGGGCTTTGTGACTATCTGTATTCTTGTATATAATTTTTAAACATTGCTAATAGCTAAAGATATTTGGAATTTTAAACAGCATATTTTGTCATGGTAATTTGTTGTGAAATAGGGATGCTTTCTTAATTAATGCTAAGGCTCCTTCCAGCTCTGAAATCCTATGATTAGAAAAATCAGTGGGATCATCACGTAAGAGAAACCATTGACCAAATGACTCCCAGTCATTCTTAGAACTAGAGAATGTTCCAGTGTATTTTGGGCAAATTTCCCTTATGTGAGATTTGTTTCCCAACCCCAACATACAAAACCTGCCAGCTTTCTGACTCAGTTAAAACTGGGCTGCCCTCTGTCATCACCACGGTCAGATGTTCTGAACTCAACTAAAATCGGAGCAAAATAATTTTATAAAGTCTTCTGCTCACATTTATTTCAAATCATGACTTCTCCACTCGTTAGATCTGTGACTTGGGCAAATTATTGCATTTAAGGTTTAGTTTCCTCATCCTTAGGATGGTGATGACACGAATTGAGTAAGACATATGGGGGGATTAAATGAGATAATGTTTGTAAAGCACTTAGCTTTACAAGCTGAGAGTCCCTGGCATATAGTAATATTCTGTAAGTGTTGTGTAGTATTTTGATTATCATTTCTACTTCCACACAATTAGAGCCATTTTGTCCTTCAGCTCAGGTATGTTTAATGTCTCCATAATTATCCAGGTCAGGCATTTTTGCAGGAGACATCACTGCCCGCAAAGCCTCTCTCCTGTGCAGCCGTTGAGGATTAGACGTGAACTTGGATACAGCTCAGTCCGAAGCCCAAGCACTGTCTGATTCACCTTAACCATTATGGGGAGGGGAAAAGAATTCAGCGAGCAAACCTGGCTTCTTCTTTCATCTCTTTTACATTTTAAGTTTCTTCTTAAGATTTTTATTTTCAAGGAAAAATACCTACACAGTAAGACAAACACACATACTTGAAAAATACTCTGATGTGATAAAGCCCAACTTCTTAGCCTGGCATTGAAGACTTTCCATAATCTGGCTGCAGTTTGCTTCTCCAGCCTCCCTTTTCCCTTTCTCTCCATCCCTTTCAGCACATCCCACTGGAGCCAAAATGACCTGTCGCTCACACATGTGGTACCCTTCCCATCTACAGTCTTCAGCCTCAGATACTGAGCCTTCTTCCGCATCATCAAATTCTACCCCGTTTCCAGGCTCAGCAACCATGTCAGCCTTTCTGGGAAGACTTTCCAGATGTCCTACACTGAGTAAGATCCAAGTTCATGTCTAACCTTTATCCCTGCTTAACTGCATATTTGGTACATTTGTGAATTCTGAGAAAATGTCAGCATCTGTGTCTTGCCTGTAAATAAAATGGACAGAACAATCCTAACCCACAGTGCTGATAGGACTGTTTATGGCAAACAAGGAACATTGGGACTAACCACATGCCTCAGGCATATCAACAATTCCTTTCTTCAACTATGGTCATTTCTCTTACTTGTTTATTTATAGAAATGGTGCAGGAACAACTGGAGAGCTATTAGGAAAGATAACTTGAGCTAGATCTCTGGTCTCACTCTTTGCACCAAAATAAATTTTAAGATGGATCAAAGTCTTAAATGTAAAAAATAAAACAACATCAATAGCAGCAAATGAATGGGACAAAAGACAAGTGAATTTGTTTATGAATTTGGAGTAGAGAAGATCTTTCTAAGCAGGGTACAATAAAATAACTGGGAGCCAATAAATGAAAGCACTGATGATTATAGCTAATTAAAAACATTCAATGTTTATGATGAAATCTTGCTATGTTAAAAAATGTTCAATTTTTCTACAAAAAGAAACAAAACCAAAAACATTATAGAAATTAAATTATATTAAACCAAGAAAATAGTTTTGCAACATAGACTATGAAGGGCTAACTTTCTTATTCTACAAAGAGCCTTTACAAATCAGTTAAAAAAATGCTGAAAACTCCAATAAAAATAGGTAATCTGATCAAATAGCAAATAGACAAAAATAATAAAAATGAAATAATCAATTTTGCTCATAAAGGGATATAAATTGAAGCAAAGAGATACCATTTTTTAGCTTATTGAACCAGCAAAAATTAAAAAGAGAATATCCAATGTTGGCAATGGTGTAAGGACACAGGCCCTTTCATGATCTGTTCTGGGGGTGCAAATTGGTGCTACCTGTGTTGACAAAAACTTAGTGATATTTACCAAAATAAAAAATGTACATTCCTTTTACTCACCACTTCCACTGCTAAAAATTGAGCTTAGAAATTCAAGACCTGCATACAAATAAGCTAATTGCAAAATTTCTTGTAATGGAAAAAAACAAAAATAATTTCATTATTTGCCTATAGATGACCGATAAATGGATTCATGACATACAAAACACACAATCTATGTAGTTGTCTGAAAAGAATGGCATTCACAATGATATTTCTAAGAAATATTAAGTGGGGAAAAAGTACAGAAGGAATATGATTCCACTTGAATAAATATGAAATGTGGGGGTGGAAGGAGTATGTATCAATAGGCACACATAAGCACAAATATTTTTCTGGAAAAACATCTAAGAAACTGAGAAGTAGTTACTTTTGGGGGAGGAACTGGGTGGGAAAGAAGGAGATATGTAGAATAGAGGAATATTTTTATTTTATGCTTTTCCACACTCTTGGAAGATTATAATCATGTCCCTTAATCATTTTCCTTTTCTCTTAAAGATATTCCTTCAGTAAAGTTGATCCTCAAATGGCATGATGTGAGACAAAATCCCAAACAGAAGGGCCTTCCTTTACTTCTGGTCTTGCCCACTATCAATAATAGAAAGTTTACAATGATTTTCCTCTGTGCCAATGGCCTGGGAGTGCAGTTCTGTTTCCATAGAGTGTTTCCTGGTTGCCTTATTTATTTATTTATTTATTTATTTAATATGTCATCCTTTATTTATTGCTTTTGCAAAGTCTTCTGGCATTTTTAATCATAATTCAAAATTAAGCTATTGTACTTTGAATCCAGCTTGAGAAATGCTGTACTCAAATAGCAAGTCTTCTTACCTTTCTCATACATTTTTTAAATTTATGTTTTATTTATTTATTTTTTATTTCAGGATATTATGGGGTTACAAACATTTTGGTTACATGTTATGACTTTGCCACACCCAACTGGTTACCATATTTAGATTCCAAGAAATATCAGCTGCAGTGTGAGAAATCTTGCTGACTGGCATATTATTTTTCCCCCAATTTAAAGTCATGTGTAGCAGTTGGAGTCCATCTAGCTTTGTTCAGCTCAGCAGATACATTACTAAGTTCTTAGTTCCATTCTCTTGTTCCCTGCTCAAGGGCAGAACCATTGTTATTTGTATAATGGAAGAATGGATGATTTAGAAACGGAAGGACGGAGGAAGGAATAGAAGGCTCAAGAGAGTATCTTTCTGGTCAGATAAGCTGATTCTTTTCGCTCCCTGGTCCTTGTGGCAGCACTGTCATTTTACAGGTCACTGAACTCAGACTGAAGCTGAAACTGTGCTTTCAGAAGGTGTCTCTGCCACCTCTTTGTCCAGCCTTTCTCTTATTATTTTGGAACCTGCCTCTAAAAATTCTAAGTCATCTCCCAAAGCCCTGCTTTCCCACATCCCAATGTACAATTTCTTTTATTCACACATTTCTCTAATTTTCTATCTTTAGGGCTGAGAACAAAATTTGACAAGAAGTCCTGTTCTTTTGTTCCCTTTTTGACTAATTTTTGGCTTATACAACCCAGCATTTTCTTCATTGTTAGCTTCTTTCCACAAATATATTGAGTGCCTGGGTGCCAGGCTCCAGTCCAGGACTTGGACCTAGTCTTCGTAACTTTGTACTATGCATCTAAATTTTATCTACATAGCACACAGCTCCTCTATTGGACCTTCACTTCCAGTTTTTCAGTTAGGAGAACTGGAGAGGCACAAAGCTATTTCAAATGGCCCATTTGAGCACTGAATGCAATTTATTAATTGGTATAACAAAAATACAATTTATTATTATGTAGGATTTGAAACATTTTTTAGAATGAGGAACCTATGCCTTTCAAGATTAGAACCACTGGTGATGGATAAAAATAAAACACATACATATGACTTTGACAGGTGCTACTTATACCGCTACTGAATCAGGGGAGGTAGATGTAACCTTAAGAATAATTTGTGATATTGCAACCCCACCTTCACAAGTGACCTTCAGTATTAATACCCCAAGCATCAGCACCACATATTATTTTTAAAGTGAAAACTGAAAATATTGCTTTAGATGGAGGCCACTACTACCTACATAATCATGTTTATAAATAAATAAAATCTATTTTCTAATGTGAAAATGTAGCTCTCTGGGCTTATTTGTTCCTAAAAGTTGAACGTATTGAACCTTACAAACAATGGAAAAGGTTTTAAATATCACTTTGGCCTAATATCCCACCTGTAACTGTTAGGAATCATTTGCACAAGCATCTTGGGGCTTAATAGGTCGTCACTTACGTCATGTAGGTGAAAAATGTACTGAGGGGTTCCAGGGAGTTATTCCGGAAATAGTCGAATTCTCTGCATAATCTTTTTCTCATCTCGGTGTCAATTTTGGAAACAGTAAGAGGATTTGTTTGATTGGCCAAGAAGTTGCCATAATCAGTGGTCTGGAGATGAATTTTCAGATCTGAAATAAAATGAAACCCCAAATCAGGTTAAATTTTGAGCATGCATGAATAGCTTTTTCAACATTAACTGAATTTATAGTAACTTTATGGTACAAGCATAACTTATTAGAATTTAACATAAGGCCTATATAAGATTTAGACTTCAGTGTTGATTTCTAAAGCAATGAAAAATTCAACATGAATATGGATATTTCAGCACACCACAAAGTTTTCGATTGCCTAAGAAATCTGGTATTATTTAACAAGGTTCAAATAATAATAATAATAACAAACACTAGTCCAGAGATGGCAAATAGGTTTTACCTGAAACAGTTTTAGTTATTTGGATATAGCTGTTTGGGAAACCATTGAGAAGGATACTAAGGCTCTATCCCAACTTGATGGAAAGAAGAAATTTATTAGTAATAACTATCCATAGTATGGGGGTAGAATGGGCAGCCATCGCTGCTATATTGCAACACCTTTTATTACAGATGAAGAAATTGAAGCTCAGTGGGGCCGAACAATGGAGTTATGTAACAGTTGAGCTTGTACTAGGAGATGAGTCTCCTTACTCTTAAAAATCCAACATCATTTCCACCAGACCATGCCATGCATCCTTTAAATGTCAATGGTTTTGGTTGCCAGACAATTGTATTGAATTGAGTTTTTATCTGTTATCACTTCCTCCTGAGCAAACCATGTGTTTTCTAGTATCCATACTTCTATTAATGCTGCCCCAACCCCGTTGTCTAGAATTTCTCCCCCAACCCCTTTTCAGATTTGCTCATTATAATGTATCCTTCAAGGTCAGGTTATAACATTAAAATAATAGTTACAAGTGATTGAGTGCTAATTGTGTGCCAGGTATTGTACTAAGCTTGTATTATCTCATTTAATACTCATGGCAATCCTATGAGGTAGGAATGATTTTTATGTCCTTGTACAGATAAGAACACCAAAGCTCAGAGACATTAATAACTTGCTCAAGATCATATAGATAAACTGTGATTCAAAGCCAGGTTTAAATGACTTCAAAGTTACTTAAAACCTTATTTTATTGCCAGCCAGTTCAGTTCTGTAAAGCCTTAATTCTCTCAGGCAGAATTATTCAATCTTGCTCATCTGAATTTCAAAGTACTTTCATAATGCCTCTGGCATGACACGAATTACAAGATACCATACAGTCTTAAGTATGTTAACCCAAAAAGGAAGTTACACTATCTATGTATAAATATATCATCCAAACATTTATTAAGCATCTAGTATGTGCTGTCACCTACAGGAGACCCAAAGATAGACTAGACATATTATATTCCTCATCCTTAAGAAACTCACAATCTGGTGGGGGAGGAGGCAACCGCAAACAGATGATTCAAGCAGTGTGCTAAGATGAGGTCCTGATTTGTAGGAACACAGAAAATGAGACCCAGATCCATAGAGATGGGAGCAAGAAGTGTAGGGAAGTTTCTTGAAGGAGATTAAGCCAGAGATGAGCCTTAAAGTGCTATGTAAGAGTGGAGGAGGAGGAAGAGTGCAGGGAGGCGCTCCATGAATCAGCACAGGGATGGTGCGTGCAGGAAGCTCAAAGCAGTTCAGTGCTGCTGAAGCATTAAGTGGGAGAGAAGGAAATTAAAAATAGAGCTGCCATATGATCCAGCAATCCCACTACTGGGTATGAATCTAAAGGAAATGAAATCGGTATATCAAAGAGGTATCTGCACACCCATATTCATTGCAACATTATTCACAGTAGCCAAGAGATGGAATCAACCTAAATGCCCATCAATGGATGAACGGACAAAGAAAATGTGGTATAAATACACCATCGAACACTATTCATCCTTTATAAAGAAGGAAATCTTGTCATTTGTGCCAACATGGATAACCCTGTCATTTGTGACAACACAGATGAGCCTGGAGGACATAAGTTAAGTGAAATAAGCCAGGCTGAAAGACAAATGAGAGTAGATTTTGTGTTCTCACCATAAAAAAAATAAGTATGTAAGGTAATACACATGTTAATTCAGTTGGTCGAGCCATTGCATGATAACCTACAGGTCCCATCTGGCAGGCTTCCAAATTAACCCTCCTGGGGAAGGTCTTGGGATTCATGGCTTGCATCTTGTCCCTGAGTAGAGAATCTTGCCATGTGACCCCCAAACTGTTGATGTATTAATTAATATATAACTTACTGACACTTTAAAGTACACTGATTTGTTTCTGAATCAGAAAATTTTTGCTGATTTGTTTCTAAATCATGAAGTTTTACCAATCGTCTTGTCTTGCAGGTAGAACATTTTAGCCTCTATGTTGTCATCTGTAGCCAATGATTGTAACTTTTCCCATAAAAGCTTTCCAACTTGTAACAGACTCTGGAACACACCCAACGTTGTGGTCCATCCTCACATTTGGCTGCCAATAAACATTTATCCAATTATTTCTGCCTCAACAGCCTTAGTTTCAGACGACACTACAATGTGTACATATTTTAAAACATCATGTTGTATATGATAAATATATACAATTTTTATTTAGCAATTTTTAAAAAAGGTGGTAGATCAGCTGGGCGCGGTGGCTCACGCCTGTAATCCTAGCAATCTGGGAGGCCAAGGCAAGAGGATCGCTTGAGGTCAGGAGTTTGATACCAGCCTGAACAAGAGCGAGACTTCATCTCTACTAAAAATAGAAAAAATTAGCCAGGTGTGGTGGCGAGTGCCTATAGTCCCAGCTACTTGGGAGGCTGAGGCAGGAGGATCACTTGAACCCAGGAGTTAGAGGTTGCTGTGAGCTAGGCTCACCCCACAGCACTCTAGCCTGGGCAACAGAGTGAGACATTGACCAAAAAAAAAAAAAAAAAAAAGGTGGTAGAAAAGAAGTAAGAATGGAAGCCAAGGAAGTAAGCAGAGTTGTCCCAAGGAGGGTTTGGTATGACGTCTTTATCCCGAGGATAACAGGCCATTGTGGTCTATGAATTGATTACTCTGATAGCTGGGGGGACGGTGGATCTGCAATTAGGCACAATGTGGTCCTTGAGTGGCCTAGATTCAGGGTACAGGCATTCTTCCTCAATGTTTGGAGTAGATTTTGCAGCAGAAATGCTCTTTATCTGACTGCAGAATTTATTTGCTCAATTACTTATTTAATTAACTTAAAACAATTCTACTTTGTTGCCATGCCTTGTTTGGCTTTTATTTTGGCAGTGCAGATTTTTATGCAATTTGACAGTTTGCATTCTCAGCACCAAGGAATATTTGCCAACACAAGTGACACAAATGGTATTTCTTTAAAAACCATGATATTTTGCTCATGTGACATATGTTTCTTTTAAGCTTAAATAACTTTCAAACCTTTCAGCTGCCAGGAAGATTCTGAAATTAAATGTCTCCAGTATTTCATACTCTGTAGGAATCTTACAATACTATAGTTGGTGAAGAGGCCAATGGAATAGAACAAACTGTACTTTTCTAGCACCAAAATCATCCAAGAAACACTTGCATTCAGATTCTAAGAAAATCTTAGGATCTGAAATGTTTTCTCTGAGATGATGATAGACTGCCATAACTATAGTCCTCATGGTTTCATAATTTTCAAAATGGGTTAACTTAATTTTTTTCCTGCATTTCCTTAAATGCTTATCTTATCTAAATAGGTATGTGAGTAATAGGACTTCATGGTCAAATAAATTTCCAATAAATAGGCTTCTTACCGTAGGAACTGAAAGCCTCTAGTACATTAATTTAAATGATTTCTTTGAAAAGAGTATGGTACAGAACCTCCCAAGCCACTAAAAAAACAATAGGCTGCCCACAGAGCACACTTGGGAAAATTACATTACTTTTTTATCCAACGAGGTAGTGGTGTTTTTTCTTTTTTATTAAAATGAGGAAATGGAATGTTTTCTAAACTGTGGGATCACTACAGACTAAATCAATTTAATAGGTCCCACATAGCAGTAAAATAAAAGGAATACATTATGCTATTTTAACAAATATGAGAATATATCACAGAGTAGTGTAAGTGTGTGTCTGCATGTGTGTTCAGAGTCATAATGCAAAAATGTGTGCTCTGTGGGTTGCAGTCAGTGGGTAAAGGGAATTATCAGAGATCACTTGGCTAGTGAATGAGTCAGAACAAGGAACTGAGACTTCATGGTTGTCTTCTATTAATTTGTTGGGAGATTATTTTTAGAAAATTCTTTTTTTCTGTGCAGCTTCCTGTTTGGGCCTCTCTGTAAAAGTGAATGTCCAGACCTTTCATAGTCCATGTAGGTTATGTCAAGGAAGAGCCTTCAGAGGTACCTGTCCAGGGTGCTACCCGAGCAGCCCCCTGAAGCCTTTCCTCACCCTCTACTGGTGCTGAACTTGGGGAGGTTATCTGACTTTGCTGAACCCAGTTTCCTCATCTACAAAAATGAATGTAGAGTCTATGTTTGCAAGTTGTTGTGAGGATTAAACAAGATGATGCAGGTAGGTGAAGAAAAGCCCAGAAAAGCCTCTACCAAAATATAAATTTTTTTCTTTTCACTTGTACCCACCCACCTCCAAAATAAATGGATTCAGTTGGCTAAGGAGATTCGCTTTTATTCTCTAAACCAGAATTTTCCCAACCAACATATCGGAATCTACCATAAGATCTTATAATTATTCAGATTTTCAGTAAATACACATGTGTCTTCAAAACCAGACACTTCTTTCTCCATTTTTGCTAATTAATTGCTATTCTTACAGTGTTGAAACCTCAAAGTCCTCTTTGGTGCTTAATTACTCCAAATCATCTCTATTTCTTCCCTGATTTCCACTCCCTACTCCCCAATTTAGAATGATCATCTAACATTCTGATTACTGCAGCAATCTCTAAATCAATGTTCCCAGGTTCATTTCTCCTCACCGGCTCCCTGCCTCAAGTTTAATCTTCCCTTGGAATTGTTTGGTCCTGGAATGCTTCTACAAGTAGCTTGGAGCCACTGACAAGTTGTAGGCAGATGAAAAACAACTTTCATAAGATCTGTAGAGTGTTTTACCACAGACAGAATGGTTTTAATACACACAATCTTTTAACCTTAACAATAATCCCCATTTCATAGATGAAGAAACTTAGGCTCAGAGAAGTAACTTGTCCTGTTTTGCATGCTGGCAAGTATTTGACTAAGGACTCAGACATGACTCTTGTCTTCATTCAATATCAGCTTCAATGTCTTGAAACTTCATAACCAAACCTTCAAAATCCTTCAGATTTTTTCCTAATGTAAATTCCAGCCTTATCTCCGGTTATTCTAGTATTGCAGCCAAACTGGTTGACTCCTCATCCCTATGCTTTTATTTTTTCCCTTCTGTAATTCATCAGTTTTCCCTGCCTGCCTAGAATATCTAGTCATCTCCACCCTTGTCCACCCAAAACACCATCTTATTGGCCTTTTCTCAACCTGTTATCATTCAGGATTTGGTTCATTTTCAAGCATATCTGCTACCTGCAGGTTTGAATCATTTTCGTACTTTGAATTTATAATATTTATTTTTACTTGTTTATGATATCCTTTCAACTAGATAATTAAGTAGTGAATAATGTCTTATTCTTTTTAATGTTCTTCACAAGCAACTAATACAATTTTTGTCACATAGATGAGTCTCACATATTAGACTTAATTTGTGATTGAAATCTGGGTGCAATATACCAGTGGTCACATAGCACTTCACTCTGTAGCTCAGTGGATGTAACCAGGGTGGAAACTCCTCATTTTGATTCTTATTTACCAGCATAAATATTTTCAAATCTGGTGCTCTCTGAAGGAGAATGGAATCAACTACATAAATAGAGTCAGATACCAAATGTCATTAACTAAGACGATGAAACAGGAAGAACTATTTCAGGCATTCCAAAGTCTAGCAGAAGAGGGAAAACTAGTTCTTGTTCTATATACACTGCAGTTCAGGGGCATATTCCAGGAATACTTAAGGCTTACAGTTTACAAAACATCCTCAGATATTTTTGATACTGGGAGTTAGGCCAGTAGCAGATAAGAAAGCGCTGAGCTAAAGGTTAATCAGCTTGTTTAACATCCCAGAGCCAGGAAGTAGAAGGGCCAGAAGTGAACCCACACATGTAGACATCGCTAATGTGATTTTTCAGATTCTTACTACGTGCAAAACACAGTCTTACTTAGGCTTGGGGAGGTAGGACAGGGAAAAGTTTAAGGTGTAGTTCCTGCCCTGAAAGAGCTAAGGCCTACAGATAGATAGGAAATAGATCCATTTATTCATTTATCAGTTAAGCCCCTGTCTGTGTGTGAGTCTCTGGAGCTAGAAAGACAAGGGAGACAAATTTTCTGCCCCAGGTGACACATCTTTGCAAATGTCACAGATGCTCCTCAGGATTAGGTCCACTACAAGGTACAAGAGAGCACAGAGCTGTGTCCCACCACAGATACAGCAGGAAAGGGTTTATAGAGGAAGTGGCTTGAATGGAGACGTGAAAGGGGAAGGGGCATTCGCCAGGCCAGCCGGATGGGGTGGAGAATAGAATTTGTGATTGAAGGACAGGCTTTAGAAAAGGCAGAAAGGTTCTGAGGAAATGCTCACAAGGTAGAGATCAGCCTCTTTAAGCTGAGTGACATTTATCTTGCCTGATGGAAGCCACGGATGTGTTTTTGAATGAGCAAGTGACAGTATTGGATATACATTTTTAATACAAGTCAGAAAAAGTAGGTGCTATAATTAGAAGTACAAATAATGTCTAAGGGAACACAGAAAAAGTTCTTTGAAATAAGAGTCCTCCTCCTGTATGTTATTTTAAAATTTAAAAATAGGTAATAGGTATATATAGAGACAAACAGTGCAAGTCACTATACTTGTCACCCACCCACCTGCCACCCCCTGCCACTCATAGCCCCAGGAAACTACTATTTTTAAGTCTCTTTTGGACCCTTTCACAGTTTTTTTTGTATCTAGAAAATCATATAGAAATATATTTTTAAGATTTATTCCCCCTTTTTATTAAAGAATACTATGCCACACATGGTTCTTCCTCTTGCTTTTCTCACTTAAGATATCTTGGTGATCTTTCCATATCTATCCTTAGAGTGCTTCCTCGTGCTTTTCCTCACGCTTTTTTTTTATAGCTGCAGAATATTCCATTAAGTTTTGTAATGTATTTAAGTAGTTCCCCGCAGAAGGATATTTGATTTGCTTCCATCTTTTGTTATCCCAAACTGTGCTATGTGGAGAGCTTGTACAGATGCCATCTCACTGTGTGCAAGTCTGTCTGTGGGACTTGGAATTCCTGGGCCAAGTGTACATGCGTTAGGAATTTTGGTAGGTACTGCCCAATTGCCCTCCTTACGGGTTTCTTATTTCTAGTATTTTTTTTCTCCAGAGTGGGTGCCCTTTTAGGACAGGGACTCTATCTTTTTCATAACTTTACTTTCTTGGCCTTACCTAGAAAGTGCTTAATATATGGTATTGAATTCATTCCTACATGAAGGCATAGTTGGAGAAGGAGCAAAGCTCAAGTCCCTTGAAACAGATATAATTGTCAGTGAGATATAATCACTTTCTTTGTTCCCTTCCAAAAATATTGTGTCAAAGAGGACAAAGTAAAAACTCAAGCCAGAGTGTTTGCATACACCCTGAGAGCCAGGGACACTGTCATCATATGCTTTAGAAAAGACCATTTATTACTAAACTTCAAGTATTAATTTCACCATCTTATCTTTTCAGATGGTGAAATTAATATTTGAAGTCTTATTTGTAATTTCAGAAGTCTTATTTGTAATCTTAAAAAATTCTGATGAAAACAGCAGTGATAATTTTTTAAAGGATATTTTATGCTTCTTTAAAGTTATTATTTTGGATCAAAGTCACTTTGAAAGCCCTTAAAGTTTCTTTATGGATGTAGCCTTAAAGCAATACCAGTGACAAAGCAATGGGAACTTTCTTCTTTTGTACCCAGGAAAGACTGAGTCACAGTGGGTCCTAGTGACTGGATCGGGTCAGAGTTAGTGAGGGGCAGGGCTTGGAACAAATGAGTGTTTCTTACCATACTTACCCAGTTAGGCACACAATTAAGCACAGTTATGAATATTAAGACTCTTCAAAGCTTTTCTGGACAATCTTTATTTTCTCTCTTCTAAACTTACCCAAAACCTTATGTGTTCCTTGTAAATTGATTTAAAACAATTTGTTGATATCAGAACATTTTCCTTTGAAAGACTAGAGGACTTTAAAAGAATAAAAGCAATTCAATCTTTGTCAGGTTAGCTTTTCTTTTACAGAAAGTGCCAGCTTCAACATGTAGTACTGTAATGACACTGTTCTTTATCCATAATTTATACGGTGCATATTTTGTGCAAAAGTAAACAAAAATCTTTAAGTCCTTAACTTCTGTCCCAAGCAATGCCCTTGATTTCTT
This sequence comes from Varecia variegata, assembly GCA_028533085.1. NCBI lineage: Eukaryota > Metazoa > Chordata > Mammalia > Primates > Lemuridae > Varecia > Varecia variegata. The sequence goes on from CM052438.1 coordinate 62,327,620, forward strand.
CTATACTCCAAATTTAGCTCAGAAGGTAGCTGGCTCTCTCTAAGTATAGTCGCAGATACAACATTTGCATTGCTCTTTGTAAGCTATTTATTTCTCTATAACCTATAAAATAATCAGGTGGAGCAGTCCTTATTATTTTCTATATCAAAATGGAGCTGACATCAACTCAACACAGACCTATTCATGTATTCATATATTTAAACTTAGGAAGCAGTGGCATATTTTTGTGGAAAAAGGAACATAGGTAGCTCTATCCTCTATCACCAACAGCGTGTTAGGTTGGTGACAGCCATTCTAAGCCTCAGTGTCCTCAACTGTTAACTGAAGACATGATATTTTTGTTTAGATTTATCTTCTCCACAGCCATGATAACCTAAGCATGCTTTGATGACTCCTACTTGGTATTTCTGGGAGTCTCCAAAAAGTAGATTGGCACACAGATTCAAACATAGTTGTGAAACGAATAGTTGGAGGAAAAAAAAAAATCACTGGGGAGAAGGGTAGAAACCATGAGATACAATGACACATAAAGCAATGGTGCACGTGACGGGGGTTCTTAACCAGGGTGCAGGAGTGGCTTTGGGTGGGCCATGAGCCCCTGCCATTGTATGAAGAATTCTGTTGTATGCGCTTATGTGTATTTCCTAAGTAGCTTCATTCTTGACATCTTTCAGAGGGTCTGAAACCTTCCTTCACTCCCAAATTGAAAATGAAGATGCCGGCTGGGCATGGTGGTTCGCACCAATAATCCTAGCACTTTGGGAGGCCAAGGTAGGAGGATTGCTTGAGCTTAGGAGTTGAAGAACAGCGTGAGTGAGAGTGAGACCCCGTCTCTACTAAAAATAGAAAAATTGACCGGGCATCGTGGCACACACCTGTAGTGCCATCTACTTGGTAGGCTGAGGCAGGAGGATTCCTTGAGCCCAGGAGTGTGAGGTTGCAGTGAGCTATGATGACACTGCACTCTACCCAGGGTGACAGAATGAGACTCTGTCTCCAAAAAAAAAAAAAAAGAAAAAGAAAAGAAAGAAAGAAAATGAAGATACTAATTTCAGCCAAGCGCATGTTTAGGAGGTAGATCTATTAACCTCATCCCTTCCTTCTCCTTTCTCTCCCCCTCCCTCAACAGAACTTTTTGGCCAAAAGGGTCCTTGGCAGCAACTTTAAATCCTTGATCTGGTTTTTGTCTTTTTTACCTTTTTATTTTCTAGTATTTATTATATGGCTTTAGATATGGCCTCCTATGGTTTCTCTCTGCATTCTTTTGTGAGCTGGCTAAACCGTCTCATTGGTATCATGAGGATATTTTACGTGTTGCATGCATTTAAATTTGCACTCCTTAGCTCATTTAAAAACTTGTCTAAAAATTAAACAGAATTCATTCAAATGGTTTCTCTCAGAAGCATTTAGTTGGCTCCATGTTCTTTAATTTTTTCTACCTCAATTTACTCACTTTTTCTATACTTGATGAACATTCTCCAGTCACCAAACTCCTAATTTAATATGCTGAAGTGATTTAGGACTTGAGATTGTATTGTAATTATTTGTAGCCAACAGAATTACTTATCATCTGAAAGATTCTAGCTGTTTCCAATGCTAATGGAGGAACAGGGTCGATCTCAACTCGGCAGTTCTGCCTCAACTCCGGCTCCAATGGGTCAGAACCATAAACAAGTGGCCTCGGAACTCTTTAGCTCTATTGAAGAAGCCGGCAAAGTCACCTTCACAAGGTTTTTTAGTTTATTTGTGCCTGCTAATAGCTTTCCTAGGAGGCTTTATTCTTAGCACTTTCTTGCTTTTCCTAGAATAATCTGAAAGTGTTAAAGCACATTAATCTGAAAGTTTTAAAGCACTGATTTTTATAAGTATGTTTCAAAATGAGCAAGTGTAGCTGATTTTAATCATAAAAATACTATTACAGATGTGGAATATTTGATAAAGTTTTTTAAACATTGTGGTTTGAAGATAATTTCCACTTGCTGAGTGCTTATTTCGTTTATTTCTTCCTACGACTCAGCAAATCAGGCATCACCATCACATTTTCCAAATGAGGACGCTGAGGCTCAGAGCCTTGGAGCCCCAGGTCACCTGCCCAGGCGTGGCAGAGGTCAAAGCCAGGACTTTTGAATCCAGGGCTGGCCGCACCACAGTCATGTCTCTTGATTATGGTTTCTTCTCCAAGCTTCTGGAGAGAGACAATATTTCCTTTTTTCTTTTTAAAGGGTGAGAAGAGCTGCACTTACCTTCCAGGGTCTCACACTGGGCCAGGTTGATGTAGTCCTGCTGGGTCAGGAGGCTGGCTTTGCATCCTCGAACCAGGCCCTCCAGGTAGCCGTGGTCCACGTTGAAGTACAGCTCTGCGCACTCAAGCATGCGGGAGGCGATTGCAGCCAATTCAGGCTGAAACGGCTCTGTAGTCCTGTCACCCCTGAAGACTGCACTAGTGTGGGAAAAGTGTGAGTAGTTATCAGGCGGCAAAAGCAATCTATCAGCTGATAGTCAGGGTTTTTGTGACTAGTTTCCTCCGGTTTCAGCAGCTTTCAACACAGCCTGCTCAACCCTGTTTTTATAGCAACAGTGAATCAGCCAGATGACCCAAGTAAACCCAGGGAACAAACCACTGTTGGGAAAAAGCGATAAGAGAGTCAGTGGACCATCCAGGCTCAACTCTTATCCTCCCATAGGCTGGCCTCGTCCCACCTTTGCTATTGGGAGGCTTCAAACTCCTGAATGTTTTGTAAACACTCCGACCCCCACCTGAGCTTTCAGTTAATTATACTTGTCCTAAATTCCTTGAGGACTATTGTATGAACAAAGAGAAGGTCTTCTCCTTTTAATAAAAAAATTTAACTTATATCAATAAATCAAATGTGATCAGGCAGTTTGAAGAATTATGAGAAGCTAATTCTGCAACAATGCGTTTGTAAAACAAGGGGCTAGAAATGGGCTGGGAGCAATGAGAAGTGGCTCGTGCGCACTGAAGCTCATGCCTGTAATCCCAGCACTTTGGGAGGCTGGGGCGGGAGGATGGAAAATCACTTGAGGCTGGGAGACCAGCCTAGCCAACATAAGGAGACCCTCTATAGAAAAAAAAAAAAATGGAAGCCAGAAATGTCTTAAACATGCTAAAGGCTGGTAGCTACTTCCTACTTAGTCTAGGGGCATAGCCCAGAAAACAGTCCTGGAAGTAGATACAAAATGCTATGATTCTATAATAATAAGCCACTACCTTTACAAAATTTGACTGTTTATGAGGTACTCTTTATTTTCTTTTCCCATTTGAATCTCATGATTACTCTGAGACATGGATCTACACAGATAGTATTATTACTGAAATCACAGATAAGGATACCAGCTCTCAGCTAGGAGGCAGCTCAAAATGCCCAGCTGGCAATACAGTTAAGTATTTAATGAAGCCAGGACTTAATTGTTGAGTTTCATGTTCCAAAAAGAGTGCTTGTTCTCCCATATACTGTACATATCTCAAAAATTGTGTCAAGTATCTTGAACGCTATTTGCATATATGTTTCATATATAATATATTGTGTCAAATCCTTAATTGGAGTGCCAGAAATTCTTCAGTCTCTGTCTTGGTATTTCCAAACTGTTTGGGAGAAGCTAGATAAAGTCTAATCAGTGTAAATGCTACTTTAATTGTTGAAAATCACAGAGAATCAAACTTAGCTTTACCCACTGCCCAGACTTTGAAAGTATTCAATAAATACTCAAGGCTCTTACACTTATGTTATCATTATCTACTTCAAAACACTGTAATCCTAACCACTTAACATTACATTGAGTTTCTTAAGGCCAAGAACAGTGCCTTATTCAATTTTCTGTCTCTCAAGTGCTTAGCAGCATGCATTGTGGGGAGCAGACACTCAATACCTCTTCTGTGGATTAACTAGAGTTTAACTCTTTAAATGACTTAAAATTGCTCTTACAGAATCCTTAATTCTGTGTTTGTCTAGGAAACACACATTTGTATCTGAAGAGTGAGGGTATTTTGTGGTTTTGTAGCATCATACGCATACGTACATAATTGTGCACATATATATATATATCTGCATAGGATATATAAGATTTATTGTGACTTTCTGTCAATTTTAAAAGCTTCCAAGAGTCATTAGCTTCATAGTATTAGAGGATCAACTTATTCTTCCAAGGAATGGAGATGTTCCTTGGAGGAGTAATAATATCTGTTGTCCTGAGCATAAAGTTTCTTTCTAGATGTAGTAGGCTCTTCAAAGCACAGAGAGGAAGCAAAGGATATGAAGGCCGCTCCCTGTGCCCAGTCCTCTGGATGTTTTTCTGCAGCAAAGGCAGGTCAAGGCCCTGCTAAACTCTGAGGTGGTTGTCAGCCGTGCCCACCCTCAAACAGCCCCTGGGAGCATTTTCAGAGGCAGAGTGTGGTATAGGATGCATCTTGGAGCAGAACCCAGGATGCCATCCTTAGTGGCCAAGTCAAAAGCCAAGTCAAAGCCCTTTCCTAGAGCTATCAGCATTTTTTTTAACTTTTAAACTTTCTATTTTTATTTTCTTAGACAAGGTCTTGCTCTGTTACCCAGGCTAGAGTTAAGTGATGGGATCATAGCTCATGGCAATCTCAAATTCCTGGATTCAAGCAGTCCTACTGCCTCAGCCTCCTGAGTAGCTGAGACTACAGGCATGTGCCACCATGCCTGGCTAATTTTTTAATTTTTTGTAGAGCTATGGAGCCTTACTATGTTGCTCAGGCTGGTCTTGAACTCCTGGCCTCAAGTTATCTTCCTGCCTGGGCCTCCCAAAGTGCTAAGATTACAGGTATGAGCCATCATGCTGGGCCCTTTTAAATTTTCTATTATGGAAAATGTCTAACATATACAAAAAGAAACACTACTATAATTAATCTCCATGTATCCATCACCCAGCTTTAATAATTATCCACTCATAGCCTGTCTTGGTTCAGCCATACCAGGGATCAGTAAGCTTTTTCTGTATAGGGTCAGATAGTGAATATTTTAGGCATTGTGGGACATTCGGTCTCTGTTGAAAAGACTCAACTCTGTCACTGTAGCAGAGAAACAGCCATAGATCACACATAAATGAATAAATGTGATTGTGTTCCAATCAAGCTTTATTTACAAAAACAGATGGTGGGCCAGATTTGACCTCTGGGCTGTAATTGGCCAACTTCTGATCTATAACTTTGCTCGCTTCCCATCCACTCTGAATTATTTTCAAGTAAATCCAAGATTTATTATTTTATTTATAAATATTTCAATTAAGTGTCTCTAAAAGATATTCTTTTATAATGTAATCACAGTTTTATTAGAATACTTAAAATTATTCCTTAATATTATCAAAATCCAATGTTCAAATTTTCTCAATTGCCTCTGAATTTTTATTTATTTTTTTACGGTTGGTTTGTTTGAATAGGAGACATAGCAATTGGTCTATATATCTCTTAATTTTTGTTTAGGTATGTCTTCCTCGTCTCACCCCAGCCCTAATTTTTCAGAAGCTAGGTCGTATATGCAATAGAGTTTTCCACAGTGTGGAATTTGCTGATTGCATCCTGACATGTCATTTAACTTACTGTTCTGTCCTTGTAATTCCTACAAATTGGTAGTTAGAGCTGGAGGCTAGATCACTTTGACATTAGATTTTTTTGCAAGAACACTCACAGCAGTACTGAACTCTTCCGTCTGGATGAATGTAACATTTGTCTCTCACTTTCTTTTTTTTAAAGCAGCCATTTCTGTTCACTAGATCCGCTAGTTCACAAGATCCGCTATTTCATTAGGAATAACAAGTGACTATATGTTAGTTTATCATTCCTTCTTCATTTATCAGCTGGAGTAGTTCTATAAAAAGAAGCTTTTCAACATCAACTGTTGGTTGCCCTATTATACAGTTTATATAGAAAAGACAGGATAAAGGCTTAATTTGTTCTATATACTTACCAATTTTCAGATAGTTAACTGGTTCCTCCAAAAGTGACAGCATCCTCCAAAAGTGACAAATGAGGGTTTTTAAAAATAAAAATATCATTAACTTATGTATTTAAACATAGTCAACATGTTCTTTTGATATAACTCTGATAGTCTTTGATAGCTTCCTTGCTTTCTGCAACGATAGTATATTCCATGGTCATTTTGTAAAATTTTTGTCCAGAACTAGAATCAGCTATTTCTCTGAGGAGCTCTAGTTAAACATTGCAGATCTTTTTTTCTCCCAGCGTTATTGAGGTATAACTGACAAATAAAATTTGAATATATTTACTGTGTAGGATGTGAGTTTTTGAGACATGTATACATTGTAAAATGGTTGCCAAAAACCAACGAATTAACTTATCCATCACCTCACACAGTTATCTTTTTGTGTGTGTGTGATGATAACACTTAAGATCTACTCTCTTAACAAATTTCTGGTATATAATATAATATAGTATTTATTTATTTATTTTTAGAGCCAAGTTCTTGCTCTATTACCCAGGCTGGAGTGCAGTGGCCTGATCATAGCTTACTGCAAACTCGAACTCCTGGACCCAAGTGATCCTGCTGCCTCAATCTCCTAAGTATCTGGGACTACAGGCATGCGCCATCACATCCAGCTAGTTTTTAAATTTTTTTTGGAGAGATGGGGTCTTGCTATGTTGCCCAGGCTGGTCTTAAACTCCTGGCCGCAAGTGATCCTCCCACCTCGGCCTCCCAATATAATACAGTATTATTATATTAACTATACTCACCATGGTGTACATTAGATCCCCAGAACATAATCATCTTATAACTTAACATTTGTACCCTTTGACCAACATCTCCTCATTTGCCCCTGGCGATCACCATTCTAATTCTACTGTTTGTCTCTATGAGTTCTACTTTTTCAGATTCCAAATATAAGTGAGATCATATAGTATTTGCCTTCTGGATATATGTCCAAAGGAAATAAAATCAGTGTTTCAAAGAGATATTTGCACTTTTATGTTCATTGCAGCACTATTCACAATAGCCAAGACATGAAAACAACCTAGTGTCTATCAATCAATGAATGGATAAAGAGAATGTGATGTGAATATATATATATATATAAATACGTAATGGAATATTATTCAGCTATAAAAAAGAAGGAAATCCTGCCATTTGCAATAGCATGGATATACTTTGAGAAAATTGCAGTTCTTAATGTGTGTTCAGGAAAAGGCAAAGTCCCTGCAGCATGGTGGGCAGTAGAACAAGGCATTTGATGGCCCCACACTCCTCCCTGGAATCTAAGGTGAGTACACGGGTGGCAGACTTCTAAGAGCAGATGTGCTCAGCTGGGGACAGTGCTTTTGTAGATGCATATGTGGCTACCTTTCCTTAACTCTCCCTCCACTGCTTAAGTTTTTCTAATTATACCATGTGAAAACAAAACAAACCTCCCACATCAGTACATGAAAAAACAATATCCTGGAAAAACTGAGTTTTAAAGCCACATGAACTTAACTCCTGTGTATGTTCTTCAAGAATCCCAACTTGATTAAAGAAAGTTGAAAAACCAGAATTCACGTCACTGTCTTCAGTACCAGAACGCTGCAGGCAAACCAAGATTGCTTCCTTGATGTTGATTCAGAACAGCTATCATGCAACCCAGCCAGAGCACACTCCTGGTCTAACTTGCTTCTGATAAACAGGAGAATTAGTGAACTGTCATCGTAATTATTGACTCTCTGAGCTACTTTAGCCAGAAGGATCCCTTATGTTTGAGGTTAGAAGTGGGATCATTTATGCTTTGTTGATTTGGAATAATTTAAAGTTTTAAGAGTATTTGAGTATTTCCTTCTTTCTGAAGAGAAGACTAAAAGAATTTCAGGTAGTGGTTGGCTATGAAATCTGCCCCATCAGTGATTTGTAATGTGCTATTTACCCTAATGGTTCACTTTTTGTACTTCAACAAAATAATATTTTTGCTTTTATGTGTTAATTAAACCTGGACCTGATTTAGTACATGTCTTCCTTCATAATATATCATTGTTCTTCAGAGACACTATTTCATTTTTTTATTACAAAATATGTTGTATGGCAAGAGATTTTAATCTGCTTAGAAAAGTAGAAAAATCAATCATCACTCATTAGCATTTAGATAAAATATTTACACAGGTATAACTACAAAGCAAAAGTAAAAAGTTCAAAATCATGGAATAGCTGTTTATTTCAAATGCTTAAGGACATTAATTAGTACCTTAATTCCAATTCTATATGCCAATTGCAGTGAAATGAATAATTACCTGAGAAAAAGATAGTAATTTCCTCGTATATTTTATTTTATTCTGTCCTTATTTTCTTTTCTGCTCACCAGAAAAATCCATACTTTTTGCACTACAACCATTAGAGAAATATATGTGATGAAATTCTTCCAAAAAACCACTTTGAAGAAATAATCCCTGATAACAGTTTGGGTGAACACTGAAAAAGGTTATTGAGGCACCAAAATATTTGCTTCTTGGGGTGGCAGAATTAATTATTCAAAGGGTTGTTTTGCTTTTCAACCACAAGAGGTCACCATAACATTATTTGGTTCATCTTACCTGTAAATTTTTAATTTGAAAAATGTCACGTCAAAATTTTAACAAGTGGGCCGGGCGCGGTGGCTCACGCCTGTAATCCTAGCACTCTGGGAGGCCGAGGCGGGTGGATTGCTCAAGGTCAGGAGTTCGAGACCAGCCTGAGCAAGAGTGAGACCCCGCCTCTACTAAAAAATAGAAAGAAATTATCTGGACAACTAAAAATATATAGAAAAAATTAGCCGGGCATGGTGGTGCATGCCTGTAGTCCCAGCTACTTGGGAGGCTGAGGCAGTAGGATCGCTTAAGCCCAGGAGTTTGAGGTTGCTGTGAGCTAGGCTGATGCCACGGCACTCACTCTAGCCCGGGCAAAAAGCAAGACTCTGTCTCAAAAAAAAAAAAAAAAAAATTTTTAACAAGTGGCTTCCAGTTGTCTGTGTTATGAGATTCTTTAGACATGTCACTAGGTGTCAAGGAGTTCTGTCACTCCCCATCTCTTACTCCATTTCCCAAATGACCGTTGGTCTCCATCACAAACACCAAGCTCTTCCCTTCCTCCTAAACAGTAAATGACTTTTTACATTTTTGCCTCTTATTACACACTCTGTTTTCATTTACCCTATATATTCACAACTAATTTATCTTATTTGAAGGATCCTTGAAAGGTGCTTGTTGGGGAAAAGGGAGCTCTGTGAATACATAGGTTTGGGAAATGCAATAGATAGTGTATCCCATTGTGAACAATGTGCATATTAACATGGTCAAGTCTCTGAGAAGCCCTTTGGCAGTTAAAGCTGCTTAACTTTAACCCAGCATTTTCCTAGCAATTGACTGGATGATGGCTTCCTTTATTTAGGTAATTAATACCTTTAACAACCTGAAGAAGTAGTATTCTTTGGAATATTATTTGGGAAATTCTGATTTACAATATTAATTATTTGAAAAGTGTTACAAAACTCATATATCACACTATTTTATAAATATTCAATTTGTTTTTAACTTGAAGAAATTGTACTTTTGAATTTACATGTATTTTAAAACTTAACAGCTTGACAATATTTTCTTCTCTCCTTATAATATTTCCCATTTTAAATTTTTTTTATTTTGATGGCAGTGATCCCAGGAACTGTCTTGCTACAGCAGTAACTTGTATGGCAAGTACATAAACTAATGATGGAAAATTCACCAGTGGGAATAATAAATGGCATTATTATGACAAGAATAATATTTCTATGTGAAAATATGAACTAAGAAAAATGAATTATTATAGGTAGAAAGGTCATTTTTTTACATTATTATAAGGCTAGAAAAATGTCACAGAAGAAAGATTTTTTTTTTCTTAGAGTCTCAGTCTGTTGCCCTGAGTAGAGTGCCATGGCGTCAGCCTAGCTCACAGCAACCTCAAACTCCTGGGCTCAAGTGATCCTCCTGCCTCAGCCTCCCGAGTAGCTGGCACTACAGGCACACACCACACCACCTACCTAATTTTTATATTTTTAGTAGAGACAGTGTCTTACTCCTGCTCAGGCTGGTCTCGAACTCCTAAGCTCAAGCAATCCTCCAGTCTTGGCTTCCCAGAGTGCTAGGATTACAGGTGTGAGCCACCGCGCCTGGCCCAAAAGAAAGATTTGTAATCAGAAAAGGTTTTATTTATTTATTTATTTATTTTTTAATTTTTTTATTTCAGCATATTATGGGGTCAGAAAAGGTTTTATACTAACAAACTACAAAGGGACCTCAGAAGCCATTTGATACAATGTCACACCAACTGCAAAAATAGGGAAGAACTCACGACTTTGAGGCTGATTAAATTTTTAGATATCTCCAACTATTAGAAATAACTGTTTCCTAACACAGTGAAACATGTTCTCATAGAATTCCAATCTACTGGTTCTTTTTCTGCAAGACGTAAGTTCTTTTTTGAAAAAGAGTATTTAGTTGGCCAAATTTTTTTTTAAAATTACTACAAAATGCCTTTTAAAAATATTTGAAGTGACTTTTCTATTTTCCATAAAAGAAATTTCTTGATGTAAAAGTGCTCCAAAGTCCACATGGAGTAGAATTATAGAACATATTGGAAATGACAGAGAACTTCGGACATCAAAAACATCTTTCTTACCTTAATGAAAGAGAAACCCAACTTCAAAAACCTTGAAGAATTTTTTTTTTCACCAGACATCACAAATCAATAATGGCGGAACTGAGGGTAAAACAAAGATAACTCCAGGTTTAAGATTAATTCCATTATTTTAAAGGTGACTTATAAACTATATATAATTTTATAAAAATATAGGTTTATTATTCAGTTGATCTTACAGCTGTATTCTGAAACGGGGCTATTCCTCTGGGAGAAAAGCTGTACTTCTGTCTTGCTAACACTAGATGGCAGGCTACTGAATAGCGCACAGCATGGAACCTCAGATGTAGGTGTAGTCAGTAGAGTCAATGTCAAGAGTGGTGAATTGCAGTCACCAAAGATAGGAGGTTATAAAGATTTGGGGGGTGGGATTTGCTTGGGGAGAGCTAGGTCACCACTTTTCCACTCCACTTTGCATCTAAAGCAGTGAGAACCATTTCTTTTTTTTTTTTTTTGAGACAGAGTCTTGCTTTGTTGCCCGGGCTAGAGTGAGTGCCGTGGCATCAGCCTAGCTCACAGCAACCTCAAACTCCTGGGCTTAAGCAATCCTTCTGCCTCAGCCTCCCAAGTAGCTGGGACTACAGGCATGCGCCACAATGCCCGGCTAATTTTTTCTATATATATTTTAGTTGGCCAGATAATTTCTTTCTATTTGTAGTAGAGACGGGGGTCTCACTCTTGCTCAGGCTGGTCTCGAACTCCTGACCTTGAGCGATCCACCCGCCTCGGCCTCCCAGAGTGCTAGGATTACAGGCGTGAGCCACCGCGCCTGGCCAAGAACCATTTCTAATGATTCCTGAACCCTGAGTTGTAATTTGCTTGGGTGATCTCACATCTGTGTGACGAGTAGAAAATGAGAAATTTTAATCCTAAGAACTGAGAGTGATGGCACAGGGCATTTCAACATCACAATGTGTCCAATATGGAAGTCCTTTCTGGGTACTATGCAAAAGGCAGAAGCAGTAAAGGAAAAAAACGGAAAGATTTTGACAAATATTTAAAATATCTATGTGTTAAAAAATTATCATAAACAAAACTGAGAAACAAGACTGACAAAACAAGACTGATTCCCGTACACTGAATCTTCTGCTAAGAAGGGAATGTGACTCTGGGCAGGCCTGAATGTGTCAGGCAAAGAATTACCATCTTTATAAAGAGCAAATTAATAAAGGAACAAAATTGACAAAGGGCAGGCAATTCTGTTGGGGGCCAAGGGGAGAGTGACCCAAAAGAAAAACAAACAAAGGAGAGACAGTTCACAAACAGAAGTACAAATGGCCCAAAAATGTCAGGAACAAAATTTAACTTTTCTAATAATCAAAACAATAGCAATTCTAACTACCAGTTTTTGTTGACATCTTCATAAAACTGAAAAATTAGTATTACAGGTTGGGTTTCCCCATGAAGCAGGACTTTTTCATTTATTTATTTTTATATTTTTATTTTTAATTTTAGTGTGTAGGACCTTTATTAGGGAGGGTCCCTGGGATCAACACCAGTGGAAAGGAATGGAGAGAAATAAGACTGGGCAGAAGGCAAACTTGAGCTCTGATGCAGCCTCAAGGAAGGCCTCAGCCCACCCCACAGAGAGTTCCAGGGCTGGGATGGCCTTCTGAGTTGTCCCAGATTGGAGACAAAGGAGTCAGGCCTTTGTGCCCTCTGTCCATCAATAATTTGAGGTGTGTTGCTCCTGAAGGGAGGCATGACCTTGGGCAAGGCAATTTTCTTTAGCTGACGCATCCCCAGAGACGGGTAAGCAGAGGTGGAGCAGAGGGACAGACATTTCTGGGTGTAGGTGGAAAGAAAGAGCAATGTCTGTAGAGAATTTTAGAACAATAATGAACTGTCCACAAAGTGGGTCTGCTTTTTAGTACTACCATACACCATAAATTCTAAACAATGTTAATGATAAAATATTCTTCCTCCAAATTTTGCTGGTCTAAGATCTAAATAACTGGGGTTACTATGGATTTTAATAAGATATATAATATAGGTAAGCTTTAAAAGTGTATACTTTTATTACTCATCTGTGATATTTGATATAATAAGAGAGAGCTAAATATACACACACACACTCCCAATTACTATCTCCCAATTACTGACATAGAGTTCCTAAAATCCTCGTGCTAGGAAAATATTTTGTTCGTTCTGATATTTGTTCTTTGGTTTTTTTGTTTGTTTGTTTTTGTTTTTTATTTTAGGATATTATGGGGGTACAAACATTTTGGTTACATGTTATGCCTTTGCCTCACCCAAGCCAAGATTGGAGGCGTGCTCTTTCCCCATACAATGCTCACCTGTCCATCAGTTGTGAGTTTACCCACCCCACCGCCCCAACCCCCAATGAATATTACTACAATGTGAGCAGCTTAGATCCTGGTTCCTGCCACAGAGCTTCTAAATCCCCTGAAATTTTCAGGGTCATAGGAGCAGTTTTTATTCTAATGAGGCCATTCTTGGCTCCTGAATACCCTCAGGATGGGGGCCTGTTGCCAGGGGAACTAACCCTGTGAATAAAGGGGTGGAACTTTCAGTGCCAACTAGCTTCAAGATCGGGCTGGTCACCAGGAAGACACAGGCAGGGTTAGAGAGTTGGGATGCTCAGCCCTACCCCCCAGACTCAGGGGAGGGGAGAGGTGCTGAAGGTTGTGTTGATAGCCAATGGCTCATGTTTAATTAACCATGTCTACATAATGAAGCCTCCATAAAAACCCAAAAGGACAAGATTGCAGAGCTTCCAGATTGCTGAACATGTGGAGATGGCTGAAGCGTGGCACACCTGAAGTGGATATAGAAGCTCCGTGCCGTTTCCTACCTTGCCCTGTGTACCTCTTCATCTGACTGTTCATTTATATCCTTTGTAATATCCTTTATTATATATCAGTAAATGTAAGTGTTTCCTTGAGCTCCCTGAGCAGTCGTAGCAAATTAATCAAACCCAGGGAGGGGTCATGGGAAACCTGCTTTATAGCTGGTCAGTCAGAAGCACAGGTCACAACCTGGGACTTGTCACGGACATCTGAGACTGACATCTGAAGAGGGGACAGTCTTCTGGGATTGAGCCTTTAACCTGCAGGATCTGGTGCTAACTTCAGATAGATAGGGTCAAAATGAGACTGAATTATATGATACTCGGTTAGTGTCCACTGGAGAATTTCTTGTTGTGTGGGGAGAATTCCACACACCCATTTTATTTGTTTGTTTGTTTATTTTTAAAGCTAGTCAAGCTAAGCAGTGGGATCGGAGAAGGAACAAAGGAATCTGTAACTGTTAAGTAGATAACTAGGATCTCCTGCTCTTCTTGGGACAAGGGTGCCCTGCTTTGGTGCTGTCTCAAGCAATTGCTCCACCTGGGAAGAAAGTAAGGGTGGGCACGCCATTTTGGTGCTGCCCTACTCTTAATCCTATTCCAAGCAACGGCTACACCTGGGGAAGGAGGGAATGCTTTATCAATAGGGAAATTTCCCAGCCCAGGCATGATAGGATTTAGAAAGGGACCTAGAGTAACCTAAGGGTAATTATTATGCCATTAGCTTGAATCTGCATAGTGGTTCACCCCTCCACCCCCAGGTGGGCTTTCGGAGAAGGAGCTCATATATACACAGATGGAATTCTGAGGACACCTGTTGATCATTTGAGAATATCCCACACCTCCTGAGAGCCCTCCCCTAGACTGGGCCAATAAAAGGAAACAATCTGAGCATTCAGAGAGAGAGTAAGTGAGTGAGTAAGTGAGAGAGTGAATGATTGAGTAAATGAATGGATTGGTCAGTCAGTCTGTCTCTCTCAACTCTGGACTTGACACTTTGGTGTGTCTGGTCATTCTTCGGCCAAAAGCACACCAAGAACTGAGGGCAGACTGTCACACTGACATAACTGGTTGTGATCAATTTGTTGTAAACGCCGCTGCACTGGGACCAGCCCACACACCTGTTTTGATACCAGAGATAAAGTATTCTGTGCTGAGTGTTGTATTGAGTGTGAGAGTAGAAAAAACAGTTTGGTTTTGCCTATCTCTAGCATTATCCTTTAAAAAGCATATTTGACATGGAAATGAATTTGGAGAACTCCTACTTAAAAAACAGTTGGCCCCTGAGATGGAATAACTTACACAGTACACTTTTGCTCCAAGAGTAAGGACTCAGTCTCATTGGTTATTTTGAATCCACTCTTTAAATATGGAAATATGTAGTATCACAGGAGCAGGAGATATGAATGTCCCTGGAACTGTTCGAACAATTATGAATGGTATGAACTTTTGAAGTTTTATGAAATACTGACAATCCCTGACTTATGGTGGTTTGAGTTATGATTTTTCAATGGTGTAAAAGCATATGCTTTTCATATAAACCATACTTCAAATTTTGAATTTTGAACTTTTTCTGGGCTAGCAGTCCATGGTGTGATATTTTCTTGGGATGTGATGCTGGTCAGAGGCAGTAGTAGCTGCAGCTCCCGGTCAGCTACTCCATCATGAGGGTAAACAACCAATGCTCTATAGCTCACTCTGTTACCTGTGTTTTTGGATATTTTGTTTTGTGTTTTTACATCCCATCATGTCTACAAAATGCTTATCTGTGTATTGTATTCAACATTTTATTATAAAATAGGCTTTGTGTTAGATGATTTTGCACAACTCTGGGCTAATGTAAGTGTTCTGAGCCCAAGTAAGGTAGGTTAGGCTAAGCTATGATGTTTGGCAGGTTAAGTATATTAAATGCATTTTCAACTTAAGATATTTTCAGCTTACAATGAGTCTATTGAGATGTAGCCCCATTGTAAGTTGAGGAACGTCTATATAATGGAAATTAATGTTGAATTTTTGGTAAAGATTTTTCGTGGATCGAGGTCAGGAGCTCGAGACCAGCCTGAGTAAGAGTGAGACCCCGTCTCTACTAAAAATAGAAAGAAATTATCTGGCCAACTAAAATATATATAGAAAAAATTAGCTGGGCATGGTGGCGCATGCCTGTAGTCCCAGCTACTCGGGAGGCTGAGGCAGTAGGATCGCTTAAGCCCAGGAGTTTGAGGTTGCTGTGAGCTAGGCTGATGCCATGGCACTCACTCTAGCCTGGGCAACAAAGCGAGACTCTGGCTCAAAAAAAAAAAAAGAAAAGATTTTTAGTGGAAAGCAAAGAGTTCACTACTAAGACCTCAAATAGGCAACAAAAACAAAAATAGACAAATGGACATAATTAAACTAAAAAGATTCTGAGCAGTGAAAGAAATACCAGAGTGAACGGACAACCTGCAGAATGGGAGAAATATTTGCAAATTGTGCATCCGACAGGTGACTAATGTCCAGAATTTATGAAGAAATCAAACAACAACAACAACAACAACAAATCCTATTAAAAAGTGGGCTAAGGACATGAATAGATATTTTTCAAAAGAAAACATACAAATGGCCAACAGGCATATGGAAAAATGTTGAATGTCCCTAATCATCAGAGAAATGCAAATTAAAACCACAATGAGATATCATCTTACACCAGTCAGAATGGCTATTATTAAAAAAAAAAAAAAGCCTGGGCACCATGGCTCATGCCTGTAATCCCAGCACTTTGGGAGGCTGAGGAAGGAGGATCACTTGAGGCTAGGAGTTCAAGACCAGCTTGGGCAACATAGTAAGATGCTGTCTCTACAAAAAAAATTAAAAATTAGCTGGGTATAGTGGCATGCTCCTGTAGTTCCAGCTACTTGGGAGGCTGAGGCAGTAGGATCACTTGAGCCTGGGAGTTGGAGGTTGCAGTGAGTTGTGATGGAGCCACAGCACTCCAGCTTGGGACACATAGCAAGACCTGTCTCTGAAGAAAAAAAAAAAAGACAAAAAACAACATGTGTTGGTGAGGATATAGAGAAGAGGGAACTCTTATGTACTGTTACTGGGAATGTAAATTAGTACAACCTCTGTGGAAAACAGTATGGAAATATTTCAAAGAACCAAAAATAGAACTACCATTTAATTCAGCAAACCCACTTCTGGGTATCTACCCAAAGGAAAAGAAATCATTATATCAAAAAGATAGCTGCATATGTATGTTTATTGCTGCACTATTCACAAAAGAAAAGAAATGGAATCAACATAAGTATCCACCAATGAATTATTGGATACAGAAAATGTATATATACACAATAGAATACTATTCAGCTATAAAAAAGAATGAAATTGTGTCTTTTGCAGCAACATGAATGGAACCGGAGGTCATTATCTTTAAGTAAAACAAGTCAGACACAGAAAGACAAATACTGCATGTTCTCACTTGTAAGTGGTAGCTAAATAATGTGTACACATGAACGTAGAGTGTGGAATGATAGACAATGGAGACTTGGAAGGGTGGGGGTTGGGAGGATGATGAGAAATTACTTACTGGGTACAATGTACGCTATTTGTGCAATGGATACCCTAACAGACCTAACCACTATGCAATCTATGCATGTAACAAAATTACACTTGCATCCCATAAATTTACACAAATTAGAAAGAGATATTTAGTGGAAATTTTTGATGAAGGAGATATTTAAACACCACTAGAATTGCTCTCACAGAAATAACATGGACAACTTACAAAATAAAATTGTTATTTATCTCTGCCAACTTAACCTTACAGTTGAGATTCTTTCTGACTATATATCTGTTGCTTCATGTCAAAGCAGCTTTTCAAAATTGAAGATTAATAAAAATTGCTTTGTCAACTATGAGTGGAGAGGGACTGACAAATCTGGCTATTTAGACAACTGAACATCAATATGAGAAGATTGATTTTGATGGAGTCATTAACTAATTTGCAGGAGTTAAGCTCAAATCTAGAAACCGTAATGTTATTATTTAGTATGACAACAGACCAATATACAGGACTAATTTCCCCTTCTCCCCCCAAAATACATGAATATAGTTTAAAAGTATTAATCCATTACCCTTTCTTTTTTATAGTATATTATTTATTTATTCATATTGGCAAAATTCAATAAAAGACAATTTTTGCTACCTGTGTTTCTTTTCTGGTTATTATTATTTGTGTTTTATTTCAGAAACAAATATGTGAAGAGGAAAGGATGTTAGAACAATGATGGCTCCAGGGTCAAATACACCAAGCACAACCCTGCCAAAGGCTATATATATATAGGCTGTCTTCCGGCAGCATTTCCAGAAGCTTAGAGAAAGTCTTTCAGTCCTGAAGGGGATGGTAGTGGTATATCTCAGTGTCGCCTACACAGTGGCACTAAATATTCAATAGTGAATGAATGCTTAATTAAATTACAGAATATCTACATGATGGAATGCTGGTCAGTCATTTAAAATCATCTTTTAGATAAATAATTTTGTCACGGGGAAAGAAGGATAGTGCTAGGTGGAAAAGATGCTATACTGCCCAATATACACCGTGATACCTTCAGTGAATAATAATAAGCATGGAAAACAATGACATTCACTTTTAATTTATAAATTAAAGTTGTTTTTT
>CM052438.1:62346243-62361692 GCA_028533085.1 Varecia variegata
CATGTGTCAGGTTTATGCTGAAACAAACCGTAAGAATGGTACACAGTTGCAGCAAGACGCTACCACTGGAGTCATTGGAAAAGCTGCAGCAACCACAGAGTGTTTCAGTGACCTGAGGACTGCAGTGTGACCACAACCCACCATGGGTAGAGCAGGCGGAGGGGCAAGTAGAAGACTAGAATTATGTCCCTTCACAAAGGGAGTGTTGTTGGAGTCTGAGTATATTCAGTAGGTTACTGGTAAGCCTTTTCTTTCAAGGATTTTAAGCACTCAAATGCCACAATCAAGATCTATGTTTGAGAAGTGTGTGTGTGTGTATGTGTGTGTGTGTGTGTGTGTGTGTGTGTAAGGTAGAAGATGAATTGAAAAGAAAAGAAACCAAAAGTAGAGCCCCCAGTCTGAAAGCTACTGCAGTAGTACAGGATTTAGAAAACTAAAAATAAATAAAAAGGCCTGAAATAGGGCTAGGATGACAGGAATGGAGAAAAGAGAACAGACAAGAGAGGCATTGTGGAGGTAGAGAGGACAGGGATTGGTGATAAAATGGAAGCAGAAGGGGACTGAGGGGACATTTGCAAGGTGACTACTCATGCTGTGATGATGTAATTAGCACCAACCTTGGATGTTGATCATCACAGTGTATACGAATGGAAAAAATCTGACACATCACTAATCTGCTCCCCTTTAACAAGTGACAACATGCCACCTGGACTCCTAGCTCACCATAGCTACAAGGAGCCCTCAGAACCCCGGAGGACACGGCATTTCTCTCCATGTGCCACTGCGTCTACATTAAGCTCAAGGTCTGAAGAGCAGTGGCATGGGTAATTGGAAATGGCAAATTTTTTAAATATTGGGTTTAGAATATAGGCATGGTTTTTAAAGAAGCACATTTGACTCCCCCCGCCCCCGAAAAGGAATTCATTTTATTACATTTATTAGTTTTATCATTGCTGCTGCAGCAGCTGTTTTATTAAGTGACAAGTGAAGAAGACATCTCGGCTCTTTCCTGAGCCTCAGGCCATCTCTCATTCAAGAGGTGACCTCAGCTGGGCCAGGCAGAAAGAGGCTGATGGATAGGAGTGGCAGTTAGTTGTCACTCCACAGAGAAGCCACACATGACCAGGAATCCCAGGCCTGCCACACGGGCTCCTCAGACAAAGGCAATCAGTCCTCTAAGCAAAGTGTCTGTGTATTTTCTGACCATTGATTTGTGTAGGCTGCATCTCACTTCTCATGTCCCTCTCGAATATTTACAATGGCAATGTTCATTGACAAACTGATTTCAGAGCTGGCATATCTTTTGAAAGCATAGTATCTACCATTACTTGGAAATTCTACTACAATCCACTGAAGACTTAAAATAGAACAGGGTAAATATATAGCTACATTCTTCTTAAAGACTGAAGTTGATTTTAGCAGAACAAAACTGTTTTACAGAAAGTTTTAAAATAACAATACTTTGCATAGAGAGAAGTCTGAAAAAAACTTGATGTGCATTGGCTAACAATGTAATGTTCTGCCCCCAGAACTACTTAAACAGTGCTATGAATTTGGGCTTCTACCCTAGCCTCTCTGATTATCTTTATAGAATCTGCAAGTATACCTTTTTTCTCTGCAATTACAAGTGGTCTTTCCAATTTTTAAAAAGGCAGTCCTTTTTTTTTCCCTAAATCATGAACTATTAGCTTATCAGACATTGCAAAGAAAATGATGCCATCTTCCCATTTTCTCTTCTTGATAAATTATAGGCTGGGCTATAGACCACAATTACACTCTTAACTATCATGTAGAAAAGTCTGTTAGGAAAAACAAAATTATTCTGAGGATTTTATGTGCCTTTCCTCTGCTTTTGACTCTGTAGACAGAATTCAGTTGAGGCTTCGTTCTTGAGTTCAAAGTAAAATTCAGGATATTCAATAATATTGCTACTGAACTTTAATCTATCTGAGTATGTTGATCATTAGAAATAGTCTTTTGATAGTTTATATAAATGGTCTTCAAACTTTCTTATCTAATCTTTACCAGTAAACATGATTTTTACTTTTAAATTCTCTCCGTGTGCTATTATTTTAACACATACTTTAGAAAAATTATGCAAAACTAGAAATTTCAAAAAGAAAAGCTAAAAATGAAACAAATCAAACAAAAATGAAACAAAAATGAAACTTTTTAAATCATTTTAATTGTATTTATTAATGATACAATATCATTTTATTAACAATAAAATATATTTTGCTTTAATATTAAAGTATATACTTTATAAGACAAATATGATGAATTATGTTTCATTATTGTTGAAAACCTTGTTTAACACTTTGCACCATTGTGATTGTGTCTGTTTACCAATGAGATTTATTTCTTTGTTTTTAATGGCTGTCAGAGTTGTAAAAGATCCCTCACATAGACGTGCATATTCCAATGGGAGCAGCATATCAAAGGCTGCATTTTCTAAATTATGACACTCTGTTTCAATCCATCTATCAGTTACATAAAGGCTTTTTAATAAAATTATATTCACAGATTTCTTTCTTCCCTGAAGTCTTGAGTAGGTAGGAATTTTGAGGACGCAGACCTAGACTGATTTGACCTATTCTATCTTTTTCCATCCAGCAGCCACAGGTATTCTTTTAAAGAAGGTCCTATTTTCAGGACCTTTCTATAATCACCCATACTTGATTATAGAAAATAGTTGCTTCTGTAATTTGGATCTCTCATGGAACATAGTTTTCGCTGGGGCAATGCACTTCTTTCCACTAAAACTGCTTTCCGTCTGGCCTTTGTACACAGAGCACTTTGGAGTTGGCATTTGTGCACAGCTGCATTTCCAAACTGCCTCCTCCCTCCCCGGCTTTGCTGCCAAAAAACAATAAGCATGGTCCCCTCAGCTGTTAGTGTCTCCGCTTTGTCTGGGAGTGCCAGTGGAGACCCGCCATCCCTCGGACAGGCGCCAGTCCTGGGTCCCCTGGCTTGGCTGGGCTAGATCAGTGGAATCCTCAAACCCAAGCTGTGATTCACAGGTCATTCTGGGGTGGCTTCTCCACTCTGGAGGGTGGCTTTGTTTTAGATTAAGTCTGGCCGGGGAAGAAGAGTTCCTTGGTTGCTTTTGGAGTATACACTAAAATGTGACCTCTTCCATGACTTCTTTCCCTTCTGTTTTCTCTTTCCCTTGCAAGCACAGCTCTCTCCTAAAAAGCGATGAAACGCTCTCCCCCACACCATCCACCCCCTCCCACTCTTCTGCTTGTCCCTATCCCACACTGGCGGGTATGGGAGGATGGCACCGACTGTGTCCGAGAACTTCCTTAGCGCTGAAGCAATGCTCATGCAGGGCACCTAGCGCTGAGCTTCACTAATCGCTTTAAAGCTGAAGCCAGCTCTGGCACCCAGCGAGCGAAGCAGAGCTCTTCTGAAGTTGCTCTCAACTGTGGCCAGAGCCGCCACAGCAAGCTGGGACCAGGAGAACTGCCTGGGGCACGAATCTAACTTTAGACGGTTTGTGAGAACAAGGAGAACTCGGCCTCTAGATCCAAGGGAGAACTACCCAACTGACCCCGGCCAGTTAATCCCCTGGACGGCTCCACGAACACGGAGCAGCATCTGCACCCTCCTGCTACAGACTCTCTGCCCCATATTTTAAATGCTGGAGGTGCAAATGTTGAAGGGGCCAGGAGATGTGTGCGGTCAAGGACTCAACATGAAAGTCCACAATCCTTCCACCTGACCCAAACCCTTGCAGCATTACGGGAAGCAAACGAAATTGGCTTTTCTCTGGTCCTGGGGCAGTATAAATAAACTGCCCAAGAAAAAACTTAGTGCACTTGTTCCTTTGCTCTTTTGCTGAGACAAGGATTGCTAAGACAAGAATTTGCCTTTGCCAATGAGAGAATATTCTCTTCTATCTGTAGCTAGGTCACTTATTTTATCAATAAAATGTGTTAATAGTTGATAAGGAATCCTATAAAAATAAAACCATAGAAAGCCAAAATATAGAGTAAGAGGCTCTGTTGTCACAAGATAGGTATGCTTTAAATAGATAGATGACCCCGACTATCTGATATCTGTTGGAAAGAAGAGCTAGGGATCTATTTTAATACCAAAGTCACCATTTTTGTCAGATGATCCCTAACTTTTAGGGAGCATAAAGATATTCATTCTACACAACATGTTAAAATTATTCAGTTTTCCTAGAAATAGTTCTTAATGCCAGTTTATTTTAGAAGAAGGTACACACCAAGAAGAGATACAAGCAATAAAAGTTCTTTGAAGCTTTACTGATTTTTTTTTTTACATCAGAAGTAAATATATTGCCACAGTCACTTTAAGATTTTTCAAATATAAAATTATCCACACCATCAACCATGGAGTTTGGGTTGCTTCGATTGCCTTTCTTTTGGGCACTGCAGCAGGCTCTAATTTCTGAAGAAAATCCTGGCGGTTTCCAAGGATGTCCCTCATCCTACCTCCTTGTGCATGGGAGGCAGCTTCTGTCCAGCATGTGGGGGGCACAGGTCATGGGCCCAGCCCCTCGCCTGCCCCCAAAAGCACACGGCTGTGCCCTGAGGGCAGCCACCCTATAGTACTAGTCACTAGCACAGCCTGAAGCACTGCTGTGCCATACAAACCAAAATTGGGGTGAGAAACAGTATTTCTGGAATATTACTCAAAAGACATGTAAGCTATCCCTTTCTTTAGATTTTCTAAAACTCATTCTCTCCAGCAATCCAGACAAACATGGAGCTCTGTACCTGGACCATATTCTTTTGAGCTCCCTGGACCTGTTGTCACTAAATTACTATTGGGCTACATGGGGGACATTATGAACAAGAACCTGTCAAAGCTGCTCACTGTGTTTACTATGAGGATGTTGCTAATCACATTGCACTTGTTAATTACTTTGTACATGCTTTCGGGGAGATCCCATGAGAAATTTTCTTTTGAGTCTCTGTCAGCACTGAATGTGCTACCCTCAAGCAATTAATTAAAATTAATTTGTTTTAATTTTATGGCCACCTTAAAGCAGGTACCTGCTTTCTTCTTTGAATGGACTGCTGGAAAACTGAGGGTCCATGTGATGAAGTTACCTTCTGTAATTTATGGCTTTAAATTTTTAAATATTTTTATTTCTAATTTTTATGTAATAACCTTCTCTTCTAGCTCCTTCGTATCCCTTCTACACTCATTTTTATTTTTTCCTGCATTCCTCTTCCACTCAATTCCAACTAATTTTTAACTCATTTTCATCAATTTACATAAGATATGTAAAACCTTTATAATAAGGAAATAAATAAATAAAGACTATAATATCTGGTACTTTCTTTTTTTTTTTTTTTTTTTTTTTTTTGAGACAGAGTCTCGCTTTGTTGCCCGGGCTAGAGTGAGTGCCATGGCGTCAGCCTAGCTCACAGCAACCTCAAACTCCTGGGCTCAAGCAATCCTACTGTGTCAGCCTCCCGAGTAGCTGGGACTACAGGCATGCGCCACCATGCCCGGCTAATTTTTTCTATATATATTTTTAGCTGGCCAGATAATTTCTTTCTATTTTTAGTAGAGACAGGGTCTCGCTCTTGCTCAGGCTGGTCTCGAACTCCTGACCTCGAGCGATCCACCCGCCTCGGCCTCCCAGAGTGCTAGGATTACAGGCGTGAGCCACCGCACCCGGCCAATATCTGGTACTTTCAATTAAGTATTTCTCAGAGACAAATAAAATTCGCTCATCTCCTAAATTGGTATACCAAGAAATAGAATAGAATTATAAATTTTATAAAATAGAAGCAATTATATAGAATATTGCTCTGTAAAAATCCACTAATTAATAATGCACCATTTCATAAAATATTGAAAGCAGAGCCCCAAAGCCAAGGCCAGGGGCAGAGAAAGAAGAAGTCAATGGTTTAGGAAGTCACTTATAAGAGAAAACACTACATATTTTCTCCAGAGCTGCAAATAAGTGATAATTCCCATCTACATTGGGTTGTATAGTGACCCCTAAAAGATATGTCCCAGCAGAACCTCAGACTGTGACCCTATTTGGAATTTTGGTATTTTCAAATGTAATTAAGGTAACATTCTAGAGATGAGATCATTCTGAATTAGGATGATCCCTAAATCCAATGATAACCATCTTTATGAATGACATAGAAGGAGACACAGAGACACACAGATGAGAAAGGAATAAGAGTTTGTGAAGGGAATAACAAGGCAGAACTAGGGCAGAAATTGGAAGGCCACAAGCCAAAGGCTGCCAAGGATTACCAGCGACCACCAGAAACTAGGGAAGAGGCGTGGAACAGAGACTCCTGCAGAGCCTCCAGAAGGAACCAAACCTGGTAATATCTCTATTTTGGGCTTCTGGCCTCCAGAACTGTGAGAGAATTAATTTCTGTTGTTGTAAGCCACCTATTTTTGTGGTGATTTGTTATGCAGCCCTGGGAAACTAATGCATCATCTTAGGTCAAAATTCAAATTCACATTAATTAATGTTTTATTAATAGGTTTTAGAACCTTTCTCTATGAGTTTAATTCCTGGTTAAAGTGGTTTTTTAAATGTAAAACTTCTGTGACTGAATTTGAAAAAATATCCCAAGCACAAATCAGTAACTATTTGTCACATTAAATTGAAGGTGTTTGTACTTTAAAAATTTTAACTTCCAGAATTTTTTTTTTTTTTTTTTTTTTTTTTGAGACAGAGTTTCGCTCTGTTGCCCTGGCTAGAGTGCTGTGGCATCATCATAGCTCACAGCAACCTCAAACTCCTGGGCTCACGTGATCCTCCTGCTTTAACCTCCTGAGTAGAGTAGCTAGGACTACAGGTGCACGCCACCACACCTGGCTAATTTTTCTATTTTTAGTAGAGATGGGGGTCTCACTCTTGCTCAGGCTGGTCTCGAACTCCTGACCTCAAGTGATCCTCCTGCCTTGGCCTCCTAGGGTGCTAGGATTACAAGTGTGAGCCACCTCGCCCAGCCTTAACTTCCAGAATTTTACACACTTAAAAGACAATTCACCATCACATATTTATATGTGGTTAATAGACAATGGTATAATATCTAAAAGTTTGAAAAGGCAACTAAATAAAATTCATGTGAACATGATTTTTATCATCAGGTTGTGTCAGTCAAACATTATGGAACTCCTCAAAGTATAGTCATCAACATTCTGTATATATCATTGAAAGTAGATCTTTTGGATAAACATTTTTAAAACATGGCAAGCAAAGATGATAATGAGCTATCACAGAGCTGCCAGGAAATGAGGAAAGGGTGAGAGATAAAATATTAAGATTAAAGAACTCATAACAAATAACAATATAAGACGAACCTGAATGAGTATTAGACAGTGATGAATGAGAAGTTTATATAATTGTTCAGGAAGAACTTGTTTATTCTATTAGAATAAAATAGAAGTAATTTCATAAAAGTAATAAGTGAAAAAACTTGAAAATAAAATGTTAGGTTTAGTTTAAAATGTGAGGGTAAAATAATCTGGGTGTTCTTTGCATTCTGTTCATATTACCTTGCTCATGTAAAGAAAAAAATATTCAAGTCTGTAGAAATTAGTTTGCAATACCTAATTTCGCCAGAAGATGGTAGAATAGGGTCAAAATACAAGAAAAAGTGCTAGTTTCTATTTTTCTCTCAGGAGTTCCCAGCATGCTAAATGATATGTCTAATCTGTAGAATTGTCAAAATCTTTTTATTCAGAAGTAAAATTTTATAAAAATAATACAATTGGTTGGTTGGTTGATTTGCTTGTTATTCTGTTTTTATTGACATAGAAAAAGGAGAGTAGAGAGAATTCCACCCTGGGACATAAATTATGACAAAGAAGTTCCTTGTCACATCGAATCAACATAACAAGAAATTAAGCCTGTGAAAGAATTATGAATTCATGAGAGAAACAGTTAAAAACAAACAGAGTTGATTTGTAAGAACTTTACAAATGGGGAGAAAATAACTAATTAGCCAACCACAACCTTCTATTTAAAACCTTAAGGTTGAGGGGACAGTCAGCAAGGTCTAGCTCCAGGGTGTACTCAGCGGGAAAGAGAAGGATTTTTTCTGCTAATGAAAACTCCCAGTTACATCCTGTGCCCTTCCCTTGTCATCACCCTCCCTTGCCCAGCTCATTCACCCGGCTTCTACAAATCGTCAAGTGATTTAGAAGATCTTCAAAGGGAACTTTAGCTGCTGAGCAGGAGGAACAGATGGGGAAAGAGGATGCAGAGAACAGTCCACAATTCACTTTCAAACACTGAGTGCCTGCTAGATGCAGGGTACCAGGTTCTGGGGTTTCAAAAATAAGTAAGACCTGGTCCTGCCCTTGAGAACTGAAAAAACGTAGGCTTTAAGAGCCACTGTCTCTCTCTCCCTCCTTCCATCCTGTAGGCTGTCTCACTAATGGCCCCCCAGTTACCATGGAAACAAGCACTCTGCCGAGCCCTCTCCAGAGGCTCTGACACCTTCTTGTCTCTCTCTTCCTGGGTTCCTGACCCTGGGTTGTCTGCTCCCTTCCTCTGAGTTTCTCCTGGTCCCTTCTTCTCCACACAGCCTCCCTGAATCCCAAACTCCCTGCCTTTGCTCATCCCCGAGACTAGACCATCTTCTTAGCCCAGCCCCACTTTTTCCAGACTCGCTCCTTTCCCTGCATTTAATATCCTTTGTTGTCCTAGCAATAACCTAGTCCTGCCCTTGGCCTTGAGGTTGCCTGCAGGGTGAGCTTGTCAAGGCTGGCTGCGTAGAAAAGCACCTCAAGGCAGCCTACACAGGTGAAGGTGAAAGTCAATTATCCATGGAAACTACAAATGTTCATACTATAACATTGTAAAATACTGTATCGCATTGTTTCTTTATGGCAGTATAGACAAAATCTAAGTCATCAGAACCTGCTTTCTGTATTCTTATTTCTTAGAAATGATCCAACATAGAGGTTAAGGGATGAGTTCTGAGTTTCTGATTCCAGATCTACTATTTATTAATACCTGCTGATGACATTGGATAAGTCACTTCACATCTCTGAGCCTCAGTTTCCTCATATGTAAAACCACACTGAGAATAATACCTCATAGGTTTGTTATGAGGAGCAAATGAAATAACATATGCTAAGGTCTTAGCATGGTAATTGGCACAGAGTAAGTGCTCAAAAATGTTATGGTAAAATCACATGGCTGCATGTTAAAGCTGTTTTCTAATCATTTAAGAAATCTAAAAAAGTATTAGCATTACCAATTTGTGTTGCTTTTTTTATTCTGAAAATATAAAGTGGCAAATACATAAAATATCCAATTAAAAAGAACCAGTTTTCACATCTGGCTAGTTAATCCCCAGTTCCTCTAGGGCTGCCTATTCAAGCTTTTCCTTTTTCGGTTATTTCCCATTAGGCACCAGCTTTTCTTTGTTTGTTTGTTTGATAGGGTCTCACTCTGTCACCCAGGTGCAGTGGCATCATCATAGCTCACTGCAACCTCGAACGCCTGGGCTCCAGATATCCTCCTGCCTCAGCCTCCCAAAGTGCTGGGATTACAGGCATGTGCCACCACACTCCCCCCCTCCTGCATTTCTACTTGGATTTTCTTTTTATTACAGACTTGAAGTAAATACATCAATTTCAAAATTTTTGAGGTAGAAATAGGTGTAAAATGAAAAGTAAGCCTTTCCCTCCCACTCCAGACTTCTTATTCTTTTTTTCCAGAAATAATCACTGACTTAATCAAATTCTTACCCATCTTTGGATCTTTTGAACATATTTTTTTTCACACAAAGAAGATCATACTATGATACTCCTCTGCATCTTGCTTTTCTATTTAACACAATAACATATCATATAACATAACATATAGATCTACTGCATCATTTTTAATGCCTGCATAGTGGATCTTTGCTTAGATATAAAACACTTTTAGGGATCCCCCCTACTGATAGACATTTATTTGTGATTCTTATTTATATAAATAACAATTTTTTTTTACTTTTTTATGTTTTTAAATAACAATATTTTATGCACTTTTGCACATACATATTTGCACACTCTGGCAAGAATATGTGTAGGACAAATTTCTAGAAATGACACTATTATGTCAAAGGTCAATACATTTTTGAGTAGATATTGCTGCTAAACTGTCCCCCCCATGAGGTGGCACCAGATTGTACTCCTCTCTCAGCAGTACATGAGAGTATCTGCTTGTCTGCAACTTTCCACCGTATCTATTATCCAAATTTTAAATTGTTTCAATCCAATAGGTAAAAAAATACTGTTTTTTAAAATTTTCATTTTCTTTGTCATTTTAATTTTTATTTTGTAAATTATGAATGAAACTGAGCATTTTTCACATACTTTTTAGCCATCTGTATTTTTATGAACCACCTGTCAAAACAGTTGCTCATTTTTCTATATTTTTCTTATGAATTTTAAGTATTCTGTCTATATTAAAGGAAATAGCCTGCGGTCTGTCATGTATCACATGATGTAGCAGTACAATTTAAAAAGGAAATAGGCAGGGCACAGTGGCTCACACCCATAATCCCAGCATCATAGGAGGCCAAGATGGGAAGATTGCTTGAGGCCAAGAGATCAAGACCAGCCTGGGCAACATAGCAAGATCTCATCTCTACAAAAAAATGAAAAAAAAATTAGCTTGAGATGGTGGCATGCACCTGTAGTCTCAAGTACTCAAGAAGATAAAGTGAGAAGATTTTTTGAGCCCAGGAGATGAAGATTGCAATGAGTTATGTTTGGGCCTCTATATTCCAGCCTGGGTGACAGAGTGACACACAAAAAACTTTTGTGTCACTAATTACACATTCATATCTATATATCATATATATAGCTGTTTCATATATATATAGACTAAAAGAGAAAAATAAAATGAAAAAATTATGACTGATTTTATAGTTATAGTAAATGTCACTCTAGAATTTTATTATTGTATTTAATGAAATAAATAAAGCATTATCAACTAATGAATCATTTATTTACTATATTTATCCATTCATATGAGTGACCCACAGATACAATTTTTTTTTTTTTTTTTGAGACAGAGTCTCGCTTTGTTGCCTGGGCTAGAGTGAGTGCCGTGGCATCAGCCTAGCTCACAGCAAACTCAAACTCCTGGGCTTAAGTCATCCTTCTGCCTCAGCCTCCCAAGTAGCTGGGACTACAGGCATGTGCCACCATGCCTGGCTAATTTTTTCTATATATATGTTTTTGGTTGGCCAGATAATTTCTTTCTATTTTTAGTAGAGACGGGGTCTCGCTCTTGCTCAGGCTGGTCTCGAACTCCTGACCTCGAGCGATCACCCGCCTTGGCCTCCCAGAGTGCTAGGATTACAGGCGTGAGCCACCACACCCGGCCAACACAGATAAAATTAATAATATTTTAGCCTGTATATCAGTTTACAAAAATTTACTGTGCTAGGGATCAGGTTATATGTGCTTTGCTTGGAGAACTGAGTTTTGGAACTTACCTCTTTTAATGCACTATGTCTAACAATTTCATGGTAAGTATTTACAGTTATCAAGATATTTGATTAAATAATTCTAGAAAAGACTAATGCTTACCAAAAAGAGTTGATAGTAGCAAAATGAAGCAAGATGATCACACACTCTTTTGTAAACACTGGTAGGTGGTAAATGCTAACACTAGAAAAAAAATTACTATTATCTGATTCTGCAAAATCCTCATTTTCCAGTGAATAATGCCTCATTTAGACTATACTTTTCTCATGGACAGAAACGATATCTTAAGGTTCTTCATATGCCCTATAGTTAACAATTTTCCATAAATATTTACAGACTGAATGTGAAATTAACAGACACTTTGTAACTATCTTGAGTGTTACTAGTTAACACTGTGTACTGGACCTTAAATATAAATCAGTAATTTCAGGATAAGTACATTTATTCCCCATATCTAACTATGCCTCCTACATCTCTGATTCATTATTCTTTCAATTCACACCCCTTATTCCTAAAGTATCATGTTTTATTTAATTCATTCAATACCTAAGAGATTTTCTTTAACTACTGTTTCTGGTTATCTAAATGTAACTAATACTTACTATACTATTAATCTTTTGCAGCAATATAGTCTAGGGAAATGAATATAGGTACAGGAAAAATTATAGATCAAAAAATGTTACAAGTGAAAGAGTCAACATTATTCAACAATACTACATGTCCTTGGAGATTTAGGGCGCCATAATCATGATGAAATGGTCTCTACAACCTAATGCTACTAACGAAGTTAAGGGATCTGGCTTCGAATCGGGTAAAATGGTTTTGAGGTCATCCGCTTACAAAGGTACAGATAGTGGTGATTCTGTTATCCTTAAGTTTCTCTTGCTCCATATATGCCTTGATCTGTGAGAATAACATGATTTAGAAGACTGTGCAGATCCGGGACTCTGAGAGTGAGAAGATGCCCTCCGCATGAGGTTTTGGGAAATGGCTCTCTGAAGATTCTTCATAGAAGACCCGGCAGCCGTGGTGACCACCCAGGGATGCTCCAGGGCCTGGTCAGCTGACATGCGATGACTAGCCTCCAAAATTAGTAGTTTGTCTATGAAGTCCTTTGCCAAGTGGGAAATACTTGGCCAAGGCTGAGAAGAAAAACAAATAAATAAAGTTGAATAAAATAAAAATAAACACACAAAGAATCATATTCTTAGTATGATTAATTAATTAATAGATTAATTCCTATCAAATCCAAAAAATGTTTTCAAATAAGTAATTTGAATGTTGTGTCATGAAATACACAGAGAACCTAAAAATCCACTTTTGAGAGAAGCAAAAAAAAAAAAAAAAACGCTTTAGGAAAAGAAAAGGCAAATACAGACACAGAAATTCTCCATCGAACTCTCTGTCCAATGAAGGAGAATTCCTTTCCAGAAATCCGTCCAGTCTGCTGTCATCCCCACATCACATTTACAGGAGCTAGACAAGGCAAAGCAGCAGTTTCTGATGAACTACATCAGTATCAGGTTAGTGTTCAGCACACTGTGGTCATCTCGCTGAGTCCCTGTGACTTTGAGAGTGAGAGAGTGGAAGTTGAAAGTGGAATAGATTCAGAAATCATCTTTTCTCTCCCTTTGAAAACTTACTGCGGACTTAGGATGCCTGCATCTCCGCAGCCTGGAGAGAGAAGGGGAAGGACAGCGAGGGCACGTGAGTGAGGGACACTTGCTCCACAGTGGGTTTCCTCAAACACACAGGGCCCAGCCGCACCCCACCAGTCGACTACAAATGGGGTTCAGCATGTAACAGAGCTTGGACACAGTACAATACGCACAGCTAAGTATTTGATGTTTCAGGAACTTATTCTGGCAATAGTTACAGCAGTTGCACATACTTTAAGTACAATAGCTATAATTCACAGTGGCATTTGTGAGTATGAGGTTGTTGCTTTATACTCACACTTGTTTTCTGCGTTACCTACTGAGAAAGAAAAAAAGCTTCTTACCTGAGGAATTCTAGTCCCTTTAAATTATCCAGCAGAGCAGCATAGAAGTGCAAGAGCAGTCACATCTCGATCCCTCCTTGAGCTAAATAATTAGCTCTCTATGTGGGCTCTAGACCAACTGACACCAAACAGCCATAAAATGCCATACCCTGGACACCATAACTCATACGCTGCTGTAGTTCAACAAGATATAGCCCATCACGAACCCATGTTATTTCTGTAAAGCAGTAAGAATTCCTGTCAAACAACTTTCTATCAGCCCATTCCGTGTTCCTTTTTGCCTTTAAAAACCTGCCTTGTAACAAAGGCCAAATGGAGCACTTCCCAATGCAAACTTGGAAGCGTTTCCCTGGCAGCTCTCCTCACTTTGGCTCAAGTAAACTCTTTAAAATTATATTTTGTGCCTCAGCTTCTTCCTTTGGGTCAACACTACCAACATGTAGCATATACCTAGAAAAAACTAGCTTTGTAACTCTTGTCCTCTACAAAGGAGAAATAGTGAAAAAATTGCCCATGCATTTGCTGTATCTTAAACACAATTTCTGATTGATGTGGTGTTTTTTTTTTTAATGTTATCTCCCAGGAAAGATAAGGGAATCCTTAACACCTACTGTCTTTGCCCTTGTATAAGGAAAAATCAGAGTTCGTACAGACATCACATTCTTCAATCTCACCCCAGAATTTTTTTTTTTTTTTTTTTTTTTTTTTTTGTAGAGGTGGGGTTTTGCTAGCTATGTTGCCCAGGCTGGATTTGAACTCCCGGGCTCAATCAACCCTCCTGCCTCAGCCTCCTAAGTAGCTGAGACCATAGATATGTACCACCACACCCAAATTAATCCAGAATTTGCATAAAAAGAAACCAGCAAAAGAACTACACTTCTGGGCCCCAGCGTGATCGCGGGGCAGGTAACCAGATGAGCTGGAGAGGAGCTGCGCCGGGGCGCAGAGCTGAGGCCAGAGTTTGTCCGAAGACCTGGTACAGGCGATTCCTTCCTGCGGAGAGGAACCATTGCCATGGGACCGAGAGCGCTGACCCGGCGGCGACGGTGGCCCCGGGATCGTGACTGATCTACCCTCTCGCGAAGACCCTCTCCTGAGGCTTCGCGGCGCGGCTGCTTCCTGAACTGGCCTGCCCGCCCTCCTGCGGGGAGAGTTTTCCGTGGACACAGCCTAGCAGAAAGCTGCAGCCCTGATGCCTCGCTGACTGCTGATCCACCGCCTTGATGACAGCACCCCCGCGTGCCTTCCCGATTCGGTTCCGGCAGCCCTCAGTCAGCGGCCTGTCACAGATCACCGGGAGCCTGTACATCAGCAATGGTGCGGCCGCCAACAACAAGCTCATGCTGTCCAGCACCCAGATCACCACAGTCATCAACGTCTCTGTGGAAGTGGCGAACACCTTATACGAGGATATCCAGTATGTGCACGTGCCTGTGGCTGACACGCCCATCTCGCGTCTTTACGATTTCTTTGACCCGATCTCCGACCACATTCACAGTGTGGAAATGAAGCAGGGCCGCACGCTGCTGCACTGCGCCGCTGGCGTGAGCCGCTCGGCCGCCCTGTGCCTTGCCTACCTCATGAAATACCATGCCACGTCCCTCCTAGATGCCCACACGTGGACCAAGTCATGCCAGCCCATCATCCAGCCAAACAACGGCTTTTGGGAGCAGCTCATCCACTACGAGTTCCAACTGTTTGGCAAGAACACCGTGCACATGGTCAACTCCCCAATGGGAATGATACCTGACATCTATGAGAAGGAAGTCCGTTCGATGATTCCCCTGTGAGCCATCTTACTAGTCCCCGCATTGGGGACAGAGGTACAGATCTGTTGTTGATCATATGCCAAGATCCAAACTTGAACATTCTACTTTGGTTGATACAGAAAAACACAGATGATGCCTTCTATGAGGGCAAGAAAAAACAGTTGTTATAGCTTTTAACCTTATAATCCATATCTTTGCCAGTCATGGTGGCTCACGCCTGTAAT
>CM052438.1:62362192-62380525 GCA_028533085.1 Varecia variegata
CACAGCATGCAGGTAAGCTGAGGTTTGCACAGGAACTCTGGAAAGCTAAATGAAAAACTGTCATGCCATGACTGCTTATAAATGACTTTTGAAACAGGGGACTGAGAACAGAGAGGAGACATTTTGAAGGATATTAAATTTTGAAGAACATTAAATTTTGCCACCTGAAGGGTTGACAATGTTATTCTGTTTTATCTTCATTTTTCTTTTTCTGTAATTACTCTACTAAGAGAAGAACTGTCATGATGGCAGACCTGAAAGTGTCAATCTTATCTTGTAGAGTACATATTGCTAACTCAATGTACAGATATGCAAAAAGAAGTTTCTAGATGTCAAGATAAATATTGTCCATTTATCTACCTTGGAAGCAGAAGAGCCAGGATATACATCTAGTTCTGTGTTATCGAAGCCATGCTTTCAATGTATAGGCATAAGTCAAAGGTATTGCAGGTTCGGTTCCAGACCACTGCAATAAAGCAAATATCACAATAAGGCAAGTCACATGAATTTGTTGGTTTCCCAGTGCATATAAAAGTTATATTTATACTATACTATAGTCTACTAAGTGTGCAATAGCGTAATGTCTAAATATCAATGTATATACCTTAATTTAAAAATATTTTATTGCTAAAAGACTCATTTGAGTCTTCCGTGAGTCCTAATCTTTTTGCTGGTGGAAGGTGTTAATGGCAGCTGACTGATCAGGCTGGTGGTTGCTGAAGGTTGGGGGGACTGTGGCAATTTCTTAAAATACGACAATGAAGTTTGCTGCATTGATCGACTCTTCCTTTCACAACAGATTTCTCTGTAGCATGCAATGCTGCTTGATAGCATTTTACTTCTTTCAAAATTGGACTCAGTCCTCTCAAAACATGCCACTGCTTTATCAACTAAGCTTATGTAATATTCTAAATTTTTTGTTGTCATTTCAGCAATGTTCACAGTAACTTCACCAGTAGTAGATTCCATCTTAGGAAACCCACTTTTTCCCCACCATATTCACTGCAAGAATTAAAAAAAAAAAAGAAACCACTTTCTTTGCTGATCCATAAGAAGGAACTCCTTATCCATTCAGGTTTTATCATGAGCTTGCAGTAATTCAATCAATTTTTCAGGCTTTACTTTTAATTCTAGTTCTCTTGCGATTTCTACCATATCTGCAGTTGCTTCCTCCACTGAAGACTTGAATCCCTCAAAGTCATCCCTGAGAATTGGAATCTTTTTCCAAACTCCAGTTAATGTTGATATTTTTACCTCTTCCCATAAATCAAGAATGTTCTTAAGCATCTAGAAGGGTGAATCCTTACCAGAAAGCTTTCAATTTACTTTACCTAGTTCTATCAGAGGAATCACTATGTACAGCAGCTATAGACTTATGAAATGTATTTCTTAACTAAGAAGACTTGAAAATCAAAATTATTCCTTGATCCATAGGCTGCAAAATGAACGTTGTGTTAATAGGCATGAAAACAACATTAATCTCCTTGTAGATCTCCATCAGAGTTCTTGCATGATGACTTACATTGTCAATGAGCAGTAATATTTTGAAAGGAATCTTTTTTTTCTGAGCAGTAGGTCTTAACAGTGAGCCTAAAATATTCAGGAAGCCATGCTCTAAACAATATGCTGTCATCCAGGCTTTGTTTTCCATTGATAGAGCATAGGCAGAGTAGATGCAGCATCATTCTTAAGGGCCCTGGGATTTTTGGAGTGAGAAATGAGCATTGGCTTCAACTTAAGTCACCAGCTGCATTAGTTCCTAGCAAAAAAGTGGGTCTGTCCTTTGAAGCATTGAAGCCAATGCCATGAAAGCCCTAGATGGCATCTTCTTCCAACATAAGGCTGTTTTGTCTCCACTGAAAATCTGTTGTTTAGAGCAGCCGCCTTCATCAGTGATCTTAGCTAGAACTTCTGGATAACTTGCTGCACCTTCTCCATCAACACTTGCTGCTTCCCCTTGCACCTTTATGTTATAGGGAGGGTGTCTTTCCTTAAACCTCATGAACCATCCTCTGCTAGCTCCCAACTTTCCTTCTGCAGCTTCCTCACCTCTCTCAGCCTTCATAGCATTTGAAGAAAGTTGGGAACTCTCTCTGGATTAGGCTTTGGCTTGAGGAAATGTTGTGGCTGGTTTCATCTTCTATCCAAACCACTAAAACTTTCTCTACATCACCAATAAAGCTCTTTTGCTTTCTTATCATTCATGTATTTACTGCAGTAGCACTTTTCATTTCCTTCAAGAACTTTTCCTTTAAATTCACAACTTTGCTAACTGTTAGGCCTGGCTGTTGGCCTATCTCCGCTTTCAAAAGGCCTTCCTCACTAAGCTTAATCACGTCTGGCTTTTGATTTAAAGAGGTCATTGTAGGGTTATTAATTGGCCTAACTTCAATATTATTGTGTCTCAGGGTACAAATGAGCCCAAAGAGAGAGAGAGAGATGGGCAAATAGCTGGTCAGTGGAGCAGTCAGAATACATGCATTTATCGATTAAGTTCACTATCTTATATGTGCACGGATTATGGTGCCCCAAAACAATTATAATACAATGATAATATCAAAGATCACTGATCAGAGATCAGCATAACAGATATAATAATAACGAGAAAGTTTAAAGTATTGCAAGAATTACTAAAATGTGACACAGAGACGTGAAGTGAGCACATACTATTGGAAAAAATAGTATTAATAGATTGTTCATGCAAGAGTTGCCACAAACCTTGAATTTGTAAAATATGCAATATTTGTGAAGTGCCATAAAGCAAAGTGTGTCTATATAAACTCTACTTTTTATATGCCTGATTTAGAAACAAGTATGGTAGCCACAGTGGTAGACTGATGATCCCCTATATCTGTTCCACCATAAAGGCAGAGACATACCAGAAAAAATGTTAAAATAAACTTTTCCTGTACTTTAGAGACAGAAAATCTTGTAACAATCTGTGAGAATTTATGCTAAAAAAAACTTCTGAACCTCTACTAGAATTGTGGCACTTTTGGGTTTTTTTTTACTATCCTACTCCCATCCTCATTTCTTCAGCTCTGAAGTAGCCTTGAAAACCAGCAGCCCTGAAGTCATGATGGCTGTGAAAAATAGCAGTCTCTCAGCCACTAGACAGGAGCAAAGCAGGTACTTCCCCCAAAAATCCCATTTCTAGGGCATTATTCTTATTTGACATATCTCTTAGCTCTCAGCAAGAAGAAAGGAATAGCAGTCCCCAAGAAAGTCCCAAACCCAACAGGGAAAACAACATTAAGTCTTCAGGCTGGAGAATAATCCTCTTTACTCCATGTCCCACATCGTGGTCACGCTGGGATAGAGGTTGGGCCCCAAGGCCTCAGGCAGCCCCGCCCCTATGGCTGTGCTGGGCTCACTCCACCCAGCAGCTCTCTTGAGTTGGTGTCTCACATCTGTAGTCTCCCAGGCTGGAGTTGCATGTTGGTGGCCCTATAGTCCTTGGTTTCAGAGGCTGCTCCATTCCTACAGCTCTACTAGGCGTTGCCCTAGTGGGGGCTTTCTGAGGTGACTCCTCCCCTGCAACAAGTCTCTGGGGCTCTGGATTGTTTTATACATCCTTTGCCATCCAGGTGGAGTTATACAGCTCTGGCATTCTGCATGCCTGCAGAATTAGGACCATGTGGATGCCACCAAGGTTTGTGTCTTATACCTTTCAGAGCCGAGTGGCAGGTGAAGCCACCCCTAGGCCTGCTTGAGCCACAAGTAGGGCAGTGAGGGGACTGCAGCAATTCTGGGAGCAGAATCCTGAGGCCGTGCAGAGCACAGAGGCCCAGAGGAGCCTGTCTGGAAACCTTGCCCTCAAGGTCCTAGCTGGCCCCAAGATCTCTGAAATGTCTTTGGGGTCCTTCTCTCATTGTCTTGATGAAAAGAATCTGGCTTCCTTTTGTCCTTATTAAGCTCTTTAGCAATTTATTAATCTGTTTAGTCACCTGGCCACACCCTTAGTATTGTCTCATGAACAAGCTTTTTACATGGTCAGGCCAAGAGTTTTCCAAACCTGCTCATTCTGCCTCCCTTTTAATTATGAGTTCTGTATTTAAGTCATTTCTCTCCTTTCTCATTTTCTGTAAGCAGCTAATGGAAGCCATGAGACCTTGAACACTTTGTTGCTTCTATATTTCTTCTGTCAGGTAGCCTAGTTCATCCCTCTTAAGTTCTATTTTCCACAGAGTCCTAGGACACGGACACAATCCTGCCAAGTTCTTTGTAAATGTGTGACAAGGATGGCCTTGATCCCAGGTTCCAACGCCGTTTTCCTCATTTCCATCTGAGACCTCATCAGAATGGCCTTCACCATCCGTATTTTTACCAACATTCTGATCACAACCACTTATGATGATCCCTAAGGAGATTTCGGCGCTCCCCATAGCTCTTGTCTTCTGAGCCCTCACCAGAATTTCTGTTAATGCTTCATTCACAACTATTTTTAAAAAGCCAATAGGCTTTTTCTAGTGTTAAACAAAAATTATAGGGGGCCACTGTTTTGGACTAAACTCCTGCCCTAGGTCCCAACACCTGGCTAAAAATCAAGATGGAGTCATCCATGCTATAGTTCCACTCACCAAACTGAAACTAAGTTATTAACTGACCTTCTGAGAAATCAGGAGAGAGATAATAGCCAATTTTCCAAACAGGCCAGTTTCAATCCTCAGTCAGCAGGATAATGAAGTTCTCTCTGTTTTAATTCTTATAACAAAAAGTAACCCGATGTTAACCAATCAGTTATTTTTCAATTGTTCTGTCTCCCTGTCTCTGCCTTACAAGGACAGTAACTTTGAAAAGACCAATCCAGTTTTTGATCTCTGTTTCTTCTTTCCTCAGCTCTTTTCTGTCTATAAAACTAACCCACTCTGCTTAAGTCATGGGAATATTTATATTCTGTTTTCTAGAATGAAGTGTTGTACAATTCTAGAACTGTAATAAAAGCCAATTAAAATCTTTAAACCAAAAGTGTAATTTTGTCTTTTGACAATGGCCTCAGTCAAATTCTTGCAGCCTCTATGCATGACCTAGTTCCAAAGCTCCTTCCACATTTTCAGATACTGTATTATAGCAACAGCTTCACCTCTTGATCCCTATTTTCTGTCTTAGCCTATTTTCTGCTGCTGTAACAGAATATCTGAGACTCTGTAATGTATAAAGAACAGAGATTTATTTCTTGCGGTTCTAGCAGCTAGGAAGTCCAATATTGAGGGGCTGCATCTGGCAAGAGGCAGACGTGTCCTAATGTGGTGGAAGGCATCACATGGTGAGAGAACATGTGGGAGAGAGGAGACAGGGATAGATTTAACTTGAACCGTCAAGCCCTTTAATAATTGGTAATAATCCATTCATGAGAGTGGAGCCCTCATGACCTAAATACCTCCCATTAGGCCCCCCTCCCAACACTGTTGCATTGGGATTAAGTTTCCAACACATGCTTTTGGGGGAACTCACTTAGACCACAGCGTGGTTCTATACTTGGGATGAGCAGATAATACATATCTGACAGGTCCTGTGTGGGCCGTCCTCCAAACAGAAGGGATAAAAATTGGGCTCAGGGCACCACCAGTGTCGCTAAACAGAGTAGATTCCAAAATAATGCCACATTCTATCCAGGTTATCATTTGCTAAAGTATAATACTTAACTTTTGCCAAGAATCTGATAGGACAAATTAAATAGAAAGTAAGAATCCAGTTTAGGACCAAACAAATGAAGACCTGGATGAGATCAGGCCCCTCCCACAGTGGCAGTTATGTAACCAACTGAAATTTAAATCTCCAACCCAGGAAAAAGGAGGGCAGGGAAAGACTGAAAAGAAGAAACATCCTGAATATGATTAAATTTCAAAATTAAATGACTGAAAAGTAACTGAATTTATTTTTACTTAAAAATGATCAAACTAAGTTTTCTCCCTCAGGCAAAACAAGAAGCTAGAGACAAAAAACCAAAGTGAATTATACAGAAAATAAAGGAATGGACATTCAAGAAGCGTCTAGAGCAAGAATTCTATCCTCCACTGAAGTTCTCAAACTTTAACTCCAAGAGAATGTGGCAAGAATAGCTAACCTGAAATTCATCTGAGGA
Organism: Varecia variegata; assembly: GCA_028533085.1. Lineage (NCBI taxonomy): Eukaryota > Metazoa > Chordata > Mammalia > Primates > Lemuridae > Varecia > Varecia variegata. The sequence continues at coordinate 62,368,278 of CM052438.1, forward strand.
TATGCTGGCAGTCACTTAGTACCCATGTATCCTTTGCCAATTTACAGAGAATGAGTGAGGTATATAAACAAACCATTGCATATGTAAGACCTAATGAGGAAACCTGATAACTCATTATTTATTTATTTTAATAATTTACCAATTGGGCACAAAGGTTTATTTCTACAAACAGTGATTTTAAAATTGGAGATGATTCAACTATCTTGCCCCTGAACTTTGGAAACTGGTTAAATAATGTCCATTTTGATTTTCAAACTAATACGGGCAAAGAAACATTGTTTCAATACATTCTTTTACACTTCCTTAACTTTAATAAAAACTAGAGGCATGATGTTCTGTTTTGTTTCTGTCATTTATATATCACCTCAGTGGCCCTTTTGTGTAAGGAAATGATATAGGCTTGCTTTTAATATGGTTTATTCAACATTAAGCATTTTATTTCTGGTTCTGTTCAGTTTGAAACATTTATAACATACCAACTAGTGTTGTTTAGCCCTGCCTTATTTGTTTAGCTGATAGGTATAACATTAAAATATGCAGTGAATATTTTTATACATGTGAATAGAAAAATAGTGTAAATAATCAAATGTTAACTATAATTTGTAATCTTATACTTACACTTGGATCAAAAATTCACAATTGTTGATATGATGGCATGTACTTCAGACAAAGATTATATTTCTACAGAAAAAAATGAGGGGAAATTATTTGAAATTGAAAATATGGAAAACTTTTCCATTACTAGTTCTGTTGCATAACATGTTGTATAACATACAGGCAAACAAAAAAAACCTCACAAAATCATAAGGAAAAATGCCTGTCACACTTTTCCTTATAACTTAGTATTTAGTTATAATATAAATAGTAAGGAAAATCTCTAGATCCTTTATGAAAAACATATCAAATTAGACTGATTAAAAAAACCAACTATGAGAAAGACAAAAAAATAGACAATGGAAAGACTAAAGAAAAATGTTCAGAAAAGAAAGAGTTGAGAGAAAGAGAGATAAAGAAGAAAGGAAGGAAGGTGATCTAATTTATCTTTTTGCTATTAATTAAATTGTAAATCTCAGGAGTTCTTCCAAAGCAGGTTTTATATTGGCACATAATAATGTTTTGGGGGAAATAGCCAATTTATAAAAACCTCCGCTTGTAAAATGATACAGTTTGTTCAGTTCATATGAGGTGGTACTTATAACCAGACTTATAAATAGAAAAAATGGAAAGGAGAAAAAGCAAACTAATAAATGCACTTTTCAATTTTGAAATTGGTCTTGAAATTTTTTGTAACATTGGAAAATGGGGCAACAGTTTGGCTTCAATATCATCAGTGCTCTAAGTATTTGGTACAAGTATACTTTGGTGTAGCCATATTTGATGTAACCATACTTCATTGTATCAGTTAGGACTTCATGCAAACCAAGTTATAGGAAATGTGAGTGATTTTTTTAAAAATTAGAGTCATCTTTTTTTCTTGTCTGAGTGGAAGCCTGAGGTAGACTTCAGATCAGTGGCTTACCTTTGTCAAAGTCCCCTATGGTCACAGATGGCTGCTGGAGGTTTAGGCACAGCACCAGCAACCAGAACAAGAGGAAGAGGAGGGTGGTCATGATGTCTCACATGTTTCTTTTATCAGAAAATCAAGAAAATTCACAGAAATTCTCCAGCTTGAGGGGTAGGAAGAACTGTTGGGTCAGTCAACCAACAGCATCAGCAAGTTTTCAAGAGTTGTTTTTAATTGTTTATCCAAAGATCCTTATTACCAAATAAATGAAGGTCAAGAGTGCCATAACAAACTGTAAGGACCTTATTTCAAAAGAACTAAATATTCGAGGAACTAGGGTAACCTTTAGGTTATTACCTTTTATTATACCCAGTAGTAATATGCCAGTAGTACTTGGCATTTCACACCTTTTCTATGAGAACTTGCGTAGCCTCAGCATCTTTGTCTACCAGGAGTAGGTGCGTGGTCCAAGGGCATACACTGTTCGGTGACGTAGGAATGCTCTGTGTCACTTGATCAAGGAGATGAGCTGGGCTGGCAGATTCTTTTCTATAGGAATTAAAATTTAAAAACAGAAGCAGAAATGGTTATGGTCGTGAATGTGAAAGTGTTCCACACAGTTGAAACAAACTGTGGTAAATAATATTCATATGCAGGGAAAGCTATGAAGAAGCAGAACTTTAGAGAGTAAATTATGAGTACCTAGAAAGCATCATTTAAAATTTTTTCTACAGGGTTCAAGAATCAGTAAGTTAAAAAACAACAAGCCTAGTGAGTTGTTTACGTTAAAGTACTGGGAAAAGAATAGTGCAAAATTTGCTGAAATAGCTATTAATTTATTTAGACAGCTTTATTTTTTAATTATTTTTTTCTTTCTTTTTTTTCAGAGTATGATGGGGGTACAAACACTTTGGTTACATAAATTGCCTTTGCACCACCCGAGTAGGAGCTACAAGCGTGCCCATCCCCCAGACAGTGCACCCTGCACCCATTAGGTATGAATTTACCCATCCCTTTCTCCACCCTTCCACCTGCCCGACACCCGATGAATGTTACTTCCACATGTGCACATAAGTTTTGATCAATTAGTACCAATTTAATGGTGAGTACATGTTGTGTTTGTTTTTCCATTCTTGTGATACTTCACTTCGAAGAATGGGCTCCAGCTCCATCCAGGATAATATAAGAGGTAGTTCAACATTTTTTATGGCTGAGTAGTATTCCATGGTATACATATACCACATTTTATTAATCCACTCATATATTGATGGGCACTTGGGTTGTTTCCATATCTTTGCAATTGTGCTGCCATAAACATTTGAGTGTAGATGTCTTTTTTATAGACTGTCTTTTTTTCCTTTGGGTAGATGCCTAGTAGTTGGATTGCTGGATCAAACGGCAGTTCTACTTTTAGTTCTTCAAGGTCTCTCCCTACTACTTTCCATAGAAGTTGTACTAGTTTGCAGTCCCACCAACACAGTATGAGTGTTTCTATCTCTCTGCATCCATGCCAACATTTGTTGTTTTGGTAATTTTGATGAAAGCCATTCTCACTGGAGTTGAGTGACATCTCATTGTGGTTTTGATTTATATTTCCCTGATGATTAGAGACATTGAGCACTTTTTCATATGTTTGTTGTCCATTAGTCTATCTTCTTTTGAAAAGTTTCTGTTCATGTCCTTTGCCCACTTTTTAACGGTGTTGTTTGATTTTTTTCTTGCTGATTTTCCCAAGTTCTATATAGATTTTAGTTATCAGCCCTTTATGGGATGTATAGCATGCAAGTATTTTCTCCCATTCTGTAGGTTGTGATTCGCTCTAATGATTATTTCCTTGGCTGTACATAGCTTTTTAATTTGATTAGATCCCATTTATTTATTTTTGTTGTTGCTATGATTGCTTTTGGGGTCTTGTTCAAAAATTCTTTGCCTAGGCTGATGTCTGTAAGAGTCTTTACAACATTTTTTTCTAGAATTCTTATGGTTTCATGCCTTAGGTTTAAGTCTGTTAGGTGCAGATCCTGTTTCAGTCTCTATATGTGGCCCTCCAAAAAAAAAAAAAAAAAAAAAGATCCTTGCTACAAACTTCACATCAATCAACATAAGCATGGCTCCCAGAATAAACATGGATGTTCAGTGTCTGTAAAGAAAGAATTGGAGAACAACAAATTTACTGGACATTTTTTCTTTAAGTCCTTATCTTCAAATACAATAGACAATTTGTGTTAAAAGTTTATTTTACTTTCCTTAAAGACTAATTTTATATTTATCCTTTCTAACACTGTTGTCTAATTTCTTTTTATCTTTTTCTAGAAGAATATGTTCTCTGGGAAGCCTTATTTACTATCTTTGGTAAATGTAATTCTCAGCCTCTAGTTTTCATTAAAGATTTATGATATTTGGGATTCCAAACACTTAATATTTAGAATTATCCTGCTCTACACAACCTTTATAAGACTATTATCTAAAAGGATTGCATTAATTCTTGCGTGTATTTCAAAAATATATAAAGAAGAGAAAATTGATGTATTTCAACAATATATAATGAAGAGAAAATTGGTCAGGTTGATAAATCAAATCATAACCAGATATTTTGCAGAGAAATTTGGAATGTTCAGCCTAGAGAAATGTGAACTAGAGGGCATAATGATGGTTGTCTTCAGGTATTTAAATGAGAGTTATTACATCTCATTGATTTATCACTAATTTGGAAAAACTGAATTTTATTTAAATCTCAAGGGGTAGGCCTATGTATGTAAATACACAGCAAATCACATAAAGACATTTAATAATCAAATTGCTCAAAACCAATGATATATGCTTACAGACATATATAGACTATATGTCTTAGTCCTTTTTGTGCTGCTATAACAGAATATATGAAACTCGGTAATTTATCTTTGAATTTCAATTTCTTGGGTCATGATTTTGGAGGCAAGGAAGTCCAAGATCAAGGTGCTGGCAACTGGGGAAGGTATTCTTGCTGTGTCATCACTTGGCAGAAGATAGAAAGGCAAAGAGAGAGCAAAAGGGGGCTGAACTCACCATTTTATAATAGAACCAATCCCACCCATGAGGGTAGAGCCCTCATGGCATAATCACCTCTTAAAGGTCCCACCTGTTAATATTGTTACTATGGCAAGTAAATTTGTAAAAATGAAAAACAAATCATCTCAATAGATGATAAAATTTAGCATTTATTCATAATAAAAAAGTTCTCAACAAACTAAGAAAACAAGGGAATTTCCTGAACCTAGTAAACAGCATGTACAAAATACCTATGGACAGCATCATACTTAACGGTAAAACAATGAATGGTTTTCTTAAAAATCAGGAATAAGTTAAAGATGTCCTTAACTTTTGATCAATATACTGGATAGTCTAGTCAGTGCAATTTTGCAAGAAAAGAAAAGACAAGAAAAGCATACAGAATGGAAAGGAAAAAATAAAACTCTTTATTTGCAGAAACATAATTGTATACATAGAAAATCCAAAGACAACTATAAAACACTATTAGAACTAATAAGTTTATTTAAAAAATCTCAGTGTACAGGACAAATATTTAAAAATCAATTGTATTTAAACATACCGGCAAATGAACCATTATAAAATGAAATTAAAATACAATTTATAATATGAGAGGATTTCAAAAAGTTCATGGAAAAATGAAATTAAAAGATAAAAATAAAAAATATAAACTTTATTTCTTGATATAAGCTCAAGGCCAAGATACTTTTGTAAGCAATGATACCAGCCATTTATGCCATCTCTAAAGAACTGAGGTTGGCCGGGTGTGGTGGCTCACGCCTGTAATCCTAGCACTCTGGGAGGCTGAGGTGGGTGGATCGTTTGAGCTCACGAGTTCGAGACCAGCCTGAGCAAGAGTGAGATCCTATCTCTACTAAAAATAGAAAAAAATTATATGGATAACTAAAAATATATATAGAAAAAATTAGCCGGGCATGGTGGCGCATGCCTGTAGTCCCAGCTACTCGGGAGCTGAGGCAGTAGGATCGCTTGAGCCCAGGAGTTTGAGGTTGCTGTGAGCTAGGCTGACGCCACGGCACTCACTCTAGCCCAGGCAACAGAGCGAGACTCTGTCTCAAAAAAATAAAAAAATAACTGAGGGTCCTGGGAATTTAACCATTTCAACAGAGTCTTTTTTATGTTATTAACTAAGAAAAATGGGTTTTCTTACAGATTTTTTTAAGATTAGGAAACAAAGAAGTCAGAAGTAGGCAAAGCAGGACTGTAAAGTGCCTAATGATTTCCCATCAAAACTCTCGCAAAATTCCCCTTGTTTGATGAGAGGAATGAGCAAGGGCATCGTTGTGGTGGAGAAGGACTCTCAGGTGAAGCTTTCTCAGGCATTTTTCTACTAAAACTTTGGCTAACTTTCTCAAACCACTCTCATTATAAGCAGATCTTACTGTTCTTCGGCCCTCCAGAAAATCGACAAAGCAAAATGCCTCGAGCATCCTAAGAAACTGTAACCATGAACTTTGCTCTTGACCAGTTCTCTTTTACTTTGCACCACTGGTACTTCTTGGTAGACATTGCTTTGACTGTGATTCGTTTTCAGGATAATACTGGCAAAGCCATGTTTCATCTCTTGTTACAATTCTCAGAAGAAATTCTTCAGGATCTTGATCCCATTTATTTAAAATGTTCATTGAAAGCTCTGCTCTTGTCTGCAGCTCATCTGGGTGCAATAGTTTCAGTACTCATAGAGTGGAAAGTTTACTCAACTCTAATTTCTCAGTCAGAATTGTGTAAGCTGAGCTAATTGAGATGTCTATGGTGTTGGTTATTGTTTCTGCTATTAATCATCCTCTTCAATTAGGGCCTGAAAAAGACGAATTTTTTTCTTGCAAATTGATGTGGATGATCTGCCACTGCAGGCTTCATGTTCAACATGGTTTCATCCCTTTTTAAAATAGGTTATCCATTTGTAAACTGCTGATTTCTTTGGAGCATTGCCCCTACAAACTTTTTGTAAAGAATTAGTGATTTCACCATTTTTCATCCAAGTCTCCCCATAAATTTGATGTTTGTTCTTGTTTCAATTTTAGAAGACTTCATGTTGTTCTGATGGGGCTATTTTCAAATTGATGTCTTATTCTTCTTAGTGCCTCTAACTAGATGAGACATGTTATAGCAAGGTAGTATAAGTTTATTTTGATGCAAAGAAATTTTGAAATCCATGCATAATTTTTTCATTATTTTCCATGAACTTGTTGAGGACTCCTTGTAGTGTCAAATATCAGGAAATACTTAAGGATAAGTATATGCAATACCAATACTATAAAAAATACAAAACATTGCTAAGAAAAATTAGAGGAAACCTAAGTAAACTGAGACCTATACTACATTCATATATGATAAGACTAAATATTATTAAGATGTCAATTTCTCTTAAATTGATCTATATATTCACAATTCCAGTCAAACTCCTGGTGGTTTATATTTTTAATAAAAATTAACTAGGTAATTCAAAAATTCATATAGAAATGCAAAGAACCTATAAGATTCAAAATCATTTTGAAAAAGAACATATTTGGAAAATTTGGAATCTTCCCAATTTCAAAACTTTCTAAAGTTATAGTAATCAAGACAGTGTGATATTTGTATAAGGATAGATATATGGTTTGATGGAAAGAATAGACAGTCCCAAAATAGACACTGAGTTTTCAACAAAGTTCCAAAGTAAATCAATGGGGAAAGGATTGTCTTTTCAACAAATGGTGTTGAAATAACTGTATATCCATTTAGACAAAAATGAACATTGACTCTTTCTTTTTACCATATGCAAAACTTAATTTGAAATGGATTTGGATTATAGACTAAAATACAAAAGCTGAAACTATAAACTTTAAGGAGAAAAAGTATAAAAAATATTCACTGTCTTGGAGTAGGTAAAATTTCTTAAATATGTCACAAAAAACATAAGTAACAAAACAAGGCCAGGTGTAGTGGCTCATACCTGTAATCTTATCACTTTGGGAGGCTGAGACATGAGGATTGCTTGAGGTCAGGAGTTTGAGACCAGCCTGAGCAAGAGTGAGACCCCATCTCTACAAAAAATAGAAATATTAGCCGGGCATGGGCATGTATGTGGCTGTAGTCCCAGCTACGTGGGAAGCTGAGGCAGGAGGATCACTTGGGCCCAGGAATTTGAGGTTGCAGTGAGCTATGATGACACCACTGCACTCTAGGCCTGGTGACAGAGCAAGACCACCTCAAAGAAAAAAATTTTTAAAAAAATGACTGGAACTTCATCAAAATAAAAATATCTACTCTTCAATACACATTGCTAAGAAAATGGAAACACAAGTGTATCTGTTGCTGTGTAAGAAACTTCTCTAAAACCCAGTGGCCAAAAACAAAAATAAACATTTATTACTTCTCACAGTTTTTGCGGATCAGGAATATATGAATTATCTGGCTAGCCAGTCTGGCATAGAGTGTTGAATGAGACTGCAGTAATATGAAGGCTTGACAGGGGCTGGAGGGGCCACTTCCAAGGTGCCACACATGGCTGGCAAATTATTGCTGCTGGCTATTTATCAATAGGCCTCAGTTCCTCTCCGCATGAGCCTTGCCAAAGGACTGGCTTTCTCTAGAGGAAGCAACTCAAGAGGGAAAGTAGAAGTTGCAATGTCTTTTATGATCTAGCCTCAGAAGCCACATACTATCCCTTCTATAATTTCCTCTTTGTCAAACAGGTCAGCTTCATAGGGAAAGGGACTGTACAAGAGTGTGTAGATAGCAGGAGGCCAGAATCAATGGGGTCCATCGTGGAGGCTGACTTGCCACAGCAAGCCACAATCTGGGAGAAAATATTCACAACATATATATCTGACAAAGGGCAGGTATAAAAGATAGAATCTATATAGAATATCCACACCTCAGGAATAAGGACAAAACCAATTTGAAATAGACAAAAGATTTGAACAGACACTTAACAAAAGAAAATATACAAATGGCCCATAAGTACAGGGAATGGTACTCAACATCTTTAGTCATCAGGAAAATGCAAATTAAAACACATTGAGTTGCCACTATACACCCACCAGAATGCTAACATTAGACATGATTGACAACTACGAAATGTTGGAGAGGAAATGGGACAAGTGGAGCTCTCATACATTACTGGGGGAATGGAAGTGGTCCAGCCACTTTGGAACACAGTTTGGCAATTTCATATAAGGTTAAATATATGACTATATGACCCTGCTATTTCACTTCTACACATTATATACCCAAGAAAAATGAAAACATATGTCCAGACAAGGACTTTTAACAAATGTTCATAGAATCTTTAGTTGTAATAGCCCCAAACTGGAAAAAAAGCAAATATCCATCAATAGGACACAAATAAGCAAATTGTAGCAAATCCATACAAGGGAATACTACTCAGCAATAAAAAAGAAGAAATGACTGCTACACACTGTAAGGTTTTTGGATGGTTGGCACCAGAGAAAGAAAGACGAGCAGAGTTGAAAGGGTTAAGCAAAGAGGCTTTATTGGAGGACTCCAGGGTGACGGTTACAGGTCCCAAGGGAGGGACCCTGGCAAGGTTCCCAGGTCCCAGGAGAAAACCAGGGACTCGAGAAGTCGCAGTCCTCTGGGACTGAGGCAAGGGTATTTATATGCAGTGAGGGGCATAAGTGGAGGGGGCTTGCTTTTTAGGTGATTCTTTAAGTGGATTATCAAGTTCTTGGTAAGCAGGATGTCTCTGGGGCTGCAACAGGATGACTCCAGGGTTGGGTAGACAGCGTGGGGGCTGGGTGTGCTGCCAGTTACTGCATGTGGCTGGGCTTGGTGAGGCCAGGTGTTTGTTCAAACAGAAAAGTGGAGCTGACTCACTGTTTAGGGCAGAGGGGTTTGTAGCAGGGGAGGGGGCTACACGGCCCCCCACCAACCTTAAACACACAAGAATATGAGTGAATCTCTAAAACACACTGAGCTGAAATCACACACAAAAGAGTACATACTGGATGATTCCATTTAAATCAAATTCTTGAGAAAGTACAATTATTCTATAGTGACAGAAAGCAGACCAGTGATTGCCTAGGACTAGGAGTAGCTGGGTTGAGGAAGGGCTTGAGGGCACTTTTTACAGTGTTGGAAACGTGGTGGTGGTAATTACACTGGTGTATTCATTTGTCAAAACTCGTTGAACTCTAACATTTAAATTAGTTTATTTTAGTGTATGTAGGCAACACTTCAATCAGACAAATTTTTTAAAAGTATCACCAAAAATGATTTCCTTCATAAAATATTTATTTATTTAGAGACAGGGTTCACTCTGTTTCCCTGGGTAGAGTGCAGTGGTGTCATCATAGCTCACGGCACCCTCAAACTCCTGGGCTCAAGTGATCCTCGTGCCTCAGCCTTCTGAGTAGCTGGGACTACAGGCACATGCCACCACTCCCATGGCATCACACCCAGCTAATTTTTCCTATTTTTGGTAGAGACAGGAGTTTCACTCTTGCTCAGGCTGGTCTTGAACTCCTGACCTCAAGTGATCCTCCCACTCCGGCCTCCCAGAGTGCTAGGATTACAGGCGTGAACCACCACTCCTGGCTTTCTTTCATAAAATATAATTGCTTTAAGTTATTTTCAACCCTGAAGTCTGACATACATGATTACTGTGTGCGGTACTTGCAGAAAGGTAAATAGGAGAGAGGCCCATGGAAAGAGGACAGGAAACTTCACTGCTGTCAAAGGAGCCCTCAAGGAAGCAGCAGACTGTCCAAGAGGCACAGCTATCTATGCCACCCATCTGTGAGTTTCAGGCTTTGACCAGCAGGGGAGCATGAGGAGAACACTAAAGAGGGTTAGAAACAAGTGAAACAGCATCCAAATGAGTAACGGAAATGAAGCAAACTCCACCTCTTTCACAAGTACAAGTGAAAAAGGAAACTTTTAAGGTGCAAGGGAAAACAGGTTGGGTCAGGGTTTCTCATCTTCAGCACTAATGCCATTTGTACTGATCATTCTGTGTTGCTTGAGTGGGGTGAGGAGACTGTCTTGTGCACTGTGGGATGTTTAATACCATTGCTGGTCTCTACCCACTAGATGCCAATAGAACGCTCTCCACCCCTCCTTATGAAAAATGTCTTAAGCCGTTGCCAAATTCCCCTGGGATGCAAAATTGCCCCAGGTTATATATTTGTTATCTATTGCTGGATAACAAATTATCCACCAAATTTAGTGGCTTAAAAAAATTAACACTTATCTCACATTTATAGTTACTATGAGTGAACAATTTGAGAGTAATTTAGCTGGATGGTTCTGGTCCAAGCTCTCTGATGAGGCTGTAGTCAAGATGCAATCACCTGAAGGCTTGACTTAGGCTGAAGGACCCGCTTCTAAGATGTCTCACTCACATGGTGATTGCCAGGAGGCCTGAGATCTTGCTGGTTCTTGGCAGGATTTCTCAGTCCCTTGCTATGAGGGCCTCTTCATTGAGCTGCTTGATGTAACTTTGCCACATGGCAGCTGTGAATGATCTGAGAGAGAGTGGAGAGATCCACAATGCCTTTTTATGACCTTGGAAGTGACACAGTCATTTTTGCTATGCTGTATCTATTAAAAACAAGTCACTATTAATAGCCCACATTCACATGGGAGAGAATTAGGTTCCACTTTTTGAGGGGAGGAGTATCAAAAAATTTGTGAGCATCTTTTAAAACTATTACAGTTAGAGAAATATTTTTTTTTAAACAAATGGGCTAGGGAATACCATGAGGTATTAAAAAAAAAGTTAAAGCATCACTCCAAAATAAATCCCAAAGTATTAAATTATTTAATGAAAAAAGTAAAATTGTCAAACAAGTAAAAATAAGAAAGGAAGATAAATTATACAATCTCATAGTGGGAAAGATTTCTGAAGTAAAAAATAATGGAAGAAAACAAAAATGGAAAAGACCAATAGTTTTACATAGGGTAAATATCTACAGCGCATGAAGTGCTCTTTTGTGAATACTCCAGTAGGAAAATGGACAAAGGACAAACAATAAGCTACCCTGTTTACCCAGATGAAAATATACCATGATGACTTAGGTACATTGAAGAAGCACAACGACATAACTCTCATATGTGGCTGTAGGAAAAGTGATAACAATTACAACAATAGTAATTTATTGATTATGTGCCATGCTTATGTGTTAAGTAGCTTTATGCATTTTACTTGGAGCAACTTATTTACTTTTTAGTACATCATGTGGAAGCACTATACCAATTTTCTAGCTGAGGTACAATCAGATTAAGTTATTTGGCCAAATCTCATAGGTCTCAAGTGACAGTGGGGTTGGGTCCCATTAGGCACAGTAGGCACAGTGCCTCAGGGTAACGACACTTTTAGGGATCCACAGAATTGCTTTATAAAATCAGAAGGCAAAAAATATATATATAAATGCTTAGGTTAAAGAAAATGTTTTAATGTATAATGTCAATATATTTGTCTTTATACCAATACAGTTATAAAATATTATTCTTAATATTATTTTATGGAGGAAGAAGCCCACAAAGGTAAAAGTGCCTAGGGCCTGTGAAAGTCAGAATGTGGCCCTGGGTGGCAGAGCTGTGTTTTAATCCCAAGGAATGTGACACCTAAGTCTATGTTCTTTCTGGAAGGCAACTTGCCACTGTGTCTTAAAAGGGCTAAACTTGCTCATACCCTTTGATGCCTTTTAAGTATTTAACCTAAGACAGTAAATAAAGCCATGGACAATAA
>CM052438.1:62381025-62398607 GCA_028533085.1 Varecia variegata
CCCCCACCCCAGAGCATCTGTATCACTCACTATTGCATTTGCACAATTGCAGTTATATACTTGTTTGAGTGATTGTTTATTAAATCTTTCTTTTCCTCTGGACTGTAAACTCTATGAATCTCTTGCTTCCTGAGATTCCCACACAGTGCTTGGCGCCTGGCAGGCACTCTTAATAGTTTTTATGTGAAGACATTAATGAATCTTGCTCTTTTAAGAAATTGTTCTGCTAACTAACAGCTATGGCTATATTCAAAGAGAAATGGTTCTTTGGGACTAGGGAAATATTTGAAAATATATATTTGGCTCCACACAAAACCACACAGCTCAGGAAAAAATTCTTTACTGGCCAAGAAAATGACTTCCTGAGTTCTAATTATTAAGTTGTAAATGAATGCCCAGTCCTAGGTGGTTGATGATGAACTTGAAGTTAGAAAATAAATGGATTTTAAAAGGTAATAGGTTGATTGAACCTGAGGCAGGGAAAAAAAAGCATCTGTTATCTAGTGGCTGTAAGACTTTATGTGTCACAAGCATAAAAAATAGAGAGGCACGTGTTGACAGAGGGAGATTGAAATGCAGGGAATAGCAATTGCTGTCACGGTTTTCTGTTGCAGGGCTTGCCATATTGCCAATATTTACCGAGAAGCTTTTGGGACAATAGACAACTGAAAAGATAGTTATAATAGAAGGTTTAAGAGCAATAATTGTGATAGTCATAGAAATGCATGATAGTGAGGAGGAGAGTGATTAACTTGGCCTAGGAGAGTCAAAGAAAGCCAAAGAGAGGAAGTGACATCAAATTAGGTCCTGAAAGATGAGTAGGGGCTTTCCACCCGGCAGAAAAAAGGAAGAGAATTTCAGGAAGAAGAAATGTACACATAATGGCATGAAGGTATTAAGGAGCATGGCTTACCTGAAGATCAGGGAGATATTGAGTGTGGATGGGGTGGAGGCAGGTGGTGGGCATTGGTGGGAGGTGGGGCTCTGGCTGGGCTATGGAGAGCCCTGCATGCCATGCTAAGAAATGTGGAAGGTATCTTTCAGGGACAGCAGTTGGAAAACAGCCACATTTTAAAAAATAACATGGCAATTAACTACTTCCTGGGAGATATATTTCCTGGCTGGCATATCTCTGGTGGAATCTTCCCTTCTGAGGTTCCCACTCTAGAAAATAAGGAAGAGAAATATTTAGCATAAATATGACTGTGTTTATTACTTTGGCCATTAAGAGAGTCTCAAATGCAGTAACAGACGTTCTGATTCCTCAGCAGAGTTCTAGGAAGAGATAGGTAGGAGTATGGGATAGTAGTTCAGAAGAAAAAGTTTAGCTTTAAGTTGTCTGAGTTTGAATACTGGCTCCACCTCGACTAAGCTATTTAATCCCTTAGTGCCTCAGTTTCCTTATTTGTGAAATGGATATGAAAATGGTATTACTTAACCTCATGGAGTTGCATAAGGATGGAGATAACACATGCAAAATACTTAGCTCAGTGCTTCTAACACATGGAAATAATAAATATTAGCTAACAAAAGGTCCAACATTCAAGATGTATTCAGCACACATCAGAATCCAAAACCTTCTCCATGGAGCCTAAATCAGTCATTGTTCAAAGAGAGACATCAGAAATGAATCTTGTTTTGGGGGGGGCCATTTTAAAAATTCCCTTGCCGGGATCTACTCAGAAATTCCAGTGGCTGATGAACAACAGCTGCTCTGTATATACGTCACCCTGAGACCTTGAAATCGTTAAGATACTCTGAGTACAAGTGGTTTTGTCTTAATTATCTTTTTTGTACTAGTTAAGAGATTTGAAAATCACATTTTGGTTACTGTGAAACAAAAGGACTGGAATTTCTTTGGAATGGTCACTACTCTTGTCATCATGAAAATGAAAGAATAAAATGAGCTACACACACAAATCAATGGAGACCCATGCACAAATCCTTATACTACGTGACTTAGGAAACTCAAAGAAAGTTTGTAATTATGTAAGAAGAAAAACATGAATAAAAAAGGCCATGGTAGAAGAGCTTTAAGAAAATGGCTGGTGGGCTGGGTGCAGTGACTCATGTGTATAATCCTAGTACTTTGGGAGGCCAAAGGTGGAGGATCACTTGAAGCCAGGAGTTTGAGACCAGCCTGGGCAACATAGCAAGACTCTGTTGGTGAGGTGCTATGCATCTATAGTCTCAGCTACTAAGGAGGCTGGAGCAGGAGGATTGCTTGAGTCTAAGAATTTGAGGTTGCAGTGAGCTATTATTGTGCCACTGCACTCTAGCCTGGACAACAGAGTGAGACCCTGTCTCTAAAAAAAAAAAAAAAAAAAGGAAGAAAATGGCTGCTAAGAATGGCAAAAACAGATTTTTATCTCTGTCTCTTTCCTCTTCCTCTTTCTAAAGAGGGTGAGAGGGAGGGGGAGAAGAGTCTGGCTTATACAAGTAGGATGATATGGTTAAGAGCCTGGCTTAGCACAGCCAAGCACAATGATAGCCGCTAGGAAAAAAACCCTAGACATCTTAAATTTATAACAACGAAGAAAAAACAAAACAAAATATGCCAGCTAGTATTTTGGTAAAAAGAGTGAAGGGCACCTCTTCACATTTTATTATAGGAGGAAAAATCTTTTGCATGCAACCTATTCCCATTCACCACCAAGGTGAACACAGGACAGAGGGAGGCACCTGTGTGCAGAATGCACACTCCCTGGGTGAGCAGGAGCCCAGCCATGCAAAATCGTAGGTAGAATATTGGAAAATTTCAAGAAAAAGGATGATGTTAACTTAGAAAATCGCCTCAAGTCAGAAATTTGATGTGACTCTGGGGATTACGAAAATGAATTCTCCTCATATATGATTATATGGGGAACCTGGTGGGCTTGTAGTTATATTTTTTAGATCTGCTGAGGGTGGTATTGCCTCATTATATGTTTTCTCTCTCTCTCTCCCTGTCTCTCTGTCTCTCTCCCAATCTCTTGATTCCTCTGTTGAATAATGTGAGTTAATTTTTCAGGGGGAAAACAATGTTCAAGACAAAACCATTAAATGACTAACTCAATGTGAATATGTTTTAGCTTTTATCTACCAGATTTTCAAGTCTTTAGGGGCAAGAAATTTCATGGTGTCCCCACAACGCTATATTTCCTGGCAGTCTGACCTCAAGTGAGACATGTAAGCTGTCTGTGCCATGGTTTTATTAGCTACAAGATATGAATAGTACAGTTCGTACATCATTTGATTATTGTGATAATGTAATGAAATGATATAAGTAAAGTGTGTGTCATGGTTCCTGATCCATGAGCTCTGACATGTGGCCTGACGTTTGTAAATGTAGCACTAGACCTTTCACTCAGAGGGCTAAATCTCTGAAAACTTTTATCATCCTACTTATATAAGCTTACTATGGTTACTGCAAAAATGTACCACAGACTGAGTGGCTTAACACAACAGAAATTTATTGTGTCACAGTTCTAGCGGCTAGAAGTCTGAAATTAAGGTGTTGGCAGGTTCTACTCTCTCTGAAACCTGTAGGAGAGAATCTTTCCTTTCCTCTTCCCAGCTTCTGGTGGTTTTCTGTCCATCCTTGGTGTTCTTTGGCTTGTGGCTGCAGCAATTCAAGCTTTACTTCCATCATCACGTGGCCTTCTCCCTGCGTGTCTGTCTCTCATCTTTTCATAAAGCAGCATCATATGGATTAAGGGCCCATCCTACTCCAGTATGACCTTATCTTAGCTAATTACATCTCCAATGACCCTTTCTTCAAATAAGTTCACACTCAAAGATACCTAGGGGTTAGGACTTCACTATATCTTTCGGGGCACACAATCCAATCCATCACACTACTTCATTTTATGTTTACAAAATGATCATCAAGTGTTAGTTCACAATCAAATTAACTGTGAAAGAGAAGGTTGTTCAAATTTCTCAAGCTGATGGAAGATGGAAGCTGCTTCACAGCTCTTTTCCTAAAACAAAAACCTACCTGCAGTTATATAACTATCGATAAATGAATAGCAAAGGAAAGCTCTGCTTCTTTTGGTAAGCAATTGCCTGATTTACATATATTTACACATATTGTGTTGATTTTAATCTTGACTCAGTTACAGTTGTGTTTTCATTGCAGGCTCTGCAGTAACGTCACAGAGTGCCATCA
Source organism: Varecia variegata (assembly GCA_028533085.1). Lineage (NCBI taxonomy): Eukaryota > Metazoa > Chordata > Mammalia > Primates > Lemuridae > Varecia > Varecia variegata. The sequence goes on from CM052438.1 coordinate 62,385,176, forward strand.
CAAAGCAGCAAACTGGAGATACAGTAAATGGTATTACGAGCATAACCTGGTACCAATGAGGCAGACCAATGTGACATTGAAGGCCTTTGTCATGTTGTTTGTGTGGGGTTTTTTTTTTTGTTCATTTGTTTATGCAACCAGGAAGGAAAGATAATTTTCCAAGAAAAAGACTACAGAGGGAATCCAATAAGAAGAGCAGTTTTTGGAATCTTGATGAGGTCAGAACTCGGTTACAACATCCAAAAGTGCCAAAGCACACGTACAGGAGAGCAGCGTACACGTTTAACTCGCAGATGACCTGAGCAGTCCCAAGACTTGTTATGGATGAGGATACAGAGGTGCACTAGAGCCTTTTCTGAGGTTCCTGGGCACAGCACACTTGGAATGCTGGACTGCAGACCCTTTGCTCAATTGATTGTCTCGTGCAACCTCTATTTGGGACCACTCCACCAGCCTCCTGCCTGGCCTGCTGCTTCTACGACCTCACGAAGCTTTCTCAGTTCCAGGTCCGAAATTTGGATCTCTCAAGTCCCACCTCCTCAGAGATGTCATGATTGATCAACAATAATTCTTCTATCATCCTTGTTTTATATTTGCGGGATATTTATTGGAGAATATCTAATTTTGATAGCTTATACTTTGTAGGAATGAACTTGATTATTTGAAATTCAGTTCAAAACCCCACGTAACAGCAAGAAGAACTATGGAACATTGGTTAAGCAATGTTTATGTACAAGTCATTGACCTTGGTCCTTTTTACCCATCACTTTGATCTTTAGAACTCCCAGAAACAGAACTATTATTACTCCCATTCAGAGATTAGAAACAGACTCAGAGAGGTTGGTGTTTTGTCCAAGCCTTCTTGGAAGGAAACCACTCAGTCTGGAGTGATCTTAGGATCATCTTGGCTCTTGAGTGTTTCTTTTCTCTTCTGGAAACTGGCTAGCCCTGAGGCTCATGTTGGTCATGTTTTGTGTTTATTTAAGTCCCTTAGACAGCCATGTGTCTGGAATGTGTCTTGGCTAAAAGAATTTAAGTATGTCTCAGGTGCAGTGAATGTGCTAGCTGCTCTCAGAGTCCCATCTCATAGTGCTGCCGGGTTGCTCCTGAGAAGGCATCACGCTTGCAGACAATCACCTCCACAGTGCCTGCTGTGATAAATCTCTGCATTTTCTAGCTATATACATACAAAAATGTTCCAAGGAAAAGCACACAGATTGTTTTTGAAAAGCAAACTTTTGTGCAAAAATGAGGTTTTCCAGTTTTCTCTGTGTTGCTGGCGGCAATTCTTTGGAAGTTAATTATTCCGCTGAATGATTGTTAGTACAGAACATCAAGGCCATCATGATCTCATCTTATGCAGTCAGCATTTCTATTGAATCATAGATGTGGCATTCACATCCTCAAACCATTTTTGTCTTTCTGGCATTTGGCTAGAGGACTAAGTTCTGTTGCTTGTTTTAATCATCTCTCTCTCTTTGACATATAATTATTCCGATCTTTCTTTTTATGGAAAGATGAACACTGCCTGCTATGCTGAGCTGCTCCAGCCATGTCTGGCAGCGAGGGAAGGTGGTAGCACGTAGGGGTTAAATGTTGAGCTCTGGGTCCGACAGAAGGCTGAATCCCTGCTCTGCTTCTCTATTGAAAATTGCTTAACTTCTTTTGGGCTTGGTTCACCCATTAGTAAAATCAGGATGATAGTAATTATACCTGTTTCTTAGAGTTTTAGTGAAGATTAAAGGAGGTTGTATGGGGGAAAAACTGGAGGCTTCATTATGAAGGCATGATTGATTAAGTCATTGGCCCTCGGTGATCAACTCAACCTTCAGCCCCAACTGAGGCTGAAAGTTCCAACCATCCAATCACATCACATGGTCAGTTCCCATAGGGATGTCTTAAGAAATTATGAATCAGATTTATTAATTAATCTCTAATTCAGTTCCATGAACACTTAGTGGCCATTTCTAGGACACCGGGCAGTCTGCTCAGCGCTAAGAATAGAAAGGTGACTAATTGTGAGCCCTGCTTTCAGGGAAGCTCACAGCCCACAGAGGAGACCGTTACAGAACATGACTGTAAACTGTATTTGCAATGATAAAGGGTCACAGTAGGTACAGAGGGAGCACCAGTTGGTTCTGATGCGGCTCCCAGGGAGAGATCACACACAGGAAGGGCACCGAGGCAAGACCCGACTCCTCCTTCTCCCCCTTGTCTACTGCTTCATCCATTCCCACCACATTTGCCTGGGAGACATCTCTTGCTGCTCCACACCATGTCAGTGTCCCAGTTCAGATGCTTTGGCCTGGACTATTGCAGTGGTCCCCATGTGGTCTGCAGGCTTGCTCCTGTCCAACCCATTGTCAAATAAAACACAAGTTGGGACTTACTAAGGAGAGACTTTATTCAAAGGGATTATTATTTTGAAAGGTGGGAATGGGGTGGGGGCAGGGAGGAAGGGTCTATGACAATAGGGGGAAGGCTCTGACCCTGAGATCTGCAAGCATCACAAGGGAGAGGAATACAAAATGCTAGAGAGAGAACCAGCTGTGGACAAGTGGGATGATGGGGAATGGCCTGACTGCTTAGTAGACTGGAAGATGTCCTGATGCCAGCCTGTTCTCAGGAGCGCTTACTAGGGAGGGCTGCAAGCTGGGCCAAAGGTCAGGGAACTGGAGGAAGGAGAGAATCTTAACCAAAACTTGATTAATAAGGATTTCCTTTTGATTAATCATTGGGGATAAAAAAGTTCACCTAATTATTTATGAGGCAAAAAATAGGAAGCTGCAGCATGTGTGTCTGGCCTTGCCACAGGTGAACAAGGGTGATTGTGGGGTCATCTATGAGTCTTATCTAAGTCACATGGGGACTTGCTTCTTCACAGTAAGCCATTTCCGGAACACAAAAAGGATTCGTAAACATTAGCCATTTTCTAGGAACATAGGGCTCAGGTAAGTTCCACATCGTCACCATATTCTATTCCGCTACAAGAACTTTCTCCCTGAATGCAGGTATGGTCAAGTGACTCTTTTTTTTTTTTTTTATAACACAGCTCAGTGGCTTTCGTTGCAGGACAAAGTCCATTCTAATTGCCTTTGCCTGCCGTACCTCCAGTCCTGCACTCCAGCAGCACCAACCTGCTCGTCGTGTCTGGCCTATGCCATGAGATTTCTGACGTCTGTGCCGTTGCCCATGCTGTTCCCTCTTCCTCTCCTTTCTACTGGATTACACCCAAACGCTTAATTATCCTCCAAGTCTCAGGTGAGGCAACATCTTGAAGAATTGGGTATTCTCTTTGTGTTCCTGCAGCATTCTGAACTTACAGCTCTTTGTTCACTTAGCCTAATAATCATTTTTCCTATGTCATTAGCATCAGGGACTGTATTAGAAACCTTAACAGTTAACATTTATTTAGTGTGTGTCTGGTTCTTTGCGAGTACTATAAACTCACTCAATTATCTCCATTTTTCAGACAAGAAAACTGAGACTAGGAAGAAAATCAACTTGCCATTTATCATACAAAGACCTCACATTGAATAGCATGGACATGCTAGGTAAGGTTATTTTAGAATTGCATCTCTAGAGTTCTGTGGGGGTGCCAGTGCCCTTGTGGTGACAGGATGCTGGAGCATGGAGGGACTGTGGTGTTCATCCAGTTCATTGCCAGCAGGGTACAGCTATTTAGCCTTTGGAAGGTAGAAGACACAGAACTTACTGTGCTTGAACAATATTGGTTGTTCCAGTTCCTGTTGAGGTTTTGGGATGGCAAGTTTATACTTCGTCAGCACTGTAATTAATATTCAAGCTAACTTGTGTGTGCAATAAAAGCCCTAGAAAGTCGATATCTTTATTCACAGTTCTGAATAGCATTCAGTGGCTACTTGGCTTTCACTCCCAAAGAAAACGTCCTGGTGTCACAGAGACTCCTCCCTTGCTGGTGCTCCGATAGTGGCAAAATGTGGGCTCTGTGTCCTTACCAATGGCAGAGAAAGACCTTCTGAGAAATCCAGTGGTCATGGTTTGTTATTTTATTCATTCACTCATGCAATTAATTACTTGTTCATTCCTTAGATAACTTGACCAATATTTATTAAGTACTTAATTTGTGCCAGGTACTATCCTAGGCTCTGGGGATAAAGAGAAAAATGGGGCATGGTTCCTATCTTCAAGGAATTTACAAGCTTCTAGGAGAATCAGTCATACAAACAAATAAGCAATGAAAAGATATCAGTGCTAAGGTAGAAATAATGTTGAGGAAAGAGAAAGGAATAAAGGAGCTGTGATTTGTCAAAGTATTATTCATGGTAATTAGTGACCATGGGCTCACTGATTATTCTAGGTCTCATGTCACTCAAGTAATTATAAGGATTGGAGCCAAATTACCAATCAGATTCCATTGAGAGGCAACATGATTCCATCAAAACGCTATTATGATTTTGCAGATTTGTCTGTGTGTATAGATTGTGCATGAGCAAAAAATTATAAAAACACACTTTGAATCATTGACAAAACATCAGGCCCTGGGTTGGACAGAGAACGTGGATGCTGATTGCTGGGTCTGAACATAGTACATGTCAGAGCACCAGCAATGAAACTGCCTGCCACATTGTCTTGTTGAAATACCATCATAGAAACCAAAAGGCTTTGCGTTGCTTCTCCATCTCTTCTTGCAGGTGGTTGACAAGATAAACTCTGAAAGATCTTCTTAGGAGATTTTGTTTCTCATTTTTGTTTTCTGTCTGTTCCTGTCCCTCCACACTCTTTTCAGGGCTCTGTGGACCTGGTGCCAGCTGCCTCGTATCCAAGAGCACACAGAAAGCCTGCCCTTTTTGGTAGAAGGCCTCGGGGGGCATATCAACTTACAAAGGAAATACTTGTGAAAGAAAAGTACATACAAATCCAGGAAATATTTCTCTTTCCTCATGTAGTTCTGATTCAAATGAGAACAAAATATGGTAACTTATCCCAGCTGCCAGTGCTGTCCTTGTCTTCTCTGCTGTGCTGAGCCTGTGAATCTTTGCAGCACTCCTCCGGAGACTTGGCCCAGGGCCCACACCACTTACTGAGGCCACTTCCTTTTCTCACCAAGTGAGGACAGTGGTAGTTTTCTTCCCCTGGGGATAAGCTTATATTTGCAAAATTCAATAGAACTATAAATGGTCCAATTTTGGGAAAATTAAAAAATGGCAATACAGTATAATATATAATATGATATGATATAATATAATATAATATAATACTGACACTGCAGGTTAATTCTTTTCTTTTCACAAGGGCACCAGGGTGGAGAGTGGATTATGTCTCAAAGACAGATAGACCTGGAATTGATGGCTTTTGTACTTACTAGCTAAGTGTCCTTGGGTTAATTTTTTAACCTCATTTCCCTCCTACATAATATAACATCATCTACAGTTGTAGGGTTAAATGTGGATAGAGGCCAAGAATGTTGCTAAACACCACTAAATGCCAGTAGCATAGTTACACTCCTAAGTTGTGACAATATCAGAAATGTCTGGATGTCAAAATCTTCCCTGGCTAAGAATATGGTTATAGAGAAGGGTGCCTTGGGCTTGAATTGTGGAAAGTAGGTTCTTCTAGTTATTCCACCTACTAATACTACATGTTGCTTTTCTCACCATTAAAATGTAGTGGTTAAGCAAGATGATCTTTAAAGTGTCTTCTACCTCTAATAGGTAGATTCTGTGATTCTATGGAAAGAGGAAATATAGATACCAAAGATCCAGGAAGGCATGGGTGGGTGGAGGGAAATTGGCTAAGATAGGGAGTGGTCAGGTAGGTTCTGGATTTCTGAGAAGACAAAATTGTGAGTCCATATCACCAGTTGGACAGGATTGCCCACCAAAGATAACCATCTAGGGAGCAAAGGGTCAGAAATCTGGACAAGGAATTAGAATGGTGATGATGATGTTAATGGTTATGGCAATGACAAAGCAACTAACATATATTTAGCATTAACTGTGGACCAGGGTCTTAGGCCAGACAGTGGGCAAAAGGTCATCATGTAGCTGGGTGGGGAGGAAGGGTAGGAGTCATAGAGAAAAGCTCAGATCTGAACCAGAAGAGAGCAAGAGATATGGGACTTTGGCACATGTTTTATGGAAGGAAATAATGATACACGGTCAGTGGAGAATACATCCTTGCTGATGAAAGTATTAATGCTTTTTTATTAGAATCCAAGTGGGGTCATTTCTAATGGAAATAGAAGAGGTAGGGAGAGGTAGAGAAACCTAAAGGTGCCAAGAAACATCAGAAGTGGTCGAACGACAAATCAGTCTCATTAGTTGGAAATATTTCCAGGTCTTACCTCTTATTCTTTCTCCCTTAGGGACATTTTATTGTGTATTATATTATACTTCATTTATTTTATTTTAAAACTTAATGGGTCAGGGCAGTTTGTTTGGGATTTTTAGAATTAACCTATAGTTATTTGTCAAAGATTTAACATGCTTTTGGAGATGTGCGCATATTTTACGCCGTCCTTTGTGAAGCCAGCCCAATTTCTTTTTTTTAGTTTTTTTTTTTTTTGAGACAGAGTCTTGCTCTGTTGCCTAGGCTAGAGTGAGTGCCGTGGCATCAGCCTAGCTCACAGCAACCTCAAACGCCTGGGCTTAAGCGATCCTACTGCCTCAGCCTCCCGAGTAGCTGGGACTACAGGCATGCGCCACCATGCCCGGCTAATTTTTTCTATATATATTTTTAGTTGGCCAGATAATTTCTTTCTATTTTTAGTAGAGATGGGGTCTCGCTCTTGCTCAGGCTGATCTCGAACTCCTGACCTCAAGCGAGCCACCCGCCTCGGCCTCCCAGAGTGCTAGGATTACAGGCGTGAGCCACTGTCCCCGGCCTCTAATTTCTTTTGAGTGCCGAGCAAATTAATCTCATTTTTAACTTCCTGCTTCATCAGACCCTCTTTGCTCGGCTTTTTGGAAGATTGGTATGTCAGGATGGAGTTGTGATCAGTTGCCAAGGAGAAACTTTGTGGCTGTATATTCTCAGTACGTACAATTTGTGCTTTTATCAATTAATGACCAGCCTGCACATACTAAGAAATCTTTCCACAATGTCCATCTTGAGAGAAAATGTTTGCTCCCATCAGCAATGTTTAGCATCTGATTTTTAAGTTCATTTTCACTGAAGTCTGTGTTAGTTATCTATTACTATGTAATAAATTACCTCCCAAAGTTAGTGGATTAGAACAACAAACACACAGGTTTCTTACAGTTTCTGTGGGTCAGGAATTTGGGAACAGCTTTGGCTGGGTGATTCTGGCTCATAGTCTCTCTCAAGGTTGCTGTCAAGAAATTGCTGGGGTCATCAGTAACTGAAGGCTTGAGTGGGGATGGAGGATCTACTTCCTTGATGTGTCACTCACACGACTGTTGGCAGGAGGTCTCAGTTCTTTGTCACATGAGTGTCTATGTAGGGTAGCCTGAGTGTTTCCAGGATGTGGCAGTTGGCTTGTAATTTTTCCCCTTCCTGTGCTCCCTAGCACATGTCACCAGATGATGAGCAGAGTCCTTATCTTGTTATTCTTATTATTACCTCTAAGAAATAGCATAGTGCCTGCAACACATGGCAGGTGCTTCATAAGTTTTCTCTGAATTGATGGCTAATAAATTGTTCCTTTGTGAGAAAGTTTTCCTCCTGACAGAAGATTCAGAGCCCTAGGAGTGTGCCAGGAAAGGAACACCAAAGGAGAGCGGATGCCCTGCAGGAAACTTGACCTCCTTCATTTTTCCCTAGAGTGACAGCCTCAGAATTCAGCAGACTCTGAAGACCCTATGCAAAAGCAGGGCATTTACCTGAGTAAAGAAAAGACATAGACAGAACATTGCTGCCTCCGGTCTAGAACAACGGTCCCCAACCTTTTTGGCACCAGGGACTATTTTCATGGAAGACAATTTTTCCATGGACCAGGAAGGATGAGGATGGTTTTGGGATGATTCAAGTACATTATATTTATTGTGCACTTTATTTTAATTATTATTACATTATAATATAGAATGAATTAATTATACAACTCACCAGAGGTTGGAGATTCCTGGTCTAGAACATTTATTCATTCATTCAACACATATTTTCTGAGTGTCAATTTTCTAGGCACTGGGGACACAGCAGGGGAAAAAAGGTCCCTTTTTTCAGAAAGCTTACATGCTAGTGTAGAAAGAAAGACACATAATGTCGATTTTTTTTTTTTTTAGCAGATGTTGCTATGCAAAATCCAGGAGTTAGGTCATTTAGAACAAAATAAATAGAAAATTTATTCTTTTTGTTTGAGACAGGGTCTTGCTCTGTCACCCAGGCTGGAGTGCAGTGGTGTGATCATAGCTCACTGTAACCTTGAATTCCTGGGCTCAAGCGGTCCTCCTGCCTCAGCTTCCCAAGTAGCTGGGACTACAGCCATGTGCCACTATACCTGGCTAACTTTTTTTTTTAGTTTTTGTAGAGATGGGGTCTGGCTATGTTGCCCAGGCTGGTCTTAAACTCCTGGCCTCAAGAAATCCTACTTCCTCAGCCTCCCAAAGTGCTAGGATTATAGGTGTGAGCCACCACACCTGGTCCTAAAATTTATTCTTACAGGATGCCTGGAACAAAGAAAAACTATTTGACCTCCCTATTGTAGTGGCTCTTACCAGCATGCTGGTTATGTATTGACAGATGTACACATAGGGACTTTATTTCAAGAGAGTTTGTAGGGATACAAAAATCACCTGAAAATAGCTAATGAGAACAATCATGAATTATACTTGACTATTAGCCTAATAGTAATAGCAGACTAGCTTAAGTAAGTAATAGGGAGGGAAAAAGAAAAACTCAACCAGATGAGTAAAGAGTGATTTTTCTTTCACAGTAAGAGAAAAACTGGGATATTTCCAGGGGCAATGGAAAGGGTATGCACAGTAGCATAGTTGAGGCGCTAATATTGTGTGGATAGATGAAGCATTAGGAATTAGCATTTTTGGAAAATAATTAAAACTAAAGTGAGTTAATAACAACAACAAAATAGTAGTAGTATTAGCCTTTTCCCTGAGAAGGACATTGGTGATTTTTAGTATCACTATTCCTTCATATCTCTTATTCTATATTTCCAGAATAATAGACAAGATGCACAATTTCCAGGGGTGCGGGTGGCAGGGGTGGTAGGAGATGTTATGTCTCTGGCCACAGTGAGCCTGTATACAATTCAGAAAAAAATCTCTCTCCCTTTTTCTCTGTATCTTTGTCATCTCTCTCTATCTAAATTGTCTATAATTTTTTCCACTTTTTAATTATGGTAACTTATTGGTACAAATTAGGGAATGTGGAAGCATTTTTATTTTCAGAAGTAAGAATACTCTTTGGATAAAATTTTTTAATGAGGCATCACTGTTAACATAGTCAGTTGAAATTCATCTTATGCGTTTATACTTCTCATTATTGTGCAATAACTCAGGTAGAAAAAAAGGTTTTGTGAGTCTTATGCTAGGTGTGCTTGAAATACTAACCCATCAACACTACTTTCTCAGAGTAACAAAGAACAATGAGTTAGTTTTGGCAAGTGGCAGAGAAAAGAAACCATCACCATTGGGTTTAATCCAAACACAAATAGGAAATATATACATTCTTCTTACTTACATTTCTAAAAATGCAACCTGAAAAACCAAGCATGCTAGTTTAAAAGCATGTAGATATGAATTTTGATTTGATAGTATGGCCAATGAAAGAAAAGCAAGCACTAAATGTACAGATTTAGAGCTCATGTAGTTCTAAAATACTTTTCAATCTCTTAGCATTTCCCCTATAATTCACTGACCATACTAAAAAATCGACATGAAAAAAGTTAGCATTCTCATAGAAATAGTAACTAAGTAAGTGGCATGGTCTACACTAGCCGTGAAAGTAATATTACTGCTTTACTATCAATATTTATAAAGTATCTCCTATCTTCATGGCAATTCACTAAGTTAAGCACTTAGTTCACTAAGTTCAGCAACAGAAGTCATTTCAAATAAAAAGAGGAAAAGAACATTTGCCTAGCCCTGGCTGAATTATGCTACTTGGAAAAAGGTTTTCAATCCTTCAGCTGAAGCCTGCCATCCAAGGCTCTCACACTCTGCCTGCTGCTACTTCTGCAAAAAATGGCCTCCAACTGTATCTTTTTGGTTTTATCTTCCATTTTCTCATCATGCCCCTCATACTTTAGCCAAGCTGAAGAATTTTTTTTGCCTCTGTCTCTTTATTAGTATACTCTCTTTTGCTTAAAATTTCTACTCCTTCATCTCCATTTGTGAAATCTTTTGCATACATGAAGCCCACATCCTCCACTGCATCCTTTAGGAGGTCTCTCATGGTCCTTCCTGTTGGGCCTGTTTCCTCTCTTTTCTGAGAAGCAAGGCTGCTATCATTTCTTACATAATGCCTAGCCCAGAGTGCTGTGTGAGCTACGAGCTTGCTAAACATCGATTGAATGGATGATATGTGGAATGACTGTAGCAGAGGCCACATCCATGGAGCATTTGCATGCCCTGTGGGATAATATGGGAGAAAAAGGAACACATCCATCCTGGCTCAGAGGAGCAGTCAGAGTAAAGGATAAGTTTCTGAATCAAAAAGCCCCAAATGTACAATATACAGGAGCTTGTGACAGACTGAAGCTTACTTTTCCCTCCTGCAACAGTCTACCTGGTTGAGGCTATAGGGCAGCTCTGCTCAAAATGGTCATTCAGGAACATAGGTTGCTTCCAGCATTTTCCTGTTTCCCAGGGTACTGGCTTATGTCTCAGGCATGTCTATGTCCAGTTGGCACAAATAAATAATAAAACAAGTCCAGGGCAAATCGTTTTCTGTTAACCAAGTGAAGCAGAAGCTGCATCCATCACTTCTGCCTGCATTCGTTGGTGAGAAATTGAGTTACATGGCCATAATTAGCTGCAAGGGTGGCTATAACATTTAGTTTCTAGATGATGCCCTAGAGAAAGAGGAGAATGGATTTGGTGAGGAGGACATTAAAAGTCTGCTTCAGTCAGTAACTAGGCCTTCAGTACAGAGAGGATCTGATTGAACTTCAATGGGTCCATCCTTCCCCAGTGGCCAGAACCCCCTCAATCAGAACTCCTTGAGAGGAAAGAGAAATGGCACATGTAAATGTTGAAATTCAGTTTCAAAAGCAGTGAAACATTCAAAAATATCATCAAGAGATGTAATGACACAAAGGTAAACTTGACATGATGGGACATTCTTCATTTTTGGAGGTGAGAATGGAGAAAGTCAGAGAAGGACAAGGAGGAGTGAGGATCAACTGCATTTTTTCTACCACCACGTCCAAGGTGGAGCCACTTGAGGAAAGCCGAGGATTGATTTAAATCCTTTTTTGCAACTGTGACCTGTTTGAAACCTAACACCAATCCATGGAAACTGCTGAAGTGGAGAAAGTGGAAGACCAGTTTGTATTTTTCCGGAAAGTCATGCAAAATTTAAAAATGTTAAAATTCTGAAGGCTTAAGCAGACAAGTGCGTTGGTAGAAAGGAACAATTTAAAGCATTGTAAGGAACAAGAGAATCCAAGTTAACCAGTGACAACCCATTTGGAAGCGGCATTTACACTGAATGACTTAGGATCTGCAATGAAGCCAACAGAAGTTTCCCCCGTGACATTTATTGCCTATGGGGGAAGGTGAGAGCATTTTCAGAGTGCTGTTTTACTGACCTTTTTATAAATTGCAAAAGCAATCCAATGAGCAGTAAGAGCCTTATTTTTTTTCCTATGGAATATAATAAAATCTGTAATAGCTTTACCTAAACTGTGGTAGCTCAGAGAACGTACAGTGCTTCTATCATTATGTCTGCAGGAAACCAAGTGAAGAACAGGTACCCAGGGATAAAACTTGGAAAAGGAAGCCATATTTTCAAAAAAAAAAAAAAATGCTAGTTTTTATTCCTCCTAAAAGAGAGGTGTGTTATGTAGTTACATAACACATAAAATATTTTTAAATTATAAATGATTTCCTTATCCTAAAAATGACTGGAAACATAGAACCAAAATTCTAAGAAACTAAAAGGACCAGAAATATACATACCAAATTAAATCAAAACTGAGGCTAAGAAACGGGTTTTGTTTTTGATATGAAAGAAAAATTATTCTAAGGGAACATTGGAAAGGCTGAATTTAAGACCATGGAAAATGATAGTTTTTAGGAAATAAATGTATTCATGTCATTGACACATTAGTGCACATTTTCTGACCTGAGCTAACAATACAAGAGGCAGCAGTTGTAGGAAGCAGAAATTTGGGGGAAACAATGATTTCTGGAATCAGTATGTGTTTCCAGCTTCTGCATCCTCTCCGCCATTGTTTCTGTCTCCTGAAATGTCTTCTTCACATCCTTTTCTCATCTCACTCTATTCTTTCTACCATCATCTATAAATTCATCATAACTTTGCCCACAGAGATCTCAATCTCCTCTGAACTCAGAGTATTTATTATTTGTGATGTCCACTTGATGGTTAGGATTTGTTCACGCTGTTGTTATTTAGATTAGAAGAGCTTTTCCAGTCTCTCCTGACTGCCTGACTCCCCCGGTCCCATCCTCCGCCCATGGAGTCAGGAGCCAGACAGAAGCTGTGCTGCACTCAAGGAATGAGAGGGTTAAATATTATAAGATGGTGAGTGTGGGGAAGGAGAAAGATATGCTGAATTTGAGACATTGAGCCTGTCCACCGAGTGTAGATACCTGTTTATTTTATTGAACAAACACTGATACAGAGCTTACTATGTGTCAGGCCCTCTTCTTAGCACTTTACAAAGAATAACTCATTTAATGCTCATAATGGCCCAAGGAGGTAGGTACTATATTTCCTTGGCAATATACACTGTCCTCTCCAAACCTCATTCAGGGAAACCATTTAGTGTTATTATTTTCCCAGCTGGCATGTGAGCTTTGGGGTGCATCCTCTCCAGTGCTGTAGGAATTGGCAGTGGGGGGCTTGATTCTTATCATGATCATCCTCTCCTGTGTTCTCATCTTCAGCTGCCCTTCTTGAGACTGCACTCGTATACCACGTCTCAGAGGTGGCCAGGAAGCTCTTGTGCCTGAGCCAACATCTGGCTTCTAGGAAGAAAAGAACAAATACTGTTGTCTTCTCTGTGTAATCGTCCTCTAATGTGCCTGTGCCCCCGAATTCTCTCCGATGCTGTAGGAATGGGCATTGCGGGGGGGATTGATTCTTATCAGATCATCCTCTCCTGTGCTGGGCAGAGAATCCTTTTCTGACCCATTGGGACTTTTTTCCAGTTAGCCCTCCAAAGGCCTTTCTGACCATAGTGGTAAGAGCTTTTGGAGTCAGACTGCTTGTGTTCACATCCCAGCTTGACTGCTTAATAGCTGTTTGACATTCTTATGTAAAATGGGAATAATTACTGCTCACCCAATTG
>CM052438.1:62399107-62426514 GCA_028533085.1 Varecia variegata
TGACTAAGTTTAATTTCTCCACCTGATAATTAAAATAATGACTAATTCCTATACAATAGGGTTGTTGAGAAAATTAAATTGTATATATGTACATGTCCTCATAGATATGTGTGTATATGCGTGTATATATGTGCATATACACACACATATCTATATATAAAGCAGTCAATAAGCAGTAGTTATCCCATGATATAATGAGGTTGACATTTACTTTTCCATAGCCCAAGGCCAAGAGAGAATCAATATGAACAAAATGAATACACTAGCTCATTACATAAGGCTAATGAATTTAGCTGTATGAATATCATTTCTAGCTGCAGATGTCAAATCACTTAGCTCTTCTGGAGACCTCCAATAAGTAATTTGGACTGTAGAATAGTTTTTAACCATCATGCCATAGAAGCAAATCTTTCTGTTTAAAGTGTCAAGTTGGCAATGTAACCAAGCACTCATGCTGATTATAGATACATTTTTAGATGAAGAGCTTATAAAATAAACTTTATTTTACTGTTGAAAGGCTTATTTGGTGTAAATGATTTAATTTTCTGCTCTTTGAGCCTCATTAAATTATATTGTTTAGCAAGAAGTTTGCTGCTAACTAGAATTTTTTGTCAGGCTAAATCCTAGGAAGCGAAAACTCAGTAATTTGGCTCTTATTAATTTTCCTAAAGATGATGTCATGCTTTTCCTTTTTTGTACAGTTTGTTTGACAATAATCACTTTTCTAAATTATTAGAAAAATGGAATTTAAATGAATTGAAGCATAATTTCATTCACTGATAAGAATGTATTAGGTTGCAGTAATCTACCATTATATTTCATATTTAAAATTAAATTTCCAGTGACTCTAGGAAATAAAACACCTTGAAATGAAAATAGAAAAATGTAGCTATCTACTTATTAATCAATTCTGCTCAGAGCCAGAGGGATCTTGAGGTTACAGACAGGGTTGTTATCTTTGGCTGTGGGTTTGCTTATCTACCAGAAGCTTAGATACCATAATGTACCCACAGTCTTTCCTTTATTCTATCTTATCTTTTTCTGACTTTAATTTCTTTGATTTCATAGCAATAAAGGCAGGAGAGGAGGCATTGTCTTAGGCAGGTATTATTTTATTTGTGTTCTTTATGTGAAAAAATACCCTTGAGATGATTTCGATTCACTAATGTTTATAATTTCATATCCCAGTTTATCACTATCCCTGCTTCCCAGCATTTAGGTATTCAATAAGTGCATTGCCGAAAAATTTAGCAAGAGTGACAAGAATAGAATGTTTGATATTGGATTTGAGGGTCAGTGAAGACAGAGAAAGAAAGGAGATAAAAGAAAGAAAAGGACACAATCCCATGTACAGGTTTCCTCATTTTATTGAACTTTGCTTTATAATACTTTGCAGATATTATGTTTTTTACAAATTGAAGTTTTGTGGCAACCCTGCATCGAGCAAATTTATTGGTGCCATTTTCTATTGGTGCACGTGCTCACTTTTTGTCTCTGTGTCACATTTTGGTAATTCTTACAATATTTCAAACTTTTTATTTTTATCATATCTATTACAGTGATCTGTCATCAGTGATCTTTGATGTTACTATTATAATTGTCTTTGGGGTGCAACAATCCACACCCATGTAAGACGGGGAACATAATCCATAAATGTTGTGGATCTGGCCAGGCATGGTAGCTCACACCTGTAATCCTGGCAGTCTGGGAGGCTGAGGTGGGAGAATCGCTTGAGCTCAGGAGTTTGGGACCAGCCTGAGCAAGAGCGAGACCCCTGTCTCTATTAAAAATAGAAAAAATTAGCCGGGCATGGTGGCACATGCCTGTAGTCCCAGTTACTCAGGAGGCTGAGGCAGGAGATTGCTCGAGCCCAGGAGTTTGAGGTTGCTGTGACCTAGGCTGATGCCACGGCATTCTAGCCCGGGCAACAGAGTGAGACTGTCTCAAAAAAAAAAAAAAAAATGTTGATCTGATAATTGAGGTGACTAACGGTGGAAAGCATCTACGGCGTGGACACATTAGACAAAGGGAGGATTCACTTCCTGGGTAGGTTGGAGCAGGATGTCTCAAGATTTCATCGTGCTACTCAGAACAAGCAAGCAATTTAAAAGTTACAAATTGTTATTTCTAGAATTTCCCTTTTAATATTTCTGGACTGTGGTTGACCTTGGGTAACTGAAACCGTGGAAAGTGAAGCTACAGATAAGAGGGGACTATTGCATTGGTATCGTCTATGCCTAATTTAAATGTGCTAATGGGCAGATGTGGTGGCACAAACCTGTAATTCCAGCCCTTTGGGAGAATTTCTTGAGCCCAGGAGTTAAAGACCAGACTGGGCAACATAGCGAGACCCCCTCTCTACAAAAAAATAAAAAAATTAGCAGAGTACGGTGATACACAGCCATAATCCCAGTTACCCAGGAGGCTGAGGTGGGAGGATCATTTGAGCCCAGGAGTTCAAGGCTGCAGTGAGCTATGATCAGGCCACTGCACTCCAGCCTGGGTGACAGAGTGAAACTCTGTCTCTAAAATAAATAAATAAAATAATAAATGTATTAATACATTGTTGAATTTGTGTGATTTATAAAGGCCAGTTTCTTTGGAATATAATGATAACATCAAGATGTTTATGACTTGGCAGATATTCACAGGGGTAATTCCTATTTTGAGGCACACATACTGATGGTCACAGAGCAACAAACATCTCCTATTGAAGAATACAATTGAGATGTATAAGGCATGGACATTTCATGCTTGATTCTTTTCTCCACGGAGAATTCTGAAGTGGGCATTATTCAGTCATTGAAATGCTTTTAGAAATTACCATCTTTAGAAAGAATAACACGATACCAAAATATTGTGGTCACTAATACAAGCATCAGTAAAATTGTGCTATATGGTCAATATCTACTTTCCTTGTAGCATTTTCCTTCTCCAAATCCCATGGCAATTCCTTATTTGGAATCATCTGTGCAGCTCTCTAATGACAGGTGACATTTCATTTCAAGGTAAAATTACACAGTACAATTTTCCATGGCCATCTGTCTGGATTGAAAGGAAGTGGACTATGTGTCAAGATGCTGCAGTGTTTATTGGGGAGTAAGAGTCAAGACTTGGGGAGATGGCACTGTCTGATTTGCTCAACAAAACATGCGCCCCTGGCTGGATCCAAGGTGGGAATGCGTGTCATAGTGGGAATGAGTGTTCTAGTGTCCTTTATGCCTTTCTTTCCTGCTTCTTCCTCCCTTCTTTTTGCAGTGTGTCTGTTGGGAGGGATCCAGGGTGTCATATGGACAGCCACTGCTTCACGCCCAGGGGGGCCACGGTCAGGGTTGCTGTCTGTCTGGTCTTTCAAGGTGGTCATCTCACCCAAGTCCTGTCTTGTTATTGCTTTCTCCTCTAGAGGAAACTGAAGCTGAAATGACCACTGAAAAGAGGTTGCCTGGAGAAAAATGCCATCTTGCCAACAAAATTGGACCTTGTGTAGTTTGTGAGAGGGCAGACTTGGTTCTTTAAAAGTAAGCACTTGATATGACAAGGACTTGAGTCCACTGATTCAGGTCTGCAGTAATTCATTCATTCAATCAACAAAATTTTTGATTGCTTAGTAGGTGTGAGAAAATACTGTTCTTGTCCATTTTGAAAAGTTTTGATAAAAACCTGTCTAATTCCATTTTCCTGCTTAGACAGCAGAATGGTTTAGAAAATTATAGTGTACATGATTTCATGTACGTAAGACTAGTTCTAGACTCCATGAAATATCACTTCTTCCCTTACTCCAAATATTTAAGGATCATTTTCATAAGCAAGCTGGCAAAATCTCAACTTCTCATTTACATTTAAAGATATTCCCCAGATAAGTCTGAGTACTAATAAGTTTCATAGTCACACGTAAATGGAGCCACTGACCCAATCAACAGCATGTTTTCTTAGACACGCTTGCCAGTAGAGTTTATGCTGAGTCATATTCTCACACCAAGTTTCCAGTTCACGTGTTTTATTAGCGACACGGCAACCGGCTGGAGTAGGGGGAAGAAAGGAAAGACATTCCTCTGTGTGAGGGAAGCCAAGTGATCCAAAATGGAATTAAACCCTTGACTTCAATAGCTCCAAGTTCTAACCGATAGAGCTAACTAGGTTGGCCCTGGCACCACTGAATTGGCTTGTGTGGGAAAAGTTAGTTCTGGCATTGCTTAACGGAAAGATTTATTAGTACACAATGGACTATTCTCTAGACCATGAGGTAATGCCCTCCTGTTTACGTTAAATCATATCTCCATGTGCTTCTATTAGTGCCTGTCATTCCCTTTTTATAGCACTCAGCAGTCCCATGAATACTTATTTAATGTGTTTTCCTTGATTAACTGTAAACTCTAAGAAGGCAAAGACCCCCACCGTTGGCTCACTGAGGGAAAGAATCCCAGTGTTCAGCACAAGCACTCAATAAAATTATACAGAACTTAGTTAAAATAAAAAATTGGGGCCAGGCATGGTGTCTCACGCCTGTAATCCCAGCAATTTGGGAGGCTGAGGTGGGAGGATCACTTGAGGCCAGGAGTTCGAGATCAGTCTGGGCAATGTAACGAGACCGTATTTCCCTAATATGGTCCTAAAAAATTCCTAAAAAAAAAAAAAAGGCTTTTTTATAGGCATGAATGACTCACAAATTATTTAATAATAATAATATAAATATTATTACCTTATTCTACTATTACAAATTCATAAAAATTGGTTTGGTTGATCAGGATTTTAATTACTATATGGAAAATTAACAAATGTACTATGCATGGAGTATTCCAGAAATGACCCTTTTATGTATATGCTTGATATTCAAGGAAAAGTATCTTTTAGATAGAGATGTGTTTGTATACAAAAAAGATAACAGATTCCTTCTCAGAGGTAATTTAAGGATATATTGCCCATATCCCCCTGTTCTCTAGTAGCATTAGCTCCAAAACACAACCTGTCCAGTGACATTCGTGACATTGTACATGCCTTTCATGGTGAAAAATCAAAGGTTTATGAATCTTTCATGATTGTCTTATCATTTCAAATAAAGAGAAGGCAGTAAGTTGTAATTAGGCTTTTAGCTTTTCAGTGTCACACAGAAGGAAGTACATAATTCTCATTAATAATAATATAATTTCTGTGTTGAAATGCCTACACACCAAGACGCATATTTACCCATGAATACATGGTCTCTAAAACATGATAATATGTGTAAGATATTGCTTTGGCTGCTTAATAGCTGCTCCTTCCAGAATAGAAATGATTTAGCAACAGCAGAAGTTATGGGTTTTGAGGCACAAGAGCACCTTGAAGATTGCTCCGGAGAATTTTTTCTGAGGCCATTACCATTCCATCAGCCTCTCGTTGGTGCCCGTTATTTTAACAATGCTTAAAATGAAATAAACATGTTCCAAAGGGGTTTTAATATAACTGTATTAATGGAATTGTCTGAAAGTTAGTTAAAATTCTGAATGTCATTATGGTCATAGCTGCTACTAACATCAATTTGATGCTGGGTTCTGTAGTGAACACAGCATTAGACACATTCTCTGTCCATTGGGGTTGCAATTCGAATGGGGCACAGGCAAGGCACGGAGAAAGGACAGGAATCACTCAGCACTTTTGACAGACCAGAGTGCAGTAACCCTGCACTCAGTATAATTCAACTGACCCTGGAAATCTGAAGGTGACTGAGGCTGGCTCCCAAGAAAGGTGAGATTTGATAAAGGATTAATATGAGGAAAGAAAAGCAAACAAGGCGGTGAGCTCGTTTATTTCATTAAAATGCATATCAAGAAGTAAAGGAAAGTAAGAATATGAGAAAAAATAAAGAACCTAATAAAGATTTGTGTTTAGGCCGAAGATAATGTATGCACTCAAACAAAATATGTAGGCCAGGGAGGAAGGTGGGCATGGTCTTGGAAACAAAAGGGCTACTTATATTTGACTTAAAAGTCAGGTCAAATAAGCATAGTAATATGATTACAGAAAGTGAAATTATAGACATATTTTTGTTGGAGATGTACGAAGGAAACCTGGAGTTGGAAGAGTGTTCCAGTCCCAGGTGTGCTATTCTCTGACTGTGTAATTCTGGACAAATCATACAACTTCCTTTAGTTCAGTTCAACAAATTTTTTTGAACTGTGTGGCTTGCCCTTTGCAGTTTGCCAGAAACACAGAGATGAAATACCTGCCCTTGAGGCATTTATAGTGCAGTGGAAGAGCCTGTCCTAGATTTGGGCTGAACTCAGTTTTCCTCAGCTGTGAAATAAAGATGATATGTATAATTTTGGCTCAACTGAGATTCCTAGAAGGTTAAAGATAAGTTTGTGTCAGTAAAAATAATGGTTCAGTAAAATTACTATTTGAGATCGGTTTGAAGTATATTAAATTTGCACAGGAATTCTAATTTGGAGGTTTGGTTTCATTTAGTCGGAAGAAGGTGGCTCACATCTGTAATCTCAGCAACTTGGGAGGCTGAGGCAGGAGGATTGCTTGAGGTCAGGAGTTCGAGACCAGCCTGGGCAGCATAGGGAGACCCCATCAAGAAAAAAATTTAAAAAAGAGAAAGGTTTGGGAATAACTTATCAGACATAACATAATCTTAATTATCATAATTGCCCCATATTATGCCATTTTGCATTGCTATAAAGAAAATAGCTGAGGCTAGGTAATTTATAAAGAAAAGAGGTTTGTTCAGGTCACAGTTCTGCAGACTGTACAAGATGCATCATGCCAGGGTCTGCTTCTGGTAAGGACTTCAGAATGCTTCCAATCAAGGCGGAAGGAAGGTAAAAGGGGAGCAGATGCGTCACATGGCCAGAGAGGGAGCAAAGAGAGGGAGGAGGTGGTGCCAGGCTCATTTAAACAACCAGCTCTCGCATGAGATAGTAAGGCGAGGACTCACTCATTGTCGTGGGGAGGGCATGAAGCTCTTGACGCATCCACCTTCGTGACCCAAACACCTCCCACCAGGCCCCACCCAGGATCGATTTCAACATGAGATTTGGAAGGGCCAAACATCCAAGCCACATCATGCCCCATGAGGCAAGGTTAATTTTCCATGTGAGGGTGTGTGTGTGTTTGTGTGCGAGGGTGTCCCAGCTGGGAAGGGACTGAGATTTGGGAATATCTGTTGGTGGAATCAGGCAGGACCTTTGTTGCCCAGGCAGCTATTTACAATCACCATTGTACACAGGATCTAAAGAGTTTCCTGGGAACAGAAGTTGAACTGTGTCTACAAATGAGTATCAAGAACACATAACCTTATCTGGCAATATGAAAGGGTTGAGATGGGGAGAGACAGCATTTAAATTCCAAGGTACCCTGAAAAATAAATCATCTTAAGGAAAGATGGTTTAGCCATGGCGTGAATAAGACCTGAGTGTCGAAGGGCATCCTTGGTACCACATGTAGGCCATTACCTAAAACCATCCTGGTGGAGAGGTGTCAGTTGGAACAAAAGGTCTGTGTGTTATTCTGCAGTTCCTAAGAGTCTTGTTGTGGGACTCTTCCTATAGATGTAATGGAGGGGAGGAAGGCCTTTAGCTTTTCATTTGCAACCTCTAAGTCATCCCAGAGGCACCAGTTTGGATGGATCCGTGGAGACAGCACAAGTAGCCATATTGCAGCAGGTGAACTTGGCTCAGAGCTGAGCATCATATAAAGATGGCAGCACAGGCAAGTGGCAGCCTAGATGGAACATTGATAAGACTGTGGTAGCCTATCAGAGCAAAGCATTGATCACTAGTAATGAGAGATGAGCACTGGTTCAAGATGAGTTGAAGGTACATGAAAAAACACCCCTTGGCAGCTCCCAGAAACTCCAGAGCTGTAGAGAAACTGAGCGGTGACAAAGGTGATGGGCAGATAAGACCTTGATATTAAAACTCTTGCAGTAGAATTGGCATCCATAGTGTATTGAGACCAGAAGATGGTCTTGTCACTTTCAATGAGCTTAGTTGATCTTATCTGAGCTCTGGTTTAGCACGTAACTGTATTTTAAATTAATCACTGCTTTTCCATTAGAATCAATTGATTTATTTGTGATAATCATAATGATACTGTTAAAGGACTGATGCCTGGTATAGATGTGAGCTCTTAGAAATTCACTAGTTTGGGCATATGTGTAAACTATAAGGAATTGGAATGAAGGATTCCAGTGGCCTTTTTAAAGTCTCTGGTCATATATAAAATACTTGGCATGCATGTCAAGAAGGAAGAGATTGTGAATACAGGCCCATCAGAGTCTGCTTTAAATGAATTCTCAGAAAGATACACCCCCTCCAACCTCCTTCCTGCCTTAGATGTTGATTTTTTAAAAGGACTAAACCTCTAGCTAGAAAACACAGGGCATACGCTGTTACCTAGCCAGATTCCTTGGATATGGATATTCCTTTATAGCATTAAGCTTGGGCATGCTGAGCTTGGGAAAGAACATTCAGGTACTACTGGAACTCATGCTGTTTTCTCTGTGAGAGGCCACAGCTCTCTCAACCTCTGCTCCATTTCCTCAAACATGTATTGGGTACCATCTGTGTATACGGGACCCTGCTAGGAGACTATGGCCTCCTGGGAAGTACACGTAAAGGCCATGACACAGATGCCAACAGGAGTTACTGGTAGGGCAGTCCATTCTATTAATAGTTGGAGGCATCAATGAATATGTAATAGAAATTAATTAATAAATTAATGGTGGCATTTGAATTTAGCTTGGAAGCATACACAGAGTTCTGGTAGGCAGAGAAGGCCTGAGGAAAGCTATTAAGGTATGTAAGGGGAAATTGTGCTTCATTGGAAAGTATTGTCTAGAGAACACCCCTCCTGGTTCCCTGATTCTAGGGGAGATATTTTACAATTGTGTAAGTTGTAGGTAACTGACAGCAATTAGTTTCCCGAGGCTGCCATAACTTTGTGGCATAAAACAATAGAGAGGGTTTATTCTCTTACAGTTCTGGAAGCCAGAAGTTTGGAATCAAGGTGCCATCAGGACTCTACTTCCCCTGAAGATGCTAAGGGAGATTCCATTCCTTTCTTCTTGCAGCTTCCGTTGGCTCCAGGCTTTCGTTGGCTTGTGGCTGCATCATTTCAACATCTGCGTCTGTGGTTACATTGCCTCATCTGCGTAGGCTACCAAATCTCCATTGTGTGTCTCCTATAAGAATACCTGGCCTTGGATTTAGACCCCACCTTGATAATTCAGAATGATCTCCTTATTTCAAAATCCTTAATATTTACAGCTGCAAAGAGCCTTCTTCCAAATGAGTTAACATTCTCAGGGGCTAGGAATTAAGATCTGGACATCTTTTTTGGGGGCTACCATTCAACTCACTATAATGCAAAGTTAACTCTTGTCTATAGACATGCAAATTATGTCTTTTCTGATAAAGGTTCAGTTGACTTCCCTACCTCCCACCCCCTTTTTAAAAAACCAGGCTTGCCCCTATTTACACATTCATTTCAATACCCCTGATTTATAAATGGGTTTGCTTTTTGGATTCTCTTTTGAACCTGCAATGACATTAATCTGGTACCCTGGTTGATTGAGTTAAATAAAATCTTTAACATGTATTCACTTTATATCAACATAAAAGTTGTGATTTTTTTTTGATAATTATCTCTTAAAGTTATCTACAAGAGGAAAGTGCTGATTGAAAAATGTAAGTTTATCAGTGATTGATTGATTGATTATCTTTTTCTCTCCATTAGGATATAAAGTTCATAGTAACAAGTGTTTTTATCTGTTTTGGTCAATGACTTATTTCCAGTACTGAAAAAAGGCCTGACACATACTAAGGAAGTTATAACATTTTTTTTAGTGAATGAAATGTTGTATTTTATATTTAAAAGTACATGGTGGAAGTGAATGTGCTGAAGAAGGAAGGAACAAATTTTGTGGGGACTTGGATACCATACAAAAGCATTTGCATTTGTTCTAGGGATAGGGAGAGGTCACTGAAGGTGCAAGCCTATCCCCTACTGACTTGTGCATTCGTCTGGGTCTGTTTTTGAGAAACCAGATTATTAAGGTTCTACCCAATAATATAATGATTTCTGCTCTGTGTTTAATGTTTTCCCCTATGGAGGGATGAGAATTTGGATTTTACTAAAATGGAGATCTACATTATATCAAAAAGATACCTACAGTCATGTGTTTATTGCAGCCCAATTCACAATCTCAAAGATGTAGAATCAACCTAAATGCCCATCAACCGATGAGTGGATAAAGAAAATGTGGTATGTATATGCCATGGAGTACTACTCAGCCATAAGAAAGAATGAAGTAATGTCTTTTGCAACAACTTGGATGGAATTGGAGACCAGTATCCTAAGTGGAGTATCTCGGGAACTGAAAAACAAATGCCACATGTTCTCACTTATAAGTGGAAGATAAACAATGGCTACACGAGGCACACAGAGTGGTATAATGGACATTGGAGACTCACACAGGGGGAAGATAGGAAGGGGGAGGGATGAAAAATTATCTTTGGGGTACAACGTACACTACTCTGGTGATGGGTACACTAAAAGCCCAGACTCCACCACTATACAATATATACATGTAATGAAATTCAACTTGTACCCCCTAAATCTGTTTTACAAAAAATAAAATGGAGATTTAGTAATGATAAGACAATAATCATAGTGATTTGTAAAGTGGCATTATCAAGACATCAAGCTCAACTTCTGACTGTTGATGTTTGAAAAAAGGATGAGGAATTTAACAGTGACTAGATACCAACATAAACTTATCTTAGTATTAATATATCTGTACACATCAAAAATTCTTTTTGATGTAATAATATTATTAAAAAGATTATTAATATTTACTTTAGAATAAAAGATGGCATTAATGATTTTCAATTCCAGATCCTAGAAATTCATAAATATGAAAGAATCTAGTGCAAAACCAATAAAAGAAACTCAGGTGGGAAATCATGCCTATTTTCCAATTTTCTGTGTCTTTTTCATAACTTTTCTCACTATTTAATTAATGTCAACACAGATTCACATATTTTTCTTTATTACCTGTGGTAGAGTATCAGTTCGGACAATATTCTTTCACAGCCAGAGAATATAATCTCAATCCAAAAATTTACTCAGATGTGAAGGAGTTTTGAAGCTTGGTTAAATACCTTCTAATGCGTCATCACGCCATCCAAAATAATAATAGTATACATCCTAAACTTATTGTAGGAGATTTGTTTTTACAAGTTGATACTTTTGGTATACAATCTAGACTCCAAGTTGATGAATCTTGAATTATTCACTATGAGGAACTCTTTGTCAGATTGAGTGTAGAATAGCATAAAATCTTTGGCAAAGTTCGGATTTGCTCAGGAGACATTTAAAACAGGCACAGGGCATCTTTTGTTCAGGGACGGTCTCTACTACCTCTTTGTGTTCCAAATCAATGGCTCTGTTGTAGTCAAGGCTACGGTGACGCATTGTGAGGCCAGGGAGAAATACAATCCCAGCCCTGAAGTTGCTGGAAAGAATACAGATTTGTAGAACACAAATTAGTCTCCAGGATATTTTAGTGATGCTTCAGGTCATTCACTAATGACCTGATGTTTCTGTAAGTTTGAAGTTTCTGTAATTAGCCCAAATCAATGTTACTCTATTATTTTCCAGCCAAACTGTTTTTTCTCTGAATAAGTCAGTTACCTATGTAAGAACAGGCTTTCTAAATATTCACATAGAGTTTAAATAGTTTTCAGGGGAAGAGTGCAAGGGAAAATCATGGTTGAAAGAATACAAAAGTGGCTGATATATTTCTACTGGAAATTTATAAATCTCACCATGAAATTATTTCTTTAATGGGCTGCCAAATGAGTTGAGATTAGGGGGAGTGATAGTTGTGTGACCTTTAAGTATTTTGTTCCTATTGACTAAACAAAAGAACTGTAAGGAATATTCCTATAGGAATATCTAGTTTAGAACTAGCAAATACTCCTAATTGGTTGAGGAAATACCACCACAAATTAATCTGAGTTCACATTGTTTGTCTCTACATACCAGCTGGAAACTTCTTTATATTTTTTTTAAAAAAAATACTGTTACTTCTCTCAAAGAGACCGTTACAGAAGTATTTGAGACCGCTTCATTCTTTTTGATTAAACATTCACACGCACATGCACACATGAAAGAAATCTGTAGGAAATGAATTGACCGTGGTCATCTTATTGGAGCTTAAAGGATGCAAGAGGCTCCAATAGGAAGAGAATGGAGCAGCATGAACCTGGAGAAAGAGGAAGGACAAATCAGTACTGTTCACAAAGCATGGAAACAAACTAGCTAATTAACCAGCGAATTTGTAGTTTCTACCCCAGGGAAAAGCTCTTTGGATACTAACACATGAGCCAACTGAAGAGCTTCTGGGGACAGAGATGTGAATAAGAACTCAAAAGATGGTCGAGTTTTACCAGTAAACATTCTGACATGTGAACATGACTAATTAGTCTCTAGGCTCCACTGATGGGGTGGATGTAGGACTTTTTGGCAGACATCAAGTGTTTCTTGATAAAAAAAAAAAAAATGCCCTTTTAGTTACAAGCTTTTTAGCTGAGAAGAATATAGTAAGAGTAGGACAGAAAAGGTATGGTGAAGGTTAGGAATAATGTTTGTTTATTTTTGAAACAGGGTCTTGCTCTGTTACCCAGGCTGGAGTGCAGTGGCCTGATTATAGCTCACTGCAGCCTCGAACTTCTGGGCTCAAGAGATCCTCCTGCCTCAGCCTCTTGAGTAGTAGGACTACAGGTGCATGCCACCATGCCCATTTTTTTTGTTTTCTTTGTTTTTTTGTAGAGAGGGGGTCTAGATATGTTGCCCAAGCTGGTCTCAAACTCCTGGGCTCAAGGGATCCTCCTGCCTCGGCCTCCCAAAGTGCTGGGATTATAGGCATGAGCCACTGCACCCAGCCTTAGGAATAATGTTTAATGTGTTCTGTTAACACTGGACAAGGCTGTATTTGTACTTATTTTGCTATTTTTATGTGCCATAATGTCCATAATATTCATTTCCAAGAAAGTAATCAAGATTTTAATAATAATACATAAGCAAATGATTTTCCCAAATATCATAAGAAAAATAGGAGTTGAAATAGTCTTTTTAACTATTTTTTCCAAACTCCACCTTTTATAGATACCAATTTATTATGACTCAGTGTACTTTTTAAAAAAATTTACATACAATAAGGTTCATCTTTTGGGGTGTATAGGTCTATGAGTTTTGACAGATGCATGGAGTCCTGTGACTACAAAGATACAGGACAGCTTTATTACCCCCCAAATCCTATCCTGCTACCTGTTTATAATTGTTTCCTCCTCCCACACTTAACCCCTAGCAACCGCTGATTTTTTTGTGTACCTATAGTTCTACCTTTTCCAGAATGTCATATAAATGTAATCATTCACGTACTACTCATTTTTTTGCCTGCATCTTCAAAATCTCAGGGAGAACTATATGCTTCTTAAAAAAAGAAAGACTTAGTCAAGGATGCCATACCTGCCAAGTAGAATAGACTTGTTATATTGATATTTAATAATTTCATGAAAACATATGAAAGGAATATTAGTTATGATTCCAAAACCATGAATCTCATCTTGGTCCCTGAATGATCAGACAAGCTCATGTACATCAAATGAAAATACAGGAGTTCTTGGCTCTAAAGGGATATGGAGCTGAGGCTATCTCCAAAACAAGAGGGGACAGTTGTTCTGGGAAGGGCAGGATCCATTTCCCATTGGCTTCTGGTTGAGCTGGTCGTAGAGATAGCGCCTGATGAATGGATGGCCTTTGGAACACACAAATGTGCATTCAGGGCACGTTTGGAGATGAAATTGGTCACTCCACCACGCCTCTGGGTGGAATCCACTGCCATGGCTTTCTTGATGGGTTTCCAGGACGTGCAGATCACTACCAGGAGGTCTCAGTGGAGGGGACCATTAACTCGTCAAGGGCACGTGAGAAGCTGCGTTCCCTTCTGAAAACCTTGAAATCAGTTTGGTTAAAAGCCTCACAGTTTTTCTTTAATAGCAGACTCTTTCTTCCCACACAATGGCTTTTTCCTTTTCTCTGCCAAACTCCCTGCATTGTTGAAGGATCGAAAATGATCTCATCAAGAGAAATAATGGCATTAAAGTGGTCCTAAGGGCCCCATGCAGGCTCAGCCCACAATGCTGACTTCACTCAAAATAGCACAGCCCTACATTTATTTGGTAAATGGTTTTTGGATGCTGACAACGATATATTGATCTTTTTTTAAAGTTTCAGGTTTTGTCTTTCTAAAGGGCTGCAAAGTAATCTTTTAGTTTAACCACAGCTAAGTAGGCTGTCTGGGGTCAAAAGGCATATCTTGATGGTTAATTCTCACTGTTACATTGTAGGTATTTCTAAGACTTGGAAATATTCTATTAAATTCCATTTTAAAAAATGTCTTTGAATCCATTAATATTAGGGGATTGTAAATACATATAAATCATTTAATACATGTAGTCAGATAATATCTTGAAATATTAATGTTTAGGTTTTACTGCCCCCCCCACACTTATTTATGCATGGCCTTTATTCTACTTAACCCCAGGAATAAGATTGTTTTACTGGGAACATAAGATCAAGAAATAGTTTGCCCTCCTCCTCCTTTCTCCTCCTTCTCTTTAAATTATCCAAGTCATACTCTCAATAATGAGCAGGAAGAATCACCTGAGGTAAACAAGCCCCAGCTGTTATGAATCAACACTAGATTTGGAGAGAAATAGAAGAACCAGATCACTCCGCCCACACTGGCCCCCTGTGTCTTTAGACCAGAAGCGGAGTATCCAGGAAGAGGTAGGGGTTAAGTGGGGGAGAGCAGGAGTTAGGAACATCCCTTATAGGAGATTGGAGGGGTGGGAGATGAGAGGATTGGGCCTGGCCAGATGCCCTGCGAGTAGCGGGGTGCAGTGGGAGGCTGCTGAGGACCTTGGGATGGGGCTGAGCAAGGGTGCAAACCCTTCAGAGAAGCACATCTTCTTGCTTTGGGGAAGGTGCCATGAGTCTCCTCACTGTAAGAGACTTCGATGATTCTTGATGATCTCAGGGACTTTGTGGATGCCCCACACATGTTAATGTCATCTCAGCAGTCCAGGACACATTTAAGCCCCGTACAACAGAGGGTGGGCATCCTTGAAACTCACGAGGGAGTGGGAATGTGTAAAGTGCCAACCCCAGAGCTTGGATGAGACTGGCTGGTAGTGAAAATAGCAAAGAATGAAAGACAATTATTCAGCTTTTAAAAACTGGCAATCTAATTGTAGTATCCACATGGGAAACAGTGAATGTGGTCATCACTAAAGCACAAAAAATTCAAAGTTTATCTTTGGTGCCTCCTGCCACCCCGATGTTTATATGCCTTCCTTGGAGCCTGCCTCCTATTTGCATCCAATTCTCAGCTGATGACCACCCAACCCCCTAAAAGAGGTGTCAGCCGATGCATTTGGGGGAAGGATTTGCATTTTTTAAAAGTGGCAAGTTAAAGATCAGAAACTTTTCTTGAACGCAAAGGGATGTCTCATGGTGGAATTAAAAATTTTAGGATGTTAGATAGGAAAACTTGACAGAGTCATAAAAAGGAATGAGCTATTGATGCATGCATCAAAATAATTATCCCAAATATATGTGATGCCATTTATATATATTTTAGAACATACAAGCTAAATAGAGAAATAGAATGCAGATCAGCGGTTTCTTGGAGATGGAAGGGGACAGGAAGGGGCAGGAGGGAGGGATTCCCAAGGGGCACAAGGAGATGTTGGGAGGATGGATGCGTTCGGTATCTTAATAGTGGCAATGGTTTCATGGGTGTATACATATGTCAAATGTACATTTATAAAATACATAATATCAAAATGTACATTTGAAATCCATGCAGTTTGTGTATAGATTATAATTTAATAAAGCTACTAAAAACAAACAAAACTTTATGGAGTAAGGAGCCAATCTGCCTTCCTTGAAGTAGAGCTCATTTGCCCACTCCACCTGCTCATAAAGTCACCTTTGAGAACAGAGTTATTACGTTTCCCTGGAGCTGGTGAAGCTACAGAGGTAAAGTGGCTCAAGGAAGACCACACAGTTTGTGCTGCTCCTGCTGTTACCCTACAGCCACAGCGCTGTGAAGCGCTTGGCTGTTCTCAGAGAAGGGAGCTTTGCAGAGCTGCCCTTCATTTCTCCATAGAAGAATTGCTTAGAATGAGTGAAGCGCCAAGTGGATGCTACTAACTGACGGTATTGTGGGAAAACATACATTATCATTTAAAGTAGAGCATTAGACATGGCCCCTGCAGCTAAATCAGGAAGTCCTAGCGATTTGGCATTTACTTTTCTTCTCTTTGTACTATTTCTGTGAGTTGCTTAACAGGCATTTCTAATGCAGCCTTGAAGAGAGGAGAGTTTCCTAACCACCCTTTTCTGTGTGTTTAGGACCTTGTTTAAAGATGCTAAATTCCCTCACAGAGAGAGAACCTACTTCAAATGTGCTTGGGGTCCTGGCCATACCACTTATCTTTAACATGTTTGCATTTCAAAGCTCCTTAACCGCACCTGCCACTCTGGCTTCTCACCCTTTCTCCCTCTTTCCCTGGCTGCAGGACAAAGAGTATTTTGCTACCATAAAGGCCACTGGCTGGTTCGTGACAGAGCCCCCAGAGGACTTGAGGCTGCTTGGCCCCCTGCCCAGTGTGCTTCTGGCTCAGAAACTCCACAAGAGCAGCCACACTTCTCCCAGGAAGCTTTCCTACCCTGTTGGGGGGGCCAGGACGCCCTCCCTCCCCACCCCTTCCCCAGCCCCTCCCTTGTGCTGGAGATGGCTTTATTTATAAGCAAATCCTCATTTCACTTATTCAATATCTCAACATTGAATTGAACACTCTCTCAATTCATGTGTAAATTGTAAAATTGGGCTGCTTAGAATATTTTTCATTAGTGATGCCCTAAATAAACATGTACAGGTTAAACATTTGCGTATTAATTCTAAGGAATTATTGTAATTCTGAACTGGAATTGCACTGAATATCAGCCTTTTCCTAACAAAGAGCTAAAAAGGTCTGTGCAAATAGTTAAAATAAATCTGTGCAAATAGTTCAAGTAAATCTCTATAGTCATTCCTCCCGAGAGTCATTTTTCTGCTCCTCTCTACATATCTGTCAAAAAGGAAAAAAATAAAATAAAAAAGTCAAACTTCATCAGCATCTGACATGCTCCCGTAGATTTAAGCCCCTAAACAATCCCTTCCTCCCTCCCATAAAATTAGATTAACCCATGCCTGAAAGCATAGCCCGGTTTCTTTTGCTTATTTTTGTCCCAGAGCATGCCTAATCCCTCTGCCTGTCTCTTCTCTAATCCTGCTCGTAGACCTTAACTCCCTGAGGTCAGGCAAGGATGTGGTGAAAATAGTAATTTAAAGCGTCCTGAGATTATGCTACTGCCTAAATCCTTAATGTATCTTCACTATATTTTGAGCTATCTTCTTACTTTTGTTTGTTTGATAACTCTTTTCTGGGAAGAGAGCAAAGCAAACCAAGACATCCATGAATAACCTTCCGGAATGCACCAAGAACCAGGGTTTGGGGAGTGGGTCTCCACATGGAGAGCAAGGTGGCTGGTCTAGCACAGAAGGCAGTGTGTTGGGGAAGCAGATGTAGGGGCTGCCTGTGTTTAGATCCTGTAGCAGGGAGCTCTTTCAGGAATATTAAATCCTTCTCCTGAAACAAGGGCCCCACCCCAGGTTATGTCAGGGAGAAGGAGCAATATCTTGGTTTAAGGCAGCTGTCTAAAGCGAGGTGGGTGGGGCTCCGGGAGGTGCAGAGGAGGATCAGAGCTGAGAGTGGGAGGAGGGAATGGAGTAGGAGATGATTTAGCTGACACGGTCTGATCCTGGTCACCATGAAGTCAATCAAATACTTTTTTTTTTTTTTTTTTGGTCTTTTTATCAAGACCTGTAAAATTGCTGGTTTGATATTCTCAGAGTAAATAGATCATTTTTCATCCACTCAGGGATGTAAAGTTATGCTTACTATTTATACTAAATATACATTTCCTGGGGAAAGCAAATATTCTCTTTATGTTGTCTGCCAAAGGAAACAATCTCCGAGCTAAGCAGTCAGCTGAGCGGGTTTCCTTTCACAGAGCTGATGACCAGCCAGTTCACTCTAATATTTCAAAAGCATACTGAATCCTATGCCCCACTGCTAATGTCCAAAAGCAGTTCTAAAACCAGCACAATTCTACAGGGACTATAATCTACTACAGAACAGATGCTTAGCTGGACATCCAAAAAATAATAACAACATAAAAATAAAATAATCTGGGCATCAAGATAACACAGAAGGCATTTCTTACACAATTTTTTATTTTAAGAAGCAAGAAAAAATAAAATTTCTTTCTGTTCATGGAAGTTATCTGACAGAATTTTATTTTAGTAGGCTTCACAACTAAAATGTTATTGTATGGTAAAGAATTTCTAATGATATTAACTCCAAATGTAGGCAAAAGTGTTAAATACATGAAGTTTTTTTTTTTAATGAGGCCTTCTTAATTCCACATTTGATAACTAACTTTTAAAATCTCTGACATATTGATTTTCATAACTTTTCTTTAGCTATCAATGGTCTCTCCCTAATACATATGGCAAAATAATTAATCTCCAGGAGGTTTTATGCTATAGGATTTAGGAAACCAGGAAAATCTTTTAAGGTCCCGAGGGATGAGTGGTGAAATTTCAGGTATGGTAACAGAATGTGGGGAAGCTACTTTGGGACCAAGGACCATCCCATAAGCAGTCACATAGGCATGGAATAAGTGAACAGCCTGATTCCAATTTGATTGTCTTTTTATTCTTTTAATTTATGTTTTAGAGGATTTTTCTATTTGTTACAAGATTTGTTACACAAACACATGATTACCTTTTTATATATTGTGCAAGAAACAAAACAGAAGGCAAAAAGAAGATTATCCAAGTACTCTGTAGGGAGAGAAGCCTGGAATGGTAGCCAGGAAAGGTGCATAAATTTGAAAAGGAGATATTAGGTACTTGATATTTGGATATCCCTCCAGACTAAGAACACAGAGATCACTTTCAGGATTGGACTGCATTTTGAATGGAAACCTGACCAATTAGATTAGAATTCAGCCTCTTGTCTATCCAGACCCCAGAGTTAGCTCTTAATTACTAGTGTGACCTTGAGTTTGTCAATGACCTACATTGAGGCTTAATATTTCACATTTGAAAATGCAGATGTTGAGCAAGTTGACCTCTAAATCCATTTGTAGATCCAGCCCATCGATGTTGAGTACGTGATCCTGATTAGATCTCACATGCAAGAAGTGTCAGGACAAGTGTGCTGGAGTGGACTTGCAAGATTACACCTCTTTCCAACTCCACCTTCAGTGACATCACTTTGGGATCTTGAAATCAACCACCGTGGGAGTATTTACACCACAGAAATTGGCAGACTTTACAAATCAGGGTTCCACCCTCCCCCCACCCAGGAAAGATTGTTCAATATTTACCAGAACACATTGATTAAGTTGATATATATGTTAAGCACTTAAAACAGTGCTAAGGCATTGTAACTGCTATATAAAGGTTAGCTATTTTTGAAATTCATTTTAATAGGAAATAATTACTTTTAAACTGATGATTTTCACTGAACTGACAAAAGTTAAAGGTTATTTTGAATTGGCTGATGCTCCACCTTCTCTCCAATGTCCAGTCTTATTCCTGTTCATTCTTGCTTTTAAATCTGCATGACCAAATCTGACACTGAGCTATGTCCTGACTTGCATTATTTTCTAATTTTTAAGGTATGAAATGTGTCTCTCCAACTAGATAGCACTTTCTCTGAGGACAGGGGCCACATTTTCTCTTTGTATGTCTCAATTATTTAGCCTGTATAGACACCTGTTGACCAATTATTTTGGAAATTCAAGGACCGAGGATGGTCAAAGGGAGGATTTCTTATCCCAAACGACCTGACTCCCAAGTTCTCTCAGATTCTGTATGTTTCCATCCCATTCTTGTTTATTTTCTGCTTCTCATCTGCATTGCCACTTATCTTCTCTGTGTCTTCACCTAGGTTGTCTACTCATGCAGGCAAAGACGTTACCATGTACCTGTTAGTAATTCCAGTGTCTTCTACCTTACAGTTCTTCAGTGCAAATATCAAAAACTAACTTTAACTTCATCTAAAATCATGTTTATTGAAACGATATGTAGGATCTTAAAAGCTAGAAAGGGAGAGCTGAAAATCCAAGCTTGGGACACACAGTCACAGCCCAGAGGCCTCTGTAGCAGGAAGCCGTTGAGAATGCCCCATGGGCACAACCACTGGAATCTGTCAACTCCATCTGCTTCTTCCATGTCACTCTGCTCACAATTCAAAAACTCCTGGATAGAGAGTGACTTAGGCCATATGCCTACCGTTGGCTATACCTGGAAATTGAGAAGAAGGATCTGACAGCCTTTGACAGCCTTTTAACTTTTTTAGGAGTGAAGACTCCTGGGTTTACTGTCTCACCAAGGCTGCACACATCTTTTGAGAAAGGGCATGAAAGCTGAGCATCTTCCAAAATGACAATTTTCCATTAAAGGAGTCAATAAAAATTTGATGCTTTTGTTGATGATAAATGAGCAATTACAGGGGTTAAGATCTTTTTTAAAATTTATTAAGTAGGAAACAGTATGTTTCCATACACTTTGATGTTATTGTTTTTTACAACCTTCTATTTCTTATAAAAAATCTAAAATAATTCATATGCCAAATTACAGAATGGGAAGATAAAAAATATTTTCAATATAATCCTATTTTAACAGAAAATAACTATTAGAGGCCTCTTATCAATCAGCGCTTTCTATATCCAATTTAGGTGTGGCTGTACAAAAAATGCTGAGTACAACTGGCCTGTTGTCTGGGACCACAATCTTCAATTCACAATCTTCAATCTTCAAAGAACTTTAATGTGCTTTCTATGTTTGTTACTGAAATTATGTCCCCAGTAATACCTAAGGTTGTCGTGACTACCACAAAGTGCTGGACTGGCCGGCTGCAGTGGCGCATGCCTGTAATCCCAGTACTTTGGGAGGCCGAGGTGGGAGAATTACTTGAGCCCAGGAGTTCGAGACTAGCCTGGGCAGCATAGAGAGACCTCATCTTTAATATTTAAAAAAAAAAAAAAATGCTGGACTAATGGAATCCATTGCCAATAGTTCCAGAAAACTCTATAGTGGTTTCCGTAATAGCTTCATTCCCCCCCTCCCTGCACTGTGCAAGGCCATTGAATCCAAAGGAGAATTTAAGAGTGATAGTAGGACAATCCTGGAAGACCCAGGCTTTGATAGGCATTTATTATCATTCATTCCTTTTTTCATGCATTTATCAAACATTTATTGAATATCTAGTGTTTCCTGGGCATTGTGCTAGGCACTAGGGATAGAATAGGACTAATACAGTTGGCCCTCCATATCCACGGATTAAACCAACTAATGCTCGAAAATATTCAGGAAAAATGTCCACAAATTTCCAGAAAGCAAACTTGCTATATACCAAGTACTACATTGAATTCATGAATGAAGTGATGTATGGGCATTGCATTAGGTACTATAAATAATCTAGAGATGATATAAAGTCTACGGGGAGATGTACATAGATCATACGTAGATCAGGGGAGGTTCCTGGGACCAACCCCTCACAGATACGTAGGGACAACTATATT
The DNA here is from genome assembly GCA_028533085.1 of Varecia variegata. Lineage (NCBI taxonomy): Eukaryota > Metazoa > Chordata > Mammalia > Primates > Lemuridae > Varecia > Varecia variegata. Next base: position 62,420,864 of record CM052438.1, read on the forward strand.
TAACCAGTACACAAGTATAGCCACATTGGTGGTTTACAGCCAGCATCCATTCCAATTGGTCAGAGTCTCTCTTATGCCAGCTGTTAAATATTTTGAATATCTTTCCTGGGTATAAAGATGAGTAAGATCCTGTAAGTTCTTGCCTTCAAAAAGTTTACAGCTTGGTAGAAGGGACAGCCACATAAGCAAATGAAAGCAATATTGCGTAACAAGTGCCATTCTTCAATTACCCCTCTATTTTTATTTTGAACTGTTTCAGGTTTCTGGACTTCTTTACATCTTTAATTTTCATTGTAAAAATTAAAACCATCCAGAAACAAAGTCAAAGTATACTATATTAATGACCAAGGCATTGCTGGAATTCTCTGACCTCTTTCAAGGCAAAGTCTCTCGCTCTAATAAATTCTTGGAAATGGTTTATTTTCCCAGGGCTTGTATATTCATACAAGCATAACTAATTGCATAATGAGAGACAGAGACCAAAAGCAGCAAATTAGTAACTATGTTCCTTCTTTTCCCCAATTATTTTTCTATCGTAGATTTTCCTACAACTCTAAAATTAAATATCTACTGAGAACTTACTAAGTGCTAGGGAATAGATGTGGGATGAAAATGTAAACATTAAACAGATGTGGCTCCTTTAAGACACTGCAAATAATTTAGTATGGCTAAATGCAGGGTAGGTGTGTTGAGAAAGCTGAGTCCCAGAGAAGTTAAATAATTGGCCCCAGTTTGCTAACTCTTCACCTCTTCAAATAATTATTTAGCAATTAATTTGGGGAGTATGATGAGTAAAACCTAGTGAATACAAACCAGTATCTTTATTTTCTTTCCTGCATTTAATTTTTCCTCCATCCCTGCCACTCTGGATTTCTTTGAGGGGTGGGATAAGGCTGAATTAAGCATTACCCCATGCAAACCAGTATCTTTAAATGTGATCTGAGCTCAGTCAATGAATGATAAAGGAAAAAACACCCACAGCATCTTTTTAGCCTGCTCTGTTAGAATGACGATGCAGTTGTTAGGATTTGGACTTTTCATCTTTCTCCTTTCATCTGGGGCCAATACCATGCTATATGCACACAGACCTCTTTGTATCTTACTGTTTGATTATTTCCATGTTTATTTTACAGGCAACTGGATCCCATGCAGTAACCTCGTGGAGGCTCCATGTCCGTGTGATGTACGTTTTTAAGAAGCTGATGGTACAGTCAGAGAGCACGTCAGTGAGCAGATGGAAGCTACTCCGCAGTTCCAGTAGCAACATGCCAGTGTGAAATTGTAAATGCTGATGTCCAAAGAGGAGTTTGTAAAGTGCAAACTCTGCCTATCTCATACACTCCTGTGAAAAGGCACTCAGAACGAGATTCTAGATAAGTCATTTAAAGAGGAAACAGCCCCTATCTTTATCAGGTCATTGGTCAGAGGTAATGAAATGCTTGCAAATAAATTTCGGGTTAATATGTTCCATTTCAAATCCCACTGAAAACGAATTACCTTAGGATGCTTTCTTCTATTTCACAGCTCAAGCTTGCAGTGAAATGCTGTCTTCACCCCTACAAATAAAGATAATTGGTGAATCTCCCTGCTTTAAATCTCTGGAGACTTTTTTGCTTGCTGTGAAAAAAATAACAAGCATTATTGAAAGCACTCATTTATGTTAATATTTTAAACATTATTTAAATTCTATTTTCTCTTGTATAATAATATGGGTAACTGATATTTAATTATTTGTAAGATAATTAAACAAGAATCTTATTGTTTTAAGTCAGAACATTTCATATTTTAAGTAATGGTGATCAAAAAGCCCTTAAGATCTTGTGAAATTACTTCTATGTCTGTTACTAGAAACTTTCTCGTCCTATCTATCTCTTTCTTGTACAAATGCAATTTGACAAGTATTTATTTAATGCTGATTGCTAGAAATAGTTAGAGAAGAAGAGGGAGGAGGAGAGGAAAAGAGGAGGATGGTCAGGCCATGCATTCTGCAGCCAGGCTGTCATTGTCTAAACTCTAGCTCTGCCACCTTCCAGCTGTGTGATCCTGGGCACATTCCTCAATTTATCTTAGTGTCTCAAATATGAAATTGATATAATTATAACAACTTTGTAGGGTTTTGTGAGGGACAAGTAAATTTATAGTTACAAAACACTAGAGCAGTCTCTGACATACAGTAAATCCTGTCTAAAGTTGTAGTGGTCACAATAATAACATCCAACATTTGCTGAGCCCATGCTCTGTGCCAGGTGCTGTGATAATCACTTTGTGTAGATTAGCTTTTTTAGCCCTTACCACAATCCTGTGAAGTTGGTATTATCATTATCCCCATTTTTCAGATGTAGGAACTAAGGATTAAGTTCATAGAGGTATAAGTGAGTCAGCAGCAATTTGGAATCTATGGACCCTGAGTCTAATGAGTCTGCACCCTCTCTGAGCTTCAATTGAGTGAAAAGTAAAATAAAGGTAAATCAATAGTAAATATTTTAAATGTTTAAATACATAAAATAGGTATTTAGGCTGATATAAATTGTGAGTGTATGTGTTAGAAGGAGGGAGGGAGAGAAAGAGAGAGAGAGAGAGAGAGAGAACAAATTTGCAGCCCTGGGTGTTCACTTATGTCTTCTTTATTAAAACAAAACTGTTATAATCAGAAGCATGAGTTCAGCCCATCTCTAGTGTATAAGAAATTGACACATCATTAGAATGAATTTTAAAGAATGCTAAGACCCATATGAAAATTAAGCATCTTCCTGATTTAGCTTTACGGATATTAATCACCACATATTTTATCCATGTTTTTCTTTACTCTGCCTTCCTGTTAACTACGATACCGAATGTGTAGAAAAGCCAGTTTGCTTACTCTGAGCTCCCTGGTGATTCGTTCAAGCTGCAGCCTCCTTAATGGAATTGAAGAGTTTAGGTATCTTATATGACCAGTACTCAGTTTAGTATAGACTAGTCGTTAATGTTTTGTTTGTGTTCTTGTGCCTTAGAGAAAGCTTCTTTGCTCTCTTTCAAGAGGAAAACTTGACTTTCACCCCGAAAACATCTGGTACATTAAGGACATGGATTCCTCCAGCGCTCCCTGTACCTTAAATTGGAAGAGAACGTTGACCACCTGCCCCCTACTGTACACACACACCCACATCCATCCAGGCTATATTTTGGCAGGCTTTGACCATCAGCCTCAGCTTTTAGCAGAACAAAAGCTCAGCTTCTGCAAAGGTTCTAAATATAATATAGGTGCTTTAAATGTATTACACTAAAACCGCATGATTCCACAAGGGGATATGTTGCCTTTATTTCATAGATGAAGAAATTTTTGGAGATTAAGCCACTGCTCAAGGCTAATAAATGCTCAAATCGGATTTTGAGTGAAGGTCTGTGTGATTCATGTTTGTCTATATTGAAGTAAAATATGAATATAATTTAAACACCAAGTAATACCAAGAGACTTACAAACAACAAAAGAACAGTTGCTGCTCCCCTCTCTGCATGCCCTGGTTGTACTTCCCATTTGCCAATGCTTCCAACCCCAATTGTCTCTAATGGCATTTATTGCCACACTTCCAACATGCTTCACAGTGGTTAACTTTATGTGTTGACTTGACTGGGCTAAGGGATGCCCAGATAGCTGGTGAGAAATTATTTTTAGGTGTGTCTGTGAGGGTTTTTCTAGAAAAGATTAGCATTTGACTTGGTAGACTGAGAGAAGAAGATCTGCCCTCACCAGTGAGAGCTGGCATCAGCCATTCCATTGAAGGCCTGAATAGAGCAAAAAGGTGGAGAAAGGGCAAATTCCTTCTCTTTTTGAGCTGGACATATATCTTCTCCTACCCTTGGACATCAGCACTTCTGGTTCTTGGGCCTTTGGGATTTCCTGAGTGGAACCACACTAGTAGCTTTCCTAGGCCTCCAGCTTGCAGATGGCAGGTTGTGGGACTTCTCAGCCTCCATAATTGTGTGAGCCAATCCCTCAGGATAAATCTCTTCCTATATATCTCTATATATCTTATTGGTTCTGCTTCTCTGGGGAACTCTGCCTTACACATGCTTATACCATTGTTTATTTTTTAACTTTAAATTAAAATTAATTAAAAATTACATGAGGAATAAATACATTTACATTCTCATTGTAAAGGATTCAAACAGTACAAAGGCTCAGTTACTCAAACAGTTCCCTTTACTTTCCCCAATTCTACTCCCCAACCTTTTTTAAACTTTTTGTAATGAAAAGTGTTAAACACAAACAAATGTAGAGACAACACCATTTTGAAGCCCTGTAGCCATGCTCAGTAACTTTCGATGGCATTCTTGTTCTCAGGCATGACAAGATGTCCTGGGCTCATCTTGTGCACATTTCTTTCTTATCCCAGACCTGAAATCAGGCATTTTTCCAAGGAACTCTCCTTCCTGTTTCTAGAAAATGGTATCTGGAGACTGAGTAATATTTATTGACTTTTTTTACATAGAAGAGGATTTTGCTTTCTTGTGTCATTTCCTATACATTAATAGCCATATCATAATTTTGGGTTAAATCAATATTCACCAAGAACATTATTATGGCCACATAATGTGACTCACATATGTATTAAGATTTTATTTCTGTTCTTCTACAACTTTTAATCCTGCCCTTGACCTATTTATTGTTCTTTTTTTGGTTTGTTTAGTTTTCTATACACTTATTCCTCTCAAGTCCTCCAGATGTTTCTTAATGAACTTTTTCTCACATACATATCAGAAAATCTATCACCTCCATTTTAAATTTTTTAATATTTTTCTTCTGGATATTTCTTTTAGTCATTCTGTTCAAATCTAGATTGGTTGCTTTCTTAGCCTATTATAAAGCTATTATCCTGGAACTTTTTCTTTTTCTGTCTTCAAGAGGATTCTTTTTGATGTTCTTCAATGTTGAATCTCCTTGTTTTCCTCTTGGATGTCATGTCTTCCTCTTTTTTGGTTTCATCTCTTAATTTTGGTGGAAAATAGCCTCCAGTAAATTTCTGAGAAAACTCCAGAAACGCTGGAGTTTCAAATACCTTGGTGAAGTTTCTAACAACTTGGATGTCTACAAAGGTATTTACTCTAGCATTAGAATAAATACCTTAATTATAGCTTGGCTGGGTATGGAATGCAAGATTGAAAATCCTTTTCACAAAGAATTTGATGATGTTGCTTCCTTTGTTTCCAGTTTCTTCTAGTGTTGCCTTCAGAATGTAATATTATTCTTATACTTGATCCTTAATAAATGACCTTTTTGTTTCTGAAAGTTTTGGGGTCTTCACTTTATTTTGTTCTGAAATTTCGTGATGATGATCCCTGGGTATATAATTTTTTTTTTCCTTATGCTGGGTACTCACTGGGTCTTTTAATCTAGATTTCAAGTCCTTAAGTTCTGGGATGTTTTCATGACATACGCCATAGACAATTTATTTTCACTTGCCTTCTTTCTTCCCTATGGAATTTCAATTATTAGATATTTGACCTTTCATATTTCTTCAACTTTATATTTGAGCTCTTTGTTGAACGTTTTTCTGCTCTAATATTTCTTGTTTTCCAAGAGCTCCTACTTGCTATGGTCCTTTTTTAAAAAATAGAAACCTATTGTTCACTGACTCAATATCCAATATCTCTGAGGAGAAGAGATATTG
>CM052438.1:62427014-62445698 GCA_028533085.1 Varecia variegata
TAATACCCCTTCAATCTGTAGCTGTAATGGAGCCAGAGTACTTGGTTTGCTCACTTCTTCACTGTGCTGATATTCTCGTTCCTGACTTTACTTCCCTTGTATTTCTTTTAATGATTCTGCACCACCTTGCTTCATGAAGAGGGTTGAGAAGAGCAAGGACGACGCTGAGCTGAAAGGGGGCGCCAATGCTGCGTAGATGGAAAGCAGCGCCGCTGTGGGAAAGGTGCTTTCCTGCCCTCCGAGGGGTATTGAGGCGTACAATCCTGTCTAAAGACACGCCACTCCTTTGTGGGTAAACTGCAAAACCAAATTTGGTTTCCCTGCTTTCACTCTACTGAATTTTATAAGCAATTGCTGCATTCACTGTTTTATGGCCATTTATCCTTTTGATCATCAGGCAACTGCCAAAGTATGCAGGCACTCAGTGGGTACCTCGGGTGCTTTTAAAAAAACAAGCGGCCTCTGAACAACATAAAGGCGGGGTGTAAAACGTAGTTGGTGGGTCGAAAAGGAAAAGGGATAGGAGACCAAAGAGCCGTGTGTGTTTCCTCTCTCTGAAGTCTTCTGATGTTTATTCTCCACCCCCCCCCCCCCTACCTTTTGCATTCAGCGTCTCTAAAGATCCAGTGGAGCCACTTTCTGCTTCATTAATCATCAACCTCCCTTCAATCCATTCATCAATGGGCTGGGAAATGCCCAGCCTCAAGTTGTGCTGGATAATAAGTTTAGTACAGAGCATAGAAAGTATTTAGTACAAGCTTTTAGGCTACATTAACGCATACATATGTTGACCCAAATAAGTGAAGGAGGCAAAAATCTCAATCAATGGAGGTTTATTAAGCCAGGTTGAGGACTCACCTGGGGAAAAACATGAACCACAGACAAACCTATGGTTGTTTTTCTGAAGGGGAATTTGGAAGATTCAGCATTTAAAGGTATATGGGGAGAAAGGAAAAGGCGGTGTGGTCAAAATGGTTACATTCTTGTGAGGCCCAGGAAATCTACGTTTTACATAAGAGAATGTTAGAAGAAAAGGGACTGAAGGAGCCATCAATTGCGTGGATGTCCCTGAGTAAGTAGAAGAATATCTGATCCTGTCCTGTCTCCTGTTCTGTTACCTACAAAGATAAACTTGTAATTCATTATTAGTGTGGAATCAAACAGACCTAATTTTAGGTTCTAGACATAGTTACAATTTGCACGTCCTTGCTTATGGGAGGTCAGCAAGGAATTTCCTTAATGCCTGAGGACTTTGTCTTCCCTTTTTCATAAGGAGTTGGGGGGGTGGCCTTGAGATTTTGATTTTCTTTTTACACATAAATAGCCATTCATTCCCTGAGAAGAGTTCGCTTCTGAAAAGAAATCAATCCTTAATTGAAAACATAAAGAAAATGTGATTGCACTATCATCAATCACTTCATATTAGAATGCAATACTTTATTTAGAACAAAAATGATCAATACTTAGGCTCTGTCTCTTTAAAAGTAATTTTTCAGGAAATAAAAAAGTTAGGGCAAGATTTCAGAGGTAGGAATAGTTTAGCACCAGTACCTGGGTGTTGTAGATAGAAGACAAGGGAAAAAGAGGATCTTTAGATGCCCCTTAGAGCCACCTTCTCATCTTAAATCTTCAAAGGAATAAATTTAATCTGTAAGTGAAAACAAGTGTTCCAAGAGCCTGAAGGAAATTAGAAATATTTTGCTCTGAAATATGGTGTATTGACATATTGGATTGACTGAAAAAGCCTCAAGGTCTTTCTCTCCTTCACCCTAACCCCTCATCAGGTCTCCCCAAATCTTTGAAGTTTCTTTATCTGCCTGAGATCCTGATCCACCTAGAAAAACAATTTCTTTTCCTCCCCCTCTTTCTTACCTCAATATCTGTTGCAGGAAGGAAGATCAAGAATGCAACCAGACCTGGTCCAATCCATTTAAAAATAATACCTATCTCTCGGGTCATTTACAAGTCAATCTCTTTCCCCCATCCATTCATTCTCCCCACTCTCTGTTCATCTATTGCCCTTCAATAGAATTACCTATATTCCTCATTTTCCCCCTCCCCTCTAAAATGAAGGTATATTAACTTCTGGACCCCACTGGGATACTGGATAATCACGCCGTGATTCTCTCTGTACACATGGTAGATTTATTTTTATTTCTTTTATTTAGCTGCCTAATTGTGAGTTGATCTTTCAGCAAACCTTTTAGGAACAAAGGGGAAATTTTCCGTTCTTCCCCACAAGCCTTCGCATGTCTCCCAATGTAATCTGGTTACGTTGGAAATGTCCCCTTTTATGAGAAAAAATAAGTGCTGGCTCTAAAACATGGGTACAAATGGGAGGATTTTCCTTTGCTTACAGTCTTTTGGGATCACAAGCCACTATAACTCACCAAGAGCCTCCAAAATGGGAAGGATTGATCTCTACAATGCTGGGTAATTAACCAGGTGATAGGCTCACCCTATTATATGCCATTGATGAAGGGTTAATATAAAATAACAATGATGACTCAAAATTTTTAATATTTGCATAAGAAAAATATAACATTAGTAAGAAAACAAATAAAACACTGGCTAGTCAAGGAAACACACCTAGCAGACCAATTCTTAAGAAAATCATCTGGTAAGACTTGGAGGTGTCAGTTTATAAAGGACTAAGGAAATTCCTGTGAGCTTTCCTAAAACATTCCTTAAGGTATGCTAATATAGGGTTATTTCCTCTCACCTATTTCTCTTATTTGGGGGGAAGACAATAGCCCCAGAAATTGAGCACTAAATTAGATAAGATAGCTAGTTCTCTTGCTTACAGTTGGTTAAATGGAAGACATGCAGTTGTAGAATCTTTGAACCCTAAAGGGTGTGGATGATACATAGATGGGAACAGACCCACTGTCTGCCTTATTGATGTCTGGATGATATCTCTTAGTTTTTTCCACCTATTTCATTAACTTCCCAGGTAAAAAGAGTGAGGTCTATAAAGAAGATGCTTCACCCAATCTCAGTGGTTGAGCAGTCTTGGACTTAGTATCTCTAACTTGATCTTAGCCTCTCAAAACCAACATTTCTTACTTTTAGTAGAGACAGAGCTTTGATTACCCCTAGTTTAAAAACAAGTGAAGTATACCAATAACATGTGTAGAAAACCAAAATGAACATTTACAGAGAGCCTGTAATGCTTACAATTCTTTTTCACTAGAGTGATATGATTTTATAAACAGGAATTTATTTTGTAGATGACCATCACTTTAAATATATTGATTTCATTTTTTTTAAATTCTCTATATCTCTTTTCTCCCATTTCTGGCATCAAACATTAACAACCCAAAGTAAGTGAGGCAAAGATCTCAACCAATGAAGGTTTATTCAACCAAAGTTTGAGGACATGTCTGGGCAAAGCACAAACCACAGAAGCATCTGTGACCTCAGCTCTCTGAAGAGGGATTTGGGAACTCAGTATTTAAGGGAGAGGACACACAGAAAGAAAAAGGAGGAAGAGTGTGGGCAGTGCGGCAAATGGATACATTCTTGTGAGACATTAGTTAGTGCCCAAGAAATCTACATTTTACATGAGATAAGATGAATGTCTGAAGAGAAAAAGGGAGTGAAGGAAGAAACAAATTTGTAGAAGTCCCTGGGTAGGTGGAGGAATGATTGATCTTGTCTTGTCTCTATCCTGCACCTGGGAAGACACACTTGTAATCAACATTAGTAGCATGTACTCCAACAGACTTTGGTTTTAGGAGCTAGACTTCGCCTGCAGACCTAAAATTACAATTTCTATGTCCTTGTTTATGGGAGGCCAGCAAGGAATTTTCTTATTGACAATCTGTGGGGGCAGTCCTTGCAGATGTCTGAGGCCTTTTGCCTTTGCATGGGGATGTGGCTCATGCATAATGACAGTAACAGCTATTCATTTGGAAGGGGGCGTTGCATGACTCAGCCTCCAGGTTTGACCTATCCTTTCGCATAAGGAGTTGGCGGGGGTGGGGGTGGGGGGATGGTCCTGAGATTTTTATTTTCTTTTGCAACGTAAATATTTCTTGCACATTTTCATTCTAGTTGTAATAAAGACATCTTCAATGGAGTATATTTTGAATCTTGATAGAAATTGTACTGGTAAACATCATAGATTTCGTTAGCATTATAATGTATGAAGATAATTAGTAATGTTGGCTTTATCATTATCAAAAACGTGTAAGATCATGACCACATACGGTAATCACGTAAAACACTTTTTCCCTTCCAGAAATTGCTGCTCTATGAGGCTTGCCACATAAGATGTGAGGGATTATCTTCACTGATTACTCATCATCAGTAATAACAAAAAGATTATATGAGATTATATGAATATACTGCTTGGAGATATGCATATTGTTAATATATCTTATATTTGGTAATTTATTTAGCTCAACAGGGCACTGTTTAGATTTATCATCTCATCCAATCCTCCAAAGATATTCTCTCTTTTACACATGAACAAACTGATGCCCAGAGAAGTGAAGGGATTTTGCCTGAGGTGTGCAGATGACAAATGGCAGAGCCAAATGCAGAATGGTTTTGTCCATACCTCACGTGCAGCAATTGGGGTTTGTGGAGTAAATATAAAGCATACTTTTTGCCTTTAAGGAACTTGGAGTTTAGTTGGGAAAATGATTGATGCCGTGAAAACAGCCTGTATGGATGGTAAACAGAGCACAGTCTTGGGACTAGACAGATTTTATAGTTCATCAAAACCTGTTTCTTTGAGTTATATACAAATATGTATAACATGTGACTAAAGTTATATATAAAGTGTAAAACTTTTGACTGATCAATGATGCTGTCACAGGTGTCTGTTGTCAAAGGATCCAAGATGATTTGAGATAGAAAATGTCTTTTAGGTTAGACCTACCTCTATGTGAATGTGTCACATGAAATTACCACGTGTCTCCCAACAGCCATGCGGCACACAGAGGAAGCTAGGTTGTGTCCTTGAGAAATGTATCCAGTTTCACCTCCTAGACAGGCCTCTGGAAGGCCCAATAGGATGATGCACGAAAGGTACATTGATTGAACATGTTGTTACAAGTGACCGCAGGCTTTGTCCTGTGTAAAACCACTAGTCAGTGGTTAATATTCAGCTGGGCTGTTAACTAGAGCACAAAAGTGAGGACCTGGTTTGCAATCTGTTAATGTTTTCCTAAAATCTTGTTAAGTAAGAGCTAAATCCGTCATTAATGAGAGCAATATAAATTAGGTGCCATAATTAGCAGTACAAATGTGTACCTCTGTAAAAGGTTATCTTTTATGTCTTTTTTTTTCATTAACATAATTGTGTGTTTTGGATAATTGTAGCCAAGGGGGGAAAACTGGGAACTACAAAAGAACTACTGCTTAGTCAAACAGAAATCTATGTGCTCCAAATAAGCCATGTAATTAATTAGAATACTGTTGGGGTAGTTAAGATCGTTGGATGGGAAAAGAGATTGGGGCTATTTAAAAACAACTTTTATCTTGCCCTCCATGGCAATTGTATACATAAAGCACATTCACAGTGTTTGGCACATAGTAGGTATTCAAAACACAGGATAGTTCTTATGAAATTAGCATTTCTGATCATCGGAGAATGTAAATCCTTCATCACTGATCTGCTGTATCCTCTCTGCTCCGGGAACCTTTCATACTTCCGTGTAGCCCTGACCTCATCACATGCTGATGTTGTTTACCTGACTTGTCTCAGCCCTCAGACTTGGGGTTTTTTTAGGACAAGGACCATGAACTATTCCTGGCAACTACTGCATCATCTGGTAGATAATACATACTTAATAAATACCTGTTAAATGTTAATGTTTACATTTTCATTTTTTCCCTCTGTTTATTAAATTTCATATTGACCATCTGATTTCAGATAATCAGAGTTAAAATTGAATTTGTTTAGAATCTTTCTAAATTTTATTACCAGAAACCTTGGGATCCTTCCAGACTCTTTCTGGTCCAGGTCCGACCGCTGCTCCTTCATCCACTCAGTAGTTAAACTCCATAGATTCAACCTCCTCAATAATTCCTTAATTTGTCCCTTTTTTTCCCATCCCCATAGCCAGTGCCTTAGTTTATTCCAGCATTATTTCTTCCTTGGATAATTGCTACAGCCTTCAAACCAGTCTCTCTGCCTCCATCTAGTCTGTTCCCGTTCAGTTCACGTTCCAAACTGAAGTCAGGGGCCATTCTGGAACACAAGTCTCATCATGACATTGCCCTTCTTAATTCATTCAGTGGGGTCCCTGTAGCTTTCAGGGTAAAGTTCAGACTCCCTGGTTTAGTACACATGTCCTTTCAGCCCTCAGACCTTACGGCCTTCTTCCCCCTCTCATTTCAGTTGTATTAAACCATTTCCTACGTCTTAGCTTAGAGCCTTCACACCTTTCTCTGCCTGAAAGGTCTTGCCCCTACCCTAACCTCTTCTCCCCTCACTAAATTCAGTTCATTTCTCAAGGCTCGATTCAAACTTTACCTCCTCTGAAAAAATTCTCTGGGTCACCCCAGGAAGGTAGAGATGATCTGTATCTGTACTTAGAGCACTCTCTTTGCATTCTTACTGCTTGTATGTAATAGACACTCAAGATTGTATGCCTGCCCATAGGATGTGAAAAATATAGATGCCAAATTTCTTTTTAATACAATTCTAGCTATTTTAATTCAAACAGACATTCTCACATTCCCAAGACTTTCCAAGAAGTATGAGCAAAGCTGGGTATACAGTGTAAATATTAAATTAATGTCCATCGGCTTCTATGAAAGTAATTTGTTGAAGATGTGATAATATATGTTTATTACTAATCACTGTGAATACCATTCATTGGCAAAAGCAGATTTTAAATGTGATTCACATTCAGTTTAGTTTAGATGCAAGGTAAATAAGAAAACAAAGAAAATGCTTTATCTTCTTTTGAAGGTCCCCAAATACATAATTTTATATTTTAAATTGGTTGCATTGAGCATTCAGTAGCTACATAAGCATTTCTATAAAAAAGATATCTGCACTAGAATGTTTATAGCAGCACAATTCACAATTGCAAAGATGTGGAAACAACTCAAGTGCCATCAATACATGAGTGGATTAACAAAATGTGGTATATGTATACTATGGAGTCCTACTGAGCCACAAAAAACAACGGTGATCTAGCACCTCTTGCGTTATCCTGGATAGAGTTGGAACCCATTCTACTAAGCGAAGTATCCCAAGAATGGAAAAACAAGCACCACATGTACTCACCATCAAATTGGTATTAACTGATCAACACTTAAGTGCACATATAATAATGGCATTAATCGGGTGTCAGGCAGATGGGAGGACGGAGGAGGGGATGGGTACATACACACCTAATGGGTGTGGTGTGCACCATCTGGGGGATGGACACGCTTGAAGCTCTGACTCAGGTGGAGCAAAGGCAATATATGTAACCTAAACATTTGTACTCCCATAATATGCTGAAATAAAAAAATTAAAATAAAAAAGAAATATATGTAAATTATAAAGAATAATGATTCAATAAATCCCATGTGCCCCTGCTCAACTTAACTAAAATAATATTGCCATTACCTTTGAAAACCTGTGGGTCTCTCCTTAAGCCCATTGTCTTCTCTCCTCTCAGGTGAATCACTATATTGAATTTTTATCATTCTCCTATATTTCTTTTTTTGTGTGTTATTATTTTTTATTCTTATTTCAGCATATTGTGGGGGTACAAAAGTTTAGGTTACGTATATTGCCCTTGCCCCCCAAGCCCCCCACCCTGAGTCAGAGCTTCAAACGTGTCCATCCCCTAGACAGTGCACATCGCACTTATTATGTATGTATACACCCATCCCCTCCCCCTGCCACATCTGCCCGACACCCGATCAATGTTATTCCTAAATGTGCTCTTAGGTGATGATCAGTGAAACCAATTTGATGGTGAGTACATGTGGTGCTTATTTTTCCATGTGAACTTTTTTTGTTTTTGAGACAAAGTCTCACTCTGTCACCCAGGCTTAAGTATAGTGGGGTCATTATATCTGACGACAATCTCAAACTCCTGGGCTCAAGCGATCTTCCTGCCCCAGCCTCCTGAGTAGCTGGGACTACAGGTGCACACCTGGGTAAATGTTAAATTCTTTTGTAGAGACGGGGTCACACTATGTTGCTCAGGCTGGTCGCAAACTCCTGATCTAAAACAATGCTCCTACCTTGGCCTCCCAATATGCTAGGATTTCAGGTGTGAGCCACTGTGTCCTGCTGAATTCTCCTATATTTCTTTGTAGTTTACAATCTGTTGATTTTGCATGTTTTGCACTTTTTAAGAGAAGAAATCATACAACATATGTTTTTCTATTCTAGGTTTTTTTTTTTACTCAACATAATATTTCTGTGATATAACCATGTTGTTTCATGTAGCTGTAATTCAATAATTTCACTTCTGTCATATAGTCTATTATTTGAAGATACCAGACTTTAAAAAAATAATCCATCTTATGGTTGATAGGTATCTATTTTTTTATTCCAAGTTTTTGCTATTATAAATGAATATTCTGTCAACTTTCTAGTATATCTCCTGCTATAGAAATATATTTATTTTCCATATGTCTGATACAACTCTATAGAAATTAACACCATTCTGGGGTAAGCAATTATTGCCCACAATATTGAACTTACATGATAATAATGCATAGTTAGGTATCACTTTGTGGTTAGAATTTGGATGACCATTATAAGCTGGGATAGTTTCCACCCATCTCTACCTACCATTAGAGGCACTACACACATTCCAGAAACTCTTGTGTTCACAGGAATTATCATGTTTAACCATATATTACAATAGCTGATTCATGTCTGTCTCTCCAACTAGAGTGGAAGTTCTGGGGATAAGTTCAGTAGCTCTTTCATCTTGATATCCTTTGTGTTCTAAGTTCATACTAGGTGTTTAAAAAATATATTTGAATGAGCAAAGTAGTAGGTACTCCATAAATATCGCATGACAATAGAATGAACAGTGTTTATCAAATGGCATCATTGTTATGTTGATCAATACTTTTTGTTATGAATGTTCTATATATGTTTCCTCTCCCAACGGCTCCTTTAAAAGACGAACTAATGAAGAATAGGGTCTATGTCTATATATCCATTTTCCTTACAGTATTTGGAAGCAGCACACATTTAGAAACTTTTTCCTGACAGACAACTTGAGCATACAAATGCAATTTGTAACTTTACTTAATAAAAACTTCAGGGACTGGAAGTTATACAAATATTTAGATATCCTGTTGCCTGCACTATTTTTCCACACCCAGGTGCTTGTTTTACTCCCAAATTTTCTCTGAATTTGATCATATTTCCCTATCCATCTCAATCCTTCTTACCCCTACCAGACATAATTTAACCTGCAACAATATTTTATTGTATTATTTTTTTTCTTAGAGACAGAGTCTCACTCTGTCACTCAGGCTAGAGTGCAGTGGCATGATCATAGCTCATTGCAACTTCAAACTGCAGGTCTCAAGTGGTCCTCCCACCTCAGGCTGTTGAGAGGCTGGGACTACAGGTGCGCACCACCACGCTTGACTAATTTTTCTATTTTTTTGTAGAGATGGGGTCTCAGTGTACTGCTCAAGTCACTCTTGAACTCCTGGTTGCAAGTGATCCTCCTGCCTTGGCCTCCCAAAGTGCTGGGATTATAGGCGTGAGCCACCATGTTTGGCTCTGCAGCATTTTAATCACTTCTTTGAAGTCTTTCAAGTTTTTCCTCATCTTAGAGGATGAAACAACGTCCTGAAAAGTTCTCATGTTGGATGATATTGAACAGTCTCTGGAGCTGCTCAAGTTCACCTCCCGTGGCAACACGTCTCATTTTGGGTTCTCAGATCATCTGCCTCTGAATCATCTGTGATGCTGGTTTAAACCTGACCTACTGAGTCAGCATTCCCGAGGCTGGGATCCAGAAATTTGTGATTGAAACGATCTCTTCTGGTGATTCTTATGCCCATTAAATCCTAATAACCCACTCTCTTATAAGAATAATAAATTCAGCAGGTGGGGGCAGCGGTGACATAGGGGGACACATTCTGGCTGAATGTGAGACCAAAGCACATGCCAAAGAGATTTGGAATGTTTTTAAAATATATATATTTAACCACAAATTTAAGTATGAACATTTGGAACTAATGTATGATAATCTTTATTGTGGACAAATCCTTCCCAATCTCCTATTTTCTCTCTCACTGGGCAATTTCCCAACTTCATCATGCTTTTCAACCTTCCACCTGTCCTCTCCCTGGCACCTGAATGTGCCTCTTTTTTAACAGCAAAAGCTGAGGTTACCAGGGACACACTCCCTCAGCTCCTTGCGCCTGTGCTGTGATGCTTGGTGATGCTTCAGCCAGCCTTCCTCCTCCAGTGTTCTCAGAAGAGCCGTCTCTATCCCCACCTGAGGTCAATCCACTCAAGTGTATTCTACGCTTTTCATCTCCACCACTTCTGAGGCCAAGCTTCAGACATTTTCATAACTCTCTCATATTCCCTGTCCATGAAGATGGGAAGAAAAAAAAATCTCTGTGTGGTCATCCCCATCTGGCCATCACTCTGTGTTTTTTATTTACTGTCAAGTTTCTAGGGAAAAAAGCTCTACTGGCTGTAGCCACTTTCATACCTGCAATTCACTCCCATACAAATAATCAGTCTGCTGCCCTTACTAACCCCCCGAGCCCTGCCTCGCCCCCAAACTGTTCTTGCCAAGATCACCAATCACCTTCTAAGTACAAGATCTAGTGGATTCCTTCCAGCTGGTGTTTCATTTGACCTGTTGAGGCTGACACCCGTTGTCTGTCCCTTGTTTTGGAAATTTCCCCTTCCTTGGTTTCCAGGGCACTACACTCCTCTCATTCTCCCTTGCTTTGCTGGCCCTCCTTCTCTCACTCCTCTTCTTCCTTCTTCATCTATTCCTTGAAATATCAGTTCTTTCCAGTGTTCAAACTTTTGTTTCTTCCTGTATTCAATAAATGTTTTTTGAGTACTTACTGGGTGCCCATTATAAGGATTTTGGATTTTACTCTGAGTGACATGGCGATCTGTTGGAGGTTTTTGAGGGACAGAGTGAAATGGGCTGACTTCATTTTAAAAGGCTCACTCTTGGGTGCTCGGTGGAAAATAAACCATAGGAGTACAAGAACGGAAACAGGGAGACTCACTTGGGGGGTCCAGATGAGAAGTGATGGTGGCTTGGATCAGGGTGGTTGCCATGCAGGTACTGAGAAGTGGTCAGGTTAAGAGTATATTTTGGAGATAGACTCCAAAGACTTGCCAGTGACTTAGATACAAGGTGTGAGAGAATGAGAGGAGCCAAAGAGGAATGAGGGCTTTTGGCTGGAGCAACTACAGAATGAAGTTGCCATTTGCCGACTTGGAGAAGGCCCTGGGCAGAGCCGGCTTAGGGTAGAAAGTCAAGAGTTCAGTGTTGGATATTGAATTTTAAATGCCCACTTAGAGACGTGTGTCCTCTTTTCTTTTGGTTCTACATTGTCTGTCTGGGCAACCTCAGTTCCATTCACAATTTTAATAATAAGCTAGATGCGTATGATTTCTAAGTATATCCAGACAAAATATCTCTTCAGAGCTCCAGACTCATATCCAGATGCTGACAGGACATCTGGGTGTCCCAAAGGCATTTCAAAAATTAACATGTTCAAAATTTGTATCATTATCTTCCGCTAGCAGAACTGTGTCTTCTTCAATGCTTCCCGGCTCAGTAAGTAATGTCCCCATGGGCTAAGCTGCTGGACAAGTATTGGGGGTTTTTCTAGACATCTCCCTCTTCCTTGACCATTCACATCTAATTCACATCAGTTCCTCTAGCTTTTACCTTGTAAGTATTTCACAGGTTTTTCTCTGTCCTTCTTTCTCCATTTCCACCACCGCTTCCTTAGGTCAGAGCAGTGTCTCCCGTCTGTGTCATCCCACAGCCTCCTCACTGGGCTCTCGTCTCTCTTCTCCTTCCCCCACGCCTCTCACTATCATTAATTCAGTCTCCACGATGTCTTCAGCACATCTTTATAAAACAAAATCTGATTATGTCAATTCTATGCTCAAAAAATTTTAGTGCTTTCATATGCCCCTGGGAGAAATATTAATATGTAAACTTGTTTTCATGAAACACCACAAGGCTTCGCCATGGGTAGATCTTACTTCTCTTTCTAGTTTCTTCTGCCACTGCCTTCTGGTTTACACTCCAGCTACACCGCAATACGTGTTGCGTCTCCATCACTCTTAACTTTGCCAACGGCTTGGGACACCCCCCGACACACCCATACCTCTTGCTTTCCTGCTTAGCCACCTCTTACTCATGCTCCAGCTCTCAGCCCACTTCTTACCTCTCTTGTGACTCCGTCCCCGATTCTCACAGCAGACTTAGGCTCCTTTCCTCTGCTCCCCACCCACCTCTGCCTCCGAGAATTGCTCATATCTTTATTAAACCAAATTTCTTGTGGTATTAAAATCGTGGGTTTGCATGTCTATCTTCCCTCAAGACGGTAGGCTCCTTGAAAGTAGGGTATTGTTTGGCATGTAGTAGTAACTTCAGACATATTTGTTGAATGAATGAATGCACGAATGGGTAAATGAATTTGATAGATGGGACTATAAAATTAACTTTATAAAATCAGAAATTTTTAAAAAACCATGTAATTTGAAGATTTGTTGAAATGACTAATACTCTATGTCCTAGTGGTAAAGGCAGAAGTGAAAGGAACATAAAGTTTCAAGTATTCATTCTTGTTTCCCACAGGCACATATACCAGATGTCCTCATACTCTTTTCTTTTTTTTTTCTGCTTTAAGAAGGAAAGGGACAGGACAACATAACCCACAGGAAATTTTCCATGACATTAAAGAATATCATGAAAGCTGCTCTACAGCTGGTGAGATGAATGAAAAATAAACTCAGTGATTTAATATAAACTGTCACTTGCTTCTACAGAAAAGAAGTATTGCACAGGTGTTTACCAAAAATGGTGCAGCTTAGTGGGATCCATATGGGTTTCTGCAAACAGAATCTCTGTCTGGTTCATCTTTGCTTTTCTGACATCACGTAACACAGGCTGTGCGTGTAGTAGGTGTTTGTTAAATAAATGAAGAAAGGAATAATCTGACCAATTTTATTTTAGAGGCATTGGACAATTTGAAGGGTATTAGATATTATCCCAATTTCTGAATTGTGGTACTTAAGTTACAGGGATATTGCTCAGAGTCCTTTCACTGCAAAAATATCAAGCAGTCAATAAAAATGAAAATATAAATTCTGCAGATGCCATTAAGCACGAGAAGGGAAAACAAATCGAAGACTACTCTTGTCTCTTCTCTGGTTGCAAAAAGTATTTTGAAAGTGAGGCTTCTCGTGTGATTAGAAACAGCATGTTCTCGAACCATGTGCCTGCTGCTTTGCTAAGTCAGTCATGTTAACTGAGGCTTAAGCACTCACTTAGCTTGGAACAGAGGGGTGGAAATAACTGAAGCTTTCATCCCATATGTTTAACCAAGAGCCTGTTTTCAGTGCCTAACTTAAGTGTTCTCCTTTGCTTTCATCACAATCTTTCTCTCATCCAACCACTTCTTTTCAATTCTTGGAGTCTGTTCTTATTCATTTATTTGATAGACATTCATTGAACACCTGTTCTGTGCCCGGCACTGGAGACACAGCAGGATTCCCTGCCATCCCTGATCTCAGGGAGCATGCAGTCTAATCCTGCAAGAGCAATGATGAACAAGTAAGTGATACATGGTGTGCCAGGTGAGGGTGAGAATTACGCGGGGACAGCAGGCAGGGTCAAGGGGCTGGAGGAAGGAGAGCTCTTTTAGACTGGGTGGTCAGAAAAGGCATCTCTGAAGAGGTAGTGTTTCCATTCATTTTATCCTATTTTTCACTTTCATCCTCATGATTGTCACAGAGCCTAGCTTAAGTGAGTCTGACGCTGATAGCTATTGTGGTGAGCTTGGTCCTGTTGCATTGTTTTCTGTTTTCCTTATCCTCCCATGGCGGCTGTGTGCCCTGTGTGATTCTATGTGATAAGCAATTCCTTCTGCATGCCTACTCCTTTGTGAGGCTGCAAAAAATATTAAGAAGCAACAGCGAAGAGTCCAAGGGCCCCATGTACACACACACACATGTACTTTTTTTTATGCCAGTTAAGTAAATATCACGAAGATTAAATGAAATAATGCTTTAAAATATTTTGTGCAGTGTCTGATACACAGTAAATACTCAATAAACATTAGATATATTATTATGATTAAAGACTTTATTATTATCTCATAAACACTTATAAAGATATTGTTGGATCTCTAATTGTTTGAAACGTTCCCATGCAGACATCATAGTCTGCAAGGATTGCTGGGTACAGAGCTGTGGTAGGTGCTGTGGAGAGCAACAGGGGTGCTAGGGAAGATGAAGTCCTCCTCCCTCTTTTGCTTACAAGACAGAGCACACGCACCACCGAACAACTGTTGAAGAACACTGCTATTTACAAAGCAGCCTAACTGGAAGCACAAATTGAAAACCCAACCCTTTAAGGAAGGATGATTAAAATGTTACCTCCTAGACTATTTCATCTTTTAATCATGGCTCTCCTTCTTAGAGAGAGGCATAAATCCTGGAAGCACAGTGGGATGGTGTTCTTACTTACCACTTTGAAAATGAGGAGAGACCTTGCCTGCTAGAGAGGTAAGAAGCACTCAGGGAAAATTTTGGTTAACTAAAAGTAACTCTAACTCACTTGCATAACTCTGCTTTCTTTTTGGTTTGACTTTTGCCATTTCATTTGAGATAGCTCATTATAGACTGAAGAAAATAAGATTAACCTCTAGGATTCAAATGTCTCAATCCTATATGTTGACTATGGTCTAGAATCTTCAACATAGTTATAAGAAATGGTGGTATGGTGAACTCACCAAACAGAGTGGTTATATTCAAATAGGCTTACTCCAGAAATTCTGCCAATTAATTTCTGAAGCTAGGGACACAATTTTGATTTGTAATTCAATGTCTTCCTAGTACCTGTGTTCTAGGTTACTATTGCTATATAACAAATCACCCCAGACCTTCGTGACTTCAAGCATACAAGTATTTTCTTATTTTTATTAGCTACTTGGGAAGAAGGGGTTGGTTGGGTGGTTTTGGCTCAGGTTGCTCATGCAGTTGTACACATGGCTGACCTGGAAAAGCAGGGACCGGAGCAGCTGGGGGAACCCCTCCTGTAGTCTCAGCACTTCTCCACATGGTTTCTCCATGTGGGCTAGTTTGGGCTTCCTGGTAGCATCGCCTCCTCAGGGCAGCTGGACTGCTTACAGGGCACTCAGGGCTCCGCATGGGTATTCCAGCTCACAGGGCAGGAGTTGACCTAGCCTTGGATGTCCTGTACCTCACTTCAGCTTGAATAAATCACAGCCTGCCCAGATTTAAGATTGAAGGGGTAGATGCAAGGTCCTAGGGGAACATTAGGGATGGGAAATCATGTTGTGGCTGTTGTTGGAAAATATAATCTGCTATAGCCTACTGACAGCAAGTTGCAGGAGCAGGCCTACTCTGGGAGACTGCCAACTTTCTCATGGAATGAAAATGTGGTTTCTAGAATTTGTAGTGAGAAACTAGAAATGAGAAGTCAAGAGGGCCTAGATATCAGGTCAACTAAACATGAAAGGGAAAATGAGAACATCTTGATCTGTTAATACTTTTTTTAGCTGTGCAATAAATCCTTCATGTTTTCCTGTCATGGAAGGTGCACCATCTGTATATATACTCACTAAGTTTACCAAATTCTGTCCTACTTCACAACATTTATCTTGAAAGTTGATGAAGATATCTATTCTCTGTGTTCTGTTAGCAAGAGTGCCCAAAGTGAGTAAAGAAAATCTTCTGTCATGACCTGAATGAAGTATCAAACCTGAGGCAAATCAGTAGTATCAACTGATTAATCCAAAACAATTGATTAATATACCTTTTCCTTTTGAAGCATTGAATGAAGTTGTTCTGCCAAGTTGAAGGCTAATTTACGCTGCTCATCTGTTATGGTTCTCCTCGAAAGAGGCAGTTTGTACTTTGAAACAGGGTCTAAGCATCCTACAACTTTGACAATGCATTCTTTCACAATTTCTACATCACTGAATGGCTTCCCTTTTTTCCTGAGTATATAAGGTACTTTATAAGTTACTTCAGTTGTGTTATTTCCAGGTCTTATTGCTGCTTGAAAGAATTGTTTTTGCTTTTGCTTTTATCTTCTAATTTCTGTAGTGCAAACTTTCATGCCTCTCTCTCTAATTTAAAATATTTGTGGTCCTTATTAATGTTATAATGCTGATGAGAATTGAATTTCTTTAATGTTGATATTGCAGCATCACAACTCAAGCAAATCATCTTATCTTTAGCAGAAACAAGATAATATTGCAATTCCCAATCCTCATTAAAAAGTCTATTTTCTTCCTTTAGCGTTCTCTTGGTCTTCTTTGATGTGATGGGCTGTTAAACAGACAGAATTAAAAAATACTGTTCAGCTGTGCAACTATTCACAAATTCCACTACAAACAGAAACAAAGCACAGCATTGTCAAAAGCTGATAACAGACTGGTGTACTCGACCCCCATAAACTCTTGCCAACCAGCCTCATGCGGTAGTGGCACCAGTCAGGTGGGGGAAGTTAGAACTAAACCATGAGGGTAGCAGCCGTCAATTTAACCCTTATGGCTTACTAATGTTCTAATTGTGCTGGTCAATCTGGGAGGATTATTTCTCCGAAATTTATTTCATTCTTTGGTATTTTAAATACGTTCATTTTACAAACAAAATAAAAATATAAAACACAAACAAAAATATATTAGTAAAAATAAAAGGATTTTTTCTGTAAAATTTGGATTCAATCAAAAGGCTGCTCTTAAGGTTGTGGATTCCCCACCCCTGGTTGAGCCCTTTTCTTCTGCATCTCTAGAAAGACATTTCAGGGAGGACTAGAGAAAGGATGCACTCCAAACGAATGAAATAAGTCGGTTCTTATCTGTGGGGTAAATACCTTGGACTCCCGTGGTTGTCTCTAGAGTCTTTGAGCTCCTGCAGCAAATAAGCCCTGTGGGAAAGGCCCTTATTGCAGTTTATCAAACCAGGGCTACATCCAATTAGCAAAACATTTCACAACTTCCCACCTTCTTTTAAAGAGAAATCCTGGGCGTTTTCTCCAGTGGCCTGCCTCTGACAATGACTGCATGAACTTCCACTCTGAGTGTTCACAGTGACCCAGCAATTAGCACAGATGGTTTGTAGGATGTTTTTTTCCTAAAGCCAACACTGTCAGATATTTTGTCAAAAAGAAAGTCAGAATATCAACAGCAATACTTTCTTCATTTTACCTTATTTAAACTAAGTTATAAGGAGATTCGGATAATTTTTTTTTTCTTTCAGATTTGCCTACAGTTACAGTTAGAGTGTCAAGGCAGACTGGGAAGCAATTTGTTCTTTTGTCACAAGGCAGTTAGGTAAACACAGCTGAACCCCTTAAACTACTCTTCAGTCACTGCTGAGTAAGTGAAGCATCAGTGGCATCGCTGCATTAGGCGATTCTAGGTTAGACTGACAGGTTGCAACTATCTTCAAGTTGAACTTAAGGGTAATACTGGATAATACCATACTTCATCAAATACCACTAACGATTTCAAAACCAGAAATCACTTGTGGGGCTCCACTTCCTCCAAATACCTCCATCTTCTTTTGATCCAGGAAAGAAATTGGTTTTTTTAACTGTTACTCAGACCTCAAATGCACAAAAAATAAGCCAGCTTGACAACAGCGGATGAATGACAAATGTTATCTTTGGCAACCAGATCGTTGGTGCTAACATAGGATAGCAGTAAATGAAGTTTGCAGAAGAGTTAAGAGACCAACGTTAGGGTGAATAATGGGAAATGATGTAAGGGATGTTTCTGTCCAACTTCAGAAACTTCAGTTGCAGAGACACATTCAGGATGTTTGCACATTTCCAGGAAGAACAAGCGGAATTAGAACACTTAAGTCAAAGAAGCATCTAAAATCTGATGACTCATTGTCTCATTCACTTAAATAAACACTCTGAACACAAATATTTGCCTTCAATGCATCTAAATATGGCACTAGGAAAAGGAAATAATTTCTCAAATAGTGTAACAAAAAGGGGTGAATGGTAGTTAACAACTTCTTAAAGATCTCCATTTTTAAGAAAAGATGCTGTTGACTTAGCCATTTAAAATAGTCACTAAAAGCCTAGGCTCAGTAATGAAATTGCCATGGTCAACATAAAGATTGTGTCAGTTAGCAGCAGTGTGCCTTTGGCAGGTTGCTTAATTTTTGTTCACCTCAGTTTCTTCATCTGTAAAACGGGAATATTAATCCCTTGGGAAGATACTCCTGGTAAGAGTGGATTAATTAAGATAATATGTTCAAAGCACTTAACTAAGTGCCTGATACATGGTAACTGCTCAATAAATGCTAAGAGTTTTAATAATACTGATGATGAATATCATTTGGAAAACTAACTTCCTTAGGATGCCAATACTTTTAATCCTCAATGATTCCACGTATTCTATGTATCAAGAAAACAATCTCAGGCAGGAACGGGAGCGCTAGCAGGAGCAGGGTAGGCACTATGGCTGGGATCACCACCATCGAGG
>CM052438.1:62446198-62502661 GCA_028533085.1 Varecia variegata
TGTAATCCCAGCTAATCGGGAGGCTGAGGTGGGAAGATCACTTGAGGCCAGGAGTTTGAGACCAGCCCGAGCAACATAGTATGACCCCATTTCTACAAAAAGAAATTAGCCAGGCATGGTGGCACATGCCTATAGTCCTAGCTACTTGGGAGGCTAAGGTGGGAGGATCACTTGAGCCCAGGTGTTCAAGGTTGTAGTGACCTATGATTGGGCCATATGCCCCCACGCCCCCCACCGTGTACTGTGTTGTCCATGAAGCAACTTTCCAACACCAGGGAGAACTGTAAAGAGGCACATTATAGTGAGCATTGAAATAATATAGATGATGACAACGACTCTCACTTATTGTGTTTCTATTATGTGCCAGGGAGTGTGTTTTAAAATTATTATCTACATTAATTCTCAAAAAATTCTATGATAGTCATTCTTTTCATATTATACAGATGAAAAAATGAATATGTAGCAAAATAGCAGGTAGCCCAGTGTTACACAGTTACTAAGCAAGAAGGGGCTCATTTGGAACAAGTAGGTCTGACTCCACAGAGACAGTACCTGCTCCACGTCGGTTTACTGATTCTTCAGATAATAACTGATACTTGACACAGTACTACAGTACTGGTTTCCTCCAAGTCACGTCTCAGGTTGAAAAATTGCTTGACATAAATTTCATCTTATATTTCTTCCTGTGGTGGAATCAAGTTGCCAATGACATAAAGAAAGAAAACAAAAACTGGGATAGTCTACCACCCCAAATGGTGTAGAGATGGATTATTTTATTAAGAATAATAATAATCACCAAGATGAAGACAAGTTAAAAACTAATTTTTTAAGGAACATGATTGCTGTATTTTTATGCTAAGAGCAGCAATCATCCAAAATCATTTTAAAACTTATATATGTGTCATTTCCACAACTACTTTGCCCATACATTTTATTCAAGAAAAAGTATTATTTTTTGGTGGTGGGAGTGTACATTTTATGAAAACAACAAGCCATAATATTTCTTAGTTAATTGTCTTAATCATATACTACTGCGGTAGAATAGTAATCTTTCATCTTTACATAATACAAGGATTAAGTGTTTTGATATTGATTTTTTTATGAAGCCATTTGTACTCTCAACTCGTTTTATAGACTAAAAGAATTTGCTATTAATATTAAGAGTATTCATTGTGTTTATTTTCTTGGACTATGACTATTTAAGGAGGGGCCAATCTATATTTATTGCCTCCTGAAAGACAAACCCTTTACATAATTACAGCCCTAAATCTGCCTAAATGCCAGTGCATGCGCTACTTGCTGAGGGCCATATAGTCCTGGCATTGTCATTAAGTCCTATTACTCAGCTGCCAAAGAGCTACCTTTGGCAAATGTGTTCTTGCCATGGCTTTGCACAGAGTTTGATAAGGTGTGGCTTTGAAAATCTTTGCAAACTTCTAAAAATAAAATATACTTAAATATATATTTGTATGGGTTTTTTTTGCATTTCAGATCACATGCTATATATTATTTTTATTTACATATGTGTATGTATTTTTGTATGTGTTCATAAAATCAGAAATAACTAGGTTTTCCCCCACTTGGTACTTTCATTCTTTTCCTGCTTTATTCTCATTTTCTGTGCAGTTCAGAACTTCAAACAGCAGACTCATTAACTGTTTACACATACATTCCCCCTGAGTTACACTGAGTTATCCGGTGTTTAGTTTATGATATTTAAAAATTCAAAAGGGTGGAGAGCACTGGCAAAGACAATTCTTTTTAACCTAGTGTCTTTTCCTGTTAGAATGACAATTTATACATTCTTTTCCCTGGCCTGTTCTTCCAGAGTTTATCTAAAAGAACTTGTGGAAATTAATTCAGAAGAGAGGAAATCTAAAAATTGACCTAATCTTTTCAACAAGAAGTTTGAGGGAAAAAAATTAAACTTCCATAATTTAAGAGAAATTTTTTCCCCATGACTATAAAATAGTCAATATATTTGGAACCTGAGATTAAGTGTGGGAAGATTTAAATAAAGTGTCATGCTTATGACTTATTTTATCTGTTTTTAGTAGAAAAATTATTTTCTTCTATAATCTATTATATAAGCTTTGGCTTCTGCCTAGCATTTTTCACCCAAATATAGCAAGAAACTGATATGCAATACTTTCAGATGTAAAGCAATTGTAGCTATAATATTATTGTCATTCACCAAGCTTACAGTTGTGTCTAATTCAACTTATCATTTAGTATTATTATCCTTTCATCATAGCTTCTTCAATAAGTTCTCCTGAAAGAAAGGATGTCTGAGTAAATGTATTTAAAGATTTGATTAAAGCATTAATATAAATCTCTCTCTGAAATATTATTATACCTCAAACAATACCATGTGTCCACTATATTGTCTCATTGTATTGGTATAATGTCATAAATACCTACATAGACATTTTAGTAGATTTATTGAGATATAATTGTTATACACCAACATGCCTGAGCTTAAAATGTAAGTTTGACAAAGTTTAACCTATGTTATTTTAAATATGTTATTTTAAATAACCTATTATTTTAAATGTAATCACAATTTAGGTGCTTAACTTTCAAATTGGTTCATTTTCTTTTATATACTCAGGGTAATATATTTTGTGTGGTGGATGAACTAGAATGAACTCTATAGCAATTCTGAAATGACTGATATTTTTATTTACTTGTTTTTACCTCAGATTTTCTTAATGTTATTTTATAATCTAACTGGACATGTTTGCAGTCCAAATTTTGTAGGACCTATTTTCCTAAATTCTTTGACACACATATTTAACTCTGTACATTCCCACAGCTCGTATTCCTTTGACCTGATTACCACATACGTAAATTCCAAAGTAAAACAAGATTACTTAAACAATTAGCTCTCATTCTAAAACTATTTATGACCCCAAGATGTGTTTCCTTCTCATATTGGTTAAACATTTCCAAAGAAAAATGTACGTGTCCTCAGAAACCCTCTGTGTCGTCAGTCCCAGCTGTCCAGAGGGGGTCCTGTCATTGTAACTGCTCTGTGTGGTCTGAGGCCTGCACTCAGAGATAGCAGTCAGATCTTGCCCAGCCAGAGCGGGGCTGTGACACGGCCTCACATAGTCTTTGTGTCAAATAACGCACATGCTCCTCCTGCATCTCTGTGACCACATGAAGGGAAGAGCAGATTGCAACTCTTCTAGCACATTTCTCAGAGTTCTGAAGTAAATTCTTTTTCTTGGAACTCGAAGCCTGGATGCCTGGTTTTTCTGAGCTCAGAAAATTCATCTATTTCTGATCTGTAAAAACTTGCATTTAGTTCCACAGGGATATTGATTTTTTAAATATCTTTATTTCTTCTGACACTTACTTCCTAAGATATCTATGCTATTTTTTGGCTTAAGGGAAAGGAGGTGAAATACTGTTTTCTGGAATGTCTTCCTTAATCACAACCTCAGTGTAAACATTTGTGCTCAAGAGGAGCTTCCAGCGTCATTGCTCCCAAACAAGCATGATGTTCTTAGGAGGAGGATGGGGTCCTACATCTTGTGCATCTGTATTAGAGTGTAAGTTCCTTGAAGGTAATTTATTTTTGCATCTTCACTGAGCTAGCAGGGTACTCACATGTAGCCAGCACTTAACAATAGTTGGTGTTGTGTTTTAGAGACAGGGTCTTGCTCTGTCACCCAGGCTGGAGTGCAGTGGTGTGATCATAGCTCACTGTAGTCTCCAGCTCCTGGGCACAAGTGATCTTCCTGCCTCAGCCTCTCAAGCAGCTGGGACTACAAGTAAGCACTACCACACTGAGCTAATTTTGGTGGTGGTGGTTGAGATGGAGTCTTGCTATATTGCCCAGGCTAGAATTCCTGGGCTCAAGCTATCCTCCTGCCTCAGCCTCCCAGAGTCCTGGGATTACAAATGTGAGACACCATGCCTGGCCCAATAACTGTTTATAAAATGAATCTCTATCTTGCCCAAAAGAGAGAGGTAAAACACAATGCCTTACTACGTCAGGCTAGAAGCAGCACTAATCATTAGAGAAATGCATCTCAGGGCAATTTTGAAAATTAATATCTGGTTCCAAAACTTATTTGATATACATTTAAGTGGACATTTTTAGAGGTGAGTCATTATTGCCTAGACCCTCAGAAAATGAATGCTTAGTTCTATATCTGCATTGTGGGTTAATTGTGGACTTTACTTGGTTGAAGGATGAGTAGTTAGTGCTATAAATTCAACGAACATCAATACTTCTAACTGTTCAGTGAAGAATACTCTAAAATAAAATCTCACTATGATAAAAAAAATACTAGAATGGAAACTATAGAGAAGACTATTTTTTAAAAGTTTTTTATTTTTTCTCCCAGGATTCTAGGATAAAGTCCTGTGCTGATAGATGGAATGACCAAAACATGGTTAGAGATTCCTACCATCTTTAAGATAGTGGGAACGTCTGGAACATGATGAGAAAAAGAAAAACATCTAGTTATGTCTTGGTGATAAGGACAAATGAGTTCTTTTTATTTAACCCTTATCAAAAATTTAAAAATATATTAGTTCATATCTCTATCTCAGTAAATACATATGCTAAATACAATTGAATCTTTCTTCAGAAATCTCGAATCTTTGATTTGTTGCATCATAATGTTTCTATAATTGTTAATCAAATTCTTGATGAGTTCCTAAAACATAATTAATACTATTATAGTGGTTGAAGGATACAAAAATATAAAAATATGGTTCCAGTATAAGTTGGGGAAGAAAAATATACAGATAGAATCTGATTAGTGATAAGATGACATTTCAAATACCAGTAAGACTAGTTTCTGGCCTAGATTATGATATGCACTTTTTGTGCCACTCAAGAAGAAAACCATAATCAATTATATTTGCAATATGTTATTGATTGTTAAGATGCACCCTGATTTGAGAGATGTTAAAATATAAAAAGTATGCAGCTTAGAATTAGTGACATACTGCATATTTGACGTAACAGAAAGAATTAATGACACACTGAATAGATGATGTAATAGAGGAGATAAACTGTATAAACTGTAGTCAGTACTAATTGGCTGCAGAGACAACTGCATCATGACCACATGACAACTCGTAGGTAGAACATCATTGGGAAGAATGAGTAAGGTATGAATAAAAAGGGAGGAGACTGGAAGATGGAATATTCCAGGAGGAGCAAGAGAACAGCATAAATAAATGCTGGGTTGATCAGGTGCAGAAACAGAAACATATGTTGTTGGATTATATATGTACTAGATCTAGGACATATCCCCAAATTCAATTTTTGAATGAAACTCTAGTATGTATTTCCTGGATTTCAAAGAAATAAAAGAATTCTTAGATCTTAGAACCATCAGCGACCTTAAAATATCAGGGACTAATATTTTGTCCTTTGGATATTAATAGTTCACATTTATACCTGAGACAACTGAGCCCACGAGGCGAGTCATAGCCCTAGTCAGCAGTGAAGGGAACATGAGGTTCAGGTCTCCCACCTCCTAGAGCAGAGCCCCTGGTCCAGGATCAAGGTGCTGAGGGTTCTAGTGAATGGGAATCTTAGCATATCCTTCCGTGTACTGCATCTACCACATAGACAGCCAGGGGTCCTCACTTCTAGAAATATTTATCCGGGTCTTCTCATTTGTTTCTTGTCAATCACAGATTGTTGTCCACCTAAACCTTAAGTTCTAAGAAATGTCATTGACACATGCCATTAGTTACTAAAATATTTCTAGTGTAAATTGTCATTAGAGGCAACAATCATTAAATGAACTGAGGAGCATGAGACCAGGAACATAACTTATTGAAGAAAACAATATGGGTGACGTTCATTGCAGCGTAAAGTGCTTAAACACATGCAAAGTGCTTTCAACAGCACTGATTAGTTAATAAATGTCAGTTATTATCATTTATTATAAAGCTTACAAAGCTCTAGAATTTGGATAAGTGTTGTCTGATAAGCCAACATAAGCCATAATATGTGTGTGTATACACATATATATATACACAAACACATATAATTTAAAATAATTATATAATGTAATAATATTGTGGTGAATTCTGGATAATGTAGGAAGTGGGCTTTATCATGTAAATAAATGCTACCACAACAGAGAAATCAATGGAAAACTATGACGTGTTATGTTTATAATTCATGTCACCTCTGGGGAACTGTTAGGAAGTTGGAATTAAAGTTCCTGAAATGGCATATTTCTTCAGGATCCTGAATATAATATAAAATATAAAATACTGAATGGGTGTTTATGATTAAAATTCTGTTCAAGTCAAATATTCAAAATAGCTGTTATTACTTTAATCCCATTTGGGAGATAAGGGAAGGTTTAAGATATTTAGAAGACATATTAGGAATGAGAAATACAAATGTAATTTAAGCATTTAGGTTATTTATAATACCTATTCTGTATATGCACACATTTAAACACTACCCCCTACCCACTGCTATCACTGTCCCCCAAAACACTTTGATTTTCTTTTAAAGAAAGGAGCTATAAACATTTAGAATAAATAATATCAGCACATCACGCAACCACAGTAGCCGCTGGAAGGTGTACTCCCTGTCAGGGCCCGTGTTTTTCCACGGTTCAGTCGGGCTTCAGTGCACATCCATTTCAGATGGGGTGTGTTTTCCAGAGGCAAGAATCTGGGAAGGAATCTTACATCTGGGTTACGTCAGAAAAGAGAAAATTCATTCAAATATCCAAGAGATAAAGCAAAAAACTAAATTTATGTGTATGTGTGATGTAGAGTGTGTAAAAAAACATAGTTCTTACCTTCACAAAGTTTTAATAAGCCTTATATAGGCATTGACATATATAATTAACACAACAATTATTGTTAATAATAATAATTATAGCTCTATGTGCTGAATTTTCACTATGGTCAGGAGCTGTGTTGATGCTTTAATGCATTATTGAATAGTTACAACAGCTCTGTTTAGTAGCTATATTTATTTATATTTTACATTTGAAGAAATTAAGTACAGGGACGTACCAGTGGTTTGAATGAGGTTACACAGTGATTTGCCACAGACTCAACTTTGAAGTTGGCCTCTATGTTTTACCATAGCAGGAAAATGTGTTAAGTGCTCTAATAGAGACAGGGGCAAAATACTGCAGGAACAAGGAAGTACAAATACTCTATGTGTGGGAACAAAGATGGGGAAGGGTCAAAGAAAACTTTACAGAGAGAATAACATGTGAAAGATACTCATCAGGAAAAGACAATAAATGTCTTTCTAAAGCTGGAGGCCTGAGAGGCATGTTGGAGGAGCAATGAAGAATCCCATATGCATAGACAATGGTGTCAATTGGTGACAATGTGACATTGTCACATTGGTGACAATGAAGTTAGGGTGACCCCAGACTACACAGGACCATGTTGATCATGCCAAGTTGTTGGGCTGTACCCTGTGTGCAAAGAGATTTTATTTATTCCATGCTTATTGGAATGATTACCATGGAAGCTTGTAGACAGATCACCCAGAAGAGTGAATTAAAGTAGTGACATAGGGATGGTGGAAGGGGGACCTTATTCAAGAGTCATTTCTAATGTAGAATTAATACATCTTGGTGACTAGGTGGACTGAGGGATTGAAGACTATCATAAAGGCATATCATGGTGTTTATTATGTAGTCATGACATGTTAGGCCATAAATACATCAGCACCATAGGTTTCCTTCTTAGATTCCTTAGACTATTTCTGAGATCAGATGCAAGTAATGAAGATCAGTTTGTCTTTGGGTCAACCAGTTATTCCCCATGAAGAATAATAGATGGCAGAATATCTCATCTCATTTCCATTGGATAGCTAGAGTTACAGTTCTAAATCTGCATGTTAATTTTAAATCTACAAGCCTAATTCATGGCAATTTGAATGATTAAGAAGGCATTAAAATTTAAGACATTTTAATGGAATAGTTTTATTAATAAGAAACTATTTAGATTAATTTTTGTTATTGTGTGAAAACAATTGCCAAATACAGAGTTTTGCACTGAAATCTGGCTTTGTTCTGACAGTCCCCAGAGTTCTCTGGGACTGTGGCATCACCTCAGTCTGCCCAGTTGCCACGCCCACCCTCCTGTCAGGATCTCTCCTGTAGAAATAGTGTCGCTCTCCTTAGCTCCAAACTGGGGTAGCTGTTGGGACAACAGAAGCTACATTTGGCATAAGCAAAAGAGATAAGATCAAAGTCCCAACAAAAATAGAGTAAGAAATAGCCTGCCGTTTGGAACCTTGGCTGACTACACGCTAACCTTGTGTCTATAAAGCCTTTGGCATCACAAGGGAGACGTGGGGGCAGAGAAATTGGATAAAATGTTTTGAGTTTTTCCATATTTCAGGAAAAGTCAGTTACATATCTTCAGGAAAAGTCAGTTATATATCTTAGAATCCTTTTCCCTTCCTGTTATTTGGTCAGCTCCCTAAATCATATCTTGTTGAAATCAGGCTGATACATTCCTTTTGCTTTGTAAAGACATGTTCAACTGAATTTTTAAAAGTGCAATGGATAACTCAAAAGTTAATAATTTAAAGTTTCTACTTTAGAAAAGAGGAATAATCAGAATCCTACATGGGTTTAAGATTTGTAGATCTGCCATTCTATTTTGAGGTCAAAGACCACAAATTTAAAAATATTTCTTCCTTATTAATATTCCCCTCGGATGAATTCTTAGAGCTGCTAATCTTTTGCTAAATTTTGTGTCCTAAGATTTTCTTTCTTTCTTTCTCTTCCTTCCTTCCTTTCTTTCTTTCTTTCTCTCTCTTTCTTTCTTTCCTTTCTTTCTTTTTAAGGAAAATATAATACATGAATGTACTATTATACAGAAGACTTTTTCTTTCTTTCTTTTTTAAGGAAAATATAATAATACATGAATGTATTATTGTACAGAAGACTTTCTTAAAACATGGAATCATTGATATAAATATTTCTGTTGCTATAGGTTTAATAAAACAAATGATATGTATAATTCATCAAATATTGGCCATATAATTAAGAATCTATATGATTTTTTAACTGACAACTAGTGACTTAGGAAGGCCCAGGTTTAGAATGTAGATAGTAGACCTAATTTTAGTATACATTAAAACCCTATTTATGCATTCTTCATTTTGTTGGGAAAATGGATATCATGGAATTTATAAAATATGTAATTCAAGGTGTTCTGATTATTTATATTTAAAAAAGCTTTGCTAAAATTACCAGGAAGCTTGGATTCTTGGGCTTCAGTATCTTTGCTTTGAAATGTTTTTAGAGACCTTATATGAATATTTATAGTTCTAAGAAGTTTTCAATTTTCCAAGAGTGATTTTTTTGAAAAAGCAATACATGCACAAATAATAAACTGCACATGAAAATCATAAAACCACAGGAGAGAAGGGAGACTCCAGGACCTTTAGCCTGGTATCCCAGGGGATATAGGTTTTTCCTAGTGGCATAACACATCTTTGTAAAGATTTCATGGCTCTTCTTTTTAGCTTCTCAAAGGAGTCCTTGGCAGAAAAATGGTTTAAAAAAACCCTGGTCTAGGCCTTCTTACTGCTAGAAAGCTGATCAGGCTTATTTTTACCATTAGATTAGTACCCAACCAATAAGGACTATATTAATCTTTAGGGCGACCCATCATAATTTTTACACATAGTAATGTTATAAGTCATAACCACAAAAGCAATGCCTTTTGTCCAGTAGAGAATAGAAACAGATCAGCTTCTGAATGAAATGATAGAGCTTATTAGATCTGGAAGGATGTTGGCAGTGATATAATTTAACTTAGTCTTTCTATAGATGAACTAAAGTCCATGAATACAAATGTATTAGGCAAAGTTGACATAGTGTGCTGATGGAAGAGCCATCTGCATTTCTATCATGAAGCCCACACGTTTTTTTCCTTAACTGAAGACATTCCTGCCTTTTTATAAGATTCTATTAGCAAATTGAACATAAGTCTTGAGTTCTTGGCACTGACAGATAAAACCCAAAAAACGTTAGCTGAATCATGATGAAAAGAAGATATATAAAAGTATACCCTAATGACAGGAAGTATTTTAGAAGAAAATCATGATTTTTAAAAGAGCATTTAAGGTAAACATTTGTTATCTGGAAAACTGTCATATGGTGTAAGTTCTTACTCCCCAACCCACCCACCAGATAAAACAATGCTGTTCTTCCTGTGATAAGAGGAGAAGAGCTGGGCAGGGGATAATCTGACTTTCAGGGCCCTTCACAAACCTCACTTTGACTTGACATTGAAATTGTTATGCCACAGCATTGCATTGTTCTAAAATTTCCTCCCTTCTTCATCTTTTTTGAAATTCATTTTTAGGAAGAAATGACACCCAGGCATTAGAAGATAGAATCAGCCTTGAGGTGGGAAAGTGTCAAAGTTATTTATTTTCATTGATTTCAGTTTCACTGAAAATGGGTGGGATTTTTTGTTTGCTTTTTAATGATTTTCTTAACTACTTCCGGTAAGTCAAATGAGGTGTTAAGTCAGAGGCCACAAACTGGCCGCCCATGGGTAGAATTTGACTTACAGGTTGTTTCTGTTTTTCCCCACAGAGCTCCTTTTACAATTTAAAAATTTTGAAATACAGTTTTTAATTTTGAAAATTTGAACAAAGAACATCTATCTATGCTTTACCTAGACTCCCCAATTTTTACACATTTTACCAAATTTCCTTCATCATTCTCTCTTTCTCTCTCTCCCAGTCTCTCCACACATACACATACACCCATACGGTTTTTAAAAACCATTTGACGGTAGATTGCATATATTGTGTCCCTTTACTCCTTAATATATCAATGTGCAAATATTCTTAAGGACAATAATAGCTCCAATACAATAATCAAATTTATAAATTTTAACATTGATGTATTTATTTTATCTATTTTCCATATTCTACTTTCATGTCCTCATTTGAATAATGTTCCTTAAAGCAATTTCCCCCAATACAGAATCTGGTCTAGGATAACATTTTGCATTTTGCTGTCATGACTGTTTGTCTTTTCAATCTGAAATGATCCCTAAACCTTACTTTGTTTTTGTTTGTGTGTTATGATATTGATGACATATTTGAAGCATTTGGGCCAGTTATTTTATGGAATATTGCTCAGTTTGGGTGCTTCAAATGTTTCCTGGTGATTAGATTTAGGTTATGCCATTTTGGCTGGAATATTATATAACAGATGTTGTGTCTTTCTCAGGAAAACTGTGCCTGGCAGCATGGGATGCCCATCTGCCCCTCCTTGGTGATATTAATTTTGATCACTTTGGTTAAGGTTTTGTCTATTTTCTCTACTCTATTGTTTCTATTTTCTCGCTGTAATTAACAAGTAATTTGTGGAAGATGCTTTGAGACTATGTGAACATTCCATTCCTTATCCAACACTTTTCCCCACCTTGATTTAGCATCTACTAATGCTTCTTTCCTAAATCCTTTTTCTTATGATGATTGTAAAATAGTGATTTTCCAACTTCATCATTCCATCTCTACATTAGGCAGAACTATACTCTAAGAAAGAAACAGACTTTCCTTCTTACTTTTCTTTCCTTCCTCCTTCCTCCCACTCCCTCCAACCTCCCATCCTTCATCCTTTCCTTCCTTCCTTCTTCTGTTCCTCCCTCTCTTCCTCATCCTTCCTTCCTTCCTTCCTTCCTTCCTTCCTTCCTTCCTTCCTTCCTTCCTTCCTTCCTTCCTTTCTTTCTTTCTTTCTTTCTTTTTCTTTCTATGTGTACTCGTGAATTATTTTTTTAATTCAACTGTTTTTAAAAGATTTTTTCCTTTTCCCCCAATTTTTTATTGTTGTAAAATAAACACAGCATAAA
This sequence comes from Varecia variegata, assembly GCA_028533085.1. NCBI lineage: Eukaryota > Metazoa > Chordata > Mammalia > Primates > Lemuridae > Varecia > Varecia variegata. The sequence goes on from CM052438.1 coordinate 62,458,049, forward strand.
TTTTTCCATCTTGACCACTTATAGATATACAGTTCAGTGGTATTCAATACAGTCTTAATATCATGGAATGTTATCACCATCTGTCTCCATAACGCTTTTCATCTTGTGAAACAGAAACTCTATACCCATTAAACAATAACTCCCTGTTCCTCCTACTCCCAGCCCCTGGCAACCACCACTCTCCTTTCTGACTCTATGAGTTTGACTACTCTAAGTAGCTCATAGAAGACACATCACATAGTCTTTGTCTTTTAGTGACTGGCTTATTTCACTTAGCATAATGTCCTCAAGATTCATCCATGTTGTGGCATATGTCAGAATTTCCTTCCTTTCTAAGACTGAATAATATTCCATTGTATGTACATACCACACTTTGCTTATTTATTCATCCAGCAGCAGATATTTGTGTTGCTTCCATGTTTTAGCGATTGTGACTAATACCTCTATGAACATAGGTGTACAAATATCTCTTTGAGATCTTATTTTCAATTCTTTTGGGTATACACCCAGAAGTGACATCGTTAAATCATATGGTAATTCTACTTTTAATTTCTTGAGGAAATTCCATACTGTTTTCCACAGGGACTGCACCACTCTACATTCCCGCCAACAATGCACAAAGGTTTCATTTTATTCACATTCTTGTCAACACTTCTATTTTCTTTTTTTCTGATAGTAGTCATCTTAATGAGTGTAAGGTAGTATCTCATTGTAGATTTGATTTGCATTTCCTTCATGACTAGTGATATTTTGCATCTAGTGCTTATTGGCTGGCCATTTATATTAATATATCTTCTGTGGAGAAATGTCTACTTACATCCTTTGCCCCTTTTTGAATTGGGTTGTTTATTTTGTTGTTCAGTTTTAGGAGTTCTCTCTATATTCTGGATATTCATCCCTTGTCAGATATGTAATTTGCAAATATTTGCTATTATTCCGTGAATTGCTTTTTTATTGTGTTGATATTGTCTTTTGATGCCCAAATTTTTGTGAAATCTAATTTGCCTATTTTTTCTTTGTTGCTTATGCCTTTGGTGTCATATTGAAGAAATCATTGCCAAATCCAATGTTATGAATGTTTCTATGTTTTCTTCTAAGGGTTTTATAGTTTAGGTCTTACATTTAGGTCTTTGATCCATTCTGAGTTAATTTTTGTGTATAATGTCAGTTAAGGATGCAACTTCTTTTCTTTTGCATGTAGATATCCATACTTCCTGGCACCGTTTGTTGAAAAGACTGTTCTTTCCCCATTGAATAATCTTGGCACCCTTGTTGAAAATCATTTGACCATATATATGAAGGTTTACTTCTGGGCTCTATATGCCATTCTATTTGTCTATTGGTCTGTCTTCATGTTAGTACCACACTGTTTTGATTATTGTAGCCTTATAATATGTTTTAAAATCAGGAACTGTGAGTCCTCTCACTTTGATCTTTTTTTTCAGGATTGCTTTGATTATTCAAGGTCCCTTGAGATTCCGTATGAATTTTAGGATGCATTTTTCTATTTCTGCAGAAAACATTGTTGGGATTTTGATAGGATTTGCATTGAATCTATAGATTGCTTTGGGTAGTATTGACATTTTAATGATATTAAATCTTCTAAATTTAATTTCCTTAATTTCTTTCAGCAATGGTTTATAGTTCTCACTGGACAATGATCTTTCTTATTTGAATCTCCCTTATTCTCTGTTGTTTAATCTAACAATAACACTAAACATAGTTTCTGGATTACTGTACATATAACACTATAAAAAAACAAAGCTTCTGAGAAGAGATCAAGATTTCTTTGCAGTTTTTATTTTTGTAGACTGAAAATTTATAATTGAAATCTGCATAGAGCTTTGCTATTTTCTTACTTGTTTTTTATGATTTTATCTTTTTGTTGTTATAAATAGGGTTTTATGTTTAATAATATTTTTGCTCTGTATTTATATGTCCACACAATATTTTTAATAGGTTGATTGTGAATATTTTTAGTTTGAAATGCGCTATTTCAGAGTCTTCACCACTACCCATAACCTTACATCTAGCCCATTATTTGTCTAGCCCCTAAAGACATTTGAATTTTTCAACCCATGAAAAAATATTTCAAATTATTATATTAAATAATCTAATGTAAATAGTTTTGGTATGTGAAGAAATCATCAATGTAAATCTACTAAATATGAGTGTTTTATAAATTTTATTTTTATATGTATGAGCTTTTTATAAATAAGCAGATATATCTCATAATTCATTTTTATCTAAGACATACATTTTGCCACCTGGTGCTGCCACCAACTAAAGCATTGGGTTTTTACTTGTGATTTGAGAGGATTCTCTCAAGCTAGAGCAATAATAAATACATATTGCACATGTATATAAACTAATAGCTATTATAACAAACTTTACAAAATTTTTTTCATATTTCTTGGTTGGCACTTGAAAATCCAGTGACCTTTAAGAAAGAAGGTTGCATCAGGATTTTTTTGCCTGTCCCACTTTTAAGTCATTTAAAAATTGAGTAAAATCAGCCCTGGAATACAAAATGTAATTATAATGAATAACTGACCTTTCAATAATTTATTAACAAGCAGGATATAATTATCACAGGTAGTTACCTAATCAGCTGTTAATTTAAAAACATCTGAAGTATGGTGTTTTCTCACACCAACCAGTTCTCCCATTCTCTGACACCAACTGGGTATCCAAAAATTCAATTCAATTCAATTCTGACACCATCTACCTAGAGTTAGTGTCAGATCCCACAAATTAAAGGATTCAGTCTCATAAGGATGCCTCAGACAGCAGTTGCAAGTGCTGGGCCACCTGTACTTCTGACCAACTAGGTATAAATCAGGGATTCCCATAACCCCCTCTTCAGTTTCAATGCTTTGTTAGAATGGCTCACAGAACTCAGGAAAACACTTTACTTACATTTACTGGTTTACTATAAAGGATACTGTTGTCAAAACAGCAAGGGGGGTTCGGTCTATGTCTGGCTAGTTATTCTTCACACAAAGATCCAGTTATTGAAACAATGAGGATTGCCAAGGAAGAAAGAAATTTTTAATATGATAGAAGTCTTGTTGGCAGAATAGGAGAAGCTGCCTCAGATCCATCTCCCGACTAACAGAGGAGATCATGGGATTTTAAAGGAGGGGACTCGTGCATTGGGGCAGGTCTTGGGGGATGGTGATTCTTGGCCACAGGAATCTTGTTCAGGGGCCTTGAGAATCTCAACTCCTTTGTCTTGCAGAACGTCCGTTATTTCTGGGAAACAACTCAAAAGGTCAAAGAGTTATTATAGCTAAGGGAGAAGATTATATAGGGGTCATGAAATTTGTTCAATGGGGGGCCACTTACAATACAACTAAGAATAGCAAAATGGAAAAGATTTATAGGGCAAGGTATGGGGTTGAGGGTCCGGAGCTTCATATCTTCTCTTGGTGCTCCACCCTCCCAGAACCTTGGTGTGCTCACCAACCAGGAAGCTCCCTGAGTCACCTTGTTCAAGTGATTTTATAGGGTTCAATCTGCAGCACCCTATTCCCTCCCAGAAGGTCAGTGGGTGGGACAGAAAGTTCTAAGCCTCTAATCACTTGGTATTTCTGTTGACCAGCTGGTTCCTGAGGCCATCTAGGGGGCCCACCCTAAGGCACCTCATTATAAACTCAGGTGTGAATGAAAGTGGCTTCTTATGAATAACAAAGGAATCTCCTATTGCACAGGATATTTCAAGGGTTTTAGGAACTCTGGGGACAAGACCCAAATATATATCCTATTGTATTGTGTGTAGATATTTCAGATATAAACTAAGGCTTTTCTTTGGATTTGCATAAAAAAGATGGAGAGAAAAAGCAATTGAGAGACAAAAATGTGTGAATAAATTGAAAGGGAAAAAACCAGGAGGAGAAAGGATATAGAGATAAAGGAGAAAAAGAGCAAAGTGGAAAAGAGCATTTGTGTGCTTTAGGCAACTGTTTTGACTTCTTACAACATTCCACAGATTTTTATAGAATTAATTTGGAGTTGGAATTAGTATTAACTGAATATTAATTATGAGAAAAGTTCTGGTCATTTCTAATAATTTCTTTTTTAATAATGATGACAGTGATAAAATATACTGTTGAAAGATAATGTCTTTTAAAGTTTGCTTATTATTTAGGTAAGACTTACCATAAATGTTAAGTTTTTTCATGAATACATAGTTCATTTTCTTAACTGTGGAAAAAGTCACTTGCAGCCCTGAATATCACAAGAAACATGATCAAATAAATATCCTTGAGATTTAATGACTTAGGAACCACTGTAATGGCAAGGCAATTATTTCAGGAAAGTTAAGCTATTATAATCATTCATTAGCCAATGGTAGAATGGTTCAAATATCTTTTCTATTGGAAATATGCAGCCACCAGAGTCATATTACTAGGTTACATAAATAAGCACGGCAAATTTGCTTTGTGCTTGCTTATCAAGTGTTTAGTTCAAAAAAGAAACATAACTTTAAAATGTCTAAAATAGCTCCCAGATTCAAATTCAAATTCAAGAATACAGGAATAATGAAAATAAGAACAGCTCTTCTCATTTGAAGAAAACCGATTAATTGCTTTTTCTCAGCTAGAGTCCCTAGTGGACAAGTGAATCAGGGGCTGTGTCTCTGGGACCAAATATCATTGGGAAAGTTCTGTAATTACCATATTTGCAGTAATAAGTTTTATTCTTAATGGCTTTATAAATAATTTTGGTTATCTACTTCATTGCCATACATTTCTTAGAAGATACATTTAACAATTAATTGAAAAAGCCCTAATTTATATTGAGTTTGTCTTCAGATCAGTAGGAGAAACAATGAGAAGGTCTGAGAAAAAATATCCCAAAGAATAACCTACAGGGACAGTAACAGCAACAATAATAACTGCCATATACTGAGTGGTTTGTAAGCATCAGCCACTGTGTGTCCCTTACATAAACTTTCTTAATTTTTTTGCTTAGTCCATTTTGTGTTGCCATAACAGAACACCTGGGCCTGGGTAGTTTATAATGAACAGAAATTTATTGGTTCTGGAGGCTGGGAAGTCCAAGATCAAGGGGCCAGCAGATTTGATGTCTGGTGAGGACCCATTTTCTATAGACAGTGACTTCTAGCTATATCGCTCCATGGGTGAAGGGGCCAACAAGCTCCTTGAAGCCTCTTTTATATCTGTACTAATCCTATTCATGAGATACTCACTCTTATGACATAATCACCTCCCAAACGCTTAACCTCTTAATACCATCGCATTGGGAATTAGATCTCAATATATGAAATTTTGGGAGAGACACAAACATTCAGACCATAGCATCCAGGATCTAGGAAATAATGATAACGATGTTTGCATGCTAAAAATAGTCCTGTAACTACACTGGGAAGATAGATAATGAGGTGGGGATAAAACTAAATCCATATCTATTGTAGTAGGAAATAAATAACGTTTGAAATCGGTAAATCATGAAATAACAGCATATAATTTAGCAATGGATATCAGAAGAAATAGCATAAAATGTTAGAAATTGGGCTGGGCATGGTGGTTAATGCCTATAATCCTAGGACTCTGGGAGGGCTAGGTGGGAGGATCGCTTGAGCTCACGAGTTGGAGACTAGCCTGAGCAAGAGCAAGACCCCATCTGTACTAAAAATAGGAAAAATTAGCCAGGCATGGTGATGCACACCTGTAATCCCATCTACTCATGAGGCTAAAGCAGGAGGATTGCTTGAAGCCAGGAAACTGAGGTTGCAGTGAGCTATGATAACCCCACTGCACTCTAGCCTGGGCCCCAGAATAAGGCTCTGTCTCAAAAAAAAAAAAAGTTAGAAATTGGTTGTCCCTAATAGTGGGGAGGGGTGAGATAAGATATAGTGGTTTCACATTATTAGCTATTAAATACTTTACTATTTTTTTAACCAAGTGTTTGTGAATCAATTAAGGTAGGCTAGGTTCTGCTTCAGTAGTAAATGACCCCAAAATCTCTGTGTCTTAAAAGAACAAAATGTAGTTTGCACTCAAGCAACATGTCCCTCTGAGTCATCGGTGTGCCACCAGGACCCAGGCTGATAGAGGCTCATCTTTACATATGCTCACACATTTATTTGCAAAAGGCAGGGAAAGCAGAAGGAGCAAGGCAGACAACATGCCATCTCTTAACTCTTATACCAGGAAGTTGCACAGTCTCATCCTTTCATTTCACTGGCCAAAGCAAATCTTGTGGTCTAATTTGATGGATACAGGGCTGGGAAATATAGTCCACTCCTAGAGAGTTGCAGCAAATATGTGAGAATAAGAATATACAACTGGACATGGTGGCTCACTCCTGTATTCCTAAAGCTTTGAGAGGCTGAGGGTGGAGGATTGCCTGAGGCCAGGAGTTCAAGACCAGCCAGAACAACATAACAAGACCCTGTCTCTATTAAAAAAAAAAAAAAAATTAGTGGGACATAGTGGCATACGCTTGTAGTCCCAGCTACTTGGGAGGCTGGGGCGGGAGGATTGCTTGAGCCCAGGAATTTGAGGTTGCACTGAGCTCTGATGATGTTAACACACTCCAACCTGGGCAACAGAGTGAGGTCTCAAAAAGAAAAAAAACAATGAATACAGCTTACAGGAGCCTATAATACTTTTTAAATAACTAAATATAGAATATAAATGTACAGCATTTTGAAAAATATCTGTCTCAAATTAATGGTAGTTATTTTCCAACTGTTTTGCTATTTTAAAAGAATTGATATGTTGCTCAATACTGACTGATCAACCAAAATGATTGAATTGTTGCTTTTATTTTCATTGTGGAAAAAACCCACATAACATAAAATTTATTCTCCCAACAATTTCCAAGTATACAGAACAATTTTGTCAACTGCATGCATATTTTTGTGCAACAGATCCCTAGAAGCTGTCCCCTTGCCCAACCTGCCCTTCCTGCCAGCCCCCGGCACCCACTGCTCTGCTTTCTGTTTTTATGAGTTCCACCACTCTAGATACCTCAGGTAAATGGGGTCATGAAATAGACGATCATGGAATTGGTGTTTGCTTGTTGATGACAGCTCGACAACATAGTTAACTTATGAAATTCAGCCTTTTATCTCAGAAAGAAAATCACAAGCTTTTCACCACTCAATCTTTAGGAATCAAGTTCTAAGCAATCAAATCAGTAAATTAATTAAAGGATTAAAAGGGCTCTTCCAAATAGGTTCCACCCACCCTCCTAAAAATATTCTCCTGAAGTTTGAAATTTACTTGCTATTTAGACCCCAGCATTTGTAAAAATATGTAATGCCCAATGCTTAGTGAAAGGAAACAAGGCAAATTCAGGTCATGTCAGTAGGTGAGGCCCGAATAGGAAACCACTGTGGAAAACTACCAAGAGGGCTAACCAGTGCTCTTGGCGGTACTAAATGTTTATCACTTCTCAGTCATACTACCTGGGCTTTCTTTCCTCAAATGCTAGCTTTCTTCTTTGCCGTACACTGACTTTTCGTTTCTGCATGAGTGATTTTGTTGGCAGGAGCTATTTAACTCTCCGCCCTGTCTATAGCTCCTCCATAGGAACACCTGTAAGTACCTGTATATTACAACAAAAATGAATCAACCATTCTTTGGCTCCATTCTCTTGGTTTTTCATAGATGAGCTCAGTTGGCACAGAGCTCTTGGCCTGCTTACAGAAAAATCAGCCTACTGAGTTTCAAAGGTAAAAAACTGTTTCCCTCCTTTATGAAAAAAGGAACAGTGGAGCAAAGGCTCTCGACATGTTGGTATTCAGATTAAGTGAAGTGAGAGCTGCTGATCCACTGGCGTTAATTAAAATCAATATTCCAAACAATGAAAGGCCAAGATCTCCTGGGAATATGAGACGGCTGCCAAACGTAATTACTGTATTGACACTTAGGAAGAAGCCAACATTTATCCTAGAAAACATAGGAGAAAAACAACTAGACTTGAATTCAGTAAAACCTGGCAAACTTTTTTTCTCAGAAAATTAAATTCACAAAGTTAGTCTTGACTAGAAGTAGAAATAATCAATTTTAACTTTATTTTAATTAGTTTTAACCCACTTGTTTAAGTGGAGAAAAAAGATGAATAAACATGTCAGAAAATCCCGAGGAATCCCTGTCCTAGTTTTCCTACATCATTTAGAAACACACATAGAGTTTATTTGATTTTAAAAATAAATTTCAGAGAGGTTAAACCAGTTGTTCTATCTCACACAGTAATTCAATTATTAGATAAGCTAGGAATTTAAAATTTGATTTGCACCATTCGTGAACTACACAATGACGCTTAGCTCCTCCCAAGAGTATAGCCTTGTTTGTAAGAGAACCTTTTAGCCAAAGTGGGTCATCCAATGAGGCTTCACCATAGTGGTCTTCAGTTACACACTCAGGTGCATTCCGATTTTTTTTCAGGTTGTCTTAAAACACTGAAATCTTAAAACTTAAACTCTGAAATCAGAAATAAAAACGTTTAACATTTTCTTGGCATAATCCTCATTAATAGAAGTAATATTATGAATAAAGTTTCCAATATTTTCCAGGGCAAATGTCCTTTTTAGTAATGGCCTCTTAATAATTGCTCTGTGAACATCTAAACAGTACAATTACAGTTCTCAAAATGACCAGCAGTCATTACTCAAAAGCTTCCTTACCACACAATTACTGGGTCATGTGCTTCTCTTGTGCTTCTGGGCTACTCTGGCATGATTCAGTTTTTGTTTGGGAAAAAATAGATGTTGTTTGTGTCAGCAACAAAAAAAATCACCATCTTTTATGGTAATCTAAAAAATGAAAACTTGCATGCTTCTTATGAAATCAAGCTTGTGGAAAGTATGCATTAGGAGTATTGTATTTCTATGACGTGACCAAACATTGATTGATTATGTACCAGGTTTAACATTTTTATAGAGATTATTTCATAATTTAATTTGGACATCACTCCTTTGAGGTGAATACTACATTTAACTCCATTTTACAGAGAAAAAACTGTTTAATAACAATTCCTGTGTCACCCAAAGTCACACAGTAAGTGAGGATATGAGATGTGAAAACAATTCTTAGAAGAGATAATGAAAGTCCTGGGCATAGTGGTGAGGAGAGGAGGAGGCTGATTATGTGAGAGGCAGAAGGAACTGAAGGGACGATTGGAAAATCCCTTGATTAATATACCTGGCAAGGCACCAAAGAATTGAGGGAACCATTTCTAAACTTTCATGAATCCAGTCTCTGCTCATCGAAAGTCATGCTCTACCTTAAGGCTTCTGGATGTGGTTTTAAACTTCTCTTTGAGGTTCAAAGTCACCACGTTAGGTTTGGGGCTGATACATCCAGCCAAATCTCTAAGGTCACGTGGGGCATGGGTACACAGGCTCCTGTGTCTCATCTCCACCAAAGAAGAACCAAATGGAGGAGCTTGCCCTAGAAAAGAGCATTTAACTCCCAATGGAAGTTTCAGGGATGAGTGATAGGGAGCAGAAATGTATGCAGGTAGCTTTGGGGGTTACCAGGTTGGAGACCAGTCATCTGCCACTTGTACCATGTCATCAACATAGGCTCTTTACAAAGTTAAAATTCTCTTTGTTTGATAAATAGGGAAATCAAACAATGATCTACAAACAGTTTTTGATTTATGTCTTACTTTAAATCCTAAGCTGAATGAGGACTAGATCCTAATAAGCTACAAATTTGTATTGCTTTCCCCAAACTAGAAATCACAATAGATACGTTGTCTTTTGTTCTTTGCCAGTGTTGTCAGACTGAGTCTTTGCACTATTGTTAGGCTTCATGATCACTTCACTCTTCCACATTTGGTGACAAAGCTCCAGTCCGCCTGTGTCCAAACCAAACAATAGCCAGGGAAGGACAAAAGTTCATTCATGAGACAGTGTCAGACCTCCTGCAGAATATAGAAACTAATTTTTTTTTCCCTTTTAAATGGGAATGAAACACACAGGATAGATTACTCTCATTGTTTGTGCTGTCACAAGGACAGATAGTGACATTTGCAGCTCATAATTCTTTCCTTCATTCCCGCTGAAAAACATCCACTCAGACTATTCAGAGGAGAAGAGGTAGGAAGATTTTACTTGAACATGAATGTTTATAGAGAGGGTCGACAGATGCTCACTGGATCTTGAAACTAGTTCCATTTAAAACATATCTTTTCCAAGCTTCCTCTTAATATTTAATATTAAATTAATAAACCAATAACAAAATTGACACATCAGTTAATTAAATTAATATTTAACATTGGAAAGATACCTTTAAATAATATTAATAACATAATAATAATGCCTTTTAATAATGTAAAAACAGAGATTTTATATAGAACTTTCTAGGCATGAAGTAACAAGAGGCAACAGCCCCACTTTGATGTAATGGATGAATAGTTTAAATTACCTTCCTTGTTCTGTTAGACCTGGTGATCGGATTCTGGTAACAGCCATGGGTTTAGGTGTATGAAGAAGACTATCTCATAGAAATCTTCAATGTTCTGGTATAAAGACAGATCTCTCTGCCCCAAAATTCGATTGATCGATTTCATTCCTCTAATTTACTACCATTCTCAAATATGTCTTACCCTAAGCCACTTATGCAAACTAAATGACCAAAAAAATACTTTATTTATCCATTCATTCATTTATAGAACACTTAATGAGCATCTACTATGTGCCAGGTACTATGCAAGGGGCTGGAGAACAAAGATGAATAGTAAGTCACTCGCTAGCCTCAAGGAGCTCACAGATTATTTCTGTAGGATCAGTGATGGACATAATCACAGTAGTAGCTAACATGTGTTGAGTGCTTACTATGTGCCAGGCAGTTTTCTAAGAACTTTACATGTATAAGCTCTTTTAATATAAAACAATATTCTTTTGGAGATAGACATAGTATTCCTATTTCACAAGCACAGAAACCAAGGCACAGAGACATTAAGTGACCTAATCCTAAAACTACACAGGACAGTAAGGGGTAGAGGTAGAATTCCAATGCAGGCAATTTGACCTGGAGCCCATGTTCTCGAGGTCTATGCAGTGACGAAGGTGGTGCTATGGGAATCACAGAGAGAGAGCCTCAACTGAGCTGACGATGGAGGCAGGTCAGGGCAGACTTTCAGAATGAAACAGAACTGAGGCTGAGCCTTGGAGAGTAAGTAGGAGTTAGCTAGCAAAGCGATGAAGAAGACAAGGTGAAAACATTGTAAAGATGGCAGCAGAAGTCAAGCTGAGGCATGCGTGTGACACAGAGCATCAAGAAGGGACATTTGCACTGCTGGTGGTGGGGGCCGGGGTCTCAGGGAATTTAATGTGAAGAGGGAAGCAGATGGTGCTTAGCAGCGAGGCTAGAGAAAGTTGGGGGGGGCCCGTTAGGATGGCCCTTGAGGCTTCCTTAGGGAATTTGGATCTTATCCTATTCCTGACACTCATCTATGTTTTTTTTTTTTTAATTTTGTTTTGATTTATTGTTTGTTTACATTTATTTGAACTACAATTCGTGAGCTGAGTAAATGCTGAGTCAGTTTTCTAGGGCCCTCAGTTTCCTCATGTAAAATTTATGAAGTTTGGGTTAGATGACCTCTTAGATCCCTACTGGTGTAGAGATTTATATCTGTCTGTCATATCCTTTTAGTCTCTTATTTATGTGATTAAGTTCTTTCTAAAGCTGAACTTTACCAAATCAATATATCTCTGCCTCAGCTCAACACAGAAGCAAAGTCCAGTGAAACCCTAGGTAACCACAGTTTAAAGGAGCAATGCCTCCCTGTCCTCGTGTCCACGCAGAAGACGGTCATACCGTTAAGGAATGGCACGGCAGGAGTAGAATTACACTTTGTACAAGGTGTGCATGGGGCTAAGTACAAATTGTATACTGGCGAGGCACGGTTCTCATAAAACATTATTACTGCAGCGTATCGAATCCTTTGTTCTTTGGGTTTCCTGATGGCAATGAACTCCGATTCAGACACACAACTTTGAATTTTCGTCTCTTCCCCCAATTGCTTCAGTCCCATTTCTTGTTCTGCCAAAATTATGTTACCTTGCATCCCAGTCAACTCCATCCTTCCAGTCTCTTGTTCTCATCTGTGACTTTCCTGTTTGGGAACCTGGCTGTGGAATTCCTGCCTTTAATCTGCCCTGTGCACAACTATCTTTTCTCTCTCATTTCAGGCAATAAGCTTTGCTTCCCACCTCTCTATAAGTGTAGCTTAGTTTTTTTGGTTTTCTTTTTACATTCCTTGGTATACTTGAAACCAATTGCCTCAAGTTTCTTGAAAACTACTTGTTTGCAAAAACTTCTCAGTTATTTTTAAGATTTTGGTTATAACATAGGAAGAAGGAACTGGCAAGACTCACAGGTATATATAAGGGTAGGTTTTTTTTCTTCCTTTTCTTTCTATTGGTTCCTCTCCCATTCCCTCCCCTTTTCTCCTTTCCTCCCCACCCAGAAAGGGTGTAAAACAGTTTTAAGAAGACACGCAATATAATTAGATTTGATCAAAGTAAAATTTTTGTGGTTGGGAGATCAAGTCAGAGGGGAAATAAAGAGGCAAGTGAGGAATGAGGCTACTTTCAGACAAATGATATGAAGCTCTTGCTCTATATTTGCAAGGGGCAAGCCACAAACTTGGCTCCAGACAATTTAGCAGCTAATGGGTAAAGGACAGTCTGATTCACTGTATCTTAAAGATAGTAACGAAGCAGCATCGTGGTAAAGAACCACCTTTCTTGGGACTGAGAATTGAGAAATTTCTCCCTTGAATCCTCCTAACAAAGACCCTCTTATGTGCAGATTCTCCGAGATATCCTTACAAAAGGCCACACACATGAGACTTTTTACAGGTCTGTACTTTGGGGCTTATATCATGCCAAAGCCAATTCAGTAAAAGTAATTTAGGGGCTACGTCGTGCTGCGGACCTTATGCGCAGCTCTCCGCTGGGCTGGTTAATGCAGGGATAGATTTTAGACGCTGAAGAGCAGCAGTGTGTATTCTATGGTTCATTACTCAAAAGAGATGACCTGCTATGTAAAAAAGCATCCATGGCCTAATTAATTTGGGTGTGAAAATTCTCTTTAAAGATTCAAAGTGCACATTAGCATATAAGGACTGAGAAAAGTCCTGCAGTAAAGAAATGTTCTTACCTTTCCAAACATATTTAAACATAGAACTGGTTTTTGTTATTGTATTGTTGTCTCCCAGTTCATTACTTGGGCCACTTCATTATGTTTGAGTGTAACCAGCTCCATGAACCCCTATATATTTTTTATGATCCTCTCCCTTAATTAACTACTTGACCTTTTAAGTTGTTTCCCAGAAATGATGGACTTGAGCTCCTGTCCTCTAGTAATCCTCCTGCTTCAGCCTCCCAAAGTGCTGAGATTATAGGTGTGAGCCACCACACTCCGCCTGAAATGATGCATTTTCTACAAGAGGAAGGAGTTTAAATTCTGAATTCCCAGGGCAGACATCCTGATGTACAAGATTCACCGTCCCCCATAACCTGCCCCCAAAGCAAGTAGCCCCTTGTGAGATACACCACGACCTACCCCAAGGCACATGGCCCCTTCTTTAAAAGCCCATGATATCCCTCGGTTGGAAAGGCGAATTTGAGGCAGCTTCTCCCCTTCTCCCGGCAAGACATCTGTCCTATCAAAAATTCCTTGCTTCCTTGACAATCTTGTCGTCTCAATAATTGGATCTTTGTGCAAGGAGTAACTGGGTCTAGACCGAAACCTCCTTGCAATTTTGACAACACGAGGAACAGATGAGTAGTTAATGAAATTAATTGGGTTAATCAAACACAGCTGTATTAGAAATTATGCCAGCTTTTAGATTGTTACAAAATCATTATGGATATTAGGTGAAATGGAATTGAATCTCACAAAAGATTTCAATAACATTTTACTTTAGGTCAAACAAAAGCTGTTCCCTTTGGAATATAAGAAAATGTCTATTTTGATATTTAAAAAGTGACTCCTTAGGCCAGGCCCAGTGGCTCATGCCTGTAATCCCAGCTTTTTGGGAGGCTGAGGTGGGTGATCGCTTGAGGTGAAGTTTGAAACCAGCCTTGGCAACATAGAGAGACCCTGTCTCTACAAAAAATTTTTAAAAAATTAGCCAGGGGTGGTGGTGCATACCTGTAGTCCTAGCTACTTGTGAGGCTGAGGCAGGAGGATTGCTTGAGCCCAGAAATTGGAGCCTGCAGTGAGCTATGATCGTGCCACTGCACTCCAGCCTGAGTGACAGAGTGAGACCCTGTCTCAAAAAAAAAAAAAATAAATAAATAAATAAATAAAATTAAAAATAAAAAAATTTTTAAAAAACTACTTAAAATACTACTGACATCAATTTAACATACTAATTTACTTATACTTGCTTTCAAATATACTGAACATAATTGACAAAGAAACCTTTCAACTGCTGAAAGTTGAGGTCTTTCTGAGCAGAGAGCAGAGTTTCTTTCTTTTTTTTAAAGTGAAACTAGTTAATCATTTTTAATATTGTAGAGCTGTACCATGATTAAGTTTATAAAACAAATATTTCTTAGATAAGCATCAAAAAACTCTTCTAGGGAGCTTTGTTTATTTAATCTCTAGGTAGAAATGAATAATTAACAATAAATTCTATCTTAGTTTCCTTTTTCAGTGTAAAGAGACAGGATATTAATTAAAAATATTTAAAGAAACACTGTTGCAAATTTTCTGCTTCTATTATTAGATGTGCAAAATTCTCACCAAAACTATTTTTCCCCCAAATAAACAAATAAACAGGCACCAATGAATGAATTGTGTATGAGTCAGAAGTTTTCCCTGAAATATTTTCCAGGCAGCACCTTTGCAGTAGTTATTTCTTTTGCATTCTCAGTCCTTTTCTCCCCTTTAGTTATATCAACATGCTATTTTGGGATCACTATTTATCTGAGGTATAATGAAGATTTTAGGTTATCTTCATTTTTAGAACTCACATAACAATTAAATTCTCTTGCTGAGAAAATTACTAGGCAGAAAGAAGAAATCCTCCTTTACTACAGTAAACTTTGCTGGATTAGGAGGAGTTTTGCACATGGGACATTTTTAAAGAATTATAAACTACCGTTTGAAACTTACAGTGAGAGAGATGTTTCCCTTTTGAAAGCTAAAGACAGCACAAAATATTACAACTAGAAGGGGTCCTATCCCATATTTTATAGACACAGATATTGACAAAAGGGATGGAAATAGATTTCCCCATGATCAAACACAAGTTAGTGTCAAAAATGAGAATAAAGCCTGGACACTTTTTTTAAGGTGAAAAGAAAATTTATAAATTTAATTAACATTTTAGAAAGTCTAGACATTTTTTTTTTTTTTTGTTAGCTAGTCAAGTGAAGCAGTGGGCGTGAAGGAACCAAGGAATCTGTAACTAACTGGTTGTGATCAATCAGCTGTAAACACCACTGCACTGGGACCAGCCTAGACATTCTTATTCTTATTCCTAGATCATTGGTTTCATTCATAGAAATCTCTCTAAATAAATAACATTTTTTCTGTTGATCAAATTGTCAGGTTTCAGTCTGAAATGTTGGTTCTTGATGCACCCATGGCCGAAGAATGACCAAATGCACCAAAATAAGGCAAGCACGAAAATGAGGTTTATTGAGGTGAGAAAGATAGGATTACAGGGCAAGAGCAAGATATAGGTTTACAGAGCATGATACGTACACCACAGATGACTACCGGACCTGTTGTTGCAGCAAAGGGAGACCAAAAGGAAGGGTGCAAAAAGGGCCTGGTTATGGTCTGCGTATTGTTTTATAGTGCCTGGATTGGGACCTCCCTAGTGGCTCAGATGTCACCCTGGAACCTCTTTGATTGGACAGTTGGGAGTTGGATTACTATGCATGCAGGTTGTTCTAGGTTAATTTCTGGACTCTATGATACCTATGCTGCTTGGCCCATTGGCTAGAGAGTCTCTGCATTCTTTTGTAGCTGGAGCACTAAGTTATTTATGATTGGCAGATTCATAGGGTATTTCCTCCTCCCATAGGTATGGAGAGGATTAGGGTGGGGCAATTGCACCAAGGCAAAGTGCCCACTTTTTCCCTAGGAGACCCAGAATCTCTCACTATCTACCTAACAAAATGAGTATAAAAGCATGCAACATAGAGTTTATAATTATTTATTAAGCACTGACTATAAATAATATAATAGCAACACACTGGGCCAAATATCCCCAAATCTGAAGCAATTCTGGTGTTTGAGGGAAGCTCACCCACACTCAGGCTACTTACTGGACTAAGAAAATGAACAACATGTAGTACATCACACAACTGATCCTTGGTTCTCTTATTCTTCTCTCAAGTCCAACCACCATTTATATGCTGGTGACATTGAAATAGGAGGAAATCCATTGAGGCTGGGTACTTTCTGGACATCCATCATATATATCTGTAGCCCAGCCCTCTGTCCTATGGTCTAGCATCATAAACCCAACTGCTTTTAGGACATCCGCTTTCCTAAGTATCTCAGTCACCTAAAACTTAGGCATGGCAAAATTTGAGTTTATCATCTTGAACCTTCAATCCTGTCCCTGCCCTGAATTCCTGTCTCAGGAATGCTCTCAACATCCCTTCACCTTCCCAAGCTGAAAATCTGGGCACTGCCCAAATGCCTTCCTCCTTCCCAACCCTCAAAGTCAACCAGTCACCATGTCCTAGAGGTATTCCTTCCTCAGTATCTTTTGCATCCATGACCTTCTCTCTTTCTTCTCTACGGAGCTTTAGTTCAAGCTTCCACCATTTCTGGTGCATTGCTCAGGCAACAGATAATATATTTATTATATTTGGTTATCCGAACCCTTTCAAATTCTGTGTAAACTAGTATTAGTACTGTAGTGTCCAAAGGGGGTGATCTCTTTCCTCCCCATGATAAAGGGTAATTGCCAACACCACTATGACAAAGACAGGTAAACAAGAGAAAAGCATAACAAATGTATGTGCATGCATGTGTGTGGGAGTCATACAAAACATGAACTGAAAGAGGAGTCAGATGGTTGAGGCTTAAATGCCCTCTTTATAGGGGAGAGGGAAATGGGGGAATGATAGGCCCAGTGCTCAGGCAATGGTTAACAAAAGATTCTCTTTGATTATTATGTAGATGAGGGCCCCCAGATAAACTCTTAGAGCTGCCCTCAAAAGAATAACTGAAAAGTCTCTCTGGGCATGGTGAGGACCCCCAGTCACTACCCTTCACCAGTGGTTGATCTTTCTTGGTTTCTTGATGAAATTGCCAGGGAAAAGGTCGTAAGACAATTGTATTTCTTTTGGAAAGAAGCTTTCTAAGTCAGATAAGAAAATTCTAGAAATAGTCCCACCCAGTGCTTCCAGGAAAGAGGATCAGAGAGACAGAGAAGCGGGGGAAAGTTCAGAAAAAGACCTCAGTTCTGAGGCTTATTTCTGAGGCCTTTCAATTTTCAAAGCACTCGGCATGTGGAAGCGCCATATTTTGGGAAGTCTTTTTCCGTGGCTCAACAGTGTTCAGCATGGATCCTGGCTTAGGAACTGGCTGATACTAAAGCCATGGTGCTTGGTTCAAGCTGCTGCTTAAGTTTCCTGTTAATACAATAACCACATATTCTGTTTCCTCCTTATTTTGTCAAATATCATAAGAGATAAGGAAGGGAATATACTCTTTGGAGGTGTATAATTAAATAGGTTATAATAATTTTCATGAAATGTATTAGTAATCTCCTCACTTGGGAAAGACATGTATAGATAGATATAGAAACACACAAAGGGCAGCATGTTCTGTCTTCCCCTTTTAAAAATATTTATTTAGCTCTAAGAAAGGCATGAAGTTAGCAGTGTAGATAAATGTTAAGCAAATAAAGGTTCACAAACAAAGGATGGTAAAAATGAACTGGGGTCACAATCAATGGAAGAAGCTTTAGAATATATGTGTATAAATATGTGTGCGTGCACTCGTGTGATTATCTCATTTTCTCCTATTCATGACCAAATGCAATTTTGAGCTATTGCTTTATAAATATCAAGACTGCAGCTGACAGCCCTGACTTTTGAAAAATGGCATATGTACTTTCTGGAAGATACAATGGAGGATAAGTTGTTTACTCTCTTAATTCTCTTTACTGTATTTTTCCTCACAAGCTTGTTGATTTGATCCCTTTTCTGATTTTCTTTGCCACTTTTCAAAAAAAATCCATATTTTCCTTTTACTTTAAAGAAGTCAAAGAGTCTAATTAATGGCACCTGCAAAAGCTAGGCAGCAAAATAGACTACCTGCGTTTCATAACTATACCCTATGAGAAAGCATCTGAAATTACAAAAGGGCATTTGTGCTTCAGTCAATAGATGTGCTTTCTATGTCTTTCCAACCCGATACACTCGGCCAAATAGTTCATATGATTCTTATTCAGAAGAGGAATCCTAAAAAAAAGTCCATCAGCTGTGAATCTCTTCCTTTCTTTTCATTCTTCTCTCCATTTCTAGAGTACTCTTAATAGTTCACGTATCCGAAAAGGCCCACAGAACTCATAAGATTATGTTTAAGAAAACACATTGGCAGATAGGGGACCATACAGATGCAAAGTAGATTCACAGATTCATAGGACTTTCAGAGTTAGGTAAGAGCACCCCATCCAACTTCTTTATTTTATAGATTAAAAAAACTGATTTTGTCATAGAGAGATAATTCTGACTTAGGTTACACAGTCAGTAAATGGACAAATTGATGTTAGTACCCAACATGATTATTATTTCATCAAGGAGCATTGAGGACAGGAAGGGTGACAGGAGCTGTTGCATTAAAGCCACATGTTCTTACGTAGCATTTAAGTAATGTCTATTCCCAAACCCATATCATCAAATTACCTCATCTAAGTTTAAGCATGTCAGACCTGAGAAGAAACCGTACAGTTCTAAAAATATGGATATGAGTGAGACAGAGCAGGGACCCCTCGGAGGGTCCTGCCAGGCCCCTCAAGCATGGAGATAAAGGAAAATCTTGAATTACTTCAGGGGAAGTTCTGGGCACCTGGCTAGCCTTGTAAAGTGAATGGGCAACCTGATGAGAACGCTGGCCCTCCAAGGGAACTAGCGTCACAAAGTATTTTGGTTCCCTTTGAAAATTAAAAGATGGTACCTTAACATATGTTCTTGAGTCATGTTTTCGGAAACCCCCATCTATGGAAAATTCAGATAAGGGGGAACTGAGGAATGGAACTCTGACTGCCATTCCTTATTCTAAATTTCCCCCGAGGGGCCTGTCACACCCATTTTAACATTCCTTTCACTAATCCAAGAATCTCTGAATCCACCTATGTCCCCACCATTTCAGGGTATCTACCATTTTGGGCCAGGACTGCCTGAAATGTACCCTTGCCTTTAACTTAGGCCTTGTAGCATGAAGATACCTATAGATAAGACATAACTGAATAGGCATGGCTGTCTTCTAATAAAGCTTTACTTATGGACGTTTTGAGATATGGACTCAAGATTTTTCTTTATTTCCATGCTTAGGGGGCCTAGAAGACCCCTCAGAGGGATTCCTGCTCTGTCCGACATCCCAGGAGCTTCCTCAGTTCTGAGCAAACCAAGATGGCTGCCACTCTCCTAGGCATAGAGTGGCAAAAAAACAGCCAGTCTCTGAACTTGTGAACTCTACAGTCTAGCAGGGGGAACACACACACAGAACACAAAATTACAAAAAATATATGAATATTTTAAAATTTAAGTACAGTTATATAATTTTATTTATAATTCTACAGTATTTTATCTTATTTAGTACTTACAATATTATATTTAGTTATAAATCCTACAAAGAAAGATAGTCTCATAGGTCAGAGAATGCTTTTCTAAAGAATGTTTAGGCTGAGACCTTAAGGATAAGTAGGTGCTAACCAAACCAGGAGGAGCAGCAAGAGGAAGCAGCAGAGTCTGGCATTGAAGGAGGACAGTTCTTTGTGCAGTTGAGAAACAGACAGGAGGCCTGATGATGCCTGGTATTAAGGGTCTTGTTAGAGGTTTTTAGCTTTATGCACAGAGCAAAGGGAAGTCTTTGAAGATGCTAAGGAGGGCTGAGACAGAATCAGAACTGTTTTAAAAGGTTATTCTGGCTACTGTTTGGAATATGAGCTGGGGAGTAGTGCAGAGAGTGGCTGTGGCAGAGCAGTGAGGAAGCCATTGTCCTAGTCAAGGTGGCTTGAACCAGATGGACAAAGGCAAAGGTAAAAAGATGAGGACAGAGTTGAGAGATGTCAGGGAGACAGAACTGACAGGACTTCATTGGTTGACTGGATACCGGGATGAGAGGCCATTTACTGAGATTACTGAGTTACTCCCACAGTAACACAGGGTTGAAACATACTCAGTTTAGTTTTGGCAATGATGCATTTGAGGGGCTTGTAACATACTGACGGGAGAGGCCAAGCTGTGTGTGTGCTCAGAAGGCAGAAGAGAGCATGGAGGTGGAGATACAAATTTGGGGGTGGTCAAAAGATGACATTTAAAGCCACAATAATGGATAATATTACTTGGAAAGATTATGAAGAATGACAAAAGGAAGAGGGCTTGAACTGAGGTTTGTTTGTTATTGTTGTTGTTATTTTCCAGGTAGATGCAGTGGGAAGACGGGAAGGTATTTGCAAGAGAGTGATTGAACAAATATACTATGGGATCTGAGTCAGTTAAGTGAGGGACAAAAGACCAAATAAGATTAATGCATAAAGAGAAAGGAAGAAAGTGGGACGAGGAGGTGATCCAAACATTAATGAACCCAGTGATGGAGAAGAACAATTGCAGTAATAAATAGTTGAGCAAGTGAGCTAACTAGAAGGTTAAGAGGAGTGTGCTTTTTAACTAATGATTTTGCAGGTTATACTGTTTCACCTTGAAGACACTGTTGTGGCCTTGGGAGAAGATGGCTGTTTAATCACATTAAAGTATCCTAAGATGGTGGCTGACATTGGGGTGGAAAGGAAGTGTTTCTCAGACACGGAGTCTTCCATCACTGAAAGGGATATGATTGGGAAGTCAGTGGGTGGCTATAAGGAGGAGGAGAGAGCATGGTTTAGCTCAGTGGTAGGAGCATCAAAACAGATGTAGTATTTTTCTTTTTAAAACAGTGGGGCAGGGAGGGAAGGAGAGAAGAGAGTCTGCAGGGAGGAGCAACAATGGCCTGAAAGTGGGGGAGCAAAGAAGACAC
Organism: Varecia variegata; assembly: GCA_028533085.1. NCBI lineage: Eukaryota > Metazoa > Chordata > Mammalia > Primates > Lemuridae > Varecia > Varecia variegata. The sequence continues at coordinate 62,479,258 of CM052438.1, forward strand.
TGACCCACTTCTCATTCCTGAGCTACATGGAAGGTAAGAGAAGAAACGCATCTACTTGAGAGTATTGTGGGAAGTGTAGGTCCCTCTGAGAACAGCCAGGTTTCAGGTAAGGCAGGGAGGTGGAGGAAGTTGAATAGGTAAGGCCATAAAATTATGTTCCAACAAGCATAGCCATGGTGCTTGGGAGGTAAGCAAGGAGTAGGAGTTTGGGTCCCAATAGTCCAGACATGATAGGTTCGTTTAACAAAGGAGCTTTTTCTTGAGCAGTAACTGGGGAAACCAGGAATGGGTGAAAGGTTCATTGATAGTCTTCTCCTGTAGGCAGTTGTAATGAGCATGGCAGGTGTGGCTGGGAAAGCACTAGAAGTGGGGAGCATGGGGCAAGTTGGTGAGTCACCATCCCAGGGCCGAGGAGAAGGCACCTCCAGAGCCATGCTGCCAGGTGGCGACTGCCTGCTAGCATCCCTCTGCTTTCTCACGACCAGTGTTGAGTGGACCTCTAATTGAAAGTGTCTGTGAAAAAAATTCTAAATATCCTAATGTTCTCTTATATTTTACAGTGCCCTGCCTGTCCCTTTGTAGTTGCTGGTTTAAATAATAAAAAGAATAAAAGCATAAATAAATGATCCATTGATTTCAGAATCTCCCATTTCCAAAGAGTAGAGGGAAAAACACTTTTGAAATTTATGTTGTCTTCTCTGATTCTCATGGAGTTGATCTGGGCCTTTCAACATCTCTAGCTTCCACTTGATCCTCAAATTAACTCTTCATGGAAGTGCTCTTAATTAAGTATACTTTGATCTTTGGTTATCTACCTTTATTTTAACATTCAATAACTGCTTTGTTCCAATTGTCATGGCTTTACAAATTATGCTTTGCTAGGTGACAACTATTACTGTGTATCTATCCAGTGTTGTTTTATCCATCCATTTTCTTCAATATCAGCCTGGATATTTAAAAATGCTATTTCCCTCACTGAGTTTCTTGGGTTAGAGATGCTAAAAGCTGGCCCAGTGGTGTATCCAGCCTCCCACTATCTCTCTGTGTAACTTCTAGCAACCTCATTGCAATGTGAAAGTTCACTCTTAATGAAGTTTCCTGATGCAGGACCTGAGAAAGAACAAATGAACACTAACATGCCAAGAGTCAAAGTTTATTTTTTCTATTTCTGTAAGCTGTTTCCTTCCTCCTGCAAAATAGCCAGTTCATAGATTGCTTGTGTTGGTTGATAGCTATGGGATGGAAACACCTTGAGAGTATGTCAGATTTTAGCCATGAACATAAAAATTAAAATTAAGAAATAAAAGGCTACGAATGTGAACTTTCCTATGCTCTGGAACCACACTCTGCATATTGTGTTTACCCCTGAGGGTGAAGTAGTTCAGTCTGCTCAGCCAGCGCCATACGGATGTCAAAGCCCCGATCCCTCCGGGTTTTTATTTATGTAACATTCTCTCCTTGGCCTCATCACAGATGGGCTAGAGGTCTGCAGCCCTTATCTGCAAACCACACCAGTGGTTTTTGCCTTAGTTCCTCACTTCATTTACTTTAAGGTCTTTAAAGAAACTAGACAGGCTTCTATTTAGAATTACCCACAGTGAGACTAAGCTGCTTCATTCCTTGCTTATGGCACAATCCAATGAAAGGGAAGGTCTGGGCAGAGTTTTCTAGGTGAATAATGCAACCCTTATTCCTTGTTCTGGATTGGGTCAGGATTGGTTTGATTATAAGTTGCAGTTGTTTGCTTGATTTTTAAAAATATGTATTTGTTTGTGTGATCAGCAAACCTCAGGTTCTATGCTCTACTTAATGTTTTTTAAAATAAACAACAAATGCAATCCGTGCTGTGTATGCTCAAACAAGGATCAAGGCAGACCACAGGACCAAATGCATGGACCTCATTGTGATCCATTCATCATCCTGCCAAAGGATCCCGCTCCTCCAAAACAGTCCTGTGTGCTTCATTTAGAGAAGCTGACACTGCTCAGGAAAATTTAGAATTAGTTTCCCAAAATTATCCTCAGGGAACCCAAGAAAATACGGCTCATCACCTGAGTGTCAATACCTCAATTTTACTAAATCCAAAACAAAACAATACAGCCCCCTGCTATCATCCAGTTTAGTTCCCACACCTTATTTATAATGAATTATCAATGAATTTTTAGAGTTTCCCAAATACTGAGTCCTCTCGCAAGGTAACTATTTGTCACAGTTGAAGATACTGGCGTATTGAAGGGAAAAAATCGGGGGTCAGAAGTTGAGAGTCTGTTTCTTACACCTAGGAAATTGACTTTGTGAAAGCTGTTCACTTCCTCCAGTCTCCATTTTTCATCTGTCAAACATGATTAGTAGTCATCCCTTCAAGAACGCATGGAACAGGATCCTATTAGCACTGCACTCCCTGAATGTACATCGTGATAATTCCCAGGTTCTTATAAGGACTGGATTAGACAATGTTTGTGCACTGGCTCCACGAATGAAAGTGTTATTTAATTAACACACTTCAAGCCCTGAAAACAAATGAAAAAGAAGTTCTGGAAATGTTTTAATCATTGGCAGCTTCACCAGAGTAAATATTTGGCTTACCAAGGTGCCTGGAACTCAGTGAATAGTTATCAAATGGATAAATTTATCGAGCACCGGGACTGCGGAGAAAATCAATGGCTATACTCATGGTCTGGAATATGTGGGAAAATAAATGAAAGATGATACAAACTGGTAAAATATACAATTGGATATGTTAGGTGAGGTATCTGACATTATTTAACACCTAAATTTCATACCTTAAGGAAGCTACCACTTGAGGTTTGATTTCCTATGGACAAAAGTTCTGGTTAACAATCTCCTAAAGAAGCTAGAAAAAAAAGGCCAGGCACAGGCCGGGCGCGGTGGCTCACGCTTGTAATCCTAGCACTCTGGGAGGCCGAGGCGGGTGGATTGTTTGAGCTCAGGAGTTCGAGACCAGCCTGAGCAAAAGCGAGACCCCCGTCTCTACTAAAAATAGAAAGAAATTATCTGGCCAATTAAAAATATATATCGAAAAAATTAGCCGGGCATGGTGGCGCATGCCTGTAGTCCCAGCTACTCGGGAGGCTGAGGCAGTAGGATCGCTTGAGCCCAGGAGTGTGAGGTTGCTGTGAGCTAGGCTGACGTCACGGCACTCACTCTAGCCCGGGCAGAGCGAAGACTCTGTCTCAAAAAAAAAAAAAAAAAAGGCCAGGCACAGTGGCTCATGTCTGTAATCCCAGCATTTGGGAGGTTGAGGCAGGAGGATCACTTCAGCCCAGGAGTTTGAGACCAGCCTGGATGAGACCCTATCTCTACAAAAAAAAAAAAAAAAAAGAAAGAAAGAAATCTTTCTGTGATTCTCTTTCCTGGCCTGATCATTAGCTATTAACTCTTGGTTCTATTTGAGAATAAAAAGCCATTCCTTCGTTTGTTACTTCATTAATCACTTTATTAAGCATCTTCCTGTGATAAATGCTGGAGTATACCATGAATGACACATTCTCCCAGCCTTTGTGTCGTTCACATTGGTACTTTGCAACTTTCCTAAATCCAAAGGCTTCTGAAGGGCAGATAATCACAGCCAACTACAGCACTGGATACTACATGCGCTGATAATTTCTGCAATAACAGGATCATCTTCCTGTGATATTGCCAGGAAAGGGCTCCACAGGCAAAACAGAAAGAGAGTGAATCCTGTACCTGTATAATTGAGGTCAGGTCAGAACAGCTTCCTACAGATGATTTACGAACTCGGGGTCTAGGATAACTACCCCCTGTCATTTCTCAATTGTAATGATAATACCAATAATACATTTGTATAGTGCTCTAGGCATTATCTTCATTTAACATATGAAAGTTGGGGCTTAGAGAGCCAAGTAAGCATAGTTTGGGGGTGATACAGCCAGGGTAAGATTTCAGGCCTCCTAATTCCCAGCCCACACATGTTCAAGCACACCATGATGTCCTTCTTCTATTTCTTTCCCTTTCATTTCCACATTGAAAATTCATAACTTTATTGTAGGATATGATAGAAAAGTGTGACCATTTCATTCACTAAGATTTTTCTTGGAATTGAGAGAATACACTAGATCTTAGTCTAAAGAGTACTTAATAGGTTTGCTCATAGACATGGCAATCATCATGAAACAGTCATTGTTACTGAATCTATAAATGCTTTATTGGGTTTCTTGCTAAGAGCAACAAATATTTTACATGTGCATATGTTAAACATTTTCTTTATCAGTAAACAAAATAATTTATAGAAGACAGCTCAGAATATTGGTGTGATTTATTTGTTCCAAATGAACCGATCAGTACGATTAAGAATGGATTCACATAAAGGTGTTTTTTATTTCGGAATTTTTATTTAATTAGCCTTAAGTCAGTGAAACCACACATAAGCCAGCACTGAGAAGCAAAATGGTTTTTATATCGATGTCATAACCAGATGTGTAGGTATGTGATATACAGCACAGCAGCCTAATGTAGAAGTTGCCTGAACGCTGACTTTGTGAGGGGCTTTGAGCCATTTAGTTGAACCATCCTGAACGTCTGTGTGAGGGGTGAGTCAAAACTTCCAGGGATGCTCTGAAGATAACTAAAGTAGCAGGCTTTTAATTTTAACCAAGAACTTTGAAGTTGGGAAGACCAGTGTGGATCCTACCTCCCCTCCTTGTCAGCCATGAGCCTTGGATAGATTCTTCCTTCATAATTCTGCACTTCAGTTGAGTTGTCTATATGGAAACGATACCTACATCATAGGGAGGATGATAAAAACTGGTAAAATATATAATCTCATATGTTAGGAAGGAGGATTAAATGAGATATTATGTTCAAAGCAGTTGGTATAATATCTGGCATATAGTTGTCCTTCAATAAATAAAAGATTTTAGTGCTACAGAAAGAAAAGCTATCATATACTGGACAACGAATTCCCAATATTTGTTTTAGTGAGAAAGAAAGAAATGTAAACATCCTAATGGTGTGTGCACCTTGAAGTAGGAGAGAGTCCAGATAAATGCATCTTATGTCCAAATAACAGATCAGGTCTCAAAATGCAGGCTCAGCATGAGCAACGAATGGTTCCTGTCATCAAATAGTCCTGGACCTCCCAGGTGGTAGGCATTACACATTCCCAATAAAGAGAACTATAAATCTGTCTACACAATAGCATGTCCTGTCTTCACCTTAAGTGGAGTCAACACTGGGGAATATGATGCAAACCTAGCAAAAGCTTTTGACTCAGAGACCAAGCAGCCTGCTGAGAAATTTCTTCAGAAGGGAGAAGATGGTTGGGTCAATGCATTTGGCCTAATTAGAAAGCCTTAGTCATGAGTGGGTGAGTACAGTATGTGTGGTGTTGGCCATTCAATACAGCTTGGATCCATTAGGCTTTATTTCTTACTATCTGGCTTACCTTGGGCAAATTACCAGTATTAATACCCTATTGCTATGTAACAAATTACCACAAATTTAGCCCCTTAACACAACAGCCATTTTTATTAGCTGACAGTTCTGTAGGTCAGATGTCCAGCATAGTGGGACTGTGCTCTCTGCTCTCTGAGTCACACAGGGCTAAGGTCAAACTGTCAGGTGGGCTCGGTTCTTACCTGGAGGCTCTGGGGAAGAATCCACTCTCAAGTTCATTCATGTTTTTGGCAGAATCTTGTTTCTTGCCCTGTAGGTCTGAGGTCCCATTTCATCACTGTCAGTGTAATGTCAATATCTTCTTAGAGGCCACCACATTCCTTGTCACATGTCCCCCTCTACATTCAAAGCCAACAACAGCACATGGAGTCCTTCTCATGCTTAACATCTCTCAGACTCCCCTTCTGTAGCCCACTGGAAGAAAGCTCTGCTTTTAAAGAGCTCACCCATATGGACCACACCTACCTGGTTGATCTCTGAATCACAAGGGAAATTGACTTGGGACTTTTAAGTACATCTGTCAAAGCCCATCACAGCAGTACCTGTATCAGTGCTTGCCTGATTAACCAGAGAGTGGGAATCTTGGGGGCTCCTCTTATAATTCTGCTTACCATGTTATCCAAATTCTTTGAGTCTCAGCCTTCTCTTCCATAAACTTGGAATAATCATAGTGCCTACCTCATAAAGTTGTTGTGAGGGTGAGATGATATAATATATGTAAATTCCCTAGAAAAGTTCTGGTGCACAATAAGCGAATTGTTAAGTGTTTATTATTATTAGCGTTGAGGTCTAGTGGCTCTGTCCTGGGAGTTGTACCTAGTTGACTCCATGATGGTTCCTGGTTTCTACTGATAGCAGTGCCTGTAGACGTGATATCAGTGACCGGGAAGAGACAGACAGACCTGGTGGGAAAGCACAGGAATGTGGCAGTGCCAGGCAGACAGGGAAGTGCCCAATAGAAGAGGGCACACTGGGACAGAAAGTAAGAAAAGACATAGAACACTGGTGACTGACCAGACTTATTACTGAATATGCTGGAGACATCTTCCATAGACTTCCAGAAATGCTTAAGGGGTATTTTTCAAACTAAGTCCTAGCTGCTATATTAGAATCCCCTGGGAAGCCAGGCAAGGTGGCTCACACCTATAATCCTAGCACTCTGGGAGGATGAGGCAGGAGGATTGCTTGAGCTCAGGAGTTCGAGACCAGCCTGAGCAAGAGTGAGACCCTGTCTCTACTAAAAATAGAAAAATTAGACAGGTGTTGTGGCATGTGCCTATAGTCCTCAGTTACTTGGGAGGCTGAAGCAAGAGGATCCCTTGAGCTCAGGAGTTTGAGGTTGCAGTGAGCTATGATGATGACACCACTGCACTCTACCCAGGGCGACAGAGTAAGACTCTGTCTCAAAAAAGAAAATAAAAGAGGAAATTGAACTCCTCTCCTCACTATCCCCCCTTAAAAAATTAAAAAAAAAAAAATCCCTTGGGAGCTTTTCAAAAAACTTAGCCTGAGCTTCATCTCAGACCAAGTGAATTAAAATTTCAGGCCAGTGTCTAAATAGATTTTTAAAAGCTTCTCAAGTATTCTGATGTACTCATAGGATTTAAAACTATAAGGCTAAAGAGAGTTGGGAAAACACAATAGGCTTCTGAAAGAGACCAAAGAATTCTCATTCCTTAGAGGCTACACTATCTAGGGCAGAATATGCAACAATCCATTTGGAAGTAAAATCTCTTTTTCTTTTGGGCAGAAAGTACCTTGGTTGCAAGGGGGGCAAATGGAGGTATGTTCTGGCCTGGTTCTTGCCACGGTGGGATGGAAGGCAGAAGAGGCAGTGGCCCCAGTAGGACACATGGGACAAGGGAGCAGCGGTGAGGAGAAGTAGGACTGTAGTGGGAACAGCAGCAGTGCAGGGAGCATCTTCCCCCAGTGAGTCCCAAACTCACCTGCCAGCCACTGTGCATCATGAGCATTGGGTCAGGCAGGGTTGGGTGGTACAGTGGGGTGGTCTCATTCCCATTTTCTGTTGCTATAACAGAATACCACAGTCTGGGTAAATTATAAAGAAAAGAAGTTTATTTGGCTCATGGTTTTGGATACTGGGAAGTCCAAGAGCATGGCACTGGCATCTGGTGAGGGTCATCCCATGGTGGAACGGCGGAAATGAGCATGCAAGACTGAGAGAGTAAGAGGGGTGGACTCCCTTTTATAACAATCCACTCTCGCAGTAACTCACTCACTCCTTAGAGAACGACATTAGTCCATTACTGAGCGCTCCATCTATCTGACCCAATCACCTCTTATCAGGCCTCATCTCCCAATACTATTGCATTGGGGATTAAATTTTCAACATAAATTTGGAGGACACATTCAAACCACTGCAGGAATCTATTAATAGACTCAAAATAATGAAAATTGGTAGGAATGCAACTAATACCACAGTGATTGTTACCAAAGCCCTTGATTTTTCTCTATGATTACCTAGAGACATAAGGGTAACAAGTTGGGGTTAAGTTTACTGATTTTTTTTTTTATCAGCAGACTTGTCTTGGCTGGCATTAAAGCCAGGTTATGGCCCTTGTGCACACACCAGCTGGGGGAAATTGAAAAGACAAGTATGAGTGGGTTGAATATGGGTTAGGAATAAGGAAGTCGGCTCAAAGCTATTGCTAATCCACAAGGAAGGCAAACCACATAATGAGAGTTAACAATATGTTAAAACACGTAGACTTTTTGGATAATGTTTCCCTTTTAAAATTGCTTTCATGACTTCTCTATGCCTATTTGATAGTACTTGGATTTTTTAAAAAATTATATTTATTCATTAACATCACACCTTTATTCCAAAAACAATTTAAAGTAGATTATTGTTCCACTTATAAATTCCTAGGTCAATTTTTAAAAATTTTAAAACCTTGATAATTTATATTTCAAAATATTTAATGATTCTATCTTTGTTTGTATACTTTTCTAGTAAAAGTTTAACTTTAATGCAAGCCCTTGAAGGATAAGACTGCCATTAAGTTCTCTTAAAGGGCTTTTAATCTTTATCTTTAAAGCACTTTCCTGAAAAGTACATTTTCTGGCACATTTTATGGCCTACTTGATTTCGAGCCCCTTGATTGGCCAAGATATTGGTGGGAAAAGGTGCATGAATTCAGGACCTTGAGCACTTTCAATTTTCTTCACAGTGAACTCAAGACCCAAGGCAATCATTTAATACTCTTTCCCATATTTAAATTGGTTTTCTCATTGCGCCAGCTTGACATGCCTTTGTGTCTTAGGGCTCAATGCTGATGTGAATTATTAAAGATAAAACTAGCAGGCTGATCAAGTGGAAAAATAGATTACAGGCTGTAGAGGCCTGTCAGCGAGGAACCCAAAATAAGGGGAGGCTTGGGCCAGAAGGCAAAAAGACCTAAGTGATTCCTGAAACAGAAAACAGAATCCAGCACTCTTGCTTCCCAGACACATGACAGCAGATAGAAAACAAGTTTTTGTTTCTTTTTAAAGAATTATCTTTACTACCTAACGGCTTATCAAAACAGTCCCAAATCAAAGCAGATAGAAATATAATAACTAGGTCATTGTACATTCTCAAATCTAAATTGGCTCCCTAGTTGTGAAATATGCATGTTTTTAAAATTGTGTGCACAAGTGGCCAGAATTATGTTTTTAAGGTATTAATTTATTCTTATTTGTTTTATGTATTAATAATTAACTTTAACTTTGGTTAAATTTATCATTTGGGGGGATTTTTAATATTATTCATACAAAAAGCATGTTTAAATGCTTTTAAAGCCAAATACAACCGGATAGGGGTGTCATCTACTCCGTGGTCAAGCACAGAAACCAGCCCTGCGATGCCTCCCAGCCATTGATGGAGGGTGGGGAGCAGACGCAGGTGGAAACTCACAACATTCAGAGCTCAGCCACCATCCCGCCTGCACCTCTAGTTTTAAAATATAACCTCTGGCTTTGTAGAAAATGAATCAGTGACGTGAATGGTTGGCTACCTAATTTAGTGAAGCTATTCCAGATTTTTTTTTTATTTAAAAAATGCAAAACTGCCTGAGAATGTTGAAGCCCCAGCAAGAGAAGGCCAGTGCTATTTTGGGCTGTCTCTGAAGACTATCACAGAGAAGGGAGGGAAGAAAACAGAGGTAGACACATGTGGGATGCTATTTTCAGGTTCCTGGATCCCAGAAAGACTGAAAAGCTGGAAAGAGAAAGAAAATGATTTATGAGTGAAATCGTGGCGGAATAATAAGAACGACTGCTCAGGGTGCAGCTGAGAACTTGAAAACCAAGGAGGACAAGAAAAGGCAGGGAAGAAATCCTCACCTGCGTCAGTCCCTGGGGGGATTATACATTGTATAAGAACCAGAGCCATAATTATGCAATTGGGGCTGAGTACCTCCAAGACCTTGAGGCCTGTGGATCAGATATTCTGAAGACAGAACAGAAGCTCTCAGTCCCAGCTGCATTTTAGCTTCCCTCGAGAAAACTTTAAAAAATACCCACGCCTGAGCCTCAGTCCCAGAGTCACATTGTTCAGGGCGGTTTTCCATTTTGTGATTACCTGTATAAATTACATGAAAACATTTTTAAAAAGGAATATTCAGGTCAAAGATACTTTTAAATAGCAGCATAATATTATAATGGAAATCTTAGTTAAGTGATTATGGAAACTTTTAAATTTTAATTTGAGGAATATAATTAATAGTAACGAAACAATTTATTGTGGTGTCTTCCTACCATTATTATTTAAACAAAACTATGGAGACCTCTATACTCCATAAATCAGACCTCCTCAAACTTTAACAGGCATAAGAATCATCTCATGAAAGTTATTAAAATGCAGATTCTGATCAGGTAGTTCTGCAAGGGGCTTGAGATTCTACTTTCTTTCTTTAAAAAAAAAAAAATTCCCTTAAATTATTTTTAAAAATTTAACTGACACATTATAATTGTACATATTTATGGGGTACAATGTGAAGTTTCACATTGCATACTGATCCAATCAGGGGAATTAGCAAATCCATCACCTCAAACATTTATCATTTCTTTGTAGAGAGAACATTTAAAATCCTCTCTTCCTGCTATTTTGAAATAGTCAATATATTATTGTTAGCTACAGTCACCCTATTGTGCAATAGGACCCCAGAACTTGGATGAAACTGGAAGACAGGATGTTAAGTGAAATAAGTAAGGCAGACACAGAAAGACAAATACTGCATGATCTCACGCATATGTGGAATCTAAGAAACTGATCTCATAAAGTAGAGAATAAAACAGTGGTCACCAGAGAAGGGGAAGAATAGAAGAAAGTGGAGAATGGGGAGATATAGGTCAGTCGATACAGAGTCACAATTAAATAGGAAATTCTGCTTTCCTAATGAACTCTCAGGTGAGACTGAAACTGCGGGGACAGGCACACACATGGAACAATGAGGCTACAGTATTTTGAGGGACCTCTTTTCCCATATTCTCAGATCTGGCAAACATCCAGAAATAACTTCTACATGAGATTTGGCACGTTCACTTTCAATCCAGGAGGGTGGAGTTGGAAGAAGAAAGATTTTTTTTTTTTAATGCATCACGAATGACTCAGCATTTACCTTAAAAATATAGAGGCCATGAGGAAAGCACTTCTTAATTAAAGAAATTTCATCCCTACCATTTCCAAAAAGAGTCAATTCATGTGCTCTAAAATTAGATCTTGACTTGAAATAAAATGTTAAATGCCATAAATAAACTATGAGCATAAAAAAAGCAGCAATTTCTTTCTTGCTAGGAAAATAACTTGCTCCTATTGGGATCTGGCTGTTTTTTGCTGCAAATGCAGTACCTGATCTGCAATCACTGCTAACATAAGGGGGCATGTGTGTGGCAAGGAAGGTAAAGATTCATACACTATCCCTAAGGATATTGCACATATTCTTTAGAAAATATATATATATATTTTATTTTTCTTGATACAAAGTGAATTAAGTGAATTAAGTAAACAGATTCTCACCTTCTCAATAAGAAATGTACCACCACAAACCCAATGCTTCTTTTCAGGAATTTGACTCTAAACAAGTTACTTTAAAATTGTAATTCCCTACCAACTTTTAAGTTTTTGTTTTTTTTTCAAGTTTCAATTTTTTGAGCCTTTAAAATATCTGTAAAATGTCTGGGGGTTATACTTCCAAATGCTTATCAATTTTTGGCCCAGGGAACAGACTGATTTAAAGCTCAAAATATTTCAAGTCTGTGGCTACTGTACTCATAAATATCATAAAGATGTTTTTAGAATCCAGTGGAAATAGAATAAGAGGCTGGGGGACAGTGCAGAAGCAAAGAGTGGTTAGTAAATTGATAGAAATTAAAGAGAGAGTAATGTACTCTTTCTAATGGGTATTTTTTCTAATTGTGTTTCCAAATAATCATAGCTTTTCATATTTCAAAGACCACATGAGAGTTATTCAAAGGAGAGTAGAAACTGTCCTAGACTTGGAAGTTGTGCTCTTTCCAAAGTTTCCTTAGTTTAAAAAAAATACATTACTTTCCCCACATTAATGTCCCAATGGCTCTAGCCTCCAACCATCTTCTGAGAATGTCTAGATCTGTGTCATTCAGTATGGCAGCCATCCTCCATGCATGACTGCTGAGTACTTGCAGTGAGCTTTGTCCAAACTGAGGTGTGCTGTAAATATATAAAATACATAATCAATTTCCAAGACTTAGCATAAAAATTGTAAAATATCCCATCAATAATTTTTATATTGTTTTCATTTTGAAATAATAATAGTTTAGATATACTGGGTTTAGTAACATTATTAAAATTAATTTCACCTTTTCACTTTTTTTTTTAAAGTAGCTACTTTAAAATCACATAGGTGGTTTATATTCAATTTCTACTGGACAGTGCTACTGTATAGTGAATACCTAGATTGCTTGTTTTGTTTTGAAATAATATTCTACTTACTGAATATTTGCTATATCCTTAAGCTAAGCATTTTGCCTGTACTAATTGAATTTAATTATCTCCACTTCACAAATGAGGATATTGAGCTTACAGAAGGCAGGTAACTTGCTCAGGTCATAACCCTAGGAAGCAGAAGAGATAGATTCAAACTCATGTCTGTCTGAATCCAAAGCCCATTTTCTCAGCCAAGGTGAGGCCTATAAGTCATCCTCCTTGGGCACAAAATTTAAAGGGTATCAAAACAACTCAGTAATTAAGATGTATAACATTTTAATAAAATTTTTTTTAAAACGAATTAGTGAAAAAAATCCATGATGAACCAAATATCAAAATTTTAAATAAAGACAGAATTTGATTCTGCACTTGCATGAGGTGGCCTCACTCAACTACCCCTTAATCTTGGCCCTGGCAGTCTCTCCCCCTTGCTGACCTCCCTGTGACTTGTCTTTTCACATACATTGTCAGCTTTTGGAGAGTGGGGTCCAAACTTCACATTTCGTGCTTTCTCCTGATGCTGCCCAGGCCTTGGTGTAGTACTAAGCACATGGAAGCTATTAGTAAATATACAAACAGCAAGAAGAAGAAAAAGAAGCATACCACAATCTTTAGAGATGTTTTCTCTGTGAGGTTGGATCAGGGTAATTTCCACTTCACTTCATATATATATGAAACTTACAATTAAAAACAAACATAAAACTTTGCTGGATAAGCTCTGGACTCCATTCAAAACCATGGAGCAAGCACATCTCCCTGAGAAAGGTACTCAACGATAAAAGAATAATCTTACACGAGAAATTAAAAGGCTTTCATAGCCAAACTCAACAAATCAATTACACTGCTGGGAAATCCCAACCTGCCCATTTCATTCCCATTGTTCATTATGTGACTCACAGGGTGGATCTTTTAAAATAGGCCCTTTCTAAACACCTGTTGTATGGCGTGGACCTGTAATAAAGTCTAAAGGAAGCCAATCATTCCTCTATATTAGAGGTTCTCAACTGGGGCAGGGGGTGGAAGGCAAAGAGAATCTCTTGTGGAACTTTCAAATCCTCCTTCTCTGCCCCAAACACACACAATCTTCCACGTCTTTCTATTCCCCTTCGCAGCTAAGCTGCTTGAAAATAATAACCAACCCGACTCCACTTCCTTTCCTTCCTTTCTCTGTTCAACTCACTTCCATCTGACACTCACCTTTCTCTCTTCACCAGAACTGCTTTTGTCATGGTTTGCACTGACCTTCTTGTTGTCAAATCTAATGGACAGTCCACAGCCTGCATCTTTCCTGACTCCTTGGCTGCTTTTCACACAATTGGCCGTTGCCTACTTTAAATACTCTTTTCGTGATTCCATATTCTTCTGATTTTCCTCCACATTCTTGGATATTTCTTCTGAGTCTCCTTCAGTGGAGGCACCCCGGCTTTCCCCTCCTGTCCTTCCTACCATACCATTCCTCTATGTCCAATTTTGCTCCTAACCTTCAGCATGTAAATATTTATTCACCTTTTAGAAACTTTGACTCCTACTAAGGGTTTGGTATTGCTCCTCCAGGATCCATCTGCTTCCCTAAATTCAAATCATTCTGTTAACAGTAGCATCAATTTGTAGCGTCAAGCATCAATATCTGAGCTGATAATCATCAGCTGGACCTAATTCAGCTGTCATAAAATATTCTAAAATCATCTGGTTTCTTCTTTGTTTGTTCTCCCAATTAGATCTTGTCTACCTCATATTTGCCGTTACATCCTCAGCATCTGGAGGAGAACCTGGCACATATCAGTATGTATCAGTATGATTTTGGCTGGAGGTAATAGAAACTCCAACTCAAAATGACCTAAACACAAAAGAAATGGAGTCTATCCTACAACTGGAGGTCTAGTGTAGAGTACATCAGTGGCTCCATGATGCCAGCAAGAGCTAAAGTTCTTTCTGTCTCACCACTTAGTTATCCTTGGGGTCATCTTGATCCTACGGTAGATGCTGTTCATGACATAACGTGGCTACCAGTGGGAAGCAAGGGAAACTGCATGTTCCCTTGTTCAAGGATTCCTGTCCTTTTATATCTCTGTACCTCTAGTTAACAGTGGATAGGCAACAACAATAATTTGCCTAATCATTTTATTTGAAGGAGTTGGGAGGGAGGAACACCAATTTAGAGTACTTTATCCAGAGGTGAAAACTTCTTAGAATAGATAACATATAAAGCCAATCGGATTTCACATATATAATACGATTACAGAGACCATACTTAACCAGTATAAGAAAAAAACCTTTGAGATTTCCTCAGGTATGAACTTTCTCTCCATTCCTTAAAGTCAAGCCCTTTTAGGAGCAACTTTTCAAGCTTTACCCCAAGAAAAGTGCTTTACCTTGCAAATTCCATCCTGCTTTTCCACTCCCCAATTCCTGAGACTAACCACCCCCTTGATTTCTGAGGAATCAAGATTTTTTTCTGTGAGAGTCTCTAAGTCTTGCCCTCAATCTCAGGAAAAAATAAATAAATAACTTCAGAAACACCCTGAAACTCTATTTTTTGAATGGGTGGTCCTGCTAAATACCTTCAATTTCTTCTAACTGATTCAAATTGCCCAAACTCCAAATACCAAACCAAAATCCATTGGATGAAAGCTAGTTTCCCTTTCTTTGTGGTGCAACCGTCTGGATGTTTCCTACTTTGGCTGTCACCCTTCCTCTTGCTCTGTTTCAAATCTATGTTTTCCTTTCCCTAGGCTTATCTGCTATTTTTAGTCCAATGCCTGTCCTTTGGATCTGTCAGTCCCATTTATCCCAGATTAAACCCTCAGCATTTTCTCAGAGCTTTGCTTGAGCGCTGCCCTGCCTCGCTCTGTTTTTGACTGCCCTGGGCTGTTCATTTCCAGGACATCATATCCCTTTAGTTTCTCCCAGTTTGGATACTTTCTCCTTTTCCTTGTGCCAATTCTCCTCCTTTTATGTTTAAGTTTCTTCTTTTAATCCGTACTTATCAGTACTAGGCAGGCTAGACACTAATTTCCCCCTGTTTGTCACCTATTACAGAACAGCTGACACAAGCAGGCATTTGCATTTCCATGATGTAAGACACCCTTGGCTCTCCCAGTGCGGAGGGACAGGGTCAGCTCAGGTTGGTAAAGCTGGTTCACTTTCAGGGGCCTGGTCTCTGGCTACACTCGAGTTTCATGTATGTATCTAACTGAAGATCTGACTCACTCCATAGACGCCAATATCTGAGCTCATAATCAGCTGGATCTAACTAATTCAGCCTTGCCTGACTTATAATATCTGAAGAGACTCTTAACATATAAAGTTGGGAAAGTGATAACATCAATTATTAAGAAAAACAACAACACAAAAATTTAGTTCAGAGTGTGCAAATTTTTTTCTGAAAAGAGATAGTACAAGGCCAGGCGTGGTGGCTCATACCTATAATTCTAGCACTCTAGGAGGCTGAGGCGGGAGAATAGCTTGAGGTCAGGAGTTCTAGAACAGCCTCAGCAAGAGCGAGACCCCATCTCTACTAAAAATATATATATAAAAAAAATTAGCTGGGCAACTGAAAATAGAAAAAATTAGCCGGGCATGGTGGCATGCCCCTGTAGTCCCAGCTACTCAGGAGACTAAGGCAGGAGGATTGCTTGAGCCCAGGAGTTTGAGGTTGCTGTGGGCTAGGCTGACACTATGGCACTGTAGCCCGGGTGACCCAGCGAGCCTCTGTCTAAAAAAAAAAAGAGTTAGAAAGTTAGATAGATAGTACAGTAAGTCCTCACTTTACTATTGATAGGCTCTTGGAGACTGACTTTAAGCTAAACGATGTGTAAGGAAAACAATTTTACCATAGGCCAATTGATAAAAACAAGAGTTAAGTTTCTACTGCATTATTTCTGGTAACAAAAACATAACCAAACTTCTAAATAAAGACCCAAAACACTTCTAATACTAAACATTGAAATAAATGTGAGCTATACATGCATTTAATAAAGATTAATAAAAACAAGTAAGATAATTATTTACCTAATTTTTCGTGAATCAGTGAATGATGACAGTTGTAGTCGTGGTAGAGTAAATCAAGGAATAAATGTTTGTAAAGTGAAAATTGTAAGGAGCACCTCCCACTATCACACAAGTTCAAAAACAAATAATAACCAATATGATGGGCTTACTGAGTACTTTTGTATTGCATGGTTTATTATTGTGCATTTGTATCATTATTGTTTACTTTATGAATTTTTTAATTTACCATAATTTGTATTCATTCATTCATTCATTTTCCATCCTGCTTATTCCAGTTCAGGGTCACAGGTGGCTGGAGACTATCCTGGCAGCTCAGGACGCTGGGTGGGAACCGACCCTGGACAGGATGCCATCCTATCACAGAATGCACTCACACAGACCCCCACGCTCACTCAGACCACTTAGACACACCCGTTCACCTAATGTGCATACCTTTGGGATGGGGGAGGAAACTGCAGTACCTGGAGAAAACCCAAGCAGGTATGGGCAGAATGTGCAAGCTGTAAGTATCTGTGGCTTTGTGGGCCCTAGTTCTCTGTGGCAACTATTCAACTCTGCCTTTGTCATGTAAAAGCAGCCATAGTTGGTGTGGCTATGCCCCAGTAAAATTTTGTTTACAAAAACATGTGGTGGGCCAGATTTGGCCCTTGGGAAGTAATTGTCAATCCCTGATTTAGATGACCAGTGTACAGGTGACCAAAGTTCTTACTTAAGTGTTCCCCTAGGTGGTACATGATGTATACCAGGAGGATAAGAAGGCATGAGACTTGCTTGCTGAAAGATCAGTTTATCTGATGGCAAATAATGTGGCCACCCAACTGGGTTATATTGCCCACTGCACAGAGAAGAGCCAATACACTGAGGCAGTTGGGATTGCAATGGAGAACGAGTTTAATTCTGCAGAGTGCTAAGAAGGGGAGAAGGGAGAAATTTCTCAAATCTGCCTCCCCGAGAATTTGGGACACACGGTTTTTAAAGATAGTTTGGCGGGCAAAGGATTAGGCAATTGGGTTTGCTAATTGGCTAGGTTCAGGGCAAAATCATAGGAGTGTAGAAATCACCTTCTTGTATTGAGTCAGTTCCTGGGTTGGGGTCACAATTCGCCACGGTCAGCCAACTCACTGGAATTTGGGACATGGAAGATATCTCAGAAACTACCTTTATTAATTTGTACAGAGAAGTTTCAATCTCTCCCTGGCATTTTATCCAACCTCATTCCTGAGGTGTGGGCAAATGAGAAGGGAAAGGGCAAACTACCAATCTGGCATCTTCCTGCTGACAAGGGATGTAGTTGGTGTTGAGCCCAGGGTCAGACCCCATGTCATAGACAAATGGATATCCCGGGGGCGTGCATGTAATGTCTCTGAGGGCATATTCATTTATAGATTCATGTATAGGGAGTTTAACCAGCACAGAATCAAACCAAGGGTCATAATATTCATAAGTTTTTTGAAGTCTATCAACATGGTATTTCAGGTGTCTTACCTATTGGCATAAAGCCGACACCTCTTTAACCTGACTCCCTGTCCCATCCTGGTTACATCTCTTGGTCTGATAAACTAGGGATCAAGGTGGTCCTGTGGACCACTATTTTCTCTCTATCTCGAGGAGTTGGGAGAAGTCCTAACATGGAGTAGGGGTAGGGATAGAGCTGGGGTAGGGGTACCATGATGGGTGACCAATCAAACTTGAAAAGTGGTTAAGGACAGAGGAAGATCTAAGTGGGTGGTCATGTCAGGGATGTCTAAAAAGTAACAGGGGTCACGGATTACAGATTTTTGTCTTGGTTGGATTTGGGGAGATGCTGGAAAATCCAATAATTAGATTTCCCCCGTTGTAAAACTTTGGAATAGTTTAACACTGTGTTGTTATGGCATTCTAGGCCATGTGACGAAGGAAGGAGGGATATAAGTGTGGCTGAAGTCACAGCACCAAAAGATGGCATTCTCGATGAGTCTAAGTGTTAGGAGTGTCTAAACAAAGGTAAGCAGGGAACAGTTCTGGCATGGCATAGAGTATCCCAGATATAGATAATCCTTATCATAATGATAATTAGGGCAATGATAAAATGATGGTATGAATTACACATCTAGTAAAGGTGGGGGTGGGTATTCCACCTTTTCACATAAAGCAACAACAATGGAAAAGATAAAAGTAGCTACTTACCTAGAGCTTTTCTTGAAGAGGTATTTAAGGTCTGTTAGGTGATCACTTGCCCACTGGTCACCAGCAAGACTTCATAGAGCCCCCTCCACTGGGGCTTCAGTTGGTCGTCAGGATTCTGATTTTTCCAGGTTTTAAGCAGTACCCAATATCCAGGCTGGATGTGATGTACCAGAACATCCACTGGGAACTGCAACCTGCTAGAAGCAAACTCATGAATAGCAGTTAGAGTCAGACCTGTGGATTGTATATATCGAAAGATATCTAGCTCTTTGATGAGTAAGCTGTTGGGGTCCCTTACTCTAGAACTAGAGCACAGGAAGAGTCTCCCATATAGAATTTCAAAAGGGCTCAACTTGAGCCTGCTTCTAGGGGCCACTCTTACTCTGAGTAGGGCAATTGGCAATGCCTTATCCCATGTTAAACTAGTTTCTTGGCAAATCTTAGATAAGGTCTTTTTTATAGTATGATTCATCTTTTCAGTCTTTCCAGTAGACTGTAATCTCCAGGCTGTGTGTAGATTCCAAGTTATACTGGGGGCTTGGGAAACATCCTGTCTAATCTAGGCCACAAAGCCCGCACCATCGTCACTCTGGATGGAAACTGGTACTCCAAAGCCAGGAATAATCTCTTTTATTAAGGCCTTAACCACTTCAGAAGCTTTTTCTCTCAGGCAAGGAAAGGCCTCAACCCAGCCCTAGAAGGTATCCACAAAAACAAGTAAATATTTGAAATTTCCTGCTACCCTTGGCATCATAGTAACACCAGTTTCCCTGTCCTCTGTTGGCCCTTCACCCCTGGCCTGGACTCCTTGTGCTGAAGGAGGAGGGCCATTTTGGAGGTCATTCTCAGCACATAGGAGACATTTTTTTATAACCTCCTGAACAGCTTTTTCATATGTGGGCCAACAATATATTTCTGCATCTATTGTAGGGCGGCATCCCTGCCGTAATGGGTAGAGGCATGAATATGCTTGACAATGTCATTCATGAGATATTTGGGTACCAGGACTGCTCCTACCTCATATCTACCCATCCTGAGTCGGGGTTGAACCCCCAATTAAGAGTTCTTTTCAGGTCTTCCTCCGAGTATATGGGAGGTTCAGGGCCAAGATTTATATCAGGCAGCAAGAGCATCATGAAGGCTTGGGAGCCTTTTTCCTCATTGCTTCCTTTATGGCCTGATCTGCCTGATGAATGCCCCTTGCCACCAGGCTGTCTGTCCCCTGATGACCAAGGTAATGCACTACAGTTACTTCCTTGGGGCTAAAATGGCATCTAGCAAGGCTAGGATTTTTCTTTTTTTAGCATGTTTTATTTCTTTATTGCTGGAGTTTAGAAGTTCCCTTTCTTTCTAGATGGCCCCATGAGCATGAACAACAGGAAAAGCATACCTGGAGTCCATATAAATGGTCACTCATGTGCCTTTACCTAGTTGGAGTGCCTTGACGAGGGCCATGAGCTCTGCCTTCTGTGCTGAGGTTCCAGGGGGAGCGCTTCAGCTTCTATCTGTTTATGGGTAACCACTGCATACCCAGATCTCCGCTGTCCCTGATCCATAAAACTGCTTCCATTGGTAAATATCCCTAGGTCTGGATTTTCTAGGGGTGTGTCAGTCAGATCTGGCTGGCTAGAATAAATTTGTTCAATTATTTGTAAACAGTCATGCACAGGTTCAGGTGGCATTTGAGGAAGTAAGCTGCAGGTTTTAAAGTAGAGACCGCTCTCAGTGTTACATTTGGATTATCCAGAAGGATGGCCTGCTATCTGCCAAGCCTCCCAGAGGTCAGCTAATATCCTCCTTTCTGTTCCAGTAAGGGGAGCACACAGGTATGGGGGTGTGCACAGTGGTGGGCTGGCCTAATGTAAACTTCTCTGCCTCTTGAAGCAGGTCACAAGTGGCAGCAACAGCCTGAAGGCAAGAAGACCATCCCTTTGGACAATTGGACGATGTCCAATTGCTTTGAGAAATAAACAATGGATGTCTTAATATTTCCTAGGTCCTGAGTGAGTACTCCTAGACTCATTCCTTGCCTCTCATGCATGAAAAGATCAAAAGATTTTCTTATATCTGGGATCCCCAATGCCGGGGCAGTCAACAGTTTTTTCCTTTATGTTTAAGAAAGCCCTTTGGCAGTCCCCAGTCCACTCTAAGAGTTCATTATCTCCTCCCCTTAAGGCATCCTATAGAGGCTTAGTGATAAGTCCAAAGTTAGGAATCCAGATGCAACAGAAACTGGCCATGCCTAAGAAGCCCCCCAGCTGTTGCTGAGTGGTAGATCTGGCTACTCTGGCAAGGGCCTCCCTCCGATCTGAGCTTTTTTCTTAGACACCGCAGCCAGGAAGTTTAGAGTTAGTATAGTGTTCTGGTCAGATGCCTCCTTTATGGTGCTAACAACCAATCATGGGCCCCATCATTCCTGGTCCCCATCCTGGATATCTTTAGCCTCAAGCTTCCTGGCTAGCTTGGGCATTTGGTGAATGGGAAGGTGATTCTTCCCAGCATGAGTCTTTTTAAGGTATGGGCAATCTCTTTTCCAGTGCCCTTCCTGCTTGCAGTAGGCACATTGATTGGGACCCACAGTGGGGGTCTCAGGCATGGGGAGGGGTCCTACCTTGGATGGAGCACCTGAGCGGGGATCCACACCATGGTCCTGGAGTTCTTTGAGTCAAAGCAGCAGTCAAAGAGCAGAAGGCTGGCCCGTCGTTTTATCTTTCATTGCTCTCTTTTCTCCATCTCATCTCAATCTGTGAACACATTAGAAGCCAATTTCTACCAACTGGGACATAGATATGCCCAAAGCCCTATCCAATTTTTGTAACTTTTTCTGAATGTCAGGAGCACTTTGGCTGATGAAAGTCATATTTACCATTTTAGAATTTGCTGGCGCTTCTGGATTAATGTCTGTACACTGCCTGTATGCTTCAAAAATACGTTCCAAGAATTCCAAAGGGCTTTCATTAGTTTTCTGCCTAACCTCCTGAACTTTATTAAGACTCCTCTGTTTCAGCACTCCCTTGCAGAGGCCAACCAAGATCCAACCTCAATAATGCTCAAGCTTAGGTCTGTCTCCATTGTTCACATTCCATCTGGTCCTATGTGGGCACTGTGACCTGAGCAGCCGCCCTTACTGGGTTACTGGGAGAGTCGGTGTGCATGCTGTCTGCTTCCTCCCCGGCCTTACCTAGAACCATCCTCTGTTTCTCTGAGGTCAGTATACTGTTGAGCAGACTCTGAACATCTACCCAAATGGGGTTGTGAGTTGCAAATATTGAGGAAAACAAGTTTTCCATTTTCCCTGGGTCATCCCGATATGTAGGCATGTTGTTTTTCCAGTTAAACAAGCGGGGTGGAAAACAGAGAGTGGACCCAGAAAAATCCCATGGGCTGACTGTGACAGAGTCAATTCCCCCTGTGGGTGTCTGCCAAAGAGGACATTGCCCTCCTGGAGCTGTGGTGGTTCCCTGACTGAATCGAGTTCCCTGTTGGGTAGGGGACCATTCCTGTTGCTCCTGGCTCCTGACCCTGTGGAGATGGGGACCCTGGCTCAAGTATTGGTGGCACAGCACCAGCCCCTCCATAAGGGGAGGGAAGGGGAGCTAATGGCTCACTTACCTGGATAATCAAGGTATTACTGTCCTTTTCTTGGGATTCAGGCAGCACAGGCTTTTTCTCATCATTAGCCTGCTGGACCATAGCTTTACACCTTTTCTGCATTAGCTTATTTTGCCAGAGTAACATAAAACAGTGTACATAGAGAATCTCATCCCATTTTTCCTTCCTTCTGTAGAATAAACCTAACTGCAGAATTATAGTGCAGGGATCCATTCACTGGCGATTGTTCTCCTGTTCCCAGTGAGTACTGGGGCCAAGCAGTGTTGCAAAGAAAAACTAACTGCTTTCATGTTAATGGGGGAAATCGAATGGACTCCCAGTTCTTGAGAGGGCATCCCAGTGGGCTACCTTCTGGTATCGTGGATGCCTGGTTCCCCATTTTTGTTACAAGTTTGTCTATAGTTCACAAAACAGTGTCTCCAATACTTTGTAGGGATACACAATCTGCTGAATTAGATTTAAATTACACTTTCAATTTTCATGGCCTGATAGAAAGCCCAAAATGTCAAAGAAAAAAATCATACAATAAGCACAAGTACAGCCCCACAAGATGTATTGAGATTCTCCCCTCCTGCTGAGTAATGCCACAAGATAACCTTCCTGAAGTCAATTGCATGCTCCCACTGTGGTTATACAGAATCCTGTGATCCCGGTATAGAAACCCCTTCACTGGAGTTAAGTGATATCTCATTGTGGTTTTGATTTGCATTTCCCTGATGATTAGAAATGTTGAGCAATTTTTCATATGTTTGTTAGCCATTCTTATATCTTCTTTTGAAAAATTTCTATTCATGTCGTTTGCCCATTTTTTGATAGGGTTGTTGGACTTTTTCTTACTGATTTTCCTGAGTTCTAAATAGATTCTTGTTATCAGTCCTTTATCTGATGTGTAGTATGCGAAGATTTTTTCCCATTCTGTAGGTTGTCTGTTTATTCTCGTGACTGTTTCTTTGGCTGTGCAGAAACCTTTTAATTTAATCAGGTCCCATTCATTTATTTTTATTGTTGCTGTGATTGCCTAAGGGGTCTTCTTCATAAATTCTTTGCCTAGGCCAATGTCTGTAAGAGTCTTTCCTACGTTTTCTTCTAGAATTCTAATAGTTTCGTACCTAAGGTTTAAGTCTGTTATCCACCGTGATTTGATTTTTGTGAGAGGTGAAAGCTGTGGGTCCTGTTTCAGTCTTCTACATGTGGCTATCCAGTTTTCCCAGC
>CM052438.1:62503161-62583542 GCA_028533085.1 Varecia variegata
CTAGATATTGGTCTATTCAGGTATTCTATTTCTTCCTGATTGAGTCTGGGAAGGCTGTGTGTTTCTAAAAATTTGTCCATTTCCTCCACATTTTCCAATTTGTGTGCATAAAGATTTTTATAGAATTCATAGATTATATCATCTATTTGTTATTTAGGTTGAAATAAATAGTGTCTAGAAGCAGAACCTGAAGCAAGATCAGTTTTGCAAGGAATTGGTGATTCTTGGAACTGGCATACAGTACTCACTTTGAGCCCTTTCAGTTCTCCCCTTCTACACCTCGCATTTTCTGACCTGGTGAGTCTTCTGTCAGGCCAAGCCTCTCCCTTTTTGGTTGAGGGTTTTTGACTTTATTTGGGATTTGGTTTCGTTATAAGGCTGCCTTAAATAAAGCACCTTGCAACCCTCTTGGGACTATGGAAGTTTTTTTTTTTTTTTTTTGTGACAAGCCCTTTCTGATATAAAGACAAGTATCTTTCTGGTCTGAGTACTCTGGTTTCTACAAAATTTACATTCTGCCTCTGAAGCATATCTTTTCTGGTGAATTCACTTTGATTCTACACACCAAGTTTAATATTTTCTTTGATCTACACACCTGGGTTAAAATTTTTGTGAGCACTCTGATTTCGGTTTCATTTTTGTTTAGTTAAACACTTCTGTAAGTGATTTGTCTCCCCTTTTCCCTTGCTTGTTTCTTAAAATCCTCTGAGAGCAAAAATAAACATCCTAAATGGTGGATGCAGGATGACTAATTAAAGAAGCCATTATCTAAAACACCGGTCCAAACTCTTGACATTCTCTAATAGAATTTGCAGGATTTTCTTTGCTCTCAAGAGATTAATAAGAAACAAAATGGGATTCTGAAACATTAAGGCATGCCAGGTTTTCTGGGACTCCAGCTGGCTACATATTATGGCCTGTTCTCCTGCACATTTTTTAACTGGTGGGAAAATTACATCAAGAAAAATTCAGAGCTCCATGGCCATTATTCAAACTCTCTAAACTTGTTAAAAACCAGCAACCAACTATAGAATTAACATGTAGAGCCTTCTAAGTTCTCTATCTCTCTGGACACCTTTTGGAAATATAAATTTAGGTTTGCTTGACTAATAGTTGCTTAGGGTGGTGAAACAGTTAATTGAAAGATTTATATTCTAAAAGAAAAAGAAGTAGATAAATGTTTATAAAAGTTAAGTTCTCAGATTGAATAGGTCAAAATCTGGAACTCAGAGCAATAATATATGATGTCTATGTCCAGCATAAAAATTGCTTTATCTGTCACTCAGGGCCAGAAAAAAGTAAGTAAATAAATAAATACAACTGCAATTAACTTTTTAAAAAGCCACATTGGTAAACAAAAGATAGATTTGCTACTAATTCAAGCTCATTTGGAGATTTTGTTTTTCTTACACAGTTCAATAGTCCTTGTTAAAATGTAAACATTGAAAATTTAACCCTAAACTTATTTACTCATTTACTCATTTAAAACTGATAAAGCAAAAAAGGATAAAAGAGGTTTTTTTGTTAAACTCAAACTGCTTTACCCAAAATTTTTGTCTGCAGTCTTCATTGGATTACATATTGGGGTAAAGAAAGTTTAGCCATGTGAACAGGTTCCATTTTATCAGAAATATAATTTAGATTCGACTGTCTTTAATCAACTGGTGAATTTGTGTTATTATGTTTTGCTGTCTGGCGACTAAAATTTCAAAATGAAAGCTAGGGAATCCGCTTCTGTTTATATACCTGTGTATGTTTTTATGTTGTTTGTAGGTAATCTTTTTCTACTAAAATATATGAAAGAACTCTGATTAATTCATTTAAAAGGGGAAAAAAGTATGTGAGTCAAATATTTTATCAAAAATATGTTTAATAGTAAGTAACCCAAATGTTTTCAGTTTGCTTAGTTAAATATTTGATACATTATATGGTTTTAATTTGTGATAACATAAAAATAGAAATGTCTTCAGAATTATCAGAATTCATTTTTGCCTATGTTTACTGGTCACACAGGTTTATATCTGTCTTGACAGGTGTTTTAAAATATCAAGATTTGACACAAAGCTTGTAAAACTGTAAACCTAGCCTAAAAACAGAATAATCTTGTTTAATATTGTTAATGTAATAAAAACAGCTGTGTCTTCTGAGTTATTGGCAAAATACTCATATATTTAACTGTAAGTTTCTTATTTAGGTAAATGCCCGATATTCATAGACTATAAAAATCTTTAACAGGTAAATAGCTTAAAATGATAACTAGCTTTGTCTAAGAGCTCAGTTTTCATAACTGATCTAGGTAAATTGTTTAAAATAAATTAGGTAAATATTGGCCAGGTGTGGTGGCTCATGCCTATAATCCTAGCCCTCTGGGAGGCCAAGGCAGGAGGATCACTTGAGGTCAGGAGTTCAAGACCAGCCTGAGCAAGGGTGAGACCCCATCTCTACACAAAAATAGAAAAATTAGCCAGGTGTGGTTGGTGCATACTTTTAGTCCCAGCTTCTCAGGAGGCTGAGGCAAGAGGATTGCTTGAGCACAGGAGTTTGAGGTTGCAGTGAGCTATCTGATGCCACTACCCTCTAGCCCAGGTGACAGAACAAGACTCTGTCTCAAAAAAAGAAAAAATAAAAAAAAAAAAATAATAATTAGGTAAATATCAATGGGATAAACATTTATAAATGAACTTCTTATGTAAAGTCCTGATGTTATGTTAAATTAAGTGATATATATTCATTAAATGTCAGGGTCATTTTCAAATAAGATAAAATACTGATATGGGGCAGACAGTTCAAAATTTCTTGCTTCCTACATTTTCACTAGGAATAAAGGTTACTAAGAGTTAAAAATTCTAATTAACATATAATTCAGTATACAAAATGTACCCCAACATTGTGTTTTGATGAGAAAAATTATAGGAAAGGCAAAAAATATATTCTTTATTGAGAAAAAATAATTTTGTCTAAAGTCAGAGGTTATTTAAACAGTTTTTTTCAAAAAGTAAATTTAGAAAGAGAACAGAAACAAGATAGAACGGAACCAGTAAATAGTATAGAGAGAGAGATGAAGAAAGTTATAAGTATGAAGATGTATTTTTGGTAAGAAAGGTGAAAAAGAAAAGAGGATAATTTTGTATGAGATAGAATCTTGTGCAGTAAATTTTTGTTCTAAAGTAAAATGGTTGTTTAAGAAAGAGAGGCCAAGTGTGTTGGCTTCTGCCTTTATCCCAGCACTTTGAGAGGCCAAGGCAGGAGAAGGGTTGCCTGAGGTGAGGAATTCAAGACCAGCCTGGGCAATAGCAAGACGTGTCTCTATAAAAAATTTTAAAAATTACCTGGACATGGTGGTGCATGCCTATAGGCCCAGCTACTTGGAAGGTTGAGGCAGGAGGATCGCTGGAGCCTAAGAGCTTGAGATTGCAGTGAGCTATGATGATACCACTGTGCCACTGTACTCTCTAGCCCGGGTGACAGAGCAAGATCCTGTCTAAAGAAAGAAAAAAGGAAAGAAGAAAGAAAGAAAGAAAGAAAGAAAGAAAGAAAGAAAGAAAGAAAGAGGGCGAGAGAGAGAGAAAGAAAGAAAGAAAGAGAAAGAAAGAAAGGAAGGAAGGAAGGAAAGAAGGAAGGAAGGAAAGAAGGAAGGAAGAAAAGAAGGAAGGAAGGAAGGAAGGAAGGAAGGAAGGAAGGAAGGAAGGAAGGAAGGAAAGAGAGAAAGAAAGAAAGAGGGGGAAGGAGGGAGAGCGTAGGACAAAGCAGAGAGTCTAAGCCTGTTACCATAGGTCTGTGCAAGATGTGAAAGGTTTGTGAAGGATGAATTTATGAAAAGAAACTTCGTGTGTGATAAAGTTGGCTACAATTAGAAGGAAATAATTTGTAAGTCTTCCTAAAAATTGAACTTTGATATTAAAACCACTACAAGGACTAAAAAACTAAAAAAAATTTGGTCCCCTATGTTAGAATAGCAAGAGTTTCTTTTTTAAATCTTTTCTAAATTGATCTTTCTTTTTTTTTATTTACTTTCAAGTGCTCTCTTCATATATATTTTGAGAGTACAATTGTAATGCAACTCTACATCATAGTGACACCATCTCTGTGTCAAATGCTGTGGGGGGTTTTGGGAATGCTTCCAGATCCTGCTTGAACTATAACAAATCAAGTACCATTAAAAAAATAAAAACTTTAGCAATAGGAAAATCTTGTACATATCTCCACTGTGTGAAACTGTTAATTAGGAACACCCTCCCCCTTTCTATAGGAATGGAGATGAAGTGAGGAATTCTTTTTTTTTAATATTGATCTGTGTTTAGTAAAAATTGCAAGAGGTCTTGATTTTTAATTCTGAAATCTTCTTTTTTAAATTTTCAACCATCTCCAAATTTTCTCTTAAGCTATCTATAGTTTATAATAATTTGGTAAAGTATACTTTTGTGGCCAAAGGTGGAAGCATTTGCTTCTTCTGCCTACTTGATCCCTCCAAAATTCAGAAACTACTCATGAATATTCTTATGGCAATATGGTTGTTTGCATAAGTTCAAAAAGAATTTGCTCATTCTTTACAATAAGATACAATTGGAAACACTGGTTATATTACCAAGGCTTTGACTGAAATGTCATATTTGAAAATATGCATAGATTGCCTGTTTTCAGAGGTTCCTAGTCTTTCAGTGAATGAATAAAAGGCAGACTCAAGAAACTTAAGACCGTGGACAAAATCTAAAACCTGCCACGGTTTGTATTTCTAGCCACAAGAGGTTTTTAAATTTGAGAGTCCATGTGATCAATATATAGAAAAAAAGTTATGTTTCTAAAAGAAAAACTATAATACACCTGTAATTAGATTGTAGCCTATGTATTGTTTTTGAGTTCTTATTACTACCTATAGACTAAATTCTAAATTCTTATAGGTTCCTCCAATCCAACTTTCTTCCATAGAATTACTAAAACCAGGAATTGCTCTGTTCTTAAAGCCCTATAAGCTGAAACTAGATAAATTTTAAGGGTCAAATTTTATGCCTGCTATGTAGGCCACACAGAAAATTCACCAAACTGCTCGATGCCATAACCAGAGATATTCAAACTGCAAACCAGGACAAGAAGTTGATGGTTTCATGCTGCAGACAGCTTTTCCCAAGATGTCAGAACAAGATTCCATTTCATAAGGAGACTTTTACCCCTCTTAATGCCTATCTTTTTCACTTGGTGGGATAACGGTCATTTTATTTATTCTATTGGTTGCCTTGAAGCCTAGGTTCATGGCTTAAAACCACTGTGGAAGCTGGGATTGTCATATTAATATTAATTTTACTTTATATTCTCCCTTTTTAAACTTTGTATCTGTTGCTTGCTAAATTTTGGAGAAGTACAACTCCTAACAAAATAACATTGACCCAGCACTTTGAGATGATAGCAAAAGACTATAGAACAGATGAATAAACACTGTATACTTACTCTACACTAAATTTATTTTAAAAAATTCTGTCTTCAGTAAAATATTAACCTTAGCTTACTCTTTTTCACTTTATAAACTTTTTAATTTTTATTTTGACTTTTTTGTAATACCAATTAGCTTAAAACACAAACATATTTTACAGCTATACAAAAATATTTTCTTTCTTTATATCCTTATTCTATAAGCTTTTTCATATTTTTAAATTTTTTTCTCTTTTTTTTTTTTTTTTACTTTTTAAACTTTTCTGTTAAAAACTAAGACACAAAAACACACATTAGCCTAGGCCTACACCAGGTCAGGATCATCAATGTCACTGTCTTCCACCTCCACATCTTGTCCCACTGGAAGGTCTTCGGGGGAAATAACACACGTGGAATGGTCATCTCCTATGAAAACAATGCCTTCTTCTGGAATATATCCTGTAGGACCTGCCTGATGCTATTTTACAGTTAAACTTTTTTGTTTTATTAAGTAGAAGGAGTACAGTCTGAAATAGTGATAAAAAGTACATATGGTAAGTACATAAACCAGTAACATAGTCATTTATTATCATTATTAAGTATTTTGTACTATACATAATTGTATGTGCTATACTTTTATATGACTGGCAGTGCAGTAGGTTTGTTTATACAGCATCACCACAAACATGCATGTGCTATGATGTTATGACTTCTATGATGTCACCAGTCAACAGGAATTTTTCAGCTCCACTATAATCTTATGAAACCACCATCATGTATGCAATCCATCATTGACCAAAATGTCCTTATGCAGCCCATTGCTTGGTATCCTGTTGGTTTTGTTCCTCTTTAGAACCCCGACTGATACACATGCCAAACACTAACGTCTTATGGACAGTTACGTATTTCAGTCTGACTGGTACCATCCTCCAGTCACCCTCTCACTAGTTCATCAGTTCAATCAGCAAGTATTTTTTAGGTATCCATTTTATACCAGATATAATGCTAATAGTGAGATTACACAGAAAAAAAACCCTCAGAGAACTTCCATGCTGGTGAGAAAGATAGCCTGAACATCAAAGCCATAGCTCACCTAGTCAAAGGGCAGTAACGGATCCACGAAAGAAGGGCAAAAGCTCAGAGAGTAATATCGGCTGGGGGTTCTGTGAATACATCTTGTGGAAGTATTTTGAACACAAAACAGCTTTAATCCCTGCCAACATAGTTTTGCAAAAGAGAAGATGTTTTAAAACATTCTTTAATCCTTCAAACTCCAACCTGTAACAGCCTGTATGCACACACACCACAACTAGATTACCATAGTTTTTCTATATGGAAACAATGAATAACAGCAACCAAAGAAGCACAGGTAAGAAATAACAAGAGAATATGTGCAAAGAGGAGTGAAGTGTTATCACATTCCCCTTTCAAGTGTCTTTTAATCTCCGCAGAATACTTCAAGTTCCTTTTCTTTTTCTTGCAGATTCTGAAGATCCTGTAAAATGTGAGAATTTGGATCATTTTTCTGATCTACTTTTACCTAATGTGATCCTACTCAGGTCAGAATTCAACGTAAGAAATTGTTTTCTTTTTCCTCTACATCTTTTCAGGAGTCACAAGTGAATTTTCTTTCCTCTATTAAATTATAGGGTAAAATTATAAAACAAAAACATAAGAAATTGCACCAAATGAGCTGATATGTTGGACTGAACAGAGTCACTCAGACCTTTGAGAACAGCTTTGTCCTTTGAGTACAAGAAAGCTGCAATTTAGCTTGCTATCATTTTTCACTGTTTGTCACAAAAATGCCTCAAAGCTGGTCTGTATTAGCCACTGCAGTTTACAAATGAGAAACCCGAGGCACAGAAGGTAAAGTGATTTTACTCTATGAGTCAGCAGAGCCCTCAAAGGCCATGAGGAAATATGAGCCGCAGGCAATTTTGTGTGAGTTGGTTCTTAAGTCAGCAAGCGACCTTATGAAGAGGTAAATTTGAAATTAAGAGCTATAATTAACTCTCTAAGCTGAAGCTTTCTACTGTCCTATTCATTAAGGGATAATGAAAACAATTGCTTATAATTTTAAGAAATAAGTAAAGGAAGGCTGATTAGGAATGGGGAACCTCCGTGGGCTGTGCGTGGGTAACGACACCACACTAATGACACTGCTGGTGTTGTGACACATAGGATTGTGATAGCTGCATTCGTGCAGAAGGAGAAAATGTCCTAGTGCACATTATGAGTTATACAGTATATACATATATTAATGTGCTCCTGAGTAAAGGGACTCTGAGTCATCTAGGAAAATATAAAAAAAACTACATAACTCACAATCCACTTTTATAGCTGGTAGGAAGCTGGCATATTATTACCTAAGAGATAAAGTCTGAAGTGTGCACCAATAATAATAACCCAAGATGGCAGCTTAAGTAGATGTAGAAGGTTGAGAAGCTGAAGAAATAGGGAGATTGCAGTGCAGGGCTTACAGACTCTGCTCTGCTCCCAATCTGCATTGTCTTTCTGGGCAAGTCCTTTCCTGTCTGTTTCTTCATCCGCAGTGATGGAAGGGAGCTGGATTAGGTTGTTTCCAGGGTTCCACGGTGGCTCTTGCATTCTCTGACTGTATATTTGTGTGAGCTGCTTCCAGTGGAGTCCCAAGAGAGACCCACTCTGCAGCCATCACCGCAGGGCCATCTCCAGGCAAACACATCAATGAACAACTGTAAACTTAGTACTTTGATTTCTTTTCCTTTCCCTGTGGTGGTGATCTCTCCTTCCTTAGCAATGCTATTCCCTAAGTAGAAAGATTGCTCTGAAATTCTTCCCAGCATATGCTGGAAAGAGCAAGTAATTTGAAGTCTGGCAGAGCAGAGTTCAAATCCTGTTTTCTCTAATTACTGATTGAGTGCTGGTGGCAGTTTCAGCCTTACTAAACTGTGTGACCTGAGGCACTTTCTAAGCCTCAGTTTCTTCATCCATAAAATGATACAATAATCTATTTCACGCTTTTGTATAGATTAAACAAATACATTAACGCTAAGTGAGTTTGCCTAAAATAATACCTGGCACATAACAGATTTCAAAAACGTTAGCTCCTTCCCTACTCTCTCCACACTCTGTGCTTTATTAGGGCTAAGAGATAAAGGGATGGTACTCCAAAAGCCACATTTTAGACAACATCCAGTGACGAGGGATAGATTTGGCTTCTCATCCGTGAAACTCCATTATGTAGGCAGTTACATATTCTGCTTAAACAGCAGGTCCAGACCATAAGTACACCACCAATTCTCTTTTCAATAAACGAGAAACTCGGCCCTAAGCCAGCAACCCACTAAAGACCGGGTAAGAGTAAATAGCAGTATGTAAGCACTTTATACACGTCTAACAATCCATATTTATGCCATACTTGTGGGGCTGAAGAGCTGAAATAGAACATAGAGATCCTTCCATTGTGGGCAAAAGGGGAAAGGTAATGGATGCTGATGTAACGCTTTCAGGAACCAAAAGAGGCTACAGCAGCCAAATTGCCCCAGAGAAACAAGAGGAAACAGGCAGGATCACGGCCCAGGAGCGAGGAGCAGGGTGTGGTGAGCACTGTGATTCTTTTTGTTTACTCAAAGCCAACTACAGTAAGGAAGAGGTAAGGAGTTTATCCTCTGGATTCAGATTTTCTATAAATCACATTATTGTTTCCTACCCAGATTCGAACCTTCTACAGAATAGAATTTCTTTCAAGAGTACATCAGTAGCTACTCATTGGCTAGAGAAATCTAAACTGAATAATGTGAAAATACCTAAGTATCCACTAAATCTGAAGAACACAAAGAACACTGAAGACAAACTGTGTTTCTGGGCAGCATGTTCTTGGACTGTGGGAGGAAACCCCTTGTAGAAAGCAAACGCCCTGAGGTCAACAGATCTTGCTACTGTCTACTAGGTTGATTCCCTATCCCCACCCTCCACCCCCATTCCTTTTGTTCTTAGCTTTTAATTCTAAGAAAATAAATCATGGTAAGAGCATGCCAAGAAAAGTTTTAAGTGCTTTATACAGCACTTGACATGTCCGGGTCCTCAGAGGACATAGAGACACTATGAATGGCCTGAAGCCATACACTAGTGACTGTGCTGTAAAGAGAAACCAAGTTACCAGTCAGAGAATCAAGGATGATTTTAAATGTGTCGCCAGTTTATTTTAGTGTCAGGCACAAAGCTGGGTTTGGAAGATGCAAAGATTAACATTGTGTGTATGGTCTGACCTTAAGGTGCTCACAAGTTAATGGGGTGGCAGACACTTTCTCCTTAACTGTCATTAACAAGACAGGAAGTCAGCATTGTGAGCTTCCATTTGCAGAGGTAGATGCCCAAAGAACAAAGTGACCAGCGCAAACTGAAGGGCAGAGTGGTGCCAATGCTGCCACCATACCCACAGCATGCCTGTTCTTTCTCTTTTTCTTTTCTGAGGTTGAGGTTTTGCAAACTGATAGCAGAGAATGAGAAATGATCCTGGGCACATGGGCAAGTTTGACATTGCAAAGCATCTCCAGATATCCTATTCCTATGGGTTTCTGGTTTACACCCTTGATTTATACACATGCATCTCTACGTTCTGCTTTCGTCATTTTCACATCACTTAGTGTTTCTCTAACGTGAATGCTTCAAATTAAGCTAAAGTGTTATCTTCAAAACAAAGGAAATTACAGTGCTCTCCTAGTTTTGTTGGTTGTTCTAATATGATGAAAAATTGAACATATATAGGACCAATTCCTGTTCTTCTCAGGCAGACATGTTTATAGTCTCTAAAATGTGGTGATTGCCAACCAAATGTTTGAGATTGCAGTTCAGACAAAGCATGGCTCTTGGCTTCTTGGCATGAATCAAGGCGAGCTTGGGCTTTTGAGACAAGTATTATGCCTTAGGGATTCTTGACTGAAAATAGAGGACAGGATTATCATTTGCAAATGCACAGTGTGTAAGAAATACAGGATGGGTCTGGGACGATACAGTTAAATGATGTCATCGGAATGAATCGTTGGAATTATTGGTGTTTCTAAAGCTATTTTTATTTTCTCACATTAGTAATTGTGTGCTGATGCTTTGGTGCCAAGGTGAGTGTGTGATATCTCAGGTTGGTCAGAGTCCCAGCTCTTACTCTGCACCAGCTTGACAGAATGATCCTGAAGGAGTGATGGACACATCTGTGGTCAGGCTTTGACCTGTGCCCTGAAGCCATCAAGCCTCATGAACACGACAATGTAAGTTTTAAAAGGTTGGCAAGGAGATGGCGTGATCTTCTGTAGAAAACAGTGGATGTAAGTGGACCTCCTTAAATATGGGATCTTGATCTATTTCCACTCCATGAAAAGGGGTATTAGGTTATATACCTTCCTGGGACAAACAAGGGTTTGAAAGAACCATCTATCCCTACAGTATTCTTTCAAGCTAGACAGCTTAAAATAAGGAAAAATAAGAACCAAGTATAGTAACTGAGGAATAAGTACTTTCACTTGAAGGTAAACAGTGAAAGTCAAATACTGGAGGTTCTCAGGCTAGATTCACTGATTCAAGAATTAGCCTATTATCTCCTAATTGCTTGATGTGTTTGGGATCCTTTTCAAATTAGTTACAGTCATACAAAATTAGAGAGCAGGGTTTCCCTACTCTACATGCTATTTCACCCCATATGCTCCCACAAATCAGGTGAACAAGTACATGAGGACTTTGTGCAAAGAAAAATAAGTGACCGGTAATTAGTTTGGGACAGCTGAAGATGCAGCAAGAGACCGAGGTTCACAGTCCTGAACCCCCGTCCAGCCCCCATTCCTGGAGGTGCTGTTCAGCTAATGAGGGGTGAAAAATATCCTTTTATTAGTGAGCTTTCTTTTAAAATGGATGCTCTGAAAAAATAAACAAAACAAGCAATAAGTTCTGGGGGAAAAAAGTAATGATTGGACACTAACCTAACCCCATATTAAAGCATATTTTGTGTGTGAATGTATAAAATAGTGAGGCAGCATTCTGTGAATAAACAGAACAAAAGAACAGGACAGAAAGTCCGGAAGTGAACAGAAAGTTTAAACATACATAAAAAGTCGGATACAAGAGGGAATTTAGTATCTGATAAAGTTGGCATCTCAAAACAAATGTAGGAAATATAGATATTTTAATAAATGATGTTGGGCACCTGAGTGATTATCTGGGAAACACAAAGTTGGATCTATAATTTATACTGATCTACCAAGATAAATTATTCCATAAGTTTATTCCATAAATGATTCCAGGGGGATCAAAAATGTAGATAGTAATAAGTGGGAAACCCTAAAATATTAGAAGAAATGTGTGAATATTTTTATAACTAGAAACCAAAACTCAGGCAGGAAAAATAGATTAAACAAAGTTTATTTTAAAAGTCTATTTAGGCAAAAAAAGTTGTAAACAATATCAAAAAACAATTTACATATTGGAAAAAATATGTGCAACTCATATAACAAAAAGTTAGTCTCCCTAATATATGGAGCTTCTAGAAATTTATAAAGAAAAAAACCAACCCCAAAGAAAAATGAGCAAGGAATGAACAAACAGTCCACAGAAAAATAAATAAAAATGACCCTTTCACGTATGAAGAAACACTCAACCTCATCAATAATAGGATATATGCAAATTAAAACTACACTGAGACACAATTTTCTACCAATCAGTAAAAATCCAAAGTAGCAGCACTCTGTGGGCCTGACCAAAATAGGTGCTGTTGCGTACTGCTGGTGGGAGGGTCAGTTACTATAACTCCTATGGAGAACGATTTGCATTATCTGTGAAAATTACAAATGCATATTTCATTTGACCAAGCAATTCCATTTCTAGATGTTTACACAAATTTTCCACTACAGCAGCAGTCCCCAACATTTTTGGCACCAGGGACTGGTTTCATGGAAGACAGTTTTTTTACAGATGGATGGTGGGGGATGTGGGGGGAGAGAGATAGGAAGGGGAGAGGGGGAGTGAAGGCTGCTTCCCTCCTGCTGTGCAGCCCCCCAGTTCCTAAGTTTCCTGGAAGACAATTTTTCCACGGACTGGTCTGCTGCCTGGGGGTTGGGGATCGCAGTACTACAGCACTTTTAATAATAGAACAAATGTCCTTCAGTGAGAGAGGTTAAATAAATTGATATATTTATATGATAGAATACTATACAGCTGCTCACAAAAGAAAAAGAGGAAATGGGATATATATACTAATAAGGAATATTTCTATGATTCATTGATGGGAAAAAAATGGTGCAGTCTAGTATGTATGACATGCCCATTTTGGTGGGGCAAATAGATAAGGAATAACAACCTGTACTCACATTCATTGATGTATCCAAAAAGTAACTCCAGAAGGACACCTCAGGTATTTCTAACAGTAGCTACCTGGGTGGTGAAGGGATGGAGCCTGGGGGTAGGAAGAAGAATTTTAGTCTTTCAAAAGAATGAGTTTCCAAAACTACAGCTGAATGAGATTAGAGGCACAGTCTGGGGTCATGGAATTGACCAGCCTTGGTGGCCCCCTCAGGACCAGACACACAGGGTTGGCCTCATTATCCCAGAGTTCTTGCCAGCATCACTGGCCAGCTCTCAGGCTGTAAGAGTACAATGCATTCCAGAATCAAAGATTAGCGCTGTAAGATACATCAAGGAGCCTTTGGAATAAGGCTCAAACTCAATAAGCCATTTGAGTCCTTCTCCTTTGCTTATTTTATCTTCCACTAGACAATGATTCTCAACTGGAGGTCATTTTGTCCCCAGAGTACATTATTGGTTGTCACAACTAGGGGAGGAGATATATGCTACTGGCATCTAGTGAGTAGAGACCAAGAAGCTGCTAAACATCCTACAATGCATAGGAGCACCTTCCGAAGCAAAGAAAAAAAATTATTTGGCCCAAAATGTCAAAAGTTGAGATTGAGAAACCTTGCACTAGAGTAAGACGTCATGGAAAGGATGAAATCTGTGAGGCAAAGCCAAAGGAAACTAAGGAACCTTCTACCATACTTTTCTATACCCTGGAATGACAAACGTTGTAAAACACAATCTTGGATAAAACACGAAACGGACCTAAAAGCACAGTGCTATAGTGAAAGACTAACAATTCCTTCGATCCCTACATGTGTCGGAAATTGTTTCTAGTCTTGGCACCTCTCATCATTGCCCATTCCACTCGCAGTTACGAGGTTTGATTTACAGGAAGCCCCCTGTTGAGAAACCCAGAATCAGTAAAATCCGTGCTGCCACTGCAGAAAGGCTGTTGTCTCTGGGAGGTAATTCAGTAGCTGCCCGGGGAGTCTCCCTTCACTGCCAGCATCTAAGAGGAAGAAGAATGATGTGCTGACTCACTAATTGCCAGACACGTGGGGGGTGGGGGGGGGCGGGGAAAACAGGAGAGGGACGTCTGGAAGAGATGAGAGAAGCACTCGGTGAGCCAGCATTCCAGACATCATAAGCTGGTGTTCTAAAAAGCAGGGAATCATTTCCAATGGCAGAAACATGACAAAAAATGCATTCAAAGCCAGGGAAAACATAATCAGGAGGAACGATAGCAAGTGATAAAGAATAGATGATCAGCGGAGTGGAAGAGAGAGCTGGCATTCTGCTCAGATGAGCCCCACTGCTCCCCGGCCCCTGCTGGAATTCCCACAGCTGGGGCTCCCCACGGGAGCTGCAAGGGGAGGACAAGATTATCACACTCAGCCGGGCCATTCTGAGAGTGGGCACGCAGCTCCCCCCAGGGGGCACAGCATTTGTCCAGTGCCTATAGGAAATATGCTCACTTTCCCACTTTTCCAGGAATTGAGGAGAAAAAAAGGAGTCACAGTGTCCCCCTGCCCCGTGGAACTCTGCCTGGAGACTTGGCTTCAGGGAGCTTTTCCTAGTTTCCCACGGGAGCCAGTCCAGCACTCTCAGTGAATAAAGTGGTGGCCTTCAGGGACACTTGCCCACTCCTTCACTCTCCTTCACTTGATTGTCACTGAGTCATCATGTCACAATCTCTTTTAAAACTGTTCTTTCTTCTGCTGATTCCCATTATTCCCTTCTGGCCAAGATTGTGAAACTCAGCCTCGGTTTGAACAAGGAGGTGAAACGCATGCCTTTTGAGATACGGTACTAGTGAATTCCAGCAGGGAGGGAGAAAGCCGGTCAGACTCTTGGGTTAAAGCAACTCAAACATGGACCAATTATCTTCGGCTACTACTTTATGCCCTGAAGGGAAAACACCAGCAACAAAAATCCTTGGAAAATGACGGAAAAAAAACACACTCCCCAAGAAATGGAGCAAGAATCTACCCCAAATCTTTCTCTCCTTTGAAGGCTCACTGGGAAAACTATTCCATGCGGAGATCAGGATTCAGATTAGCTACTCCTTGGGATGATAGTAAGAATCAGAAGAATTTCCATTTGCATGATGCTTAAAACTGAATTTTAGGCCGTTGCCGCGTACCTTATCTTGTTTAACCCTTGTAACACTCCTGGGAAATTGCTGTAGTATTCCCATTTTAAAGATCAAGAATCCAAGGTCCAGAAAATGATTGTAAATTGCTTAAGACCATCAAGCCAGTAACAGAGATGATTTTTTATGTCCTGGTACAGCAGACACTTTGTAGCAACCAGAAAGAACTTGAGAGAACAGCAGCAGCAAAGATTTATTTAGCATTCACTATGTGTCAAGCACTATGTTAAATGTTTGTATTCTTAATTTCTTTAGTCCTAATAACAATCCTATAATGTGGATACCATCATTTTCAGCATTGACTAATGGAGGATGAACTAAAACACACTACATATATACGGCAGGAAGGTGGGAGCGCACTAATAAAAATTGATAGGTATAACCTGCTTCGCCAGCTGAAAATATAGTCAAATCTCATTTTTTGCTATTAACTGTGGAGGAATTCACATGCACTCTTTACTAGGAAGTCTGACACATCACTGTTAGGGTATCAATACTGTATACATGTGCTCTCATTGAAACTGCTCAAGAACACCACATGCTTGCTCATTTCAAAAGAATTAATCCTCCCTCCAAATGCCAGGCAGAGAGAAAGCTAAGTGGTCCACTTCTGTCATCGACTCTTGTCACTCTGTCACAGTGTCTGCTACTGTCTTGCAGTGTCCTACAGAACACTTTGGTGTTTCCAAGGCCCCATAGTCCACAGCGTAATCTTTCTCCCTGTCAGTAAAGCCTCTGCTTGTCGTGATTCTTGCAGAGGCTGCTGGAACACCCTCCCACTTGAATTATTTAGTTTGCACTCATATATTCAATCACTGATCCCAAAACAGAACCATCATGCCTGCGGGGACCGGGTCTGCAGGGTATCAGCCTCATCTGCCTCCTGAGTCCAAATCAGCTCTCTGCCAGGCATCTCTAG
The DNA here is from genome assembly GCA_028533085.1 of Varecia variegata. NCBI lineage: Eukaryota > Metazoa > Chordata > Mammalia > Primates > Lemuridae > Varecia > Varecia variegata. Next base: position 62,518,959 of record CM052438.1, read on the forward strand.
ACACAAGTTATAACACGGGCTCCACCTTCGTCCATGGCAACCTCTCCTTCCAGGGCTGTGATGTCCTCTCCCACCAGGAGATGTCTGTCATTGCCATTTCAACACAGTAGGGAGGTTTTTCTAATGCTGAAATCCCAAAAGAAAAGAGTTTTGATCTATTTACTTCCAAGTAGTTACTTAGTGTCTGGGTAAATTTTCCCATCTTCTTTCTAGAACCAGTTCCCATTCCAGGTAATATTGGGAGGGCCACTTTCGGGAGACCATATGTGGTCTATTATTCCTTCCCCCCAGGACAATAGGTACATGTTGGCCTTACATTGCCATAACTAATGTAGGCCCCTCAAGTAATTTCTCCCATAATAATAAAAAACTTGCCTCAAAGTGACTCTGCCTCTGGGCATAGTAGGAACTGACACAATTTTCAGAGTTCCATCTCAGCAGGAACTCCTTGACTTCGTGTGTGAACCCCTCAATTGGATGACATTGTTAATCCTACCAGTGCTATCTGTTCCCCCTAAATATACCCAGCAAGATAGTTTACGTTGAGATCTAAGCTATTTTCCCAAACTACTGGCATAAAACAGAACCAAAACATCTAAATAATTCCAGAACATCTTAATAACTATTCCATCACTGTGGAAGTCACAGCTCATAAATATCTTGGTTCTATCAACACACGGTTATATAAAAGATTAGACGTGGTGCTGCAGATGGTACATTTCCTGGTGACACATTATGAGCAGGAAAAAAAATGCACGAACACCTCCAAAACAACAACAAAAGAGAGAAACAAAACCCAAACCACAGGAAGCAGGCTAGAATCTTATTGTGTGAAGCCGTGAGCCATTTCACATTAATGCATAGTAACTCCCATTACTTTGGGAGGAACACTGAACATTTAAAGAAATGTGACCTCACTAGATAGATTGCATTGAACATATATGCTTTCTTCTTTTGTTCTCTCCCAACTCCCCACTAAAACAAAAGACAGTGGACTTTGTTTCAAAGGTATGAAACACAGGGGCAAAGAAATGGGAGAGGGCATGACAGTATCAAAATTTTGAAAGTAAGAAAGATCAAAAATGCAGCAGACCTGAGGAAAATGAATCCAAAACTGGTAGTAGGGAAAGCTGAAAACCAATCTGACTTATGCCACGAAACCCCGAAGGTTCCAGGTACCTCTGGAAGGAGGATGAAGAGAGACAGACTGGCTAAAACAGGGAGAATGAATTGAAACTCTAATTAAGAACTGTTGGCCAGGCGCGGTGGCTCATGCCTGTAATCCTAGCACTCTGGGAGGCCGAGGCGGGTGGATTGTTTGAGCTCAGGAGTCCGAGACCAGCCTGAGCAAGAGCGAGACCCCGTCTCTACTAAAAATAGAAAGAAATTATATGGACAGCTAAAAATATGTATAGAAAAATTAGCCGGGCATGGTGGCACATGCCTGTAGTCCCAGCTACTCGGGAGGCTGAGGCAGAATGATTGCTTGAGCCCAGGAGTTTGAGGTTGTTGTGAGCTAAGCTGATGCCACGGCACTCACTCTAGCCCGGGCAATGGAGTGAGACTCTGTCTCAAAAAAAAAAAAAAAAAAAAAAAAAAAAAGAACTCTTAATAATCCCCAAACTCTCTCCCTCACTTCACTAGCTTGGTGGCTGAGCCTGCTTTGGCAGAAGACTGGAAGCTTCTTCTCTGTTGAGGGCAAAGCAGAGTCTCCAAACTGGGAGACATTTACCACAATTAAGGGTAGGGAGCTCTTCGGCAGTAACTGCTTAAGTGGAACTCATGCGTGCTCCATAACCTGCCAGTGCCACTCCTAGGAATACACCCAACAGGCAGGTGCATGCAGCCCACCACAAGACATGTTCACGGATGTTTGCAGAAGCATTATTGGTAGTATTAAAAAATTGAAACAACCCAAATTTCATCAATGATAGAATGGACAAATTAATTGTGGCATGTCCTGCCAACTCTGGTTACCCAGCATAAAAAAAAAAAAAATTCTCCATTTCTTCCTAGCCCCTTTTGGTGAGCAGAATCCTAAGATATTCCCAAGATTTAGGGTCCCTGATGTACTCACACCTCCTCCCAGTTATTCAAAATTAAACACCGTTCGACATGCTGAAGTGAAGGGTTTTTTCAGATGTAACTAATGTCCCAGATCAGTTGATCTGAAGCTAAGGAGACTATCCTCAGTGAGCCTGACTTAATGAAGTGAGACCTTTAAAAGCAGAGAGCTTGTCTGGCTGGTCAGCATAGAGGAGATCGGGTATGTACTCTGGCTGACCTGGAAAACACAGACTTCCATGTGTGAACTGCCGGTGGGACCTGTGGCATCTTCTCGAAGCTGAGAATGGTCCCTGGGTAAAAGCTAGCAGGAAAACGCGGACTACAGTCCTACAAGTGCCAGGAAGTGAACTTTTCCAACAATGAGCGAGCTTGGAAGAGCTCCTTACGAAAACCACAACCCTGACCTACACCTGCATTTCAGTCTGAGGAGCCCCTGAGCAGAGAATCCAGCCCATTGTGCCTGGACTTTTAACCTACAGGAAGTATAAGATAATAAATTCGTGTTGTTTGAAGCTGCTGAGCTTGTGGTAATTTGTTATGCAGCAGTAGAACATTTTCTCCCAATATTCCTATCAGCCACCATCTCATTTTCTAGGTTATATTTAAAAGGGACTAATGACCAGTAACAGTTGCCCTCTTCAAATTTTGTAAAATCCTCTAATGCGAGAGTTTGCTTGCATTCCTCTTAGCAGCAGATCAACGAAGTCCATGTTAATACCTTACTAAAGTTTAGAACTCATTGGCCTGTAACCGCAGAGATTCAGAGGGGCTAAAGGTGAAATCTAGAAGAAGAATAATAGTGTGAATAAAGCAAGCACAGATGTGTTGACCAGAAACATACACAGGAATGAGTAACCTTTGAGAGATGAACAGTGCAAAAAAAATGTTGAAAATAATGTGCAAGTAATTTACCATCAAATTCGTTTCAACCAAAAAATAGAGATAATGTAAATAAATTTTTAAAAGCTTTGAACCCATGTATGTGCTGCAGAGGCAATAGATGGCAACGCAGAGAAGGTGGAATCCAGTAGGTCTCTAGGGCTGACGTGAGGGAGGGCGACAATATCCCCCAGCAGCTCTGCTGTGCTGATGGTGTCATTTGTGCACTTCACTCTCCCTTTTTCTACCATTTTTCCAGGCTGCTTTGTACTTCTGCCTCATCATTATGCTCAACATGATGCCATCTTTCAAAGAAAATTATAAATAGTGCTTGATCACTAATGGCAATGAAAATAATTTCCCGGGTTTCAAGCATACGTATTCTCTATATTAAAATGAGGTGTGGTTGAGAAAAGCTGTATTTTGTGAAGGATTGCCCACACAGGTGCTGGCTGACTGCTTGAGGGTTTATAGAAGTAGAGAATCCCACAGACTTTTGTGGGCTGTGCCAGTGGGGGGAGGGGGGTGTCAGGGAAGTTCTGAAAAACAATCTCATTAAATCAGCACATAATGGAAGAAGAAAAATGCCTCACAGGCCTAAAAACACAATGTGTCTTTGACTAGATGCAGACTTCGACTGCGTTTAAAGAAAGTGACCGCATCTAAAGAAAGCAGGAAGGCCAGCAAATGACAGCGAGACCTTCAGTGTCCTAGCACTGGTTGAGTGAGACACAATGCATTTGGGAGGGAAGAGTATTCTTCTCACTGAAGGATGGAATTTCATGGGTGGCAGAGTTATTTCCCCAAGCTTTCCTAGACTTTAGGGGACCTATTTCCCCAAACCAAAACCCTTTTCCTGATTTTATACTCAATGGGTGAAATTGTGATTTAAAAAAAAAAAATTAGCTTTTCAGGCGCCATTTTATGAAGAAGGAAGTCTTGTGGATAAAAACTGGAGCATTTTAGGTTTTATGTTTAATTGTAAATTTAGTTGCCAATGGTGCTTTAAATATATCACTTTTACAAATTTACAAAACTTTAAGGCCACCACAACAGCTTTGTGATGACTTCACTTCAAGTCTATGAGACAGATTCAACTATTGTCCCATTTAACTAATGAGAAAACTGAGACACAGGAATAAACTTACCCTTGTCTACCCAGCTAGTCAGTCAGTGGTTACCGGAAGTGCAAGAGGGTCATGATGAGACGCTGACCTTATTGGTATGATTCGTGGACCCATTAATACTGGAAACCCTCCATCAGAAGCTGGCAAATGAGGTCCCTGCTTCCTTCCCTCATTTTCTCACTTTCTTTCTATTATTATTATTATTATTTTACTATTTTCTTTCTTCTTACAATTCATTTATTTAGTTCTTTTTCTTTCTTTTTTTTTTTTTTTTTCAGCCTAAGGTCTACTGGCATATAATTTAAAATGTTCATTCTATAACGTGTTTACCAAAATAGGCAGTCTCCATTCTTCCACTTGAAGATACAACTTTCGACTCTTTTCATTGATTCTTTTGTACTTTACCTCCATGTGACTAAATAACTTGCTTAAATTGTTCTTTATGATTTTTTCAGTTTTTGGATTTCCTATTGGCCTCCCACTAGGAAGATAAAGATTAACTTCCCTTTTATCTCCTCATCCTTTTTCACCTGTCTTCTGATAAAATGTTTATCTGGACTTCATTAGATCAATTTTAGTATTGACAGTATTATGACTGTCAATCTAGTCTAGACTGTCAATTCTAGCATGGTAGCCATCTACCATACTAGAATAATTTTTCTTTTCTCCATAAGTTTTTGTTTTCACAGGAATTGTCTAGTTTGTTTGCTTGTTATTTTATATAATTATCACTAATTCAACCTTAAACTCTCTGCCAATGTCTAAATCACCTCCCAAGATGATTCATCTCTTATAATATGAAAAGTATGGGAGTTCCCATTGTTCTACATGCTCAATATCAACACTTGATATTGCCATTTTTAACTTTTAATCATTGTGGAAGATATATCTATGAATGTATCTTATTGTGGTTTTAATCTGCATTTTGGATGACTAATGAAATTGTACAGTTTTTTCTATTTTTTTCTATTTCTTTTCTAGATATGTAGCTATCATTTATGATGGAATTATTACATTCTTTTGTCCAGTTTTAATTGGGTTTTCTGTATATTTTTTTCTTTCTTTTTTTCTTAGAGATGGCATCTCACTCTGTTGCCTGGGCTAGGGTGCAGTGGCATCACCATAGTTCACAGCAACCTCAAACTCTTGGGCTCAAGTGATCCTTCTGCCTCAGCCTTCTGAGTAGCTGGGACTACAGGTGTGTGCAACCACACCTAGCTAATTTTTGTAAAGACTGGTTCTCGCTATGTTACCTAGGCTTGTCTTGAACTCCTGCCCTCTAGCAATCCTCCTGCCTCAGCCTCTCAAAGTGCTAGCATTACAGGTGTGAGCCACAACATCTGGTCGGTCTGCATTTTTTTTTAATGACCTGTAAAAATTCTTTATTCTGGATACAAGTCTTTAGATTGTATGCATTGTAAATCTCTTCTCCCACTATCTGTGTCTTCTTACTTTCTTAATAATGTTGTTTGAAGAACAGAGTTCCTAATTTTAATGTATGCCAATTTATCTATCCTTTACAGGACTGATTGCATAATTTACAAGTCTCAGGGCAAAATCATATAAAATGTATAGTCCCTTATTCAAAGTTAGTAAGAATTTCAAGATGAAGACATAGAACATTAAACCAAGCATGAAGCTGTCTGCTCTCAGGGCCCTGTGCAATTATGAGTCACACAACAAGAAGCCAGCTCTGCTTTCACTTTACGTGTAGTATTTGTTGAGGCTCCATTTAGAGAATCTTTGGCTACTTCAAGGTCAGGGAGATGTGCTCTTATATTATTTTCTGGAAGCTTTATTGATTTATCTTTTATTTTTATAACTCAAATCTATCTGGACTTTATTTTTAATTTTTAATTTCTGTTTTTGTATGTGAATGAAGTGAGATGGGGTAAAGATCAACTTTTTTCCAATATGGATATCAAGTGATTCAAAACTGTTTAACAAAAAGGCCATTTTTCTTTCACCACCAATCTGCAGTTCCACCTTTGTCATAAATCAAGTGTCACATGTTTACAGGTCTGCTTCTGTGCTCTCTTTTCATTGCAGTGATCTGCTGCTTTCTGTCCCATTACCACACTACCTCAATTACTGCAACCTTATTACATCTTAATACCTGAGACTATGTCTTCCAAGTTAGTTCTCCTTCAAGATTGCCTTGGCTATTGTTTATCCTTTGCATTTCTACAAATTTTAGAATCTGTATGTCAATTACCACTAAAAAAGAACCTGCTAGGAATTGTTAATGAGATGGCATTCAGTCTACAGATTAATTTTGGAGAAATCAAACCTTTATAATATTGAATCTTCTAATTCATGAATGTGGTATATTCCTCCATTTATTCTGACTTCTTTAATTTCTCAATCATAATTTATAGTTTTATTTGTAGAGGTTTCACACATCTTTAATTCATATTTATGAGATTTTATTTTTGCATTTGTATTTTTTTATTTTTATGTCTAATTTTTGTTGTTATGTAAAAATACTGTTGTTTTTCTATATAGATCTTATATCCAGCAAATATATTCTTTTATTAATTCTACTGGTCTATAGGTAGATTTGCTTGTGTTTTCTACATACACAAATATGTCATCTGTAAATAAAAAAAGTTTTATTTCTTCTTTTGTAATCTTCATATCCTTTATTTCTTTTTTTTTTCTTTTACTTACTACACTGGCTAGAACCTTAGGTACAATGTTGACTAGCGGCATTCTCATCTCATTCCTGATCCCACCCTTATGTTGGCTGTAAGATTTCTACAGATAGCCTTTATCAGATTAAGAAAGTTTTCTGTTTTCTTACCTAACCATTTTTTTATTATGAATAAGTATTATATTTTAACAAAGGCAGTGATGGAACTATTGAGATAATCATGTAATTATTCTCCTCTAGTTTGTTAATATGCTAAATTACATCGATTGAGTGCAAAGGTAAATTTGAGACCTAGAATTCCTGGAATAAACCCAACTTAATCATGGCACATTATTCTTTTTATATATTTTTAGATGTGGTTTTTAATACTTTAATTAATTGTTACTTTTATAATTATGAGAGATTTACTGTAGCTTTTCTTTTCTGTAATATCATTGTTAGGTTTCAGTAGCAAAGTTTTAATAATCTCATAAAAGAAGTTGAGAAGCATTCCCTCTTTTTCTATTAGTGGAAGGATTTGGGAGAGATTGATACCACTTCTTTCTTGTTTGGAAGAATTTTCTTGCGAAGCCTTCATGAGCTGGAATATTCTCTGTTGCAGAAGTAGATGTACCATAAAGCCAATATTATGCTGCTTTACCAAGTATCCCTACACAAAGGTAAAGGGCCAGAGGTCATATTGCATTGCAGTCCTGTCCTATGGCACCCAGCACCAAAACATGACAATACAGGAAATTTTTACCTGCTATGTGGAAAATTCTTTCATTAGTAGATGAGTAGATTATAAATAGAGGCTTTAGTTTTTCTCAAAGAATGGTCAAAAGAAGTCTTCTCCTATCTGGAATACACTTGATAACGCCCTGAAATTTTATAGTTTATATATGAGAAATTTGATAGAGGTATCACACAAATTGGACAACAATTTTAAAAGTTCATGTAACAATAAGTTATAAATATGAAAAAAAACTTTCTATACTAGTAATAAAATAACACATTTTGATCAACTAGAACGGCAGTCCCCAACCTTTTTAGCACCAGAGACTAGTTTCATGGAGGACAACTTTTCCACAGACTGGGGGTGGGGGGATGGTTCTGGGATGATTCAAGTGCATTACACTCATTGTGCACATTATTCTATTATTACATTTCTTTTTTTCTTTTGGAGACAGAGTCTTGCTCTTTTTGCCCTGGCTAGAGTGCTGTGGGGTCAGCCTAGCTCACAGCAACCTCAAACTCCTGGGCTTAAGCAATCTTTCTGCCTCAGCCTCCCAAGTAGCTGGGACTACAGGCATGTGCCACCATGCCCAGCTAATTTTTTCTATATTTTTTTTTAGTTGCCCAGATAATTTCTTTCTATTTTTAGTAGAGACAGAGTCTCGCTCTTGCCCAGGCTGGTCTTGAACTCCTGAGCTCAAACGATCCACCCGCCTCGGCCTCCTAGAATGTTAGGATTACAGGCGTGAGCCACCTCGCCCAGCCAGGATTTTCTTTAATATTCTTGTGTGTTTATGCCTATGAATGTTATTTCTTTTGTATTTTCATAGTGACAGGAATATACTGAATTAAGTACATACATGTAAATAATGAGCAAATAAGTAAATACTGGATGACTTTGTCGATGAGATGTGGTAGATGATCATACCATAAGCTAAGTCTTACTTTTCTTTATTATTCTATACTACCAACAAACTTCATAGGGTGTGGGTTTCCCTCCTCTATAAAATTGAACACCAACATCTATATGGCTTCATTGTGGTAACCAGAAAGTATTCTATTCAATTCTGACCACTCTATAATAACAGCTAACATATACAGAATACTTACTATGTACCAGACATTGTTCTATTTGTTTTAATTAATTAACTTCCTTGATCCTCAAAGACATCCTATGAGATATGTATTATTATTAATCGCATTTTGTGAAGAATGAAGCTGAGTCTTAGAGAGATTGACTAACTTGCCCAATGTCACAGAGCTTGCCAGACACAAAGCCGGGCAATCTGGCTCCACTGTCCGCCTTGCTATCTTTTGGGTGATATTTCAGACCAAAGAGATATTCAATAAATAGTAGTCAGTGTTAAATTACGAAAGCTAATCAATTTAATGAATTTGTGTTATATCAGTACTTATTGACTTTTATGTGTTTGTTAATTGTAATTATTCCATATTTCCTAAGTATGGTGTTTTGATTTGACTTTAAAATGAGAAACACGAATAAAAAATGAAAGGAAAAAAAGATCCAAATTTAAAATACTTGAGTGGTGGGTTTATCTTGTAGCATTAGAACAATAGAAAAAGAGAGTATCAGTAAAATTAAAAACTATTTTTCAGATAAAAGATTAAGAGAAAAATATCTTACCATGACTCTATTTATGGATGCTATACATTGTATCTTTGGTGTTTCCATTTTCCTTGCAAAAGATATCTGTACCAAAGTTGTCCTTCTCTTGCTGGAGCACAAGTATGAATAGCTGATTTCAGAAGTCATAGGGGCATTACCTCTCACACTGTGATTAATTGCTATTCTATAATTAAGGAACTGTAATCAAAATTTGAAATGAGAAAGGATGATCAGATTAATCATAAAGCACATGCTGAAAAGAAAAATCCTTAAAATTAAATTAATTGAGGAAATGAAATCACAGCAATAATTTTTATTTGTTTTTTAGGTATATCCGTAAAGGATAATGGGATTGGAATACCCTCAAACTATAGACTCAGAGGGATTATTTTAAAATGCCATTTCAGAAATCGAGTTATAAAATAAGTTTATGTTTTTTTATAGACAACTTTGAAGAAATAAAAGCAACAAACAAGAAAGAAAAAATTTATTAATTAATTTATTTTTTATTTCAGCATATTACGGGGGTACAAATGTTTAGGTTACATATATTGCCTTTGCCCTGCCTGAGTCAGAGCTTCAAGTGTGTCCATCCCCCATACAGTGTGCACTGCACCCATTAGGTGTGAATATACCCATCTCCTCTTCCCCCGCTCCCACTTGCTCAGCACTCAATGAATGTTACTACTATATGTGCATATAAGTGTTGATCAGTTAAGACCAATTTGATAGTGAGTACATATGGTGCTTGTTTTTCCATTCTTGTGATACTTCACTTAGTAGAATGGGCTCCAGCTCTATCTAGTATAATACAAGAGGTGCTGGATCACCATTGTTTTTTGTGACTGAGTAGAACTCCATGGTATATACATACCACATTTTATTATTCCACTCATGTATTGATGGGCACTGGGTTGTTTTCACATCTTTGTAATTGTGAATTGTACTGCTATAAACATTCTAGTACAGATGTCTTTTTTGTAGAATGTCTTTTTTTCCTTTGGGTAGATGCCCAGTAATGGGATTGCTGGATCAAACGGTAGTTCTACTTGTAGCTCTTTGAGTTATTTCCATAGTACTTACCACAGAGGTTGTACTAGTTTGTAGTCCCACCAGCAATGTATGAGCATTCCTGTCTCTCCACATCCACTCCAACATTTATTGTTTTGGGACTTTTTGATAAAAGCCATTCTTATTGGATTTAAGTAATATCTCATTGTAGTTTTGATTTGCATTTCCCTGATGATTAGAGATGTTGAGCATTTTTTTCATGTTTGTTGGCCATGAGTCTGTCTTCTTTTGAAAAGTTTTTGTTCATATTCTTTGCCCACTTTTTAATGGGGTTGCTTGATTTTTTCCTCCTGATTTTCCTTAGTTCTATATAGATTCTAGTTATCAGCTCCATAAATAGAAGTAAAAACAAAGACCATATGATCCTCTCAATAGACACAGAAAAAATATTTGACAAAATTCAGCACCCTTTTATGATAAGAACACTTAACAAAATAAGCATAGATGGGACTTACCCCAAAATGATAAAAGTCATATATGACAAACCCACAGCCAACGTCATACTGAATGGGGAAAAATTGAAAGCATTTCCGCTTAGAACTGGAACCAGACAAGGTTGCCCTCTATCACCACTTCTATTCAACACAGTGCTGGAAGTCCTAGCCAGAGCAATCAGATGAGAGAAGGAAATCAAGAGCATCCAAATGGGGGCAGAAGAGGTCAAACTATTGCTCTTTGCTCACAATCTGATCTTATATCCTGAAAACCCCAAAGATTCTTCCATGAGACTACTGGAATTTATAAACTAATTCAGCAAAGTCTCAGGTTACAAAATCAATCTATAGAAATCAGTAGTATTCCCATATGCCAACAACAGTCAAACTGAGAACCAAATCAAAGACTCAATACCGTTAACAACAGCAACAAAGAGAATAAATACCTAGGAATATATTTAACTAAGGAGGTAAAAGATCTCTCCAGGGAGAACTACATAACACTGATGAAGGAAATAACAGAGGATATAAACAGGTGGAAAACCATACCATGCTCATGGGTCGACAGAATCAACATTGTTAAAATGTCTATACTACCCCAAATGATCTACAGATTCAATGCAATCCCTATTAAAATACCAACATCATTTTTCACAGATCTAGAAAAAGTAATTCTACTCTTTCTGTGGAACCAAGGAAGACCCCATATAGCAAAAGCAATCTTAAGCAAAAATAACAAATTGGGAGGCACCAATTTACCAGACTTCAAACTGCACTACAAGGCAATAGCAACTAAAATAACATGGTACTGGCACAAGAACAGAGACATAGAACAATGGAACAGAACTGAGAACTCAGATATAAAACCATCCTCATACAGCCATCTAACCTTTGACAAAGCAGACAAAAACATACATTGGGGAAAAGAATCCTTATTCAATAAATGGTGCTGGGAAAATTTTATAGCCACATGTAAAAGACTGAAACAGGATCTGTACCTCTCATCACTCACAAAAATCAACTCATGGTGGATAGCAGACTTAAACCTAAGGCATGGAACTGTAAGAATTCTAGAAGAAAGTGTTAGAAAAACTCTTATAGACATTGGCCTAGGCAAAGAATTTATGAAGAAGACGCCAAAGGCAATCACAGCAACCACAAAAATAAATAAATGGGACCTGATCAAATTGAAAAGCTTCTGCACAGCCAAGAAAACTATCACGAAAGCAAACAGACAACCTACAAAATAGGAGAAAATATTTGCATGCTACACATCCAATAAAGGGCTGATACTAGAATCTATATAGAACTCAGGAAAATCAGCAAGAAAAAATTAAACAACTCCATTAAAAAGTGGGCAAGAAAGACAAATTTTAAATTTTTCATTTCATTGCTAACCATAACCACCACCACCCCCATTAGTGCGCCTCCTATCCTGGCTCCAAAAAGAATCAGCGAACACTTATGGCTTCTTCAGGGAGAAAACAAAGGGCTTGTGGAATTCAGCAATATGTAGCATTTTCCCTGTCTGTCTTACCCTCTTCATCACTTTGTGGAATAACAGAAGGTGGAGTAGGCAGAATTTGTGCACAGCAGACTCCTGAACTGACATTATATAGTATTTAGACAGGAAAGTGTCTGACTCATGCAATTACTAAGAATTTCCCTTGAATATATGCAAAAGATAATGTAAAACTTTTCATGACTTGTTAGCTGGGTGAGCAAACCACTTAATTCCACTGAGTTTGTTGTTTTCACACCTACTGAAAAGAAGATAAAAATACTTTCCCTACCTACCTAATCTTGTAAAGCTGAAACTTTGTGCATGTGTATAATATATTATAGTACATGTATAATACATATTACATATGAAAGTGTTTTAGAAAGGGACATACAAATTTCAGTAATTGTAGACATAAAAGCAGACTTTTAAAACATATGTTACTATATGAAGAGAGAAGCAAGACCTGTAAATTCTTTAGACCGCCATTATGTGCTCCTTTAGACAAATTACTTTATTAGTCTTTTTCCTCATTTACTTGAAAGAGTAATAATGACAGTTATCATTTATAATAGGGCCCTGGCAGCGTGAAGTATTCTACATCTCATCTATCATCTCATCTAATGCCCACAACAAATCCTATCCATAAGTAATTCAGGTCTGGCACTAAGGTGAGGCAGGTGAGGTACTTGCTTCAAGTATAAGATTAAAGGGAGCAACAAAAACTAAGTTATCAAATACATAATATTTTAATGCAATATTTTAAAAAAACAAGAGTAACCCCAATAAATCCATGATAAACAAAATAGCAACATTTTCAATAAAGACAGGCAGTGATCTTGTATAATCTTAAGTAAATTACTTCTTTGTGCCTCCACTTGTTTATCTAAAATCGGGATAATAATCATACCTATTTCTTAGAGTTGTAGTGAGGATTAATGATTTAGGACAGTACCTGCTACATTTAAATACTTGGAATATGTTAGTTAAAATCATTTTTCATTGTCTTCACTGTTTTTGCAAATTTAAATATGAGAAAACGGAGGCTTGGAGGGTTTATTTTTATTTTTTTAGAGACAAGGTCTTACCCTGTCACTCAGGCTGGAATGTAGTGGCACAATCATAGCTCACTGCAGCCTCAGAACTCCTGAGCTCAAGGGATTCTCCCACGTCAGCCTTCCAATTAGCTGGGACCACAGCAGGTGCCACAACGCCCAGATAATTCCTTTATTTTTTTGTAGAGACAGGATCTCACTATATTACTCAGGCTGGTCTCCAACTCCTGGCCTCAAGTGATCCTCCTGCGTTGGCCTCCCAAAGTACTAGGATTACAGACATGAGCCACTGTGTCCGGCTGACTCAAAGGGTTTAAAAGGCTTACCCAGGCCGGGCGTGGTGGCTCACGCCTGTAATCCTAGCACTCTGGGAGGCCGAGGCGGGTGGATTGCTCAAGGTCAGGAGTTCGAGACCAGCCTGAGCAAGAGCGAGACCCCATCTCTACTAAAAAAATAGAAAGAAGTGATCTGGCCAACTAAAAATATATATAGAAAAAATTAGCCGGGCATGGTGGCGCATGCCTGTAGTCCCAGCTACTCGGGAGGCTGAGGCAGTAGGATTGCTTGAGCCCAGGAGTTTGAGGTTGCTGTGAGCTAGGCTGATGCCATGGCACTCACTCTAGCCCGGGCAACAGAGCGAGACTCTGTCTCAAAAAAATAAAAAATAAAAATAAAATAAAATAAAATAGAAGGCTTACCCAATGTTACAAGGCCAGTCACAGGATTCACACTTAGGAAGTTTTACTCAAGAGCTCTTTTCTTAATCACTTTACTACATTGTTTCTCAGGAGGATGTTATGAAACTATGTGTTCATAGAGTGACATGACTGCACATGTGTGTGCACCTCATTGATAGATGAGTGAGTTGTACAATGAAAGGTTTTAGAATCTTTCGAAATTCTACTAAGTGTTAATGCCTTGACTTACATGAGTTTTACTGGATAGGCATTGTTTAGCAAACATCACAGAAGGAAACAGAAGAAATACCCTACAGGCAGACTGTGGGATTGTGAGAACAGGGTCTTCTTCACTTCCCTGAAGAGGTTGTAATATTATGTAACCAGTACCTTGTAGATAAGAGGGCAATCCATCTTTGCGAGGAGATATATCAACGGTTAGGATTCAGTCAGGATATATTAATAGTTAGGATTCAGCTTTAACTTGTTAGGGTTGCTCATTTGAATTTAGCTGTAGACATATTTTTTAAAAATGAGAATATATAGAGTTATTTGTCAATAGGGTAGGTGGGAAACAACACACATATGTGTGTTTATACAACTGTATCCACAATGTGCAGTACATGGCATAGAACAAAAAGCACTCTATTATTTATAAAGCTTATGACTTTAATTGTACCTCTTGGTAAAGCAAGCAAGGGATTATTTATATGAGTTTCTAGGTGGGTCACAGTGACACTTTCTAAGAATAAAGCTTAGTTATTTAACTTGTGATTCAGTGCTCTCTATCCTGACTGAAGCTGTGTTATTGCCTCTTAAATGTTATCCCTAAGCCGGATTTTGGAAGACAATTTAATTCCCTTTATGAATGAACAGGGGCAAATTAGAGGATGCATTTCTATGCTTTGACTATTTCCTCACTGAATGCTAGGATGAGCTAAAGTGCAAAGCCCTGGCATTGAGCCTTAAATGTAATCCTACGCAGTGAAAACTGATATAAGAGAGAGAGCAGTTCCTCAGTCAAGCAATTCAACAAGAGCCACACAGACATATACACACTAACACACAAATATGACAAAATGTGCATAAATAGATGTATGTGATAGTTGAAAACAGGACCCCTTTTTACAAAATGCTGAAATTTGCATGATGCCTTTTTTACAACTTGCATATATTTCACAACTTCACAACATTATTTATAAGCGACTGGTTCAACAAATAGAAAATATGCCATTTACCTTCCTTCTATCTGGGATCTGCCACCAACTAACTCTGCAACTTACTGCTTCTGTACCCCATTTTCTTACCTAAAATGGGGTTAATCATAGGACCCATCTCATAAATTTGTTGTGAGGATCAAATAGGATAAAACATGCAAAGTGTTTAGAAGAGGACATGGCACTTAGTAACTGATCAAAAGTGTTACCTCTCCCAATATCACTGTTATCTTAGAAAAAGCCTTGAAACTTGCCAAAATAATGACACCACCTTTAATGATGTGTGTGGAAATGTACCTTCTTGAATCCAGAGACCCTTATTTTACCCAGCTTTCTAAGGCATTTTTTACATCATAATAAGATAGTGAACATTTCTCTTTCCTTCTTCTTTGTCAACAGTTGCCATGGCCTTAATTATCTGTAAAAAAGCTTTAGAATGGGAAATGCAATGACGTTTTTGACAATATGCATCATGAGTCTAGACAATCAGCAAAACAATAAATCAAACTTTGATTTGCAGAGTTACCATTTTTTGAAGTGTAAATACTCTCACCATGGTCAATCTCAATTTGTCAAAGTGATGGGAAGAGATGTACTGGACCACATTGTTACGTAGTATTTGCACTAAATAGTCACCATAGACATAGAAAACCTCAAGAGCACACAAAATAGTAAAATAAAGTAAAATATTTAGGAATTGATGAGTTCAAACCATTTATTGTTTTTGTTTTTTATATAATTTATTTAATTGAGGGTTTATATAGTTTAATTTTTAATTATGGCTGTGTTTAACAATTGGCTCAGGATATTCCTGGAGATTTTACAATTGGGTCTCAGGAACCAGCATGAGATTGCTTCAAAACACCACTGAATTGAGTCATCAAATGGCCAAATGTCACAAAAGTGTGCTGGTGAAGGGGAAACCTGGCTAAGGAGATTATAAAGCATTACAAATATTATCTTCCTTCAAATCCAAGTGGTACGCTCAAATCCATCAATTTGTGGGAATCAGATGAGTGAAATGGCAGAAAAATATTACTGACTTAAAATAAATTATCTTTAACATTAGAAATGCTGAAGTAATAATAACAGAGCGATTAAGAACTTGGGCCTTGGCATCAGAGAAACCCACATTTGATTCTTAACCCTGTTATTTAACTACTCGAGCAACTGGGTAAGAATCGTAATCATTCTGAAATTATCCATTAATCTATAAATGAGGATAATAATGTCTACCTTCCTGGTTTTCTATTATATAATAAAAAATTGACACAATGGTTCCATTGCCAAAGTGTGTTCCACAAAACACTGGTTTTGTTAAATGCCAATAAGGTATTAATTTTGGGAAAATTCTGGTAAATAAGTTAGGAAGTTTAAATTTTTCAGGGTATTTAAATAGTTAAGAAAGGAATGTAATAAGGAGCATTCCTGAAATGTATTTGTGCATTGGTCTCAATTTGTACCGAGTGTCTTGATGGCCTATTTATTGTATTCTGAGGAAAACACTGAAAAATATTTACAAAGTGCTCAGCTTAGGGCTGGTACATGACTATGTGCTCAGTAAAGGAGAACAATGATAATTTATTACTAATAATATTAAAAATAATACTCTGAGTATTATTCTCTATAACATATAGAGAATATATACCGTATATAATACTCTAACTACATGATGAAGTATGACTTGTATGTAGCCAAGGTATGGTGGTTAATCAAGGGGGAAAATAAAGGCTTCATGCACAAGCAGATAGGTCAAGGATATTAAAGGCAGGAATTATGTGACCCCTTAACCAAATTTTTTGTAGGTCCAAAACCAAAACCAAAATGGTTAGAATAAAACCAAAATGAACTGAAAGAGAGTTGAAAGACTAGGACAACAGTCAACCAGAAAAACACTGAAAGCAGAAGCTAAATGAAACCCAGGATGAACCAAGGGAAGATTCCTTTTAAATGACACATTGAAAAAAGAGAGTCCTGATCCCAAATGAAGACCAAATAGAAGATTCCTGTCTTTCTAGGCTATCCTGGCCAAGTTATTAGGAAAGATGAATTTAAAAAAATGAATAGTTCCCTGAGACTAAAAGAGTATGGATCAAGCTAGGAAAAGACCCAAAGCCCTAGGAAGTTTCAGGTAGAGTGACAGACTCCAGCATAAGGGGGCTGGGAGAAGCCTCAAGACACAGAGAAAGGGAGGAGCCAAGTAGGGTTGGAAAGAAGAAACCTTACTTGAAGGAAATTGGTTTGATATAAAGAACCATTTTGCTCCCAGTGAATTAACAAACAAATGAATGAATGAATGGGACTACAATCACAAGGTGAGAGACCTTCTGTGAAAACTGATCAAAAGAAAGGGGCTATTTGAGGAGGTTATAGCCTCATATATGATGACCAATCAAAAAAGACTTGGCTTTTTCAGAACCAGGGCCAAGAAATAAACAATTGCCTGGCGTGTATACAGTTTGGACTTGCAAAATTCAGATTATGTGTTAAGATCTGCCAGATGAGTCTGAGACCTATCACAGAGGTACATGAAATATGACCTCTCCCAGGACAATAATTATTATAAAGGAGCATTGAAAATTAAACAAACAAACAAAAAAGGCTGACGAGGCATGTAGATGATGTGCTGATGGCCAATTCTGGAGGAGTCAGGGTACAAACGAGGAGTGTGGGACAATAATTGAGTCTAACGTCTACCATCTGGAATTTCCCTGGGAACCGTAGCAGTTGATCACTGCCTGTACTAAAGACAGGAAGCCTCTGTTTAAAGATATCAGACTACACATCTTTTACCCTTCAGCTAGACTCAAGAAACTAAATGATAATCATTCAAATTCCTTAGCAAAAACTTAAGAAAAAAGCAAAGAAAAACAACAACAAGGAGAATGTAGCACAATTAATTCACAATTCTGGGTAATGATTTTGAGCACCTGAAAATCAAGATTAATCTCTCTCATCCTCCCAAGGCGTCCCTTTGATCTACAGTTCAGGATTTCCTTCTGACCTTGTCACTTAAATTGAACTGTAAGACGCTGTGATGCTTAATCTTTCCAAATAAAGCTCTCGTGAGCATTGACCTCTATGGAGTGTGCCCCATCAGCACTGTGCTGCCCGGACTGAAACGCTTTGAAAGAAGGACCAAGGCGGCTGTTTGTGCTCATTTCAGTTTGTCAAGGGCGTTTATGATATCTCCTCAATTCAAAGTCTTTAGACATTTAAGAGTTCACAACACAATCCCTTCCAAAGTAAGGATGACTTCATCACACATCCTCTGGGTTCTTTAGGCACAGCTTCTTTTAAATGTCCCGACCACACTGCCTTGCTTCTGCCAAGGATGCCACTTTGCCCCTGGCATTCGGGGCTGACCCAGTCTGACAGAAGCAGGGCAGGCTGAAAATAGCAGCAGCAAAGGCAGCTGGGGCTCCCCTGCTGCTCTAAGGATGCCTTTGCATTTTTTTCTTTTCTTTTTCTTTTTTAAATGGTGCAATGAAGCTTTACTGTAAGTCTGATGCATCTAACCAGATATACTGCATATGAAAAATACACACACAGAAATATATATATGATTAATCCTAAGCAATATAAACGCATTTTTCTAGTTCCATATCCTGAATTCTTAGCATGTATTCTGCGGTTGACCCAGGTACAACTAACTAGTTGTCTTTTTGCTCTACTGCAATTCTTTCCTCTGACAACAACTTTGCACCTCCAGTGCCTGGCATATGGTGATAATTCAATAAGTCTTAAATAAATAAATTAATGAATATATAGCATATCAGTCAGGAGAGCCTAAGTTATACTGCTGTAACAAGTGACTCCAATGTGTATTTCTTGTTTGTGCTTTATGTCCATCAGGGTCAGCTGTGGCTTTGCTTATGTCATTTTTTTCATTGGCCAGGGCAAGTCACATGTATAAGCCTGACTTCAATGGGTTGGAAAAGTATAATCTGCTCCCAGGAAAGGATGCTGAATATCACAAATATTCACTTCTCTTCAGTGCCTATATACAGAACACACTTACCTACTCCCCATCGGAGATGACCCTACTTGCCATAGCACCAGGCTCAATGTCTATGGGCTGGTGATGGTCTTTACATTGGTCTAGAGACCTACAAATTATCGACCCTGTCTATATCCAATATAAAATTGATGCACGGGATCTGGATACCTCAATAAGTATTCACATTCAGAAGAGGGAAGAAGGGGAGATACTGCTGTCACTGGTCCATAACAGTCTGAAATCCCACTGGGAAGTTATGTAAGGGGCCACTAACCTGAGGGTAGGGAATGTCCCTTGATAATTCTCTGAGCCCACGTCCTGGGAGTGGCTCTCCAGTTCATTGTTCTCCATGGGCCTTAGCTTTGCCCTCTGAGATGTCTTCCTTTTCCATTATCTTCTTTGGTTACATTTGAAAGGAATATTGGAGATCGTGCTTTCATTGGAGGCCACGGTGAAATCTCAGCCTGCTTTCCACCCATGGAAGTTGAGGGGCCCAAGTATCAACAAGTTGCAATGTCTGTTAGTACAGGTTATGTTTTTTTGTTTTGTTTTGTTTTTGTTTTTTGATGGAATCACTCACTCAGAAACATACTCTGCTTTTTATCTGTTTGATTTCATCAATTCTTTTTGCCAATAGATATGTCTTTCTCTCTGCACTTAGTGAGAGTCCATTAATCCTCACAACTGCAAGTGTACTTTGTGACATACCAACTACAGGTGAGAAAAATCTGTGAGATTGCCACTGCCTACTTTTACTTTAACTGAAGATGCTTTGAGTTTAATGTCTAGACACCTCAACTGAATGCTCTCCAGACTCTAAGGAAACTAGTTTATAGACTGTTCTGAACATCAACTTTCGTATTTCATCTGTTTGAAAGCTCATTTGCAATGCTATCTCCTGAAATGAGACCCTGCTGTTTGATTGGTCTGGCCTATTTTCAGAAATGGGAGACTGGTTTAATAGGATCCTTTGCCACTCAGCTTTTTTTTTTTTTTTTTGAGGCAAGTTTTCTCTCTGTTGCCTGGGCTAGATTGCAGTGGTGTGATGATAGCAGACTGCAACCTCAAACTCCTGGGCTCAAGTGATCCTCCTGCTTCAGCCTCTGGAGTAGCTGGAACTACAGGCTATGCCACTTAATTTTTGTATTTTTTGTAGAGATGGGGACTTACTATGTTGCTCAAGCTAGTCTCAATCTCCTGGCCTCAAGCAGTCTTCCTGCCTCTGCCTCCCAAAATGCTAGGATTACAGGCAGGAGCCACTGTGCCCAGCCACCACCAGCTTTTAACTCAATTTTTCTCTCCACAGCCACCAACTCAGCTTTTGGTGTGTGAAACTTCTAGGGAAGTTTCAGACAGAGGAATGTTGGGTCTCAGAAGCCAATACCCCAAAATGTGGCACTTTGACCTGCTGGACTGAAGAAGCCCCAAGGTCTATCTGACCTCCCCATAACCCCCAACATCTCTCCCAAAGCACAGGCCTTTATCTGCCTAAGATCCAGACCCACCAAGGAGAATATTTTTTTTCTTTCTCTCTTTGTTCTCTTATTCATTAAGGGGAAAAGAAGACCAAGAATGTAACCACACTTTTTTACAAGATAATGTCCCTCAGACTTGTTCAAATTCCAAAGTTAACTGGATTCATTCATTCTCCCTAGTAATCTGTTATTGCCCCTCAACAAGATTCCCCTTCTCCTCCCTCCCATAACCTGTTTATCCAAGCCCCCATTCTTTCTGTAGCCTCAAGATGGTATATAAGCTTCTGTACCTTGGGGGGTTGGGCCTTCATTCTGAAGGCTCCCGTGTATACACGTTATATATATTTGAATGCCTTTTCTCCTATTAAAATAAAAATTTTCACAACTAATGTATAAATTAGGAATTATCTGAATACAACTGCCCCTTAACAAACAGGAAAATCGAAACAAAGAAAACAAAAGATTTCATAAAGTGTTTCAGGAAATCAATGGCAGGACCCTGTCTACATTTGCACCATTTAGAACTTGGATTTAATTTAACCCACTCTTTCTCTATCATGCTTTTACATGGGGTGCATTTACTATATGGTGAACCTAGGGAGAGATATTTCAGTTGCAATTCAAATTATATTACAGATTCAAAGTATACAATATACAATAAGGCCCTTAGTTCACTATGCACATCCAGAACCTGAGTTTAAGGGACCATAACTGGTAGACAATTATAATTAGAACTGAAGCTAATAATATCCATAGGATAATTCTCAGTGTTTATTCATAACACTAGTTTTGTTGCCCTTGTGATCAACCAGTGTTAATGCATTCAACTTCTAATTTCTTGCCTCTACTGACAACCACAATTAATTTAAGAAATTTATACACACACACATGCACACACACACATATACATACATACATACATATACTGGATATGGAATTTATAGAGAGATCTCATGGATTTTGAGCAAATTTATAAGGAAGCCAAAATATAGATAAAATTGGTTCAAAAAAAAAACAGATGTGCCTCACCCTACTTTCAGTTTTCTGCTGTAAGTTGTTGGAAGTGACTAGGATCAAATGGGGAAGCAGCTGTTTCTCCAGATAATTTGTCTTACCTATGTTGACCCAGTGGAAAATAAAATTACACAGTATAATATAATAATTGAGGGGATTTTTTTCATGTATAATATTTCAAAACTCATCTATTTCTATTATTTTCAGATTCTACTTGGAGTGAAAGACCACATAAGATCTAAAATATAGTAAGTATATTTAATAAATGACCATTTAAACTTTGAGC
Source organism: Varecia variegata (assembly GCA_028533085.1). Lineage (NCBI taxonomy): Eukaryota > Metazoa > Chordata > Mammalia > Primates > Lemuridae > Varecia > Varecia variegata. The sequence goes on from CM052438.1 coordinate 62,540,756, forward strand.
ATGTTGGAAGAATTTTTTAGAAAATGTTTTCTTTTCTCTAGAGTGAAACTGAGCCCCATTTTTTGCATATTGATCTTTTTTTCTATGTTGTTATGTTATCATTCTAATTTAACTGATTTTAATATTCAAATTATTCCTGAATCATTCAGTTATCAAACTTTTTGAGGCACCTACTATGAGCAAGTCTCAATTGGACATACTGTAAATATTTTTAACGATGAGGAGATGATAATTCCTAAATAAAAATTCACCCCCCAAATTGTCTTTCACAAGAGTAAAGACTTAATTTTTAAATGTAAAATTAGTCATTTATTTAATGAACTGGGAAAACTTCAATTTGGTTAATATTTTACTGATGAGGTAACTTTAGATAAATTGTTATTGAACCCAACTGGGGCCAGCCCACCTGGCGCAGGAAGGCCAGACACTGAAGCTGAGAGTCGCAGTGGGAGAAAGAGGCATTTTCATTGCAGAGCACCATGCCAGGAGAACAAGCAGCCAACACTTAAACCTCAAATTCCCAATGGCTGACAAGTCGAGGTTTTTAAAGGCAAGGGTACATTTTAGGCAGGCTTGGCCCAAAAAGGCCAGATATGCTGAAGTGGGGAGGAGAGCATAGGTAGATTCAGAGATTCTTGGGTTAGTGAAAAGGAATGTTAAAGTGGGTGTGGCAGGCCCTTCAGGGGGAAATTTGGAACAAAGAATGGCAGTCAGAGTTCAAGTCCTCAGTTCTCCCTTATTTGTATTTTCCATCCAGTGGGGCTTTCTGAAAAACTACTCAAAAACTTATGTTAGGACACTGTCTTTTACTTTCCACAGGGTAACAAAACGCCTCCTGACTCTGGCTCCCTGGAGAGCCAATGTTCTCATCAGTTGCCCATTCACTTTTTCAGACTAATCGGGTGCCTGGAACTTCCTCTGAAGGAACTCAAGATTTTTCTTTAGTTCCAAGCTGGCGGGGGAGGGGAAACAGGCTCCTCAGTGGTCCCTGCTTGGTCTCCATCCTAACATCAGGTTAAATAGTCTTAAAAAGTCTTATTAGAAGTATTTTGTAATGTGTTTCTGTTAGGTGGATAATGAGGGATTCCAGGTCTCCTAGGGACAAAAGTGGGTGCTGTTGCCTTGGTGCAATTGCCCCACCTGGGAAAGACAAGGCTGGGCCCCAGGCCCCCACCTTTGTCCTGCCCCCACCCCAATCCTCTCCCGAGTGACTGCCATACCTGGGGGAGGAGGGAATACTCTATGAATCTGCCAATCATAACTCAGTGCGCCAGCTGCAAAAGAATGCAGAGAACTCTGTAGCCCATAGGCCAAGCAGCATAGGTACCAGAGAGTCCAGAAATTGACCTAGAACAATCTGCATGCCTAGTAATGCAACTCTCAACTGTCCAATCAAAGTGGTTCTATGGTGAACTCTGAACCACGAGGGAGGCCCCAATCCAGGCACCATAAAACAAGATGCAGACCATAACCAGTCCCTTTTTTGGCCCCTTCCTTTTGCTCGCTTTTCCTGTGTGACAATGGATCCAGTCGTCATCTGTGGCCTATGTATCATGCTCTGTAAACCTATATTTTGTTCTTGCTCTATAATCCTATCTTTCTCTCCTCAATAAACCTCCTTTTTGTGCTTGCCTTCCTTTGGTGTGTATGGTCATTTTTTGGCCATTAGCACACTAAGAACTGACATTTTCACACTGAAACCCGACATATTCACCTAAATTACCATAAGTATCTCAAAAATGCCAAATGCTACAAAAATTGTAATTCTATTGACTGCTCTGTTCATCTACATTATAATCAAATTTTCTTACATAAATTGGTATAGATCACAGCCTGGATTTTTATCTGTCTCCCCTTATTACCAAGAATAACTCAGCATTTTTTCCTACTTGGCCTGCAAAGAAAAGACCTTCTTGCTTTAGAAGTAAAAAGTATTACTTTTTGTATTTTGTTTTATCAAAATACTAAAAATATTCCATCTTTATAAAAGCAAGGTTTTTGACAAGTCTTTTTTTTTCCTAGAGTAAAGAACAGATACATTTTATACAAGCTTAGCTTTCTATACTTATTTTCACAGAACCAGTATGTTGCATAATAATCCTAGATTTCCTCCCATCACCTGTCCCAATAGGTACTTTTCTCATGACTTATTCATCCTGGTTTCTATTTCTTAGTCTCCCATTTAAGGTGGGGCCAACAAACTACAGAAAATTTAGGATGTGAAAAGCAGGAAATCCTTTCAGGACTTAAACATGTCTTTAAATATGCCCCTATTTGCTCCTCTTAAGTTATATAGCACTTGCTTTCAAGTTGTTATAGGAAAGGTATTTGGGTAATGTTATTGTTAAAATTGTACCTTGAGATTTAAAGCAAAACCAAATCCACGTATGGTTCAGAAAAGTGAGAATACATTGATATAACAATATAACTCTTTTGTTTGAGAGGATATTTTCAAATTCTGTTCAATTCCATGAGAATTCCTTGAGGGTTTTCTAGGTATAAAAAGCATTCCATAGCCTCTGTGAAAAGAAACCAGGATTACAAAACCATGCTTCCTGTTCTCGTATTAATTTTCACTGAACTTACATATGGCATAAAACTTCTAAATTTGTGTAAACCTTTCTTCTAAATATTGTCTAATAGATGCTTCCATTATTATTGTCAAGGACAGTGTAGTGGTGGAAAACCTCATCTTGTATTGACATGAAAGAACACATGCACAGAATCTACCAGAAAGGCAAATATGAAACAAAATTCTGGCTATTAATTTATCTTTAAAATTATATTTAGAAGTTTGGATTCAGTCGAGGGGGTGCACTTGGGGATCTGGAGGTGAGTTTCATTACTTTATCCCAAAAGATTCCTGGTTAACATAAAATTGATATTAGAGTAAGATGTTGTAAGTGACAAACACAAAAACATGAAATCTGTTTACAGATCCTAAATTTTCTGTAGTTTTTTGGCCCCACCTTAAATGGGAGACTAAGAAATAAAAACCAGGAGGAATAAGTCATGAGAAAAGTACCTATTGGGACATGAGAAATTAACTCAGTCAAGTTGCATGAAAAGTAAAAAAGATTCTTTTATCACCATTTTCAAAGATGGCAAGTCTTATTAGGGTGTGCTTATGTCAGCTGGTTTAACAGCCACTGTATCTTGTTACGTAGGCCATGTTACCACTCAGGTTAGAGCATTAGGAGACAGAAGAAAAAAATATCAGGATGTTGGAGCATGTTAGTCATTTCTTAAAGCTTTTAGTAAAGTCCTAAATAAGGTAAATGCCCCAAAACAGACACATCTGGAAACAATAAGCATGCAGCCATGCTAAGGGAAGTCCTTGTTGTTAGAGGCCAGACATGCAAGACCTCTGAGAGTCAGGTAATCACAGACCTTGATGAATTGAAAAAGCTGAATTTTCTGATCCAAGTTATTTGAAGTTGATATGTGCACAGACAGGGGAGCAGGAAGCACAGAGAAATAAGATTGGAACACAGGAAAATCCAGAGAACTGGGTGAATTCTATTTATTAAGTGCCTCCATACACTTTGATGAACATTCTCAGCCCTCAGAAAGGGATAATTGTCTTCATTTTAAGGCACAATCTCATGGAATAAAGCCTGGGCACAAGGTGTGTTATAGCCCAGCCTCATCAGCATAGCCCACAGGTTTGTATTAATATTATTAGAATAAGATGAATGTTAAGCTAAGGGTAAGGGTAGTGGTCAGTTGAAAAACAGCAGATATGAGGTAGGGTTCAGATTCAAGTATCATATCTTGGCTTTGGTTTCCAATCCACAGAGTCTCAAGAATTCAATTTAGTCACCAGTAAGGTAAGACATTAAGGAACATTAAGGAAGTGGGAAAACCAGATAAAACCTGAGGCTGATAACCAGAGGCCTCTGATTGTTCAAACCTGAGGCTGTCTCCAGGCTTCTGAACCTAATAGTTAAAACAGAATGTTCTCCAGAGCAGGAATCCTCCCATTGCCCCTCATCTTGCAGGCCGTAGCAGATAGTTGAAAAAGGAGCTTCAACTGGAAGTGAGCGAAACTGGAGTGAACTGGAAGGGAGTGAAACTGGAGTGAACTGGAAGGGAGTGAAACTGGAGTGAACTGGAGGCCCCCAGATTGGTTGGGTGAGAAATTCACTCCTTTGCCAGGGCAGGTGTGCCTGTTTTCCCCATCCAAGGGGACATGGTACATGCCACAGACTGGAGACCTCTACATGTTGTTTAGCCTTCTATTTTCCAAATGGGAACTTTTGTAAGGGTTTTGTTGGATGGGCTTATCAGTAAGTTAAAGTTGTTAAATCTTTATCTGGACTAACCACAGGCAAATGTATGTACATCATTGAGAGATCTTAAACTTGGAATTGGATGCAGTAATTGGTTGGGACTTCAAGTTGCTTCGACTTGCAGTATGGGTGAATGCACTTTCAATTTTGCACATGGCAAATGCAGGAATTTTTGAAATTGCATGTATTAAGAAAAAGATATAGAAAAATTCTGTGTAGCTAAGAGGTACAATGTAGTCAGCACCTCATCTGTTGTTTCTTCCGCCCAGCACCCATTCTCACTTCTGTTGATAATAGAATCTCTTCAACCAAAGAACATTTGTCTAGATAATAGCTTCTGTAAAAATAATTGTCTAACATTACAAATAAGTAGAATATAGCTTGTAAATATGAACTAGGCCCCACACGACTAAAAAGTGTATAAGAAGAAACTCTAATGTGACAAGAGTGTTTGAGTCTTCTCCAGGTACTCTGATTCCACTATACGTCTATACCAGCAACCTCAAAGATTAATGTTATATATGTGAACAATTTATGAACATGATCTTTTGTTTGCAGACTAATATCTGGACCATTATACATCTTTTACAGGTATGTATTTCAGATATTTCAAGTGGAGATGTCTTACAGTGTCCCTGCCTCAGAAATGGGCACATGATTCTACTTAACCAGATAATCCAAGGACATCCAGAGATTTGGTTTAACTCAAACTATGCCAAGTTGGGTCCTCCTCACCACTTTTCTTCCAAAGCAATAAGGAAAGACATCCATTGTCTTGCAAGGATGTTGAGCTGGTAAGAAGTATATCTGGGACTACTGGCAGCAATATTACCTGCTGTATGGAGAAAGTCTAGCCACCAAAGGAGAAAGAGGCCGGGCAATCACAGCATCATTTGAAACCCTGCATCTAGATATATGGCTAAACTCAGTTGCATAAGCCAATCAAGAATTCCATTTATGTATTTATTTAATTAATATTTGATTGCTTTGTTTCAGTTTTATCTTTTGCTTAAATTACTTTGAATTCTGTTACTGTCACTTGCAACCATGAGAACCCTAAATAATAAATGAAAATTCCTTGCAAAAGAATTTAAAAATCTTGTGCTATGGAACAATGTGGAAAGAAGTGTACATCTTGCTGGTGTGTTAGATGCCATCATGAATGGGTTTTTTTGTACCTTTGTGGGATTTTCCATTAAAAGAATTTGGAAAACTTTATTGAAATCAGCAAGAAAAACAGCTTGAGTAGCTATCTATCAGTGTAGGTGATAAATCCTTGATCTGGCTGTTTCATTAGATAAAAAGAATAAAAATCTTTGAAGGAATCATCATAATATGCTAATTAATTTTTAAAATATTTATTAAGCACCTATTAGGTGTCAAACATTGTGCTACATCTATTCTATGGGAATAAATTTGTGAAAAATGAACCTCATCTGTGCATTCAAAGAACCAATAGCCTATAGGCTATGAATAATAGACTCTGTATCAGCCAGGTATTGATATAGAGTGAATGTGTCCATCAGTGTTCAGTTGCAGAGAACAGAATTCACAGTAGCTGGTTTAAGCAGGACAGAATATTGACAATGGATCTTATAATTACCAGATAGTAACATACAGTGAATTATCAGTCAACGTTCAGTCGCAAAAAAGAAAAGTGTTTTAAATAGAAAATGACTTTCACAGGTTGGTAAATGGCTTTCAGAAGCAGGAAGATGGTTGAAGAAACATACTCTGGACTCATTTTTCAGATACTCTTCTGTGGTCATGCTAAAAGGGAAAGCAACAGCACCAGAACCAAACCTTCATGGCAACATTAAGGGACCTGTGACAATCGTGTAGTGCTGTGATGAGGAAGATGCTTCTGCATCCAGCTCCCAACCATGCAGCACCTGTGTCTTCTGTGCCAGAAAAATGGATGCCCCACATCTTGCCACTCAACCCCCATGGACCACACAGGGCCTTGCGCCCTACCAAGGCTGCCACTAAAAACCACATGGCTCTACAGGCAGCAGAAGCAGAAGCGAGGAAGCATGGCCTCTACCTCACTTCTGCCTTTCAAAGGGGGTGTTTCTGACCAGCCATACCTAAATCACATCCAGAACTCTAGCTGCAAAGGTTCATTAAAAATGTAATTTTAGTATTTTGGCCTCTGCTATACAAGAAGGCCTACCAGAAAATTGTTGGACTGAATACTGAGTGCCAATCCACTGCATGCATGACAGAGAACACCACCACTGTGGTTTGTTAAGTTGAGAGGACAAAATCCTGGTTTTTAAAAAATCATGTTTCAGAACACTTCTTTGGTATTTAGAAGATATTTGCATGTCTGCTTTGGGCTGCTGATGCTTTTATTATAAAAGCCAGAGTAATAGTTTTCTGTGCCCCCACAGACTTTTTAAAATTTAAAATAGAAGCACTATGTGGTCCCTAGTTATTTATTGCTTAATTGATATGGCCACTCAACTCTATGCAAGACTTCAAAGGCCAAATATGGTTGCTAATTTGCTATTATTTTTTACTTAGGTCAATTAATTAAAATAGATAAAATTCCACTGGGAAAAGGATCAAAAGTGGTTGTAAGCAACTTGCCAATAGCATTATGTATATGTAAAATTATTAAAAAGTGAAATAAAAACATGAAAATATAGTCTCAAATTTTCTGCCACTGTTGTCATAAAATACTATAACATGGATGCAATTTTTTAAGAAGTACAGATCGTCCCTGGGTCATGGACAAGATGCATCCTTGAGAATGTCTTTAGGTTGGATTTGTATATAACTTGGATCCCTGATGACTCATATACAGTAACAATAATAATAACAGTGCTATAGTGGCTCATATGTGGTAATAATAATAATAATTACAATGTAATACTGTAATAAAAATAATACCCCTGTACTATAATAGTAAGTTACAGAAACTATTGTGCTCTTTCTTTTAATTCAAATAAACAGAATATAAAAACAAACTCATAAAAAAAGTTTAGATAGAAGACATTTCAGAAAAGACTATTAAAGGTTAACACTCACCTAATGTTGCATCAATGTCTTGCTTACTGGAAGGAGCATTTTTGAGGCAAGAATGTAGCTGACATTAATCAGAGTGTGACGATGGAGATGGTGCTGGAGAGTCAGCATTTGATTCTGCTGCGGAGGAGTGGAGCTCACTGCTGAAGTTGGTTTCTTGAAAAAAGTATCTAGGGTTTTTTGCACATCCTTTTTCTTCTTTTCATCATAAATGGCCTGGTAGTAGCTGATGTGCTCACTAAATGCAAGGTAGACCTTTGTAAATCGCTTGATGTTTGTAAATCACTTGCCCCTCAAGCTTAGCAAATCCTGCTTCAATGACATGAAAGGCGTCAGCTAATTCTTTTGCCATAAACTTTCTTGGCTCTGGATCTTCTAATTCTTCATATTCTTGTGTCTCTATCAGCTGCTTCTCTCTCTGTGAGACTAGCCACTAGCGTAAAAAGGTTGCACCAATGAACCACTTACCCCATGCGGTTTTGTTTACATGTGCAGAAGAAACTAGTTCTGGAATTATTAATTTAATTATTTAATTATAAATTATCCTTATAGGGAGCCCTGGGAGCCTGTTCCTAAGTACAGAATGCTGTAAGACAGTTCATTTGTAACCCTAGGACTGCCTGTTACATTCTTTTTTTTTAAATAATTACATCCCTGTATCGATAACAATAGATTTTTTCCTCCAAATTAAAAAAAAATTAGAGAACACTAATTTTTTTTTCAGAATAGAATTACTCTGCATAGAAGCTGTAGCAGTTGACAAATTTGTTATATTAACATGCAATCATAGCAGAGAACATTCCAAACTGTGGTTTTAGACTGGTTTTATTTTGATATTTCTTTATGTGAGCTACTAACGGCCTGTATTTTGTGAGATGTAGAAGTTAAACCACTTTTTCATAGATTTTATTTGTTTAGTACTAGTCAACAAATGTCCTTTTAATTTTTTTTAAAGGGTAAGGCAAGTATCCCAAGAGTAAGAGAATAATAGAATACTTTTTGGCTTCGTAAGAATTTAGAATATAAATGTTGGTGGCAGGTGAAATTAGGTATATTCCACAAGCATCTATTTAACCCGTGGCTTTATTTTGGGGCAAAGAGCCATTTCAGAAGAAGAGGTGCAGGTCTCAAAGCTTTGTCTTGAAGGTTCAGAGTGATTTGAGCACATGCGATGAATGGGTGTGTTTGAAATAGGGGCAGTCGGTTTCCAAGGTTACCAGGGGCCCTAAGAAGAAACTCATCACAAGAAAGGGTCTTGTCTGGGCTTATGGCCTGAGTTCTATGTCACTGTCTTGGGTGTCAGAGAGGAGGACTAGAAGAGCAGTGTGGCTACACTCAATTTAACATACCTCGAATAAAATGACTGTATGTTTGAAACTCAAGAGCTGAGCACTAAAAGCAGTCACACCTGGGAATTTCAACCCACTCTGGCATGGGATATTATAGTTCAAGTATTTCTTTGGGAATAGAAGATCCCTGTGGACCCTGAGAAAGTATTGCAACATAAGAAGAACTTGGGTAGAGGACTGGCCATACTTTCTTGTTTCTTTGTCTTTGAAACTAGAAGTGGATCCTTTGACCTAAGTAAGCACTTTGGAAAAAGAAGTGTATTCCTCAAAAGAGATGCCTGAGTCATCCCCTGAACTACTTAAGTTCAATTTTTAAGAGGCATGGATGAAAACTCATTATTTTTTCAGAGTGCAGCCAAGGTTAAAAACCACTGAGTTAGATCACAAACTAAAACAGTATATTATATGCTTTCATTCCTTGTCTTTTCTCCACAAGCCTGGAATCCTTCTCAGCTGCTAGATGAACTCTGGGCTTTGTCTATGAATTTGTACGAAAAATTTAGCTTCTTTCACATACGCTTATATTCATTTACTCTTTTGTTCAACATTCAATAAACATTATTAATACTTATCCTCAAATAGATGCTTAACATAATGACAAGAAGAATGCAATCTCTAGCCCTCCAGGAACCAAGCTGATTGCTTCCACCTACCTTCAGTGCTATATGGAACCACACACCCATTCATCTCTCTCAAACAGACCTCATCAGATATTTTAAAAAGAAAATCAGTTGACATAAAGTTTATTCCTAAATGCTTTTTTCTTCAATAAATATAACTAATTTCTCATGAGATTCTCAGCATTTCCTGTTTCACCCAAGTTTGGAATAACTTGAACTCAGATGACCCTTGTATCCCAGTATATTCTCACTTTTGTCTGTCTTAGTTCAGAATAATCAGAAAGACAAACAGAAAAAAAAAATCCTTATTCACATTTGTTTTAATCTCAAGAAATATTGAGGCTAAATTTCTTTATTCAAAAGCAGCTTACTGCTCTTTGCTAGGTAACTGGATTATATTATGTTTTAGGATTCTAAAAAGGAGAAAAACTGTTTCTAGAGCTTTTGATTTGGAGGCCATTGTTTGCAGGTGATTTTAAAATGTATTTTTAAAATGCCCCATTATGTTTCACTAAGGACAGTTTTCCTGGTTTCCATAGTGATATTCAAAACGAGTGTAGGTGCAATCAAAGAGAGTGCTTGCATTAATAGATGGTTTAGCATTTCTGTTGAATATGAAGGTTGCCCAATATTTTAGAATAATTGAGCTATTTTTTAAGTTTTCATTCTTTAATGGGTATACTTGACATCAGATGTCTCCTTTATAAAATGAGTAACAAAGCCCACTTTCCTTGAAATTTAAAACAGTTTCAAAGATACTGAAAGTTATTCTGGTCATATCCTGCTTTTTAAAAGATCATATGAATAATTACTTCAGGCAATTACTCAGAAAACACATTTTAAATAACTGTGTTCCATTCCATAACAGGAAGAGGGAAAGAGATGTGTGAGCAGACACAAGATGGGGTAGATTCTTGCCTTCAAAGAGCTTTCATCATTTTCAGTCTATTGGTGGATTCTAGCCAGTGGTTCTGTTTAGAAGTTAATTTCCACTATGGTAACAACCAAAGTCAACATCATGTATATACCCTGTGGAATAGAGAGTAAAAAAATAGTTGAAGCAGCTCACAAAAAGCCCTCAAGATGCACTTTTTCTCCATGTGTGTGCTCTGTGGAATTGACTCACTTAGGAGTCAGACACCTGTTGGGTCTAATGAATTATTATTTAATTATTTTAGGAGCAAATAGAATCAACAAGATGTGTTATGGCATTTACTCAGCAAACAACTGTTTCCCCAGTTAATCTCCTAGAATTCTCATGAATTACATGAACAATGGCCCTTTAGGAGAAAAGTTTAAAAACAAAACAAAACAAAATTTAAAAAATACTCCAACTGCCTATATTAGCCAACTAGGAGAAGAATAAATAGTAGCAGATTAGCAGAAGGATCTTGAGCAGAAGGATCTTTAAGCCACAAAACAAATCCCAATAGATTTAAAAGGATGATAATTATACAGGGTATATTCTTTTACCACAATAGAATTAAATTATAAATCAATACCAAAAAATACTTGAAAAATACCCCAATATTTGAAAATCAAATAACCTATGGTTCAAAGAAGAAATCACAAAGAAAATTAGAAAACATTTTGAAGTAAAATATAATGAAAATACAACAGATCAAAAACATATGAGATACAGCTAAATCAGTGGTTAAAGGACATTCATAGCTTTAAATGCTTCTATTAGAAAAGAAAAATGTCTAAAATCAGAGATCTATGTTTCTTTCCACTTTAAGAATCTTTAAAAAAAAAGCAAGAACAAATTAAACCCAAAGTCAGTAAGAAGAAAGAAATAAGAAAGATAAAACCAGAAATCAATGAAATAGAAAATGGACAAGTTAAGAAAGCCTCTAAAAGAGGAAATAGGTTTTTTTGAAAAGACCAATAAAATTGAAAACTTTGTGATGTCATTTTTTTTTTTTTTTTTTTTTGAGACAGAGTCTCACTCTGTTGCCTAGGCTAGAGTGCCGTGGCCTCAGCCTAGCTCACAGCAACATCAAACTCCTGGGTTCATGTGATCCTTCTGCCTCAGCCTCCCGAGTAGCTGGGACTACAGGCATGTGCCACCATGCCTGGCTAATTTTTTATATATATATTTTTAGTTGTCCAGCTAATTTCTTTCTATTTTTCTTAGTAGAGATGGGGGTCTTGATCTTGCTCAGGCTGGTCTTGAACTCCTGACCTTGAGCGATCCTCCCGCCTCGGCCTCCCAGAGTGCTAGGATTACAAGTGTGAGCCACGGCGCCTGGCCTGTGATGTCATTTTTATGTTTGATTTTTAAAATTTTCAGATATTTTAATTTTTATGTAATTAGATTAACATTTCATGACCATACTTTTCCCACATCAGTGTGTTGTAATTTGTTACTAATAAAAAAATTACCAAAATTTTAAATGACTTTTTATGATTAGAGCTTATTCGAGTTTATTCCTATGATGTTCTCACTAAAACATATTAGTATATGCTTCCCTGAAAAAGAGGAAAAGAATGACATCTTAAGTTATACTTTGAGAATTGTATATAACCATAGATATCCCAGGCTGGGCATGGTGGCTCACGCCCATAACCTCAGCACTTTGGGAGGCCAGGGTGGGTGGGTTGCTTGAGCCCTGGACTCCAAGGCTGCAGTGAGCTATGATTGTACCACTGCACTCCAGCCTGGGCAACAGAGTGATATCTTGTCTCTAAAAATAAGTAAATAAATAAATATAAAATTAAAAAAACATAGACACGCCCATGAGAATATGTCTTCTATTGGAATATGAATTGGCATACTTGTTGAGGTAGAGGGGAAAAAATTGAGACTCATTAAAGTGGCCTGGCTAATGAAGTCCCTATGTTAGAACATGAATATTTGTCAAAAAAATTACTTGGGATAAAATCACAGAACAATGATCACAGAACATGATCAAAGAGTTGAAGAAAATCATGAGTCAAGGTCTATTGGCACACACACCCATTCCTGTGTGAGAATCCATCAGATCCCAGTCCCAAGCTTGTAAAAGAGTTATTTCTAAAAATAAATCTGCTCTTTAAGTTGAGAGAAATGTTTTGTGTTTTACGTGGGTCTTTCTGAAAACTTCAGATAGAGAATTTATAAGCAGTGTCAAAACCTTTCAGGGTAACATAAACAGAATTACATTTCTTAAATGTTTCCTTTGCTTCATTTCTAACCATTTTCCATATATTTCTAGTTGCTTTTTTTTTTTTTTTTAATAAGAAGAGACCATGACTATCTTACCTCTCTAATGCAGAAGTATGGAAGTAAAATTAGTCCTATCTCTGGGCAAGCATTTGGTAAAACATACTATTAGAAAAAAATGTCAATCCTTCTAACACTATGGCTATTTTCTAAAACGTATGCATCTTCTATTCATGTGACAACAAATTTATGGAGTGCCTACTATGTACCAGGAGCTGTTTTAAAGTACTTGGGAGACATCACTGACAAAACAGATTTCTCTTTTTGTGGGATTTGAGATTAATTTTCTGAATGCAAAGTTCCAATCATTTTATAACTCTTTAAAAATTTTCAGTAGTTTCCGAGTTTCTGCTAAGTCTTTCGTTAAGACAGTCCATAATCTGGTTTAAACTACCTTCCCATGTTTGCCTCCTGGGTTTCATTTCCCTTGGGATGATTTTTTACTCCAGTCAAACTGGGAGAGTCTTACCCTTAGGTTCTTACCCATCTGGAATGCCCAGGTGCCTTCCTTTATTGCTATCTTCCTGTCTCCTTTCGGTCTGCCTTATTTTTCCCCTCCCTCTCTACCTCTCTTGTGACCCTCTCTCCCTTCCTATCTAGCCACTCTTCTTCCTCAGCAAACACTCATAGAGTACCTACTATATGCCAGGCACTGTTCTAGATGCTAGGGAGGTAAGGGCAGTTTTCTCCTGTTTCTACTTGTTGAAATAGAAACAAGCAAGGCTTGGATTTGAGGAACTAGTCTAAGCAACGTTCCTGAGTGTGAGACAGGACGTTGTCACTCAAATGTCCCTCAGCCCGATTATTGGCCATTGTCGAGCTATAAACTCAAGAGCTTGTTTGCTGTTTAATCCCCGGCACCTGGCACATTCTCTGGTATATGGTTGATGTTCAATGAATAACTGTTAAATGAACGAATGAGAACTACAAATAAAACCATAAAATGCAGAAGACAACAAAATATTTGAACTGCCCAGGATATTTGGAAAGAGGGAACTTGGAAGTCCTGGAGTTGGAATGATAAAATCAGTTGCAATCCAAGCTTCAAATATTGTTGGATTATCTTTGGACTATCCCCAAGTTTGGTAAGATATGAGAAAGAAAATGTATTTATTTTAAAGATATATTTCTGGAACCCAGGACTCCCCCAAAAAATGTATCCTTTCAGATGCACTTCCTTTGATTAGGCAATGAAAATCACATCCATTTCTCTTTTTTACTTATTTGCCAGGAAACTCAGCTAAATAGTGTTCAACTCTTAACTCCACTGAGCCTCAACTATAAATGCAGGTGTTATTATCGCTCTCATTAGGGTACAGTGGAGACAAAGTGTGATCATTTAAGACAAAAGCACTACACAGGCCCAGTTACATAGGAGGTGCTCAATAAGTGCAGCTACCTTAAATATTCCAGGGACCCTTTATACTTCTGGTTTCCAGAAATAGGGTTAACTTGTTATGGATCCTAGCATCCTAGTGGTATGGTAGTAGCATGTTATACAATGATAAGGGGCTGAGAAGTCTGGATCCTAATCCTGGCTCTGTCAATTTTGGAAATTTCGGCAGGTTACTTAACGTCTCTTTGCTTATTTCCTCATCTATAAAATAGGGATTCTATTAGTATTTACCCCATAGGGTTGTAAAAAATAAATGAGTTAATAACTATAAAAGACTTGTATACATGCTCAGCATATGGAACGCATATGGTAAACATTAACTCTTACCATATTATTGGTTGTAATCAACACAGAGCCTTCAAATCATAGTGATTAAGAGCAAGACCACTGGGGTCAAACTGCTTGGAGGTACATTGTGGATCTACCACTTCCTAACTTCCTTTGTGAACTCCAGCAAATGAATGTCTCTGAGTTTAAATTTCCTCCTCTCTAAAATAAGAATACTAATGGTTCCCCTGTTGTAAGGTTTTGTGAGGTTTAAATTCAATAACTGATCTGACACTTAAAACAGGATCTGGCACATCCTCCTCACTCCATAAATATTAGCCCTTCTTATGGTGAAAAAGTTCATAACTCAAGGTGCTCATAGTCTAGCAGGAGAGGGAGAAAGAGATGGAACAAATAATCACAAATATAATGGTAAGTGCTGACGGACATAACTATAATGCTTAATGGGAGTATGAGAGGCTCCTTTATGTGGAACTTTAAAGAAATTATAACCTAATTGACAGTTAACCAAATATACTGGGTTTACTACAATCACTTAATTACCCAATTGGAATAACAAATATTAATAAAGAAGAGGAAACCCCACTAGAGAAATAAGTATTCTCTTAATGAGATGTCTTTGTATTGATCACAAATGACATAGATGCATTTCATTTCTTCTACATTTCCTAAAAGATTATTCAACTGTGGTAATAACAGTGAATCTGGCTCTTACTTCATAAAGGCAGAAAATATGATTAATTAAGAATGCAAATCACAACAGCCCCCCATAACTGTGCTGTTTTCACAGCTTGCTTCATACCTCTTCTACCAGCACCTGGTAATTCTTTGTGTATTTTTGTACTCCAGAGGAAATCATTGCTGTTGTCTCAGGCTATGTCTAAATAGGTTACACGCACCCAAGAGTTCTGTGCTATTTCTTCACAACTCATCAACTCCATCTGTCTACCCTGTTCCTTTTGTTCTTTCTAGTTTTTTTTTTTCTATAACTATGCTGAGAAAGATCAAAGTGCAGATTTCCACTTTGTGTGAGCATATTATTGGGGAAGTTTGGATATAAGCTAAGAAGGCTTAAACCAAAACCATCAGATCCTAAGTAAGCCTGACGCATGTAGGGGTCTGCAGTGACAGCTCAGGTTTGTCATTAGATGAAGTAACAATTAATGCACTTGGTTCTGTGGACATGCTGATTGGTAGAAAATTCTGGTTAATAGAATTCTGAGCATGTAAAAATATATTTGGTTCTATTGTTCTGCTTGTCACTTAGTTTTCTTGATGATTTTCAGTTCAGATTTGGATTGAAATATATTAATATTTTTCTTATCCTTTCTTTCACCTTATAGAGAAATGTATTTAGGTTATTAAGGTCCGATTTCAGATCAAAAGTTTAGTTTATTATATCTCAAACATGAAACAGTACAATTAATTGAAATATGAACCTAAACTATTGACACAGTTTTGCCATCTTAATGGTAGCTTGTTTATGCCAGCAGTGAAGAAGCCTGGAGAGCGAGTGGTGATGAAATCTCAAAAGGCGTTTTCCACAGCTTGTTGAGACTTGAATATTTTTCCTTGCAAGAAGTGGTCCAAAGCCTGGAAGAAGTGGTAGTCAGTTGGTGCAAGGTCTGGTGAATATGGTGGATGACAGAGAGTTTCCAGCCTCTATAGTTTGAGCAGCGTTGTTTGTGTGACCTGTGGTAGAACGTTGTCTTGCAAGAGGATTAGTCTGTCTCTATTGACCAATATTGGCTGCTTAATCACAAGCATATTCATCATTTCATCCAATTGTTGCAGTAGACATCTGTTGTAATCGATTGACTAGATTTCATGAAGTTGTAGTGGATAATACAGGCACTGGACCACCAGACAGATACCATTAACTCTTTTGGGTGAGCATTCAGTTTTGGACTCTGTTTTGGCACTTCATCTGGCCAACCATTGTGCCAAATGCTTGCAATTGTCAAAAAGAATCCATTTTTCATCACACAGAAAAATACAGTGTAGAAGTGGTTCAACTTTATGTTGTGATAGCAAAGAAAGGCAAGTTTCGAGACGATTTCTCTTCTGACGCTCATTTAATTCATGCGGAACCCATCTATCCAGCATCACTTGCCCATTTGTTTCAAATGGTCCAGTATTGTTGGAATAGTAACGCCAAACCTTGCTGCTAATTCATGCAAGATTGAAATGGATTTGCTTCCACTACAGCTTTCAGCTCATCATTATCCACCTTGGTTGCAGGTTGCCTATGTGGCTCATTTTCAAGATTAAAATCACCAGAATGGAACTTCTCAAACCATCAACGTACTGTGCGTTCAGTAGCCATATCATTCCCAAATACTTCATTGACATTTCAAGCTGTCTGTGTTGCATTGGTTCCACGAGGGAACTCATATTAAAAAATAACACAAATTTTTTACTTATCCATGGTTTCACAAAATTGCTCTAAAAAAAATTGAAAGATAATCTTAAGCCAAACCATGCATTTGAAAGACTGAGGATGTACCTCTACAATAAAACTATAACAAGAAGTGTCAGAGGAAATGTCAGAGATAGCAACTGTCAAACTTAGTACTTAAGGAAATCAGACATTTCATACTTTTAAGCTAATAACAGTTTATATATTTATTGTCCATGTGAGTGATTAAAAGTATAATATCCAAGCAAATCACACAGAAACTTCCTTCTCCACGAGATAACAGAACAGTCTGAAGATTTTATGTTCCAGAAACATCTTGCCAGAACTGAAGCGCTATTTCTTCTGGGAATAATGGTCCAAACCTCAGAAAAGAAAAGAATAACTTTCTTAAAGAGCATAACATTAGTCAATTTTGGATCATTCATGAAGAGAGGTCTTGAGAACATGCTTGTTCTTAAGCTTAAGTAACATTGAATAAAAAAGAAGTCCCATGGTAGTAGTTTTATCATTGCATTGATTGGAGTCTTTTTCCATCCCTCATCCCTGCTTTTTTCTACTGACTTCAATATTAGTGTCAATGTAGTTATACAACATCTGACAGCAGGTGCAGCCCTACATCCACCTGAGTGGACGGGCAGTAGAATTTCAGTCTCCACACTGATCTGAATTGAGTCATGTTGTTAGGTTGGTAGAATGTTCCATTTGACTTAGGCATAAATAACATGCTCTTCCCTGAGCCTTTGGACTGAGCATTGGGGAAGGATGGTTTCTATGGGAAATTTTGGGTGTTACTAATGAACAAGCAAAAAAAGGAGAAATGGAATAGTAGACACTTCTAATATAACAAATATCATCTATTAATAAGTGCTAAGATTTTACATAACCATCAGTTAACGTATGTTGAGCACTTACTGTTTGCTAAGCAGTGTTCAGTGAACGTACTGGCTCTCAGGACATTATTTGTCATAGTTTTAAGGTCCTTTTATAGAATTGTTCAATCTAGAATCTGCATTTTCCCCACAAAACGCTGTATAGAAATGTCACACTGCTCTATCTCTTTGATATAGAGTGATATTTAACCAACCTTTCTTTCTTCCTCCCAGCCTCCCTCCCTTTCTTCCTTCCCACCTACCTTCCTTCCTCCCTTCCTTCTTTTCTCTCTTGACAAAGATTGTTAAATATAGGGACAATGACATATTTCTTCTCTTCTTCATTTCTCATTCTCAAATATTCAAAGCTAACTGTAACCTCATCGACTAGCTAAAATTATCCTTCTGGACAAAAAAGGAATCCCCATTCCAATTCTAATCTTTAGATGTTTAAAAATGGGTGCTTTGAGCTAGTCAGTCAATTCTGCTTGAAATCAACTTTTCAAGGTGACATGTGGCCTTTTTTGCTTCCAGCTGTTGATGGGATGAAATAATTTGTTTATTTTAGTGGGTTTTTCTCTAACAGTAGTAGAGTAGAAACCAAGTTTGAAGTTTCACTCCTCTCCTTTCTAACTCCCATAAATTTTAAGAGTTTTCAAATGGTAACAGCTGGGAGAGTGTCACAGGAAATTTTGAGGCAGCTTAATCTTTTGCCCAGAACTGGTAATTCCAAGGCAGCTAATAATTTAATGTTTTATTTTGCAAAAGTGATCTGTAGGCTTAATTTTCTTTCTTCTTCAAGTCTGCTGAATGCTTTTGCTTGTCCCCCGTAGTTTTCTTCCAAGTTATAATTGCAGTAATGACTTATAGAAAATATTTTTCAAGATGAAGGTTCCATCTGTCATGCTTTATGCAGAAAGTCTCAGAGACAAAAGTAACTGTGAAGTCTGCAGTTTAGCATCACGGTTAGGAGTTGTGGTCAGACAGGCCTGAGTTATCTCTGTTCCACCAGCCCCTGTGTAATCTCCAGCAGATCACTTGACTGCCTGCCCTCAAACTATAAACTATAAATTAAGCTTGTAAATAGTTCCTACACACTATTGCTATGCAGATCAAATAAGGATAGGTTTGTTAACACCCAGTACAATTTTCAACACCTAAGTAGAATTACATACATATTTGCCATTCTTATTATTTTGTAGGATATAGAAGCTGAAGGCAGAGAGAGAAGAATAAGAAAAGATTGAAGAAACAGAGAAAGTTTACCATAACAAGAGAGAAAATAATAAAAAGCATTTTTAAAAAAGAGTTCCCAAAACAATAAATGTTGGTGTGGATGTGGAGAGATAGGAACACTCCTACACTGCTGGTGGGACTGTAAACTAGTACAACCTCTGTGGAAAGCAATATGGAGATACCTCAAAGAGATGCAAGTAGAACTACCATTTGATCCAGCAATCCCATTATTGGGCATCTACCCAAAAGAACAAAAGACATTCTATAAAAAGACATCTGCACTAGAATGTTTATAACAGCACAATTCACAATTGCAAAGATGTGGAAACAACCCAAGTGCCCATCAGTACATGAGTAGATTAATAAAATGTGGTATATGTGTACCATAGAGTTCTAGTCAGTCACAAAAACAATGGTGATCTAGCACCTCTTGTATTATCCTGGATAGAGCTGGAACCCATTCTACTAAGTGAAGTGTCACAAGAATGGAAAAACAAGCACCACATGTACTCACCATCAAATTGGTATTAACTGACCAACACTTAAGTGCACATACAGTAATAACATTCATCAGGTGTTGAGCAGGTGGGAGAGAGAGGGAGGATGGGTGTATACACACCTAATGGGTGCAGTGGGCATGGTCTGGGGGACGGACACACTTGAAGCTCTGACTTGGGTGGGGCAAAGGCAATATATGTAACCTAAACATTTTTATTCCCGTAATATGCTGAAATAAAAAAAATTTAAAAAATAAAAAAGAGATAGTTTGACAAACATAGGAATAAAAAAAGGGACATTTGACTATGACAACTGACCAAAAAATTAATGAAAAAGGATAAATCAGTTGCCAAAACATGTACTAGGTTTAGAACCCAAGCCAAAGATTTCTTATCAAAACTGTACTGTTTGAGCAAGAACAGATAAAATTATTTAGATCCACATTTTTTATCATCATTTGCTTCTGGAGGACAGAAAGCAGGAGCAGCTCCTGGAATGTGCCTTGAGGCTTGGCCTCTTGGAAATTTGCCTCTTTAGCTTTGTAGCGATGTCCCAACTGGAGACTCTTTCAGAGACACCACAGCTCTCTTACCAGTGTGGTAATGAAGTTGTGATCCTGCTCTTTGTGCAGAGAAGAATATAATTTCCAGGGACTTCAGTAAACTATCTTGAACTAAAGTGATCTCCTTTCTATCACCACCTCCCAAACATTTACTTTATAAGTTAAGATGTTTTTCAGAGTCCTGATAAATGCCAGAGCACTTATTGTTCCTTTGAAAGAAAGAAGAAGAAAATTGTTCACATGTGGGTTTTTTGTGTTTCAGTCTTGTATAGCTTGGAAGAAAGAATGCAATACTGAAGTTTGAATTATATTTGGATTAAACTCTTGGGGCTGCATATATTCTGCAAGTAAAATCTAAAAATAAACAACAACAACAAAACAAAACAAAAAACACCCAAAACAGAAAACCAAGAACAGACCTATCTGAAAATTTTACCTTTGAATATTGAAAAAGTGAAAGAGCTTCCTCTTACCTGTTGAGGTTAATATTAAATTCTAATTTAGCACATCAACCTAGCCTTTTTGAAATGATTCTTACATACTGCTCACTATTAATATTCCAGGTGGGCAGTAGAACTTTTCTGTATTTAAATTCTTCATTATAAAATGGCTTTAGCCTTATTTTCTCTCCTCTGTACTAAATAATACATTTGGTTGGGAGTTTTACTGGCTGGCTGCTTGCAGCTAGGGGTAGAATTACAATAGGGAGCAAGAGCTGTGTAAAATTAGATAAGATGGCTTCTCTCTGTCATCTGGGTGCCTGAAAGATAAAACATGGAAGGCTTTATTTGAGTTTAGAAAACCCTCCAGGAAAAACTTGTTTTTCCTGGAAAAGAACAGTAAGGGGAACCAAAGTGTCTCCCATGAAAACTGGAAGTAAATCAACAAACAGACATTTTCCATTGATTCGTAAGCCAGGATCCCTCCATGCCACCTCAGCCATTTTAAAAGAAGGGTGGGTCAGAAAACACTCACCTACTGCTCCTTTGGAAACCATCGACTTACACTCTTTGGCTCAAACTCTAAAACAGTAATTTAAGATCAAGGAGATACAGTAAATATGCCAACTCACGTAGCATGTTAATGCTTACAGTGTAACGTCTCTCTACTCCTAGATTTAGTAGTGCTTACAGTGGGATTTACATGGGCTGACTGTCTCCTGATTTAGGGCTTTTAAAATCCCTTTGTGTATGATTATATAGCATCTACTCATTCACTCAGTGGATATTTATTGAGTGCCTACTCTGTGCCCAATGCTATTCTAGGCATGTTAAATGCTGGGTCCTCAAATGTCACTGACACAGCCAGCTCATAAGACCAAGCTGCATTTGTTGAGTTTTTTGGTAAGGGGTATCACCAGCTCTACCCAGTGGCAGTCCTGTCTGATGAGACAAGCAAAGTCAGGATTTACTGAAGATTGGAAATTTGGCTTAAGGAGGGTCTTTCAATGTAGGGGAAAGGAGGAGGCTTGATTAGGATTGGGTAAGGATAGTGATATAATAGTGTAGAATTGGTGGAAAGAGCAAGGTAGGGATTTTTGGAGGCAAGGGATTCAGAGAATCTTCCTCAGCTATCTCTCTCTGTTTTCTGTTGAAGAGTCGGTAGGTCTTTCTGGAAGTTAATGAACAGTCAAGTTGTGTGCCTGGGCAAGAGTCCCCTGGGATGGGAAAGTTATGCTAATGAAGACAATGGCCTAGTAGAGTCATGTTAGTATACCTAGTAAGCTGTGTGTGGGAGTGGGGATGGCCACAGGTAGTTCTGATTTTCAGGCACTTAGGATCCACCAATGGACAGATGGAGAAAAATCTTTGCATGTGTGGAGTTACATTCTAGCAATTGCAACCAACCTCAGACTGTGAACAAAAAATGAATGGTTTAAATTATGTGCCAGTGACTGGCTTTTTCTTTCATATTTCAAATTTAAAATGAGCCAGACATTATTCCTTCATTAGGTCATTCAACAAGGCTTTCAGGACTCTTCCAAATACCTGGCCTTGAACTAGGTATAATGGCAAGATTCTGTCCTCAGGAATTTCAATGTCTAGTGAGTGAAACTGACTTTTAAATAGATGCCTATTTGCATAAGCTATAATAGTAAGTGATTCCTAAGAAACAGTTATTTATTTGATAAAATTAGTATTTCTTCTAGCAAAGTGAAAAGTACTTACTTTACAATCACAACGCATGGAAAGAGAAAGTGAGTGAATGGAAAGACGAATCTACAGACTGCTTTTCAACCTGATCCAAAATTGTTAAATCTGTTACAAAGCAACTTTGTGTTTAAGACCCAAGGTCATTGCATTTACTTGTTCTTATGACTAAGGATGAAGAAACTGCTCGTGTTTCTCCTCCTCAGCTTCCCCACCCTGTTTTGCTAGTCTATAAGTAGTTTTAACACTTACTCAGGAGTTCTGAGCAGAAATCACAGGACTTTGGCAGCCTGGCAGACAGGGTAGCCTGTGAAGTGTTTAGCTGTAGGGCAAGGAGAAGGCGAGAGCTGAGTTTAACTAGAGAGTACGTGCTGTGTCTAAGGGTATTCACCTGGCCTTGGGGGAAACGAAGGTACAGGCCAAGAAAAGATCTACAGACCTGATTCAGCTCGCCTATGACCTGATTATTAGCCCTGATTAAAACAAGGAAATCCCATAAGCCAGGGCTTCACACTCAGCGGACCGGATGTCCTGGTACGTTGAGAAGCCTATCTTGGTAGATAGGAGGCTGCCATGCACTCCCCTGCTTTGCCAGGCATTTGGCCATTAGCCATCCCTCCTTCTTTTACGGAAATGTTAACCTCCACTCCTCACCCCTGCAGGCTGATCTCAAAATATAAGGCAAGTGAAGGGCTTTGATTTTACATAAAAGGTAGCACAGTAATCACCTCACATTCGGAGAAAAGAAATAAATCAGTCTTTTTGGCTTAAAGTATTGGTCACTGTGTTATAATTAAGACATGTTTAGTTCTCATGCATTGTGTTTGATATATGTATTCCAAATATCATTTTAACTTCAAAATTGTGTTTGCGTATATCATAAAACCTAAAAAAAATAGGCCTATGTTCATAAATTATTATAACTGAAAGGGACCTTAATGCCCATATAGTTCAAATCTCCCATTTTTCAAGTGATTGAACAAAACCAAAGAGATGGATCTATTCAATCCAAGTCACAAAACATGTTAGACCTGGAGCCAAAGCCAAACCTTAAGGTCTCTGCCCAATTTATACCTTTATACTTTTCCTAAGCAGTTTCTCTTCTAAGGAGACAGTGTGAAGTTGTAGACAGAACTATCTTCTTTTTAAAATTCCTTTGAAAAATTAACAAAGTAATATATGCAATTTGAAAACAAACACAAAATCCACAAAGTAAAATATTAAAGCTCCCTTTCTAATCACACCCCCAGGCCTTACCATCTTGCAGATCTCTTTTTAAGAACATATAACACATATACAATATATGTGTACTTACTTGATTTCAGTTTGTTGTTTCCAAAAGGGGATTATACTTTTGCAATTTGATTTTTTTTCATATTTTCATGATATATCATGGTCATCCTTCCATATACAGACCACTTATTATTTATACATAGAGCATTCCATAGTGAATGAGCCATAAATTATTTTTAGCGCTCCTCTATTGATGGATGGTTAGGTTGTCATCAATTTTTGGCTAATACAAAAATGTTTCAATAATGAACATCTTTTTCCCTTTATCAAATGTGCTAATATTTCTATAGTAGAGATTCCTAAGTGTGGAATTTCTGAGCTAAAGGGATTTTGCCTTGTAAACTTTGGTTTTAAAATTTGGTGGGTTCTACCAAATTTCCATAAACAAAAAAAAAAGCAGCAGAAGAAAAGAAAATGTCGGTTTACAACCCAGCAGCGGTGAATGGGAGAGGTCTCTCTGACACCGAGTACCATCCAGGATAGAATCTGTACTACTCTTCTGTATCTATAGGGAACAAGTTCCCAGATTTTAACAGGAACTAAAATAAACAAAAAGGGGGAATTTATTGAGCCAGTTTTGAGAGGAGCAGGTATAGCAGTGGCCTTAACGAAGTCTATAACCTGGGACTTGAATGTCACCAGAGCGCAATCACACTCTCCCTCTGTGTCTTTGTGCATGTGGACAGCACTGGCTCAGCGGGCTTCTCCATGAGCCCTGCTCCTCAGTTCCTAAGAAACAACATACTTCTGAGTTCATATACTGACAAGTTCCATAAGCAAGGAGGAATAGACGCATCTTTCTCCTACCTTTAGTTTGAAAATCCCTATGGAAGATTCTGATTGACCCAGCTTGCATAGCAGGCTCACCATTTGGAATGATTATGTGGGGCAGGGGTGCATGTGCATGCATGCTCGCACACTCACCTACATGAGTGCGAAGTACTACGATTGAATCTGTTGGAAGCATGTGCCCTGACAAATTTTGTGCTTGAGACCCTCAAAATAAGGAAAATAAATGTTGGATTGGCTGATATCTGTCTATCTACCTACCCACCTACCTACTTACCTACTGTATATATATCATCATATATGTATGTATACAACTAAATTTGACTGGTACCTATTACTAATTTACCTCTATTTGGGATCATGGTTCAGATTTTTACATGTATAATAATTTTCAAGTCGTTCAGATGTTTGCTGGACGTGGTGGCTCGTGCCTATAATCCTAGCACTCTGGGAGGCCAAAGCAGGAGGATTGCTTGAGCTTGGGAATTCAAGACCAGCCTGAGAAGAAATGAGATGCTGTCTCTACTAAAAATACAAAACTTAGCCAGGCACCATGGCATGTGCCTGTAGTGCCAGCTACTCAGGAGGCTGAGGCAGGAGGATCACTTCCAACCAGGAGCTCAGGAGTTTGAGGTTGCAGTGAGCTACGATGATGTCACTGCACACTACCCAGTCAGAGTGAGACTCCATCTCAAAAAAAAAAAAAGGTGATCATATGTTTAAACAACTACCACAGACAACATCTTTTAGCCTCGAGTTTCTGTGTTCTCTAAAGGTTTGTTATAACAAGTTTAGAGTGAAGAAAGAACTGCAGGCTCAAATTAGAAAGCCTTTCATTTATTAAATCTTCACAGAACATATCTGAGTTATAAAGGAAAACAAAACCCTAGTAATGGTAAAATTCATCCTAGATGCCTCATTTCAATGCTTTCCTAAACTTGTATGGCAGAGTGGAGCTCCAGGGTCTCACCAAGTCATTGTTCTGGTACAGTTAGTCAAAACTGGATTGTTAGTGTCTAATCTCTCATGAAAGACTCAAAAGGGGAATGTGGACAGGCATGATGCTGAATTCTCTTTGGACCCTGGTTGGAAGTTCACTGACTGAATTCTGACATTTGTATGGGTAGATCCGTGTGGGAGAGTCCACTTTGACTCTTAACAGTGTATATACCTGGAAAGTCAGTCGGTGCAGTGGAGAGCAGTGGCTTTGGAGTAGACTGTCTGGGCTTGAATCCCATCTATGTTACCTTGGCTAAAATATTTAACCCCAATGCCTCAGTCTCCCCATCTGTAAAATGGGGACAAGAATGTGCTCCCTCTCATAAGTATTCTGAGGACTGACTGAGTTAAGGTATGCAAGGGACCAAGTACATGATAAGTTAGCAACCAGTGCTCATTCTTATCATTATTATTTCGGGCAGGTTAAGCCAACAGTTTCTTTAGGTATAAAATTAAAGTTTACTTATCTACCCATTGGGTTGTTCTCAGGATTAATGATATAGTTGTTTGTGAATTCCCATTATAAGCTAATGTAGAAAGAAATATAGTTAACATTAATTGAGCACTTAGTGTGTACTAAGTATTGTCTTAAGGCTTTCCACATGCTGCTTCATTCATTCCTCACTCTGACCTTATGATGCCATTTTAAAGATAAAGAAGTGGAGACACAGAGAAGTTGAATTATTTGCCCAACATTACAAAGCTACTAAATGATGGAACTTGAATTTGAACCCAGACATCTAATCCCAGAGCCTAAGGGCTTAATCCACCTCACTACGATGCCTCTACAGAAAAACATAGCTAAGGACGCAGTCCTAAGCAAATGCCTTTCAGTTATATTTGCAGTTGCCTAGGTAACGCTATCATCCAGGGCAGTAGAGGGACAGAGGGTAGGAGAAGCGCGGCAGCCTGGGTTTGCAGCATGGCATTGCCGCGTACTAGTTGTGCGGTCTTCAGTTGTGTGAATTTTCACTTGGCTGACTTGCGATGATGCCTCCACAAATTCTGTAAATTCTGCAGGCTTTACATTCCAAGATTCCATCACACAATGTTGGGTGCTGTAAAGGACTGAGCACAGAGAGTGCTGTGCTGCAAAGTCAGCGATGTGGGCTGCAGGGACTCCTCAGAGGAGAGATTGGGGGACAGGGCTGTGGAGGGGAAGGAGGGATGATGCTGGCACTTAGTTAACTTTATTCCACGAAATCCTTCCCACAAGCCTGCAGAGAAGATATTACTGTTCTGATATGACAAACGAAGAAACAAGTAGAGTATCACTAAAAAAAAAAAAATGCAATGGTTTTGGACTGAAATAACTTTAAATCCTGAGAGATTTTTGCCATAAAGCACCTTCCACCTTACCATACAAAACATTCGAAAACTGCTTGCAGTGCAAAGGGATTATGTGTGTTCAACAGGAAAAAGCACAGTAAGACAATCTGTTACTTAATAGCTCCTTGCCACCACAAACAAAAAGTGTGGGTCTCGTCCCCTCTCCCTCTACATTTTGCCTGTCAGTTTCTCCACACCACCAGGAGCATTTGGCCGAATCACTGACTCAGCGCCCCCCATTCAGCCTGTTGGAGCGACCAGCCTGTCTTGAAGCCCTGCCTCTGGTGTGCCAGGAAGTCATACCTGCTACCACTCTGACTTGGGATCCTGTGCACCGCACACCTGAGTGACCAACATCTCCAGCAAGATAAGAACATTCCTAACATCCCTCCATCACATTTTCCATTAGTCCGTCTTCTTCCTGTGCCTTCTTCCTTCTTTATTTCAACCTAAGAACAAGTAAACATAGTATTTTCAAATCTCTCTCCACATACACTGTCTCTACCAACACGCCACCATTCTAATTCCATCAGAATCATTTAGTCACTCCATCCTAACATGGTGAAATAATCCCTGTAGGCATTTATAAGTGTATCTGGACATAAAAAAAAGGAGATACCATTTTATTTTATTTACTAAACATAGAATTGGTAGATGAGTATTTGCTAATATTTTGTTTATTTTATTTTTTAAATAGGCAATCACTCACATGGTTCAAGGTCCAAGAGGCACAGAGAGTATATATAGTAGAAATACACCCTCCCTGTCCCCACCCTTGCCCCCCTGTGCCCAGCAACCAAGTTCTCTTCCCTACAGGTACTCAAAGGTTTCAGTGTCTCAGATACCAGCCTAAACATATTTTATGTTTATGCAAGCAATAACCATACACATTTCTATACTCAAAAGGAGGGGAATTAGCTTCCACCTTTTCAAGGAAGGACTGTCAAAGAATTTGTCTACGTACTCTGAAACCGTCCCACATATACAATCTATTTTTATTGACACAAATTTACTATTAAAACTACTCTGTTCCTTAATCTGTTTTACTTAACAATATATTTTGGAGATTATTCCAAATTAAAATTATGAAGAGATTCTTTTATTTTGCTATGTTTTGTTTTAGTTGCATAGTGTTCCCCTGTCAGGATGGATATACCATAATTTATTTGACCAGCCTCTTACTGATTGGTAATGAAGTTATTTTTAATCTTTTGCACTTAAAAATATTGTCATGTCACACATGTAAGCACTTCTGTAAAATAAACTACTTAAAGTAGAATTGCTGGATCAAAGGACCTGTGCATTTGTGGTTTTGGTATCTATTGAAAATTTCCCTTCATAGAGGACATTCTGATTTATATCCCCACCAGTAGTATATGGTAGGAGAAGCACCACTTAGACGAAAAAACATTTTCTCTGCCTCTCAGTTCAAATGATCTGAAATTGCAGCAGCCATTATCTTCTGTAATGACAATGGAGGGAAAAGCATAAGATGACAAATTACCCTCATGTATTTTTCTGTCATAAGCAGAGCCTAGAGTTGGAACTATGTAAAGCAATTATTTAAGAAAGCATAGATGAGTAAATTCCCCTATGCTGGAGGCAAGCCTGCCCCTAACATTTGCAGATCAAACGCATCACCAACTCCCACACTCCATCCATCCTCCCAGCTGTAAGAGCAGCAAAAAAGGTTCCTTCAGTGGCAAAGACGGAATGTGCAATCACACATTGATCAGATGTCTATGTATTTCATACATGCCACACGTCTGATGACACAGACTCTCAGGCAGCTTGCAGTGAGATTATAATATCTAGAGATCAAGGTCAAAGTGAAGTTAATCCCCAGCACAGGCGATGGAAGCAGTAGTCTGCTGTGAGAAAGAGAGTTATTATAGTTCATGGAAACACAGCAATTCTGGCAGATGGAGGCTGTTGTTTTTATGTTTTTTTGTCCTTGTAATCTTTCTTCATATATAAAATGCAAATAATACTAGTGACTCTCTCATTGAAGATTATGATGAAGACTAAATACAGTAACATATGCAAAATTCTTAGAATAGTGATTTGCACATATGAAACTAGCTAGAAGTGTTGGCTTTTAAATATTAAAATATTATGTGTAACATGATGTTCTTTTATATCATTGTTAATATAATTTTTAATATCTTAATATTAGTAAGTATAACCCAGCTTCTTATTGGTTGTATTAGTTAGCCATTGCTGCATAACAAATTACCCCAAAACCTAGGCTGTTGGCCAAAGTCTGCCCTCTGTCCCTTGCCACATGGGCTTCTGCAGCATGACAGCTTATTTGTCAAGGTAACCAAGACAAGAAGGCAAAAGAGAGTGCCAGCTGGACAGAAGTCTCAGTCTTTTATAATTTAATCTCAGAAGTAACATTTTATCTCTTCTGTCATATTCCAGCCATTAGAAACAAGTTACTAGGTGCAGCCCATAAACATAGGAAGGGAATTTCACCAGGAAATGCATACCAGAAGAACTTTATGATCATGTAAGATGTTACCATTTGGTGAAACTGGGTGAAGTTTATGCAAGGAGTCATTTTAAAATCAGCCTGCTGTAATATTCTTCTCTAAGCTTTTGTGGCTTGGAAGAGGAAGATAAAATAGATCTCTAACTGGTTAAAGACCATACTTGTTATGGATTATATTATAGTTTGAAATGAAGATAAATATCCTGTCTGCCAAATTTTCTTTACTCTAAAAAAAAATTCAAGATGATAATGAGTTGGAGCACATTTGAAACTGATCCAGATACATTTGAAGAACATGATATAAGTAAATATTAGCTTAGAAGTAAATAACAACTGCAATAACAGTGCAGCATTATTTAAATTGCATAAGTCATTTCCATTCTCAACACTATGATTTGATTGTCAGGTCAATAGGAAAAAGGAATTTATTTGTTTGTTTTAGTGTTTATTGCATTGTATATTTTTTCTCTTTGGTTCATGGTCTGATTGACTCTCACTTATTGAAGTAATAAAATAATAATAGTAATGAATTATAACCCAAAGAATAAAATAAACATCTATATATCTGTACTAATACAAATAAATAATTGGTTAAATTAATGGAGAAGGGTTGGATTTTCCTCATGATTGTATTCTTTTATTTATTTATTTATTTATTTATTTATTTTTTGAGACATAGTCTTGCTCTGTTGCCCAGGCTAGACTGCCGTGTATCAGCCTAGCTCATAGCAACCTCAAACTCCTGGGCTTAAGCAATCCTTCTACCTCAGCCTCCCGAGTAGCTGGGACTACAGGCATGCACCACCATGCCTGGCTAAGTTTTTCTATATATTTTTAGTTGTCCAGCTAATTTCTTTCTATTTTAGTAGAGACGGGGTCTCGCTCTTGCTCAGGCTGGTCTATAACTCCTGACCTCGAGCAATCCTCCCTCCTCGGCCTCCCAGAATGCTAGGATTACAGGCATGAGCCACCGTGCCTGGCCTGATTGTATTCTAATTAATGAATTTAAGAGAATGATGGAAATAGAAAACCCCCACTGGGCAAACACCACAGATGTAGTAGTTGCAGACCAATGTTATGAATGGATAATAAAACTAGTGAGTGAAGCTATGATGAGAAAACAGGACACTTGCACAGTCTCAAAGTATCTCTTAATAAGATACTTACTCATTACAAAGGGAAACACAGTAACTTTACATTGAAGAAACCTGGCAGACAGCACCATAACCAAATGATTCAAGTTAACATCACCAGTAAGAAGACCTATCAATATTATGCACCTGCGTGTGATATGATGCACATAGAAGGACACAACATCACTTCTGTGACAATACTGTCAAAAATGCATAACCACAGTCTAGCCATGAAAGACATCACACAAAATCAAATTGAGGGTGATTATACAAAATAATTGGCCAGTATCCTTAAATAAATGTCAAGGTCATGAAAGACAGGAACTGTCACAGATGAGAAGCAGCTAAGGAGATATGACAACTTAATGCAATGTAGGAATTCTGAATTGGATTGTGAAATAGAAATAGGACATTAGTGTGAAAATGGGAATTTCTAATGAAGTTTTTAGATGGGTAAAGTGTTGTACTTAATTAATAGTATTAATTTCCTGGCTTTAATAATTGTTCTATGATGATATAAGATGTTACCATTTGATGAAACTGGGTGAGGGGTATACAGGAACTCTCCTGTACTATTTTTGAAACTTTTCTGTAAGCCTAAAATTATTTCAAACTTAAAAAAAAAAACCATAGAGCAATGTCATTTGTTATCCCAGGCTGTGGTCAACTCAGAAGACTTTAGTAATTGTCACAGGAACTTGGTTGCTGCTTCTGTGGGGAAAATCCAGCTTTCATTACTTATGGCAAATAGGCCAGGGCCTATTTATTTATTTATTTGTCTATCTATCTATTTAATTATTCATTTTTTTTAGAGACAGGATCTTGCTCTGTCACTCGGGCTGAAGTGCAACTGCACTATTATAGCTCACTATAACCTCAAACTTCTGGGCTCGAGCAATCCTCCTACTTCAGCCTCCCAAGTAGCTGGGACTATAGGTGTGTGTCACCAATCCCAGCTGCAGGCCCAATTTAAAGAAAAATTTTAAAACTTTAGGTGACTGATTTCCCTGTGTAATATTTGATATATTAGACAGAGTGTTTTTCCAACTAACTACTTGAAATCTTGAAATACACTGATTAAAAAAACTCTTAAGACATATGACTAATCTTGAGAGAAAAAAAATGTTTGCTTTTTCCGTATCTCCAGATTTCCATATCTCCCTTGTGTGGCTAACATCTCACACAATTCCAAGCCAGATTACAATGGCACGAAAGAGCTAACCCAAGAGAACAGGGATAAGAGTCACAGGTAGTATGAAACAATGACTTCTCAGTAGTTATCATCCAGGATAAAACACAATAGTAAAAGTTGACTCATTCTTTAATACGACACTATGTGTCCTTCTAGGATCCAGGAGCTTGGGGGAACAGGACAGAAAATAAAAGACAATTTGTAACCTTGGATTGTTTATTATCTAATTTGGGAGAGAAAAATGCCCAAGTGAAATGACTTAAGAATTAAATACAAAATGATATATTACAGTTCCACCTCAATTAAGTGAAATCCATCCAGCCAGAACGCTTAATTAACTTGGGTTTTTTTTTTCCCCCTTTCCAGTTGCCTTTTATAGAAGAATGACAAATAACAAGGAAAAAAAAAAAGAGAGAGAGAGACATTTCAGGGTCGGGGGTGAACATGCAGAGCGCAAAGCATTCGAGGCCCTGCTGGGTCTGCACCTGCCTGCACCGGCTTCTCACCTCTCCTATTGCTCCCCTCCAGGCCTGCCCATTCAGCGCAGGGGCCTCCTGCAGACAGCACCAAGAAGCTCTAGAAACTCTGAGAAGTTTGCATCTGCACCTCTTCCTGGATTGCTCTTCCCTCCCTCAGTTATAGACTCACTCCTGCTTACTTCAGGTTTCTGCTCAAAGGTCACCTTCCCCCAGGTCCTCTCTGAACATCCAAAGTCACACAGCCAGGTCACCCTCGCCCCACAGCCCCTATTCCCCCTACACAGCTTTATTTCCTTCCAGAGCTCTCACCACCATTTAGCACACTATACATTTAGGTGCATTTGTCCATGGTCTCTCCTCCCCCTCTCCAGAAGGTAAAGCCCATGAGAGCAGGAACACCATCTGGTCTTGTTTGTTTGTTCGTTTCACTGCTGTATCCCAGGACCTAGAAAGCCCTGGCATATAGTAAGTGTTTGGTAATTATTTGTAGAATAAATGGATGGACATGCTTCGTCATCTGTTTTTCCCAATATCTTGTAACCTCCATAATTCCTGGTACCCATGAAAATAATCTGTTCCTCTCCTAAGGCACTGAATGCATTCTGCCCCACTTTAGCATTATTTTATATAAGCATTATATTCCCCTGTTGGACTCTAAGATTTCTTAAGGCAGAGCCTATTCGTCATAAAGGGACTAGGACATAGTAAACATTGAAAGGATGCATAAATTTGACCTTAATGATCTAGTGGCTTAAAGCATGGCCAGAATGCAAATCCCCAAAATAAGAGTCAATCCATTTCTTATATTTTGTTTATTAGGGCAAGAAAATATGTTGTACCTTAGAAATGTTTCAACAAGGAAAAAACTAAAAGGGTATTTTGTTGAGCCCTCATTTCATATGAAATCCAATTAGCCGGTACAGTGTTTTTTTCAACACTCTAACTTGGCTGAGATAAAGGCTCATTGGAAAAAAGAAATGAACCTCACTTTCATTAAACCAGGGAAATGAAACAAAACATACAAATAAGTGCCGAAAGATATTCAATTGGAAACAGGCATCAACTCCTCTGGGTGCAGAAAGAAAAATTACTTCATTTGGCATGTTCATGTGTACGCACTGTGACTTTTAGCTTCCTGTAAAATTTGCGACCACATTTTCCCTGATTTCTATTAGTTCTGGTCTCAGAAACTCAGTAGGAGTGTGATAGGTGCAATGTATGGCTGCTTGAACAAGGCCTCAGTGGGCCAAAAATGGAAAGAGCCTGCAGAGTCAGACCAGAGCTCAGAGAGGCCCAAGAGAGAAAAGTCTGGAGAGGCCAGTGATGCTTAGTGGAGTCTGATTGCAGGGAGAAGGACAGGGCTCGGGGAAGGTGGCATCAGAAGTCCAAATGAGGGGTGTGTCTCAACACCTACTGTTGAGCCGGGCAGAGCACAGATGCAAGGTGTATAGATTTAGCATTCAAGAACAGGACTCTTGTCCTAGGAGGATTATTTCAAATTTTAAACTTTATAGCAAGAAAAATCCTTAGTCACAGAAAAAATTACTCTGTGTCTTGGTAATTCACTTACTGCCCCCGGCATAGAGGAACAGGGCAGTTGGATATTTGATCACAGAGTAGCCAAGCAAGAGCCAATTCCCTAGTAATTGAACCTAAGTTCAGATTTGACTTGATGACTCAAAGTCTGTAACTGAGAAGAGTAATTGGCCTCAATGGAAAGAAGAGTGTCAATCCAGAAGATAAGGGCTGGATGGCTCCCACCTGGGGAGAGGCGGGTGCTGTGGAGCTGGGAATCCGTCCTTCAAGGAGAGATCGGAGGAACACAAGACTTTAATTAGAGTCTTCGCACCTTGTTCTCAGGGACTGCCATCATTCTCACTGCAGGCATTAGTTTTAGGCCTAGAGGCATTGCACTTTGCGACTATCTCTGGGGGAAACAAAATAGGATAGAATCCTGAGCATTGTAATTCTCTTTACTGGCATTTGGTTTCTTTGTTTTTAGTGAGTAGGCATTGGAGTCAATATGGAGAACCACTAATTCAGGAAATGAAAGATTTTGGGTGGAATTATTTCAATAGACTGCGAATTTACATAATTACAAAAAGCTCTGCTTTACTTAAGCGTTGCCCACACAGACTATGTAATGTCATCTGCTATGAAAAAAAGTGCCCCTTCTCACACAACAGGGTGATTACGGAGTTCTGGAAATAAACTCTGTATTAATGTGAGAGTAGAGGAAGAAAGAAAAGCAGAATTACTGAGATCAGAGAGAAATATAAGATTTTAGGTTTGTAATTTTTATGGATTTTTATTAATAAAGGAACTATTGCAAGGAAAAACAGCTATTTCCTGGTGCAAACATAGCTAGAATTCTGCCCTGGATTCAGGAGCAATTAAAGTATGAGTGCTAGAGTACGTTAAGACTAAAAATTCAAGAATATGGGTAAAGGTGAAGGAAAACCTGAAGAAAATAGCACAATGAAACAAAACAAAAGGAAGCCAGAGAAGAGAATAAAGGAGATCCTGGAGATTGAATTGAGGGACCCAGATCACATGCAGCCTATGATGAGGCCACCACATAAGCTGGGTGGTTCTAAGCCAGTGAGTGGGCAGATTGCCCATAAACCAGGCTTGTTTAGTAGCCTCAACTCAACTCATATAGCAACGAGTTGCCCTAACTTGTGAGTGATCCAAAGTGTAGGTGAGTGATGCTCTGATAGCCCCTAAATTGCATGGGAAACCCTCTTTGGATGCTGAATTGCGGTGGACCGAAGTTGAGTATAGATGTTTTCTGCTCAAAATTATAAGCAAGAATTTTCTTTTGCCATTCACGATGCCTACGTTTCTTTCTGTCTTTTTCAAAGTGCCTTCAAGGAAATAAGACATAAGCAATTATCCCTAGAAAATTCTGCCATATCTGCAAGTTCCTTGAGGCAGAAACTGTCTTACTCATTTCTTTTATATTCTCATGTCTACTTCAGTGCTGCGCACATAGGGGGACTTAAACATGACTACTTGACCTTTAGTTGAGGAAACTGAAGTCGTGTTGTGTCCCAGCTGTGGTGGTCTTAGGGTTATTTATGAAAGGCAATTCATCTCTCCCAACTGACTCAAATCACCAGACTCACACTCTTCTTGGATGCACATATTATTACAATTCCAATTAAAATGTTTCCCTTTACAGTTTTAAATGAATAGAGTAGTTCTAGGAATGTGAATTCTTTTACAATGAAATTTTCTTTTTAGCTTCTTATGTTGGTATCAAGAAAAATAATTAAATAATTTTAATTTAAATAATGTTTAAATAATTTTAAAAGTATACTTCCACAACCATAAGACATTTGTTTTTATAGTTTTTAAGGCTTTAATCTCACTTCCTCCTTCCATAATAGAATATTCTGGTTGTTAGCCCTATTCTCTGTACTGCCAACTCTCTATTTGACTCATATTTTTCATTGAAATATTTCTTCTTTTCTAATCTTTTCTATTAATTTAACTAGGAATATTTATTGCTATTCATCATTTGATTTTTTTTTTCTCTTTTCCACACTAGCCATTTTTCCTCCTCAAAATTGTCTTTGGTGCATCAGCTAGTCATTATTATTAACTATTACTTCACAAAAACAAATCCTGCTTTTCCCCAAAGATTTGGCATACTGAAAGTATAATCATTAATTTCCTGATTCATGGAGCCGTGTTTTATACCTTTTTTCTTTACAAGGATAAACATGTTTTGAAACAGTATTTCCATGGAATCTCTCTATATACGGTATTGTGAACCACTTGTGTTTCCTTTGACTAGTGTCTGACTCATTAAGCTCGCTGGTTTCCTTGCTTCTAAAAATCCCTCTATTAATCAAGTTAGTATCATTCCGTTTTAAAAGCTAAATTTATTTTGGGGAAAAAGCAAGTAGACACAATTCTTAAATTTATCTACATAAATGGAGCACAAAAATGTGCAAAAAAGAAATGATGAGTCATGGGTTGCTTGTTCTCACTAAATCATTTACCCAAGCCACAAAAATATTGATCTTTCAATACCATGAATTCCCAACATTCTGAGATTGGCCTTATTTCATATTTTAAAGCAGGTGCTCAACATTGTTATTACAACATAGTAAGTTATTTTATACATATTTAGCATTCATTATCTCCCAAACCCTTAGAAGTTAATCCATAATTTTTGTTTGAAATTTTGAGTAAAATATATATCTGTGTGTGTGTGTGTGTGTGTGAAGAATGAAATAAGATAAATTTTAAATACTTAGAAGAAATTTTTGATACAAAGTGAAACAATACATTTGATATAATTAAGACTTTTCATAAGGTTAATTATTCATAATTAAATAGTTATAAATAAGGCCAGGCACAGTGCCTGTAATCCCAGCACTCTGGGAGGCTAAAGTGGGAGGATCTCTTGAGGCCAGGAGTTCAAGGCCAGCCTGAGCAGCATTGTGAGACCACATTTCTACAAAAAATTTTTTATAAAAACTAGCTGGGTGTGA
This sequence comes from Varecia variegata, assembly GCA_028533085.1. Taxonomy (NCBI): domain Eukaryota; kingdom Metazoa; phylum Chordata; class Mammalia; order Primates; family Lemuridae; genus Varecia; species Varecia variegata. The sequence goes on from CM052438.1 coordinate 62,576,883, forward strand.
TGATGTGCACCTTTAGTCCCAGCTATTCAGGAGGCTCGCTTGAGCCTGGGAGCTGGAGGTGGCAGTAAGCTGTGATCACACTATTGCACTGCAGTCTGGGTGACAGAGTGAGACCCTGTCAAAAAAATGAAAAAAGTAATTATCCTCTTCATTGAATATACAGCATTATTTCCTAAATTTTCTAATTTTGAGACAGTTCTAATGGGCGGAATGCAATTCATTTGCTGTTGAAACTGTGTGCAAGCTTTAATAAGATAATGAAAGACAGGAACTTTTTTCAACTTTGTGCTACAGTTGCCTCAAGGTGTTGTACCGTAGTGGCTTTGGAGTCCTCTAAAGCCCTCCGCCCATCTTATAAATTGTACGACCTTAAACACGTTGCTTAATCCCTCTGTGATTCAGCTTTTCTACTTTTAAAGCAAGATGACAATAGCACTACCTCATAGGGTAATTGAGGGTATTACGTGAGTCAATAATGATCCTTTATGTCTGATATGCAATAAAAACTGTCATTGGTTGGTGGGTGGCACATTCCCTTCACAACCAGAAGAATTTTATGTCACATATCCTAACAAACATTCGGCCAAAAAAATCCCTAAATTTTTACTTTTTGTAAAACCATCAGGGCCTCATAACAGAACTTCATACTCCTCTTTGTTCTTTTAAACAAACATCTGACTCACCATATTTTTAAATGTATATTGTTACTTTTCACTTTTAAAGTGTATTTACTTGTAAAGAAAAAAGTTTATTTACTTGTGAGCAATAATATGTGTGTTCATTGTTGGAACAGGGGATGGACCTGTGCATACTAGGGTATAAAGAAAGTCTGTAATTCTGCAATGTATTTTATAATCAGCTGAATTTAAGGTGTATCTGAAGTCTTAAGAAACAGGGATGGAGTGATCCCTAATCCCTGACCTGTGAGCATTATCCTCCTTCCTTCCTGAAATAGTGTTCTCATAAATGGCAACATTTGATTTTTAAAATTTAAGTCTGTGACCTTTTTTCCCTTCCCACAACTTTGGCTACAAAAGCAAATAATAATAATTTTTAATATGTATTTTCTTAATTTAAAGCATTTTGAAAATTAAACAAAACCTTTTTCTGAATTCAAAAGAAGTGCGTTCTCTCTCTCTTTCTCTCTCTCTCTCTCTCATATTTTCCAGGTCACTCACTCTCCACTTCTATAATTAAATGGGAAGAGGGAAGAGATTTATCTAACTCTGAACTTGAATTTCCCCTTTCCTCAAGGGGAAGTGGGTTTAGTTAGAGGCCAAATGTTTAGATTTTGCATTGAGGAGAAAGATCCACAGAGTACATGATACTTAGGGCATAACTTTTATTTCTTCCTTAGATCATAAGTAAAGAAAATAGGAATAATTCATAGCACCAACTTCAATGAAGAAAATTCCTCTTGGAAGCCAACTGCTCCCAGTGTTGGGTATTTGTTCACAATGGCAGACAACAGGAAGAAGAGATTCTTTCTTTTCTTTTCTTTTCTTTCTTTCTTTTTTTTTTTTTCCTCAAAGAAATGCCTACAACACAGAGTAGTACTTAGAAAATCTCCCTGGTGGAGTCGGCAGTTTGGAAGGCAACCACCTCACACAAAAATGTAAATTCTGGAGCTTCGGGCCCAAGTGTTCTTTGGGTCTCAGTCACCACTAAGTAGCAAAGGGAGGAAAAATCTTAAACTCCTCAGTACCTAAACTTTTAATAAGCAAATGTCAACACACCTCAAATGCCATCGGAAATGTAACCCTTACAAATAGACATTCTGGATTCATAGGCATGCTCTTTCTGAAAATACAAAATGCATCAATAAGTATTTCTGAACTTGTAACACTGTCTGGAGGAAAAACATCATTGAAAACATTATTTTATTATTAGACTAGGCTTCCAGACCAGCCTTGGCCATGGGAAAAAGTAAATAAAGAAGGAATTTATACATGCATTTATAGTCTGTCAGTCATGCTAAGTGTTGAAATAAAATTCATATTTAGAAAACCAGGTATATTTTAACCTCACCCTTAGAATCATTAACCAGACACAAACAGTAAAGTTTTATACTGGAAGACAGAAATATAACAATGTCCGTGGATGTTTGCTTGATCCGTGCTTCTCAGGTCACTCAGGGTAGTTTAATAAGTGTCACCCAAATGTTTCCTGACTGCACTAGCCTGTGGATTCAAATGAGATCACTATGTTATTTAGACTCATCTTTTAGCTCAATGACACTCACCACTCGGCCAAATTCTGAGGGTCCCTCTCCCTCTCTCTTCCCTCCGAGAGACCCCAGAAATTATCTCTGCCTGCTTGTGAATCAGTCTGAGCCCATTAGAGATGTCCACTGTGTACCCCATACCAGGGCTCATGATGGTCTACTTTGGCAGAGGCCAGTTTCTCCCTTGCATTGTCCTCGGGATCACTGATGCTCTCTTGCACAATGCTACTCACTGCAAGCCGTCACTGGCTGGTCTCCTTATAAACCTTTAGAAAATGAGGAGGGACCGTCTTCCTCCTCTGGATCAGTAAAGTTGTGTGTGACCCAAGCTACAAGAGCTCACTAAGTATAAACACAAAGCTTCATCCCTATGGCATTAGGAGACTCCCAGGTTGTCTGATATGAGGGTGGGTTCCAGTAATAGCCCCACACTTGTTCCAGATCTACTACTCTTCTCTGCTTCTTCTCACTTTGGATGAATTTTTTCAAAGGGCTCTGCCATTTCTTCTTACAACTTGCCTTCTGCCATTTTCCCCTCTCCTAGCTAACTAGGCACAAATACAAATACATATGTGAATTTCCAGCGTAGACACTGTTCAGGTTCTTCTCACAGTGGTTCCTCAGCTATTGTAAAGTTAGCCAATGCAATTAGAGAACAGAGAGAAGAGGTTGTCACCTAACTCCATATCCCTAATACACATATAGGAACTCTCAACTCCCTGGATTTCTTTCTGAAATGTGTGGGTTCCAATGTTAGGACTGCTGCTTACTGGAGGTGTAACCTTGGCAAATTACTTAACCTCAGGGCAGTTCAGTTTTCTCATCTCCAAGATGAGAAAAATTATACTTAGCCAACATCACTACTTTGATATTTGAAAGTGTTAATATAAGGGGAAGCTCTTTGTAAAAAGTTCTCAGCATAAAGTATTTCATTCGTGGCAGGGGTCCTCATTTGACTGTAGCCAGGATTTAGGAGCACATGGATGTGTCTGGCAAACTCGCCATCTAGGCCAATGAAACTCTATTTGCAAGAGGGCAGAAGAGCCTTCGGAGAGAGACTGCTTTTTAACCAAAGGATTCAGACACAAGGCACTTGACTCAGTAAGGAAGCTTTAGTCTTCAGAAAAAAGGACTGATTTTCAGTTCAAGATAACAACACACCTCCCTTTAAGCTCAACTCCCAACTGGGGTCAGGTGTTCCTAAACACTTTTTGAGGAAGTGGATCTTCTTTTTGATCAGGGCAAGCTTTAAAAAGCTAGTAGAATTTAACAATTTCTGTTAAGATGACTCCATTTGTACTATAGGTGGTGACACTTGGGAATATTAATTACATATGTATAAAAATATATGTTACCAGTTAGAAATATACATTAAATACATTCTACATTTGCCACCCCCAACAAATATAGACAGTAAGCATTTCCTAAGAAATTATCCTGTGTGCTTCATTACTTTATATAATTTTTGCTGAGACTACTGAAAATTATAGTTTCCACTTCTCTACCTTTGATCTTAAGTACAGAAAAGTGCTAGGTTTAGTTGGTCACCAGAAAATGTTTGAGCAATTATAATTGACAATGAATTACTACTTTAAAGGAAACCTTTTGTAATGGAAATGTCCTTTCTTTTTTGGAAGCTGGTTATCAACTAAGATGAATCACTGGCAATGTTTACTTCTTTGTGAATTGACAGGAAAACATTAAACAAATCTCAAAGGCATTGATGAATCAGGTCTCCAGGACGATATCGCTCCAGGTTGAAGCCATAACCAACTCAAAACCTAAAGGTATAGAATTCAGAATTTCAATGTAAAAGAAATCAGGATATTAGCCTGACTGTTCACAAAACCACTGCAGGCAGTTACAAGAAGTCAGTATATAACAAAATATTGAAAGCAAAATTAATGTCTCAAAAGAAAAAGGTGACAGTCCTCTTATGGGCTGAATTGTGTCCTCCCCAAATTTATATGTTAATTCCTAACCTCCAGTCCCTCAGAATGTGACTGTATTTGGAGACAGGGCCTTTAAAGAGACTATTAAGGTAAAGTGAGGTCATATGGGTGGACCCTAATCCTATTAGACTGGTGTCCACATAAGAAGAGGAGATTAGAAAACAGACATGCTTGGGGGAAAACCATGTGAAGACAGGGAGAAGACATGACAAGGAGAGAGTCCTCAGAATAAAACCCACCCTGCCAACACCTTGGTCTTGAACTTCTGGCTGTCATAACTGTAAGAAAATAAATTTCTGTTGTTTAAGCCACCCAGTTTGTAGTATTTGTTATGACAGCCCTAGCAGACTAATATAGTCTCGCACACCAAAAGCCTTCCCAAGAAGTTCACACAAAGGAGGGAGAACCATTAGATCCTGAGGTTACAATGGTCTCTCATGTTTGGATCGTAAGAGATCCAATCACAAGAGATTTTGCTCATAATTTTCAAAGTAGCTTTATATCCATTTATCTCTCATGTGCCTCATGACTACTCCATTTAATGGATGGAGAGATTGAGGCTGGGAGGAGAGCAATGACTTTTCTTGCTCAGTGACAGACTAAGCATCACACCTAAGCCTCCTGGTTCACTTGTAGAGGCGGTAGCTAAGGTTTGATGAGGATTGGTATACCATCACTCCATGCTTACTGATGGGGAGACTGAGGCACCATGTGGCTAGGTGACCTACCCAAGGTCCATCTAGCAGGAAGCAGCCTTCTAGGGCCCAAAGCCAGGTCTTCAGCCACTGTGTCCTGTGAGGTTTCTGCTTCTCCACGAGAGCAAGGCATGCACTTCCTCTGCCGTCCCAGGACGATTCCTGGCATCCTTCCTTTCCTTCCTGCCCATCTCCTTGCCAAGGAGATGCCAGCCCTTGGGCTGAAAGGAAGAACAACCGGTTAGGCACACACTTTATAACTTTTGAAAAAAATCTTTGCTACTACAAAGGCAAGTTTATATTTTGACGACTTTAACTTTTATTCCTAATAAGAAAGAAAAGCTTCAATCTCTGTATAACAAAAACAAACATATTAAATTATAAGTAGTTACAACCCCCCTCCATGAATACACATTATTAAAACCCTTTAAGGGAGCAAATACATGTTTCTACATAAAAAAAGTTCATTTAAAGAGACAGATTGAGAATGGGGTTGGGGGTGTGTAGGGATTTGTATAACCACAGACAATTTGTGGGAGAAGAAGGATGCCTAAGAATGATTTTTAGGAAGCTTAATTTATAATTTACTGTGTGAACCCACTGTATCCCAGGTTTCTTTTTTGGATGTCTTCAAGAGCTATGCAGTAGAAGCCTCTATTACCTGTCAATGACTTTTGGAGTTGGAATTGTATTTCTTGCTTTGAACATCATACCAAACTGGGACTGGTCTTAAAGTAGGCCAATTTTATTTGAATACAGTTATTTTCCCTTAGTTTCACTGAGGGATGGAAAGCAGCTTCTGCTGTGGAATGAGAAAATGAGAATTCAAGGGAGCAAGCTGTTGGTGACCAATGAGAAGGACCTGGAACTCTTCAGACACCCAAATGTCATTCCTATTTGGAGTCTGGATCAGCCAATACTTCTTCACAAAAGCTACTCTGAAGATGGAAAAGGAGTAGTACTATCTATCTAGTTACATTCATGTCTTTATATTCTACAAGTGGTCTCTTTATATCGATTTCTGGTTCACAAAATTTTCCTATAGGAAAGTTTCAAAGAAGAAAAACTATCCATAATTAAAATAAGTGTGAACACCAGAGTTCCTGTTTATAGCTCAACTTTCCCCGCTTGCTGACAAGTGACTCACTGTCTCTCACCTTCATGAAATGTAGAGCCAAGGGGTGAAGGAGTTAAGGATGACACAATTTTTAACCAAAAAGGAAGAAAAAAAAATAAGCTTTAAAAAGTCTTTCTCCATTATCCTAACTATTCTATCAGAACCTTCTTTTAGGTTTTTAACATTGTTGGTTTCCATTTATACAATGGAATCATCCAAAAAGCAATCAAACCCAGCCAGGGATTCCAAAGGAGCGGAGGAGGGTCTCAGTGAGGAGAGATGCTTCTGGTCCCTCCTTTAGCGAGTCCCTGGGTACTTGTGTGAGAGTATAAGTCTCTTGGAGAATTGGTGGCTGTTTGTGTGAGATTCACTGAGATTCCAAGTGGCCTCCACCAATTAAGAAATTTATCAAAAAGGCTGTGGCCTAGACTTAAAATGCACCCACGTGATAGCACTTAGGTTGTGATGAAATTGGCTCTGTGATGTCAGACACTGGTCAGCAGATCTTAAAAAGCGAGAAAAAAATGGAACTTGAGTGCAAAGCCCCAGAACAGAGGTCAGAATTTCCCAACCTGCCACCATCTGACATTTGGCCTTTTCTGTCATGTTACCGTGGAAGAGCGAGATCACCCTCTGGCCTTTCCAGTAAGGTCACTTCCTCCAGCAGTCCAA
>CM052438.1:62584042-62605235 GCA_028533085.1 Varecia variegata
CATTTTTAACTCAAATGTGGCCCAAGATGCTTCTTATGAAAAATTTTCACAGCATAGCTCATGTTATGTAGACAAGTTTCCCTTGAAATGAAAAAATCTCAACCATTTGATTGTATACTGAGTTAGCTTCTTTCCCATTGGCCAGAGACGTTAATATGTTTGATGTGGAGGCTGTGCGGAAAGGGTTTGAGAGGTGCTGAAGCAGGGAAGACTACAGTTTCCTTTTCCCAAGATAGACTGGAGCAGGCCCATCCAGGCAGGAGTGTGGGAAGAATCACAAAATTCCACTGACCTCAATTTAGACCGTATAGGGACAAATGTGGCATTATGCCATTTGTCATGTCATGTCACACCTTTCTGGATTGGTGATGACCTTGTAGTTTCTGGATAGATTTATACCATATGCTCCTGTTAGAAGTGTTATTTTGGCTATATTAATCTGTATTTCTCCTCCTGTGCAGATGGAAAATTCCAGAAAAGTACCAGAAATTTTTTACTTAAGGGAGTTGGTGCACTCATTAATCATTAACCACTGCAATCTCACTAAACCAGCCAGAAAAATAGGCTGCCAGGCAGAGCCGATCATTCCATCAAGCTCACTGCTTCCCACTGGCAAAGCCTGGATGGGTCTTTATGTTGTTAACCCTGGTCACTTTCCAGACCCTTTTTTCCCCAGAAATTCCTGACACTGGTCAGCTGTCATGGCATTTTTAAAGCTCCTTGTTCTCCTTCTCTTCCCCAGGACTGGCTGCAGAGCGTGTAGCTCAGCCTTTCCCCTGTGCTATGTGATTTTCAAAGACAACCACATAGGCCCTTTTGGTTTGCCAGCATTTGTTTTTGTTTTTTGCTTTGCATCATGACAAAATTGGGCATAACTGAAATAACAAATAAAGACCAAAGTCTAGTTTCTGATAATGATAGTTTTTAACCCAAAAATACTGATGATGGCATCTGTTAATAGTTTCATTCTGTACTTTCATTTCTCAAGTTTGTGCTCACCAAATATCCCATTATTTTCTGACCTCCTCATTAAAGAAGGGAATGCACAGTGTTCCCTATTTGAAGTCTTTATTTCTGTGTGTGTTGGCAAATAAGGGAACTGGGGCAGAACAAGTATGCCCTTTGTCTTTAGTGGTTAATTTACCTCTCTGTGAACTTCCATACTAGACGAGAGAGAGGCCTTAACTAATTCCCAATCCCTCCACCATTATATGCTCCTTTAATACTATATATTATTTTTTATTTTTATTTTTTACAGCAGAGTTTTTCAACCTTGGCACTATTGACATTTCAGGCTGGATGATTCTTTGCCGTGCAAGGCTGTCTTATGCACTGTAGGATGCTTGGTGGCATCCCTGTCTTCTACCCCGCTAGAGGCTGGCAGCACCAACCTAACATCCTGGTCTGTTGTGACAACCAAAAAATATCTCCAGACATTGCCAAAAGTCCTCTAGGGGACAAAATCACCCCTACTTGAGATTGAAAACCGCTGCTGTAGAGAACTTATTAAATTTGTAATTATATTTTGTTGTGTGATTATAAATAATTATTGTCTTTTCCACTAGACTGTAAATTCCAGAGGGGCAAGGACCATTTCTATTCTAAAACATGCCCCATTTCTCTTACTGGAACATAGTAGCCACTCATTAAATATATATTGATTTAGTTAATGAATAAAGGATATAGCCCATTTTATGAGCTAGTACAATAATTATGAAAGATTTAGGGTCAAATAATGTCTATATCACATTTCATGAGAAAAATGATTATTCTGGCTATGCAACAAAAGTTATATTTTCAAACTTTAACAATATCTAAAGGACATGACATTTTGGGAGACATGTGAATAATTTTTTCTTATATTACTATTTGAAAAACTTACAGGTATAAGATTACATTTCTCAAAAATTGACTTAATTTAAATTGTTATATTTCTCTATAAATTATATATGAATTTTTGTGAGTATGAGAGTACATTTGCTAATGCTGACAGAATAATCAGTTCTCTTAAAACATTTTATTCATAAATTTATTATAATTTTTTAAAAGTTTAATTACAAAATTAATATTTACTTACTCTAAAAAAATGAAGAATTCAAATTATACAGATAAAGCTCTTAACTTTTCCACAAACAAGCATTCTCCCCATAGTTAAAAAGGATTTTTCCAGAGTTTATTTATGTATGTATATATACATTTATATTTGTTTTATTGTTTTGATTTATAAAAATATTTTTACTTAAATGTTATGGTATCATTTATTTTTCTGCAACTTGCTTTTCTGATCTAACAACATTTCCAGGATCCACATAGACTCACCTCATTCTTTTTACCTGACACATAGTAGTTTAGAGTATGGACTTGCTGTTGTTTTTTTATTTTTTCCTTTTAACTATAAAATTAAGTATTAAGGTATTAATTAAGGTTTCTTTCCCATAACAGTTATTCCCTGACCCTTGATCCCACCTAGCTAACAGCATTCATTGCCTCAGAGGAGGGCTAACATACCCAGATGAAGCAAACAGCTAGTCCATTCCTTCACTTTTAAGTGTCTAAGTAAGCTTTTAAAAACGATGGCAAAAAAAAGTCTTGAAAGCCATTTTTTAAAATTTTGATAAAGAAAAGGTGTTTTGTTGTTTTGTTTTATTTTTGAGTTTTGAGACTCAAAAGTAAAATTGGGGCAGAGCTGACAAAAAAAAAGTCATAAAAAATAGTTCAATAGCTTGGAAAGAGAATAGCGACAGCAGAAGAGTCAGAATTAACTATCCCATCTCCATCCCCACCCCCCCAGCACACTAGATAATGTTGTCAGCATTGGCAATAGAAGGGGATTGAAAGTTAGATGACCCTGTGGGTCTCTGGAAAGAGGAGACTTTGACCAGGTGCTACTAAACTGATGGAAGGAGGGAAGTTCCAGTGATCTATTACCGCATAACAAATTATCATGAAACTTTAATGGCTTAAAGCAAAAATAATTATTTTATTATTTCTCATAGTTCCTGTCAATCAAGAATTCAAGAAGGGCTTGGCTGGGTGGTCCTACCTCTGAGAAACCTATATATTAAGTTTCCATGCCCTGACAATGTTATCACACCCCTCAGTAGATGCCAGTGTAGGCAGACACCAAGCAATGGCAACCCCTTGCCCAAGCCTGATGGCTTCCCTTAACACCTGGGAATTTACATGATATCCCAGGGGAAAAGAAAGAGGAAGAAGGCCTAAATTGATATCTGAAAGTGACCAGATTAAATTTTCTGCCATCAAACCAAATGGAAGCTCAACATATAATCTTTATTTTGATTTATAGAAAAATAAAGACTGTTACCAATATTGTTTTCATATCTGGGTTTTTGGGTTGCAAAAATCATACCCACTATAATATTATTCCCTCATCGACAGATATTTAGATTGTTTCTAATTTTTCATTGTAGAAATTATTCTGCAAAGATAACTTGTACCTGCTTATATGTACACATGTCTATTTCTCTGGAAAAGGTGAAATTCAAGTAAAAATTCAACAGATTCTTTGTGCTTTTCTACAAGGAATTATCCCACCCGGCCATTCATTGTATTACTAGAATGTGAGCTGCTTATGGCCAGGGATTTTTGTCTGTTCTGTGTATATTATTTACACAGTAAATCTTTGTTGAACAAATAATTCCCATTTGTATATCAAATAATTCTATGCTTTCTTCTTAATATATTCATCTTTGGGACAATCTCATGAGCCACCTTTTCTCAGAAAGTTCTGTATTTCCTGAATTAAACTAATGCCAGATGCAGTGTTATGAACCAGCTAAGAAAGGTTGAGTAGGAGCTTGAATAGGAAGCTGGGCAGGGACCTCTGCTCATGAATAGCAACTCTGTCACCTTTGAAGCTGCAATTTTTACAGTGTAATTTGCAGGGGTCTTGGGAAGTTTTCATCCTCTACTAAACGCAAGTGTTGTCAGTAGTTAACTAATCTTCCTCCCATACCCATCACAATCCAATCAATCAATAAATTTTGCAGTTATCAACTGATGATATAAACAGGGGTTGACAGGAACAAATAAGATCCATTTTAATTGAGATGTAGAAAAATAAGCAGGCCAGAAGAGAGGAAAGGACACCAAAGACACAAAATCCCCTAACTTCAGGTAGCCTGGGGCCCACTTTACCTGGGATTAGAGATGACAGAGTTCATGCTTGAAGAACTTCCATTAGTTGACAATTACATTTATTTCATCTGTGAATACTATTCATTCTTTACTTCCCAGGTTTTATTTTACCAATCTATCAGTCCACATGCCATAAATCTACCAGAAAAGTGCTATACCAACTTCTCTGCTTGATATATAAAGACTACTATGTTATTAGGCGTCAATAAGAGTCAAATTTTGTCGTGAGGTTGTCATTGAAATATTCAGGTTTTATTTCCCTTTTCACCCAGATGAGTAGAACAGTGTTTGCTCCATTAGCCACACAGTACTATCACAGGAGAAACTGGGTTTCTAAAATCCCAAACCAATGACTGCATCAAAACAAGAAAAATGTTTTGCAGGGGTTTTCTCTAGGGCATATTAAAAAACTAGATAATTTTTTCAGTGAGTTTGAGATTTAAACTTTAAACCAAATATAATTATGGAATAAATAGACGTTGGAGAAAAGACAGGTGGAACGAAAAAGAAGATTGCTGAAGCAGCCTCAAGGCTGTGCTTGTGACTCTCAGAATTACAAAATGTATTGTGTTCTGTTTCTCTAGATGAATAAACAGCAAAAGTTTCACACAAAAACATCCTTAGAGGGGGAAAAAAGAAGCAAAACTAGTGAAATGAATAAAAGAAAAATCTATGTGAAACCAAATTATTTTTCATTCTTATTTTACTTTGTCAACAGTTGGCAGATGAGTGAGTATATGATAGCTCTGCTGCAGACTAATAATTTAATTTTTTTCTGGGCTTAGTTCCTGTGTGTGTGTCTAGTGAGGGAGGCTCTTAGCATTTCAAAAGGATATTAACAGCACAAGACTTTGTTGGGTTGAACAAACCTGGATGATTCCTTCTGTTCATACGGCTCATGTTTAGACGATCTTCAGATCTCCATTTAAATGACATTCAATCCCTATTGTATGTCAATGCATATTGAGTACTCACTGTTGCCTCACAATTTCATGGCTATCACATTTAATTTTCACGACAACTTTATGACTTGGACACCAATGTTAACTGCATTTTAGAGGAGGAAATTGAGGCATGTTTGTGCTAAAGTCTTATGTCTTTAGCTGTATGTATGGGACTAAAATGCAGGCAGCCTGGCTCCAAGGCCTATGCCTAATTATGGTGCAATTAATCCTAGTCTAGTTATATGCCTTCCTATGTGCACTCGTGGATCCCAGGGTCTCCTCCATCTTTGGACTTTTCAAACGTCACTGTGGCTGCCTGTTTAATTGCCTGTCTCAACTACTAGATTAGAAGCAACTTGAAGGCGTGAATATTTTTCCATCAAAGTTGTATTCCCAGTGCCTAGCATATTGCCTGGCATACAGTACATGAACAAGAAACATTTTTGAATGAATAATTTTTCTTCTAGTGATAATAATAGTGAGAGCCTTAAGAACCAGACTACCTGGCTTCAAATCTTGGTGTTGATAGTTACCGGCTGTGTGACTATGGGCAAACCATTAACCTTTTGATTCCTGTTTCCTCAGGGACAGTAATGGTCCTTGCTTCATAGTATTGTTGTACAGATTAATGATTAAAAATAGATTAAAACAGTGTTGGGCACATAGGAAACAATGTTAATGAGGAATCCAATTCACGAACATCTTTCTTGAATAAAGAAGGCAATACACTTACATTAAGGAAATAAAAGAAATTCTGTTATTTAAAAGATCTATTAAAATTCAAAGGAAGATCACATGTTAATGAATGAAAGAAAAGAATGATATCTTACACAACAGATGTTATTCTTTAGTTATTAAGTAGAATTTTACATATTTAAATATTAATATTACCTCTGCTACACTTTGTGCTTTGGAATTATAATTAATGAACTCTGAAAAAACAACCTAAAAATCTCAGAGCATTACCTCTAACAGTAGCTCCTCAAAGTGGTTGGTCATAGGAATAACTTGGGAGATTTTAAAGATTCTGTTTCTTCAGAACTGAAGTGAGACAAAGGAGTTTGCATTTGGAGTGTTGTATTATTGATTTGTTTTGAATTTGTGAGTCATTGACTCAAAAGAGTTTCACTCCAGTTAGAGAGTTCACTCTACTACATTATGCTCCTTTCTTGATCCTATTTTTTGAGGAATACCAGCAGAAGTCAGGCCACAGATGAGAGATCGTCCTGCCACCAACTCCGTCTGGGTTTTACTCATGGTGTTGCTCTTCTCCTCTTCAAGGATTCCCCACCAACCATACTTAGCCTCTTCTGCAGGGGATTACTAAATTTTGAAGATTTTAAAAATATCTTATTAGCAACATTTTAGCAACCTAATGTTTCATTTTCATTTTGTTGGTAATTAACACTGTGATTGAAATTATTGACTCAGAAAAGCACACTTTTTGGTAAACACTGAAGTTTATTTATTTTTTTAATTTCAGAATATTGTGGGGGTATGAATGTTTTGGTTACATAAATTGCTTTTGTACGATTTGAGTCAAAGTTGTAAGTGTGCTCATTCCCCAGATAGTGTGCATTGTACCCATCAGGTGTGAATTGACCCAGCCCCTCCTCCCTGCTTCCACCTGCTTGATTTCCAATGAATATTATTCCCATATGTACACATAAGTGTTGATCGATTAGTTCCAATTTAATGGTGAGTACACGTGGTGTTTGTTTTTCCATTCTTGCGATGCTTCACTTAGAAGAATGGTCTCCAGTTCCATCCAGGTTAATACAAGAGATAGTCCACCATTTTTTTATGGCTGAGTAGTACTCCATGGTATACATATACCATATTTTATTAATCCACTCATGTATTGATGGGCATTTGGGTTGTTTCCACATCTTTGCAATTGTGAATTGTGCTGCTATAAACATTCAAGAGCAAATGTCTTTTTTATAGAATGTCTTTTGTTCCCTTGGGTAGATGCCCAGTAATGGGATTGCTGGATCAAATGGTAGTTCTACTTGTAGTTCTTTGCAGCATCTCCATATTATTTTCCACAGAGGTTGTACTAGTTTGCAGTCCCACCAACACCACTGCAGTTTTTTAAACAATTAAATCAGGGACACTATTCATTTCCACTAAATAATAAAGATACTAACATTATTAAGCATCTACTTTGTCTCAGACACAAGCCGATTTTTTAATATTAATTCATTTACTCTTCATAATAACTCTGTGAGGTATTATTTTACCATTTTGTTGATTGGGAAGCCAACATTCAGGGCAGTTGAATAACCCATTTAAGATCCTTGGCCAGTAAAGACAGAGCTCAGGTTCAGATCTAGATTTCTGACTCCATGTCCAGAGCCATTTTTCCTTCATCAACTAGTAGGGAGCATTTCTCCTCTCTGCAGGGAAAATTATGTTCAACTAGGTTTTCTTCTAATGTATTATGAATTTATCACGACATTTTTTGGTCTTTCTAATAGACAGCCAAAGTCTTTTCTTGTTAGAATTACTCCACAGCTCCCACTGTGAGCAGGCAGTGAAAACTGGCAGCACAGGCCGGAGTCTGATTTAGTCAAACATCAATCCACTTGTAAAAGTTCTTGGAAAACAAAAAATGTCTTTAACACTTTGCCAAGCAGTAGAGAGGAAGCTGGCTTGAAGGTTATGTGGGCTTTCTTCCCACAGTTCAGAAGATTCTACTTCACAGCTTCAAACATCATTACATATTTTTTTCTTCTCATTTGATCACTTTTAATACACTTGGAAAGACATTTTTCCCCATAAGACACATAAAACTGCTGGTTAACCCTCTGGGTGCCCACAGTTGTATGTGACTCCTCACTTTGGGTTAAGTGCCCTCCTCGCCTGGCTCAGGTTGCTGCCACCAGGTAGGGGGACATTTGTATCCTCTGAGCAGGCAGCTTCTCTCACAACAGCCGACGCTCCCAACCCATGCTCCAACCCCTTTGTCTTTCCTCACTTAAAGCCTTTCCCTGAAGTCTCTTGGCTGATCAAGACTGGGAAAATCCACTTAAAATAGATGATTGGGCATTTCCGAACCACCTTTAAAATTTTTGATAGGGATGAGGTGGCTCAGTGACCTGGGTCATTTTCCATTTCCATTCACTCATTTGTTCACTCTTTCATGTATTCAATACCTGCTTTGTAAGGCACAGCTGTGTGCCAAGCATTAGGAACGATTAATTATCTATTTTCTGCCCTCAAGAAGCTGACCAAGAGATGACTGATAAAAGCAGCCTGGTAAGTGATGTGACGGGGGCATGCACAGGACAGTGTCGGAGCACAGAGGCGGCTGGGCCAGCACAGTGAGGAGGGGTGAGGGCAGGGCTGCAGGGTGGGGAGGTGAGGGAAAGCTCCCCGAGGAGAGCACCCCTTGGTTTGTTCTGATAGGATGGAAGGAATTGGACTGAGGTGGGAGAGGGTGGTAGAGTGGGACTCGATGAGGGGCATTCTAGACAATAGGGACTTCAAGGAAGGTCAAGTGTGTGTGAGTGTGTGGGGTCTGTGGGGTGAAGGGAGATGTGCGTGGGAAAGTGTTGGGGGTGGGGGAAGAGCCACAGCAGAGGAGGCCTGGATAGAGTTGAAGTCAGTTCATTCTGTCATCAGGGAGCAGGACAGGAAAGTATAGACAGAAAGACTACATTTCTAGCTGCCTTTTACTTCTCTCTACTTACTGATCAGAAATCCTGAGGTGTGCCAAGGTCTAACAACTTCCTAAAACCTGAAAATTAAGAGCAACAGTCCTCAGGATCGTGGGCAGCTCTTCCCAAAAGGCTTCTCCAGGCTTTAGTTTCTCATATTGTGGAAGGAGAAGCCGAGACTCTGGAGCGATTATGTAGGAAGGCTCTGAGATGCACTGCCTGGGACTGAGTCCTGACTCCAATTGCAAGTTCTGCAAGCTTAGGCCAATGACTTCCCTCTCCTCGCCTCGGTTTTCTTGTTTATAAAATAGAGAAGATTATGGTTTTCATGTTTGAGTTGTCCTGTTCATTAAATACCCATAAAGAATGTAGACTCTGCCCTGGCACAAAAGCAGCATTCAGTGAATGTCGATTAACACTGTGGTTGTTATTGCTGTTGTAGAGACTCATCTCATCTCAAATCTAATAGTTTAGGACTCTCCAGTCACCTCTGGTATTTACTGCTTAGTTTACATGGTGAAGGTTTAGTGTAGGTTTAGAGGAAAAAAAAAACACATTTGGAGGCTAGAGTATCCTAAGCTGCCATATTACAGCTATGTAAGCATTTTGTGCCTCAGTTTTCTTACGCTGAAAATGTAATTTATTATACTAAAGTTCCTGATACCTATATGTAATTCATATAATTGTTTTAGGATTAAATAAAAGTAAGAATTTAAGGCCCCTGGAACACATAGTATAGGTATCTGGTATTCCTATTAGATGTGAAATAAATACTAATTTCTTTCCCCTTTTATGCAAATATAAATACTTACTATTTACTTTAGAGGAGAGAGATATAAAGAATAGAGCACATGTAGTTGTTTGCTGAGTTCTACAAATGTAAGGACAAGAGGACACATGAAATTAAGAGGCATTTTATTAAAAGCAAAGTGAAAGTACTTTTACAGCCACCTATGGAATTGGGTTATTGCTAGCCACAGAGACATACTTAATAACACTTTTAAGAATGAGTGTTTTATGGATATTAGTGGCATCAAAATTGTACAAGCTGAATGATAAGAATGACAATATAAAACCTCAGGGTGTACACCTGGAGGGTGGGGAAGAAATCCTCCCTTAATACAAAGCAAGGAGATGGAGAGGTGCAAAGCAAACTAAAAGAGGGGTTATCAGGGAGGTATTCTTAGAAATATTAATACTAACTATGGTCCAACAGATAGGTTAAGAAAAAGCCATCTTGTAAATGGCATGAAATTATCTATTGAATTGAACCAATGCATGCATTTATGAAAATGATTAAGGTAAAAGCAGAGCTTTTAAGCGAACCCTGAATAGGAGGAAAAATCATGATAAGGCTTCCGTACAGTGTCACTGAGTGTCCTGTGGGTGACGATGGCTCCCATTATGTGCCAGGATGGTGGTGACTACCTAATTGCCAAACCTGTTCCCGTCCTATGCCTCAGTCTTCTCTCACATCAGCCACCTCCTCTATTCCGTTCCTTCACTTAACCCTCACTTTCAAGATCCCTGCAACCAAGCAGACCAGGAAAATACTACCTTATTCTCTCACTCATAGAAGCAGCCTCCAACCCTGCCAGCCACAATAATGGGGCACTTTTCTATTTAGATTAATAAAACCTATACAATCAATCAATCGATCTTTTCTGCTTTCTCAAGAAGTTTGAAGGACTAGAATTCATGGAGATGGCAAAAATACTCCATTTCATTGACTCAGTGATACAGTCAGTTATAAGACACACCATGACTTTATGTCAACTGAGAAAGGAGAAACCCTTCCAACTAGCTGACGACACAATGCCTTACTGATTATTTGTGTGAATGCATGAGTTGGTCACACCTATTCTTATTCATTGCAGTTTCTTTCTTATATTCAGAGGTAATTGGCAATTTCTCCTTGCTTGGCGTATGCTAAAAAGTCTTTTTGCTCACATTTTATTACAAAACGTAATGACACTTCAACCACTTGTGGTTCTCTTTCTTTCCCAGGTCATGTAAAGCACTTAGTAATTGCTTTGCAAGAAAATTTGGCATTGTAATCATCCTTCCAATCACTAATGTCTGCTTTACTACCATTAAATTTATACCCCACTTCTCTATATCTGTGCCTTTCATGACAAATGGCTTTCATTTCATTATGGAATTATAATGTATTCTTTCTATACAAATTTTAAGTTGCAATTAAATTCAACATATGGAAAATATCGACAATGCCATGACTCAACTGATGCAATGATATTTTCAAGAACTGCAACCAAATTCACCCATGTGCAGGCAGTGACAAGTCTGTCATGACGGTGATGCTAACAATCCGTGGCTTATAAGACATCCTGCCTTCAGACATGTTAAAATACAGGGCACCCAGGGAAAGTGCATCCTAGAGTGGATGAAATGCAATAATGAGGTTGAGTCCTGTTTTCCAAATGTCCATCATAATGTGGAAATAAGGCATAGACATAATATGACATCACAAGTCAGTGACCTAGGTAACTTTCAAAGGGCTGTCACAGACAAAAAATTCTCCATGTCTTCAGTGCAGAAAGATAACAGGTGTTGTTTTAGGTTCTTTTCAAAAAGAAGGATGGAGACCCAATTCTCCTTAGTATTAAATTCTGTGGTCCTGTTTCTACATGTCAAAATAGTGTACAGTAATGTTTCATGCAAGGAAATCTGACACCTCAACCTAATTCCCAGGCATTAGAGAGGTGTAGCACGTTAAAACACAATCCAGAGATAGCACTCGTTTCCCACACAGGCAACTTAGGCAGCAAATGGAGAGGAATGGACAATGCGTGTCCTAGAAGTCAGAGCTCTCTACACAGACCTCCAGCCAGGTAAGCCCAGGTGCTATGTCCCCAGAGTCAGCATACATGTGGATCTGCACGTATTTATGTTTAAACCATGTCCCTAACTGGAATATTTTCATCCAGCCTCAAACCACCAATCATTTAAAGACAGCTCAGCTCAAATCCTCAATAGGAGCAATGAGGTTTGGGGATTACTGGCTGACAAGAGGGCAATCAGGGCACTGTAAGAGAAGAGATGTGCAGGGATAGAGGGTTGACTGATGGACCATTACCAACAGTAGCACCCAAAGGGCACCGGCATCTACCAGGGCAGCTCTGCAACCATCCATTGTCTTCCTACTGAAGCCCTACGGCCTGCTTCCATAGTATAAAACATTGCAATCTGTAAGCCAAAGGTTCCTTAAATCTGAGCATAGTACCTCGTGTTTTGTGATTATTTAGAAAGATGTGGGCTGGCTTTAGCTCAGCGGTTCCTTCGTCAGTGCTTGTAGAAAGATGTGCAGATGACATGTGCTCTGCATTGAATTGTGTCCCCCAAAAGAAAGGTGGAAGTCCTAACACCCAATGCCTCTGAATGTGACCTTATTTGGAAACAGTCTCTACAAAGGTAATCAAGTTAAAATGAGGTCATTGCAGTGGGCCCTAATCCAATATCACTGGTGTCATTATAAAAAAGAGAAATTTGGACCCAGAAACTGATACACACAGAGGAAAGACGTTGTGAAGACACACAGGGAGAACACTGTGTGAGAATGAAGGATTAGAATGATGCGTCTACAAACCAGGGAACACCAAAGATTGCTGGCAAACCACCAGGAACTAGGAAAAGGCAAAGAAAGATTCTCTCTTTCAGGTTTCAGAGGAAGCACAGCAATGCCAATACCTTGCCTTTTGATTTCTATCTTATAGATCTGGAACACAATACATTTCTTGGTTTTAAGCCACCCAGTTTATGGCACTTTGCCTCAGCAGCCCAGGAAGTGAGTGCAGCATGATACAATGCCTTTTATTAGTGGGCTCCTAAGAATGATCAAATGCCAACACTTCATCATTTGCTCAAAATATTTTTAAACATAGGGGAAAAGTATGGAAAAGAAGAGTACAAATATTTCTATTTATTTATTACACAAGAGCCAGACAAACGTGATAGATAGCAACAGTTCTGCCTGTGCTTAGTTTCCAATAGCTACCATAGGAAATGCCAATGTAAATTTGGCTAAGTGGCTGTTTCCCACTCAATATGATCAGAACAAAAACAATGCTAGACCACACCAAGGATCTCAGGCACTACTCCAGCTTTTCCAAAGGAGCAAGTTGATAAGTACTCCAACGGCTAAAGAACTGTTTCAAACCAAACACGTCACTATTACTGTGAAAAGAAAGGGTCACAATCATGTAGGAAGTTCCAGCCCTCAGGAATTGTGGATATAGTTGCCCATTGGTCCCCTGGGAATAAAATAATTTTAATTGAAAAGCTTGTGGCTGAAACCTAACACCTAACACCTACAGTAAGAAAACAATGGTTTTCTTGTTAAGGTATCTGTACCCTATTATGTCCTCAAACATTTTTTAAGACTAAAATCAACCCAAATCTCATTCCTATGCTCCAAAGGAACACAAAATCTGAGATACATAGTTTGTAAATAATAATCAATATATGCTATGACTTAAAACACACTCAAAATGTGACACTTCACCTTAATTCGAAGATAATCAATTTTTCCAAAGAATATACCAAGATCTATTGATTCATGCACTCAGTTCTTCATAATACCAAAGATTTAAGTGAGCACCAGTTTCTTTTTTAAAGGGAAATGTTGTTATTCAAATATTTGTTACGATGACATTTTAATTAGACTTCTTGAAGTTTTCCCAAATCAAACTTTATTTATTAGCTGATATGTCAAAGTAGAAATGTATTTTAGTATTATAGAATTACATAGAACAGACTCTATAAGTTCTCTTTAAAAAATAAAACATTATTCAATTTTTTTACTTATCTAAAATAATATAAGAAATAACTCTCCATACGTTTAATAAGATGCTAAACAAAACTTAGTTTGTCTTAATTCTGATTAAAAACTAAGTGACAGATTGCCTATAATTGTCTCAATCTAGAATGCTTTTTTTTTTGTCCTCCTGGGGATTTGTTACTATTTGGGAAATGAGAGCTTTCATTTTCGGTTCCACTCCCACCTAAAACCTCCCCTGGACTGTTTTGGGTCACTATTACGTTCAAGCCCAAACTGTTTCTCCATTTCACATGTCCATCTTTGCTCCACAAACCGTTTGTGACTTGAACCCACCTGGAAGTCTTTAGATGTGGCTAAAAAGGGAGGCAAAAAAAAATTGGTAGTTTTTTAACTGGTAGTAAGAAAGTCTTCTTTATCCAAAATTGCAGAATTGTCCTCTTAACCCAAACAGCTTTTCTTAAACTGTGCTGTCTAGTCACCGAGGCTACGTGTGGCTGCTCTGCCCTGTGGTTCTTGGAGTCCTACTAAATATTACCAGGACGCAGAGGAATGAGGCGTCAAGACTCTTGCTTTCTTCTCAAAAGCTGCTTTGCAGGCCCTCTTTCTGTGCGAAATACCTTTCAACGATTGTTGCAAGAGTTGTGCACAAATTTGGTTACCGAGTGAAATCGGTTTATTAATTTTCACTTGTTCCTCAAAGAATAATACATCTTTCTGACAGACCCAACTTAACACTTCCATTTTAAGGGTCAGGTAACTTGAACCATGTCAACACAGAGACATTTTCAAAGTAACTGACATTTCAAAGTTTCAAAGTAACATTTTCAAAGTAACAAAGTAAAAGACATTTTCCGTTTTTTAAGGACCCATTAGATGGGTTTTAATCATCATGACTTTGAAAGTCAATTAATTGCAAGTAACTCAGATGTGTTCTGTTCTGAGACTGTTTCTATGTATTCATTAAAATTGATTCCCCCCCACCGCCCCACCCCCACCGTGAGGTTTGTACTTGCTTTGTGCCTGCAGAAAACAACATTTTAGACTCAATAAGTTTTCCTGAGTCCTCTTATTTTCCAAAACTTTGCTCTGCCCCCCAGCACTGAGATTCCATGAAACCGAGCATAGCACATTCCCTCTACCCATCCATCCAGGTCAGAACTGACGCTGGGACCTGAAATTCATACCACGGTTCAGTTCAAAATGTTGGCTTTCCCCAGAGGAAGACTTAAGAGTCACAGAGTCAGAAGAGATTGGCACAGGGCAGCAGAGGACGAGGGAACAATGTGGTCGGAGGAGGAAGGTCAAAGGGCTCCTTCCCCAGAGGTCTCAAGTTTTGTTCCAGGAATTGCCTGGACATGTGGGAAGAGTTTAACGAAAACTGGAAGAAAAAATATCTTTATGCCTCTTCCCCTTCCTTTATAAGTGCCTCTGTATTTAAACCTTTATTGACTGACCATAAGGACAAAAACTATGAAGCGATATTATGAAGGACTGATTTTTACCCCCAAAAGACCAATTTTGCCCATGTTAGAATATAATTTAAGAAAACTGAAAATTATCTTGCTGTATTATGAAAGTAGTAAATTAACCTGATTTTTGAACTTTCCTGAGACTTAAATTTTAAGTAACAGCTCTATTTAGATATAATTTACATACCATAAAATTCATCCTTTTAAAGTACACAATTCAGTGGCTTTAAGTACATTCAAAAAACTGTGTAACCATCACTACTATAATTTTAGAACATTTTCCTCACCCCAAGAAGAAACCCCGTGCCCATTAGCAATAATTCCCTATTCCTTTCCCCCACAAGCTCCTGAAGGCTACTAATCTACTTTTTATCTGTATGCATTTGCCTATTTGGGGCATTTCATACAAATGGAATCACATGATATGTGGTCTTTTGTGACTGATTTCATTCATTTAGCGTCGTGTTTTTGAGATTCGTCTGTGTTTTACTTTGCTCCTTCATTCCGTATCAGTACTTCATTCATTTTTATTGGCAAATTGCTGAACCAAGAAGATCACGCTCAATAGCTCCAGGAAACCAATTTGCTGGATGTTTATTACCTAGAAAAGGCTTTCGCACTAGCTTGGTGTGATTCATTCTATTTCCAGGTCATAACCCAAGAGCAACTTGGTAACATCGTCCCACTTCTGCCAGGGTCCTGGCTGGAAGCAGAGGCACACAGAAGTGGGGTAATTTGATGACAGTTTAATAAAGAGATTCTTCAGAAAGTGTGGGCAGGATGTGGAATCTACGTGGGACAGTGCAGCACCCTATACGAGCAAGGGGCTCTTACCACCCCGAGGCCTGAAGACAAGGGAAGGAAGTGGTGACCGCATCCCAGAGGGACAGCAGTGTGTGGAGGCCGCCTGGCAGGAGCCGGATGGTGGGAGGAGATAATGCCAGAGGGCTGGTCCTGGCAGTGCTGCTCCACCTGACAGGTGATCAGAAGGGACACTCGGGGGCACTTCTGGGGGACTCAGGTGTCCTGAGAGAAAGCTCTGCAGAGGGAGCAGAGTGATGAGCGACACAACGAGGTGAGAGCACAACAAGGGGAGAGTGTGATTTCCATTCCTCTGCAGTGGCCAGGATAAAGCTCCAGTAAAGTCACACACACCATGGTGCTTGCCAAGAGATCTTTTTAATTTTTCATGGTAACCAGAATACGACTGAACTGAGAGAGCAGGTTTGGGTGCAGGATACAAAGAGATAAAAAAAAAAAAGAGAGAGAGAGAGAGAGACAATTATATCAGAAATTGTCAGAAATAATGAGGAGAGTTTGTTTTCCCCCCCGACCTATGTTGATCCCCAAGGGACCAGGAGGGCCAGGTGACATGCAGTGGGGTCTGGATGCATTTGTATCCAGAAACAGAGAACTGATCATTTTTAGATCTAATTATTCATAATAATGAAAGGTAGCCTTATTATGATCTCCACAAATGGTACTCTCTCATGCTTCTTTAATTAATGCAAATTTAAAATGCATATTTCAACCCTTCTTATCAATGTCCTTAGTTTTTCCTCTTGCTTAGTTACCAGCATTGAAATAACATGAACATGGCTTTATTATCCTTTTCATTGTAAATGAATGATTATATGAAAGATTAAATAAGTTTTTGCTTGTTACTTTGAAAAACCAACCACCACTTTGATAATTTCTGTTAGAATGTGCATTTTGATTCTAAACAAAAGACTTTAAAACAAACTTTTGTAACATACTCATGTCTGAACTGGGGCCTGTTGGTCTTAAGAGCTGAATTGCCAGAAGGAGAGAGTGAGTAGAGAAGAATGTGGCGACAGCAGAGATGAACTTCTTTTTACAGGGAGATACATTTAAAAGGGCAGTAATCGGTGAGGGAAATCCGGATAGCACCGATCAAAAGGGAAATTTACTGTATTGAAGAAGAACAACATACCAGATTAAATATGTGCTGTCAGTGAATTCTGAAGAACATATTTCTCGGCACCGCATTGAGACAAACAAACTAGATAAAGATAAAGATATTGTAGAATGTTTACATACTTGTGACCAACCAGTGAGGCCGGCCAAGTTTACAGTTGGAATTACTCCAAATGGAGAGAGGTTCCAGCTACATTCAAGGCTCTGGCACCTCTCCCAGTTGCTCTAGTTACTGAGCTTTTCCTAATCTTAATGATTTTGTAATGTAAGCAAACATACAAATAAAATAAGCTTCTCTTAAGGGGAAGGTCTGGGGAGGAGTGTGTGCAGGGTGAAGGATGAGATATCAAGGGAAGAAGCTCAGGTGATCTGTATGGAACAGTGCTACAGCTTCTCACACTTTGATGCACCCACATCACCCGGAGATCTGGTTGAAATGCAGATTCCATTTCGGTAAGTCTGAGGGGCGGCCTGTGACTCTGCACTTCTAGAAGAACGCTGCTTAGTCCATAGGCCACATACGCTAGACCTCCTGTCTCTCCATCTGACATTAGTGTCAACAGACTATACATTTCTGAATCCATCTCAACTGTTCTACCACACAGCATTGGTGCCAGTAGGAAGTTCCAGGAAAGGGAAACAGTGGAACTCTTTCTTCCTGTGACTTTTGCCAACTGGCTTGACAGTGCGTTGTGGCCTCTTGCTATCTTGACCAGTTTCTTGGCTTCTGCAGCCATCCAACTCTTCCAAATGGGTTAGGAAAAGTAGAAGCAGGAAAAGTAGAAAGATCATTTATTAAATATAAAGAAAATTTTGCCTGGCCTATGAAGAAGACATACAGTATGATGTTGCTAAGAGTACAATGCTTTATCAAGGCCTCCTAGTCTTAAGAAACTTTTGATTTAGTACAGAAAAGTAAAGAAACTTTTGATTTAGTTTAGAGTACTCCTGCTAAACTTTTGATTTAGCAGGAGTAAAGGAAAGTTTCTATCTCTATGTCATTAATCATTAACTGAAATGTAGTATTTTTTTCCAATATGAAAGTAAGCATCACCATGGTCTTAGCAGAATTTATGACTTCATCATAAATGGAAATCACTGATATTTTTATATTACATTATTGTTGTTGTAAATCTCTCCTCTCTCTATATATAGATATATATCACACTTTAGAATGACATTCATTACTTTTCATTTTTTTCTTTGAAACAGAGTCTCACTCTGTCGCCTGGTCTAGAATGCGGTGGCATCATCATCATAATTCACAGCAGCAACCTCAAACTCCTGGGCTCAAGTGATTCCTCTGCCTCAGCCTCCTGAGTACCTGGGACTACAGGTGCATGTTAGTCCAGCTAATTTTTAAATTGTTTTGCAGAGACGGGGGCTCGCTCTTGCTCAGGCCCATGCTGGTCTTGAACTCCTGGCCTCAAGGGATCCTCCCACCTTGGCCTCCCACAGTGCTAGGATTACAGGCATGAGCCACTGTGCACAGACCACACTCATTAGTATACTGTCACTAGGACTCACATGATTCCAGTCTTTCTGTTCACAAATGCCCTTGTGATGCAAGTTGGCCAACAATTGGTCAGTTCTGAGTCTCGTACTGAACAGCCGCCAAACAGTGAAGTCACGTGGAGTACACTGGTGACCTCAGCATCTACATTTCTTTCCCCATCTATAATTTCTTATTAGTCGGTATATGGAAGGAGCTGAGTCAAAGACCACTCCACAGTTTAATACTCGTATTTTAGCTAAACTACAACAGCCTTCATACTGATGTCTTTAAAAATAAAATGAACTTACCTACATTTTAAATGTTCTCTTTTCTTCAACATTTTAACAAAAACACATATATACCACTATAGCTAGAATTTGTCTTTTTACTGTTTTGATAACAGTATTTCACTCCTTTTAGTGTTCTCTCTTATAATCCTATGCATTTTATTTTATGCATTAATAATATTATTTTGGGAGGGGGTCCCTAAGGCTTACTGACTGCCAAAAGAGTCTGTGGCTCAGAAAATAAGAACCCCTGGTCTAGTAGAATGATGCACATTTGAATAGTTTATTACCATCCCCAAACCCTTTTTTCATGGATGTAAACTAAGGATGAGAGCTGTTCTGAAGCACTGGGCAGCTCTATTCTCAAAGGTCCACAGGAAACAGACTCTGAGACATCAAGTTCTTGCCCATCATGTGCAGGGTTATCAAAAGGTAAAGCTGGAACTCCAAAGGATCTAATTTGTTCATTCATTCATTCATTCATTCATTCATTCCACAGAGGTTTATTAGTGCATACTGCACACATCGGGAACAAATCTACCTATTGGTGATATAACAATAACAAAACAGAAAAGACAAAAATGTCTTTGAGCCTCATTGAGCTTGTATTCTAATAGATAATCTTTTCTCCACTGCAGATACCTCAGTTAAAGGAACTGTAGGTAAGAAAGCCAGTGAGAAAGCACGAGATAGAGAGACATAAAACTGTAGTAACTTCTTTCACTAACCAAGTTAACCAGATAACCAATACTGTTTTTTGAGACAGCAAAGCAAGTTTACTGCCTTCCTCATTCAAAGTGTCTTACTTTTAAAAATTGTTGCATTTTGTTCTTTTCAAAATAATTTATAGTTATTTAAAATGAATAAGTAGAACACTAAAGTGAGGATATTTCTATGAGTCTTAGGTTACCAGGGCATAATATTTGCAATAAATTCATCTGAGAGGATTTATTTAGTTTTACTGTTTAAAATTATCTGTTATATGAGCACCATTTTGTGAAATATTTCAGTGGCCAAATAAACTATTGATGTAAATTTTGCCTTAAAAAGTTTCTAGGCCAAATTGTTTGAAGTTATGATGTATGACCCAGACCTTTGGGGACTCAGTCACTATTGATCTAAACATCAGAGCCTCGGGAGAAGGTTTTTTTTTTTTGGAGACAGAGTCTTTCTCTGTCACCCACGCTGGAGTGCAGTGGCGCCATCATAGCTCACTGCAGCCTTGAACCCCTGGACTCCAGTGATCTTCTTGCCTCGGCCTCCCAAATAGCTGGGATTTTGGTACATGCCACCACGCCCAACTATTTTTTAATTTTTCGTATGAGAGGGTTTTGCTATGTTGCTCAGGCTGATCTCCAACTTCTGGGCTCAAGCTATCCTCCAGCCTCTACCTCCCAAAGTGCTCGGATTAAAGTTGTGAGCCACCGTGCTCAGCCCAGGAGAAGTGTTTTCCAGGGAGGATTCTGTCACTGCCTTTAGGCAATCCCATTGCCCTCCTTTCTGCTATCATGGGGCAGCCATTCCTTTCAGGCATGTGTCTTAGGCTACCCTCTGCCTCTTCTATAGCTGCAATGCAGGTTCTTGGCAGAAACGACAACTTCAACTGTCTGTTGTATAACTCCTCAACAAACGCTTCATTATGAGAGCTAGTACATAGGAAGAAATGCCTGAAGGACATATTCAATTATCCAATTATTCTAAATATTTTCTTTGGACCAAAACAGACAATAAAAATAAAAACAACCATCCCCTGAGCACTTGTTCCATGTCACAGTGCTAAGACATTTAACTATTTGTGTGCTTATAGCAATGTCATGTGTAGCTATTAATTATCTTCATTTCACATATGAGGCACAGAGAAATGAAGTAAATTGCCTGACGTTGAATAGCTAAGCCTCAGGACTAGTATTCAACAACATCCGTCTGTCTGATCCTAAAATGAGTTCCCTTTATTGTAGTAAGTCTTTCCTTATCAGAAAACTACATGCTTAAATTGTACTACTTTGGACCTTTATGAATTAATTTACTTAAATATGCTTTAGCCTTACTTTACCAAGTGACACTGTGAAGTGCCCCCTTAAATATTCATACAAAACTGGCAACGTTGATATTGGTTGTTGCATAAATAGGACCCATCAAAAATTATTCCCAGATATGTTGGTCAAATAAATCCGAGATCCTTCTGAATAACTGCTTTTGTTTTATCTCAAGGACACTGAAAACCATGTAACTGATCCTGTTGTCTTTTTCCCTTTGGCCACTAAGATGCATAGATACAACTGTTGCCAACCTTTAGCAACTGTCCGTATGCATTTCTCTATGCCAGTTTTACCACAGATTTATTATTTTCCTACCTATACTTTTTCTTTGTCCTAATTCTCTCATGTATTTATTTTAGTACTTTTTCTTGCATGTATTTTTTAAACTACTCAAATCCTTGGT
>CM052438.1:62605735-62686894 GCA_028533085.1 Varecia variegata
GATTTCAAGGCTGCAGTGAGCCATGATTGTGCCACTGCACTCCACCCTGGGTGACAGAGCAAGACAGCATGTTTAAAAAAAAAAAAAAAGATACCAGAGATGTTGGAAACCTTGTGATTGAACAGTTTCCAGAAAACTGTGTGCATATAAATCAGATTGCTGTAGGTGAACAAGGAAGTGGAGGTGGTTAGCTAGAGAGGTACTTCTAAAAACGTCAAGAGAAAGGAAGGGAGAAAGATGAGAATGAAACTTGAGGGCAAATGAGGTTAAAGGAAACATAACTGTTCATATGATTTTTTGAAACAACTTTTTGAAGAAAAAAGTTCAAACATACACAAATGTAGAAATAATAGTAAAATGAACCATCACAATTCACTCAGACTGAACAACGATCAATAGTCATATTGCTAATTCTACTACATTTACTCTTTCTCTTGCTCTTCTTTCCTGAATGATGTTATGATAAATCCCAGACATTGTGAGATTTAATCCCCATATTCTTCCCTATGCTTCGCTAAAAATGCCTATTTTTCATACATAAATATAATGTCATTATTATATCCAGCAAAATTAACAATAACTCCTTGATACCCAATTCATATTCAAAATTTTTCCATTGCCTCAAAAAATGTCATTTTACAGTTGACTTATTGGAAACACATTCCAAGTAGTATATTTAATTGTTATGTCTCTTTAAAGTTTCTTGCAATCTGAAACAGACAATGCCCCTGCTATATGCCAGGCACTGTTCTGGGTGCTGGTGGTACAACAAAGAATTTACATACTAGAGGTCAGAGAAACACCATAAACAAAACATATAAATAAATAAGTCAAATTTCCAATAGCAGTAGGTGCTTTGCAGAAAATAAAATAGAATGATATATAATAAAGTGATGGAGATAGGGCACTGAGTGGGGGACTATTTTAACTAGGATAGTAAGGCAAGGTGTTTATGAAATGGCATCATTTCAGCTGAAACCACAAATAAGAGGGAGTAGCCATTTGAACGTCTCAGGGAAAAGCATTCCAAGGAGAAGGAATAGCAAATACAAAGATTTTCAAGCACTGGAATGCAGCAAAACAGGGAAAGAGAGGAGAGCAAAGAGTTTAGAGGGGAAGGCTCAAAAGCCAGACCGTGGAAGGCCTTGAGGCAGGGTAAAGAGTTTGGATTTACTCGTGGATTCCATGGGAAGCCATTGAAGAATTTCATGGAAGAGAACATATGACTTGATTTATGCTTTAGATGGATAACTCTGGCTCCTGTGTAATAATAAACAGCGGGGTAGCCAGAGCAGAGGCAGGGAGACATGTTGAGATATTTGCAGTAGTCCACGGAATATACAGTGATGGTTTGGACAAGGGTTGCATGAAGACTGTTAAGGAAAGAGGAATCAGATGTGATTTCCAAGTTTTTGGTTTGAGCAATGAGATGGAAAATGATGCCATTTGCTGATCTAAAGAAAGCTGAGCATGAACATGGCAGAGATGAGCTCAATTGGCCTTTTGGGTCATATTAAAGCTTAAGACGCCTCTTAGACATCCAAGTGGCAAAGTTGAATAGACAGTTGAACACGAGGAACTGTGGTTCATGGGAGAGGTCTGGAGAGGAGATAAAAATGTGGGAGTCTTCAACATGCAGGTAGCATTTCAAGCTGAAATCCTGGGTCACATGGGAGGTAGGTTAGGTAGAAGAGAAACAACAAAGTAGGTCCATGGGAAACTCCACCAATAGGTGGTCTGGTAGAGAAAAAGGACCCAGCAAAGGAGATTAATAGAGGATAGGCAGAAAACTGGGAGGAAAACTCATCCCTGAAACCAGCAGAAGAAAGTGTTAAACAAATAACTAGCAAAGGAGGAGTGATCACCTGTATCAAACCATCATGTCAAGTAAGATGAGGACACAGAGGGAGAGTTTGCTTCCTTTAGATCTTTGTGATCTTTGGGTTTAAGCCTTTGTGATCTTAAATTAGTGCCATTTCAATGGTCTAGTGGATGCACAATGCTGACTGAAGTGAGCTGAGGATAGAAGGAAATGAGGAAATGGAGACAGCAGTATGGACAGCTCTTCTCAGGAGATTTGCTGTGAACAATGACATGGATTTGTAGCTGAGCTGGCTGACGTACCTTGCCCAGGTGTGCACAGAGACCAAGCCGCAGATCCTCATTCTGAACCGCAAATTATCTGACAAGCTCTTAACCAAATATACTATGTTTTGACTTGTAACTAAAGAGCATTTCCTAAGTATTTACTTAACATTGTTTCTTTAATTTACAGAAAATGCTATTAGCATAGTCATTTAGACAGTTGCCTGATGTTCAGACGCTGCCAACTCCTAGATAAGAGGTCTGGGAATGCTAGACAGCTGGGAGGGATCCAAAGAATGCTGAAGTGTGGCGCAGATTGTATCACTGAAGAGATTCATGTCTGTCACAAGGAAGAATTAACTGTACATTGTATACTTTTGGAGTCCAATTTCCAGAGGAGAAATAGTTGCTGTTTCCCAACCATATACAATACCCTGTGGTAGAAATAGTAGAGCTAAAAGCAGTTTCATCATACTTAGTATGAAGGCTTCTGTATGACACACCAAGAAAATGATTTCTCTTTGGTTTATATTTAAGGTCAGCCAGTATACGTGATACAGGAAATGAATGTCACATGAAGTAGGACTCACTCAGAATAATAAAATACATTGCCATTTAGGTTTTGGGATGTGGTTCTTGATATAAACCTTAAAAATAGACTTTAAGACTGCACGTAATGTTATTGATAACAAGAATGGAGAGAAGGAGAGGAGGGAGGGAGGGAGCAAAGGAAAGAAATGAATAATTATTGATCAGCCAGCACTATGCTATTCTTTAAAATGCATTATCTTTTTCAGTTCTTGCAAAAGGTCTTTTAAGGTTATTATCTACATTTTTCAAGATGGTAAAATTGAGGATCAGGGAAGTTAATTTCCTAAAATAACATAGGTGAATTAAAGAGCCAATGCATGGTCTAACCAAATTCCAACTCCAACAATTAAATATAATACCATCATCCATGCTAGCAAAAACTTTGTCAATGGACTGTGACATATCATGTTATTTTTTGCTCAAGTTTATTTTAAAGAAGAAAAATCATGGATTTATGTAGGAATTCTTAGTTGTGACTGCTTGTCACGTGACATTCATGGGAGTATGACACATGAGGGAAGAAGTCCTTGTTCCCCTAGCTCAAAATGAGTTTGAAATTCATTCACCAAGTCTTCCAGGAACTCAGTAATAGAAAAACTAAGGGCAGTTTTGCTACTCTGTTAATAGAATAGACACACTTAAGTGGTCACTTGTTTAGATTTTTCTAAATTCATAAAAAATTTTCCTGTGCACTCCTGGAGTACTGGAAATCTCCAGCACAGAGCCCAGCACTGATGGGAAGGAATCAGTAAATATTCATAGAAATAAGGTGATTTCTGATTATGCATGTGTAGGCACTTTGGATTTTAAGAAGGAAAGAATATGTAAGGCCACTTTAGGAGATGGGAGGCTAAGAATTTATATAAACAGAGAGAAGCAAAGAACTGTAGGAGAGACTCAGCCAGCTCTGGGGATCAGCTTCTTCCTCCTTTCCTGTGAATTTTGTAGGCTTTGTCTTGAAGGCTCTGTGTTCTGTTTTGTTTTCCTTTCTCTGTTAGACAATCCTCTTTGTAGTCTCTAGTCTTGTTTGTCAAGGAAGTCTGCCTAAGAAACTCACCTACTCATTGTTATCTCTTTTGGGGAGAAATCTTTATCCCAAGCCACTTCTTTCTTGGTCCAAATTTGAGTAGTTGGATCTCCTCTGCAATCCAATAAATAAGTGGTCAACAGTACTCAGAGAATAGTAGAGCAATGCTTTCCTGAAACTATAGAGAGATGACTTGAGTAGGAAGGGGAGCTGACAAGGTGACCATGACCAATGCATTATTTCCTGTGATCTCTAGTCTAATGATCTGATTTAATTTGTATCAACAGCATGGAGTTTGGCTAACTCTTTGCCTGTGACCTTTTCAATACAAGTCTAACACTTTCTTCCCAGTCTTTGAAGAGCAAAGGAAATTATATGAAGTGTTGATTCAGAACTCTTTTAAAAATAAACATGATATTTGAAGTCCAAGATGTGCAAGAATATTAGACACTTAAGAAAAAAGTTTGAAAGTAAATTATTTCTCTGTATAGATTCAATGAGTTGACACAAAACCAAATTCATGCTTACTTTATACAAAAAGTACTTTTTGTCAGCTAACAAAACTGTTAAAGCTTTATTTTATCTAACAATTAGAAATTTGACACACTAGTAACAATAAGTCATAATCTAATGTATGTAGTATGTAGAAATAGCTTTGCCCTCACTGTAAGTGAACATGTCTTACAACTAACTCTAGGATAACAAACATGCCAGTGAAACAGAGGGTATGGGCAAGAGACACATCGCTTCCCAAAACATGAAGGTTTATAATAAAATACATTTGAAGACCTCAGGGACATGAATATAGCTTGATAAGTGTTTATTATTTCCAGTTTGGCACCTACACAAATACTCTGTAAAAATTTCTGCCTATTGTGAAAAACATAAATTTACACATGGGGCTCCAAATTGTGCTTTTTCTCCCTCCTTTTAAAATTTATATTGAATTTCTGTTGCAGTAATTAAAACTTTCCATATAAATTCCATAAAATCCTTGAGTACAAAGCAATAATTATTAAAATATAGGCCCAAATAGGGAATGTTTAGAAATTACTGAAGAATGTAATTTCACTTTGGCAAATCTGATGTGCCAGAATATCAAAGATATTTTGGAAAAAAAAATGGTGTTATGGGTTGAATTGTGTCCCTCCCCCACAAAAAAATAAAAAGGATAATATTGGAGTCTTAACCCCCAGTACCACCAAATGTGACCTGATTTGGAGATAGGGTCATTGCAGATGTAATTGGTTAAGATGAGCTCATACTGGAGTTAGGTGGGTCCAGAATTCAACATGACTGGTGCCCTTGTGAAAAGGGGAAATTTGGACACAGACACATAGGGAGAATACCCTGTGAAAATTGGATTTATGCTGCCACAAATCCAGTAACAACCGTAAGCTGACACAAATATGGCACTGATTCTTCCCTAGCACCTTCAAAGACCTGCCTGGCACTTTGATCTTGGTTCTCCAGGATCCAGAACTGTGAAACAATGAAGCCACTTGTGGTATTTTGTTACAGACCCCCTAGAAAACTGAGACAGATGGTCAATGGCTGCTGGTGAGTAGATTTAGGAATCCCCTCTCATTCAACGAATCCATAAGAATGTTAAACTTATATGCTATGGAGGAGCAGAATTGGACAATCCCCATGCGTCTATTAGAAAAGAATCAGTTTATACAACAGCTGAAAATCTGCCTGCCTTTCAAAAGAGATAGGAACACTGACCTTACTGAGATTCAATCTATAAAAACGCATAAACTGGGGTGGCACGTGATTAAAACCAGAATGCACCATGAAAGGAAAAGCACCAACAAGGGAAGATGGAGTCTGGACCCTGAGCTGCACACCATGAAGGCCAGATGGGCCCCCGTGCTGTGGGAGCACCCTAAAGACGATGACGTGTGTGTGTGTGTGTGTGTGTGTGTGTGAGAGATGCAAGAACTGTGCCTTCAGTATTTTGGCACACAGGCAGCTCCAAAGCAGTACATTATGATACAGAGAGAGGGGAGATGATCACAGCTCCCGCCTTTTTCAAGAGCATCACAACCTGCGTGAGTTGAAGGAGGTACGCACTAAGGCCGTGAGACTGTAAGGGCTCAGCTGGAAGCCCTGGCAAGGTTGGCAGCGCTACCAGAGAGGTGGGTGGGTCCCCAGCCCTGATGACAATGTCAGACCTCCCCTTCCCTCACTGGTAGCAGGAGTGATGGAAGGACACAGAATCAGGGAACTTTCTGGGGACCATCACCTGTGGAGTTTGCCCACAAGGAATGTCTCTGATTTCCCACTTCATCAGCAGGCAATAACAGTGAATTATGCCCAAGGAATTTTATAAATAAATGTACACACCTCTCAGATTTGAAGAAATATTTGGAAAGAAAGAATCTCTCAGACTAAACTTTCTTGCGAGTCTATCAGGTAAGATTGGAACAATAAAAATGTAAACATCGACATAAATGTTTTCTGATTTGTATGCAAACTTGGATGTAGCAATCTCACTAGTGTACATTTAAAGTCAGTTTATTGTCTCCTATACAAATACAAAATTAATTATTTCAAGGACAGTGACTTTTTAAAAAACACATATTGTAAACTCATAGCTATAGCAATCAGTAAATTTACCTGAGAGGTTGGCAAATGAAAACTAAGCAAATGCACTGAAAGTGCTTACTCATTGGCACAGTGGCAAAAGCTGTGACAGACAGTGTTTGGGAGTGCCCCTGAGAAACGTGCTTCTGCATCTCTGCAAGATTAGCTGAAAAAATAAATGGTGGAGCCTGTTGACCCCTGACAGCACGACCTCTAAAAGAAGGCATTAGATCCTCCTGTCTTCACAAACTCATTCCTGTGACTGTTATTCCATAGTTAGGGACTGTGTATCTGCTGGATGGAGTCCATTTTGGGGTGGGTGTTCCTTGAGTTATATCCAGAGGAATCTGGCATTCCAATAGGCATGCTGCATGACCGAAGTTTGTCCTCAAGTGGAAAATCTCAATGTGGTTGTTGGAGGCAGCCATATATTCACTTATTTGGTCATGAATTTCTAGAAGCCTAGGAAAAATCCAACTGCTACATTGTGAAATAGATTTTGGCATGGTTGATGCCAAAATGGATTTTTAATAAGCTCAGATAACATTTGTTGAGCACTTGCTATGAGCTAGGCACAGTGTTAAGAGTTTTACGTAAATTGTATCTTGAAATCCTCAAAACAACCCTAACAAGCAGGAATCTTTATGATTGCCATTGAATGGATGAGAAAACTAGAGCCCCAGGAGGTTAAATTCCTTCCCTATTACCGCACGGGGAACTGACCCCACAGTGGCCCCACACTGGCCACTATCTTATTTTACCTGAGTCAGCCAGAAAGAGGCCAAAGAGATCCTCAAGGAAGATTATGACTTTAGTTTTGTTTGACTGGAAAAAAAAAATCTTATTTTGAGTATATTTATAACAGCAACCATTTATTGAGCACTTTCTATAAGCCAAACTACACTGGTGCCCTTTGTACATAATCTCACTTCTCACATCAACTCTCTGAAATGTATTACTATCTCCATTTTATACATGAAGGAACAGGTTTGAATCCTTAAGCAAGTCATTCAAGATCACAAAGTTGGAGTATAGGTCTTTCAGTTGCATTCTAAAGGCTGCACTTCCCACTCTTGTTAACTCCCTTCTTGTGTTCAAAAAATTGTCATTTTAGTTATTTCTGATATCTTACCTGTTACTCTCTGGTAACAATGCTGCATATGAAATATCTTTTTCCTCAAAGCTGATATTTATATTTCCATGTCATATTAGACTAAGATAAGCTGAGAAAATGCTCTCAGTTCATTTCACCAAAGTGGTCAATAGGTAAAATAAGTTAAAATGCCAATCTGAAATAGATCAATCATCTCTCGTTAAAAAAAAAAAGAAAATTAAAACAAAAATGAGAGAAAAAGTGTGTGGGCAGGGCAATCCTGGCAGTGTGTGGTTCATACCCAGCACAGCCTTGCCCAGAAGCAGCAGAATCATTCTGCAGGTTCCATTGGAGGATTCAAGTGTAGCTTACTTAAACAATAAATTTTTTTAAATATACTTGTTAAAATAATAACCTTAGACAAATCAAATTTAACAGAGTTTAACTGAGCAAAGAATGATTCATGAATCCAGAGCCAGAATAGATTCAGAGAGACTTCTGTGCTGCCACGTGGTTGAAGATTTATGGACAGAAAAAGGAAACTGATGTACAAAAATACGGAAGTGAGGAACAGAAACAACCGGATCAGCTACAGCTCAGCATTTGTCTTATTTGAACACGATTTGAACAGTTGGCCACCTGGGATTGGCTGAGACTCAGTGATTGGTACAAGAGTAGGTTACAATCTGTTTCCACCTCCAGTTTGGTTATAGTTCACTAGATACAGGAAAACCTTTAGGTCAAAGTTAAAATATGTAAGGAGGCAGCTTTAGGCTAGTCTTAACTTAGCATGCATTTTACAGAAGGCAATGCAATAGGGAAGCAATTGGCTTTTATTTTCTGGTTGCATAAAAGCTTCCTAGATTTTGAAGCAAATGGAAAAAATACTAGTTCTTTTTCCAGCTAGTATTTACTCATTACTAAGAAATATTTCACAGAATGATCAGGACAGGCATGAATTCTTGGGGTCATTATTCAAGAACCCAGCATAGATGGTGTTCAGATACCTAGGAGAAAGAGAGGAAAGATTACATAAGAAGCCAATCATAGCTGTTTGCAAGTAGCAGCCTGGTTTGCGTCAGACTAATACTGAAGAAGGCTCTTTGTTTTTAGAGACTTACTAATCACAGTTGATGTTTTTTGAGTGCTTTTGAAGCATGATAGCTATCTTTTACCTAGACTTCCTCACAAAAATCCTATGTGTTAGTATTATATTATTATATTAGTATAGTATTATAATCCTCATTTTACAGATGAGAAAAATGTTTAAAGAGATTAAATAGTTGGCCCCAGTTCACGCAGCTACGAGACAAAAGCCAGACATTAAACCTAGACAATCTAATTCCAGAACCCGTTGTGGTCAACCACAATATTTGCCACTCTTAAATCCAGGTCATCTTGGCGACACGTCTTAAGTCCTATCCCCTTTCTAAGTTAGATTTGTAAGTATCTATTTGTTTTGTGCAATATATGCCTATTTTCAACTGACAAGGAAGAAGTGAATAATAAAACAATGGATAATATTAAAGTAATTTACATTTGACTTTTAAAAATTTGTGATAAAATACATATAACATAAAATTTACCTTTTTAAATTTAATTGGGTGGTATTAAGTGCATTCACATTGTTGTACAACCATCACCAACATCCACCTTCAGAATTCTTTTCATTATATATATAAAATGAATATATACATACATAGAGAGAGAGAGAGATGGGTGCGGAGAGAGAGAGTCATTCTGTCACCCAGGCTGGAGTGTGATGATGGTACAATCATAGCTCACTGTAACCTTGAACTCCTCTTTAACCTCCCAAAGTGCTGAGATTATAGGCTTAAGCCACCACATCCAGCCATCTTTCATTACATTTGACTTTAAAATACATTAATCTCTTCATTCAGCAATATCTGCTGAAGGTCTGGTTGAACCTCTCCTCTGAGCCAGGTGCCATGCTGGGCAAAGCCTGGCCCAGTTCACATTCTCAAATTCCCCTTGCAAGCCTGGCCAGCCCAGCCTGGTGAGCCCTATTCCTTGTAGTCTAGCTCCAAAACCTGCAGTTTATCAAAAGGATAGGAATGGAGATGAGGGTTTGACACAGAGAACAGGCCCTGGGCCATCTAGTATCATCCTTCATGTGATACAGTAGAGAGGACATGGACACTAAAGCTTGGGCTTGCACCCTCTTTTTGCCACATTTGCTGAGGGGTCTTGGGAATATTTCCTAGCCCCTTTGAGCCCCCAAGTCTTCATCTGTAAAATGGGAATAATCTTTACTTGATTGTGTTGAGAATCTGAGAGAGAGTACAAAAATGATCAGTGACAAGAAAAATAAATATTTATAATTCTCCTGCCACCTTTACGGAGAGATCTTGATACTGGAGGAAATTTCCCTTGCTACCTTTAGCATGATTAACTGTAGCACAGTATCAGGAGACAGACATGTGCACACATCCACATGTGCGTGTGTCTCTGAGTGTACGTGTGTGAGTGTGTGTGTAATGGGGAGGGAACAGGCAGGAGAGGTGGAGCCAAATTGCTCTGTGTTAGAAATAGAGAAGCAAATGAGGCCCAAGGGAGGCTCCAGGCACAGGGGACTGAAGCCAGGGGAGAGGAGGCTGGTGGTGAGTGGGGATTTGGGCCATGAAAGGATGCATGCCGTGTGATGTAAAACCTCACTTCTGTTCTCTCTATGACAACTTCATCCTACATTGAATTTTCTGGTTTTGAGAGTGTATGGCTAGGAAGGGATGTAGGAAGATGTAACACTAAAGCCAACTTCAATATTGGCTCCTAGAGGAACCACGTGGCTCACCAAGAGACCCATATATAAAGTATCTTACACATCATAAACACACACATTGTATACACACACACCAAAAACTGATTTTGAAATTCCACACATGCCCCCTGATGCATAGGCATCAGGGCTGAAAAGCATCATCGTTCCTGCCAGAACTTTCTGAGAACAGACTTCAGACCACAAAGCATGCAGACCTGAAATCTTTAGGGAAGGGTGGGGAGAAATGACAGCCCAGTGACTGAGCAGACCCCTTCTGGGAGGGCACTATACCCTCTGCCAAACCAGTCAGGATCATTCTTCAAAGAGAAGGACCCAGAACAATACTTCTCTAAAAACATCAGGGAAAATCCTCCTTCCAAAATCCAAAGGTGCGTGGAGGAAATCTTCACACATCTGCAGCCCTGGCTTGGAGTGTTCAAGGTGCCCAGGACTGTGCAGGACTCACTCTCTCCACAGGCACCTCCAGGACCCTGGCAGCTGAAGGCCATGTTCCTACACCTCTTTCCAGGCATCTCTACTTACCAGACAAATCCTTAATAGTGGGGGTGCCTGCTCTATACAATGCAATTCCATCATGTGTGCTGCTTGCAGCCTCGAGCCAGTATGGAGAGATTCTCCGCACAAGTCCCACAGATGGACCGTCTCTGCCCCATCTCTGTTTCTTACGTAGAAAGACAATTGTGTACTTTTCTATTTTTGGAACATGAGCCTTTCTGTATCGGAGGTTTCAGAGTTCTCTTTTGTTTCATTCCATAAAACAAACTGTTAAAAATACTAGGCTGGGCACAGTGGCCTCACATCTGTAATGCCAGCTTTTTGGGAGGCCAAGGTGGGAGGATCACTTGAGCCCAGGAGTTCAAGACCAGCCTGGGCAACATAGCAAGACCCCATCTCCAAAAATAATTTTAAAAAATAGCTAGGTGTGGTGGCATGCACACAGTGAGTTATGATTGCACTACTGCACTCCAGCCTGGGTGACAGAGAAAGATCCTGTCACTAAGAAAAAAGAAAAATTTTAAATACTAGATGAAAAGTAATGCTGCTACCTTTTGTTAAACACATTGAAACACTACATGGCACTTAAAATGACGATAGAAGTCAGGGACAGAGAGGAGATGGAGAAAGAAGAGAAACACAGGTTAAATTTCTGCTAGATTTTACCAGGTGGGCTAAAGAAATCCCACTGAAGTCTTTGGCAGCAGCATATTGCTAAGTGTAATCGGGGTACTGATTTTGAAATATTTTTCGATAGCCCTTCCCCTGTTGTGAAACCAATTTTCTTTCTGTGCATTCTCACCCTGGGGAAGGGGCCAGGTGAATGTTGCTTTCAGAAGGAAACGTGGTATAAGGGAAGCCACCGCTGAACAGGAAGAACCAAGCAGGGACAGCCAACCTTTTCTGACCCAGGCTAAAGGGGAGGAGGGAAGAGAAATTAAACAAAGATGTCAGGTACCGATGTGTCCTCGTGTCCCTCTCCTCCCACACCAGTCTTTTGGGGTCAAACCTGGGCAATGAGGAGCAGCAAAAAAACTGGTACTTGGGTCAGAGGAGATAGGTGTCCCTGTGTGACTCTTACTGTGTGACATTGGCTTCCTCTTTACCCTGTTGCCTTCTGGGAACGGAACCCTTCCCAAGGGTCATAATAGAAGAGTACAGGACTTTGCAACTAGAGAGTGGCGTGTATAAGCCTTCAGCTATCGGTGCCTCCAAGGACCAGATGAAACAGGTCCCACATCAGCAGACACAGATCAGGGCCTGGGCCAGCCACTCCATGGCA
Organism: Varecia variegata; assembly: GCA_028533085.1. Taxonomy (NCBI): domain Eukaryota; kingdom Metazoa; phylum Chordata; class Mammalia; order Primates; family Lemuridae; genus Varecia; species Varecia variegata. The sequence continues at coordinate 62,617,698 of CM052438.1, forward strand.
GAGGCCAGCAAGGACCTAGGGGACATCGTGCAGATCGAGGGTCCTCTCCCCAATAAACCAGGCCCCATCTGTGTGGGCTGGTGTGAATGGGGGATAAGAAACCTAAAAAAAAAAAAAAAAAAAAAAAAAAACAGAAACAACCTGCTTAAACCAGAATAGACTGAGATGTTCTTTAGTGGTGGGTTTTAGTTTCCAACCAGCTTGCCGCCACTAAGTGGAGGACTGGAGGTGAGGGTGGGCGGGGCTTAGGGAAGATGCCATGAGCTGTAGTAAGCAAAGAGCTTCCATCCAGGTATCACTCTCTCTTGATACCCAGGACCAGAGAGGGTGGGAAGAGCTGGGATCCTATACAAAACTCAGAATAATTCCTTAGAAAAGCACGTGGGAGTATAAATGAGTTTAGAAAATTTTCTATCTAAAGTAACAATGAATTTTTATTCCCTGAAGTGTAGGACCTACACTCCGTATTAAATTTGGCCTCCCAGAGTAACTGATTAGCCAGACTTTTCATGGTCAAGGCACAGAGCTACATCCACAACAGGCATAGTAGTAAAATATTTTTATTTCATTTATTCACTCTTCTTCTTCCTCTCTGGAATAGGTATAACCGACCTTTCGAAGATTCAGATTATTATTTTACTTCTGGTTATCACTTGAATTCCCTTTTTGAATGAAATGGACTTTTATTTACTTTATTTCCAAGGAGCTTGCATTGGTTCAGCGTGTATCCTCTTCCTTCTCCCCTCTCTACCTTGCTCCTTTTAATGTAACCATTTCCCCTACAGGATTAGTCCTCACAGGGTTGTCATGAGGGTCACGTGAGTGCTCAGAAAGCACTTAAAACAGTACTTGGCAAATAGTAAACAATCTCCAGGGTTTTTCCTTTTATGGAGATTTCTTCAATTATGAGTAAGCCAATTAGGATGGCTTACTATTAATAATGAATTAATATGAACTGTAAAAGTAGACATTTGCTCCTCCATTAAGGTATAACCCACTGCCCAGCATACAATAAAATAACCCAGACTAAAATTCTGAATTTTATTATAGAATATATCTAAAATACAACATTTATTAAGTTATGATATATTATTTGAATGGAAATATACTCTGTATCACAACTATAATTATAACAATTTTACAGATAATACTTCATTTACATCTCTGTAATTCAAAAGTCACTAAATTACAACATAATTCATTTCGAAGATAATTTTGCTACAAATATATAAGAAATTTTTAAAGTTTGTCTCTATTATAACATATGGGAGTGATGAACATTTATTTGATCTGATTCACATTACACAGAATCATGACTATTTTATCTGGTTTGCCTTGACTACTCAATTTTATCTCATGATAGGGATTTGCACTCAACCACTCTACTGTCCTATGTTTTAAAAATAGCATTTTAGTGAACATTTGTGAGTGCATATCACCCTCCATGCTGTGAAAGAAGTCAAGGTACTTTATTCCTATTCGTTACATGACATTCTCCATTACAGAAAGACTACTACCTATTATCATAAGCAAAGCACCAACCAGCCGCGGCAATTCTGTCAACATGACACTTGCTCTTGCTCTTCACATTTTATTAGTAAGCACATCAGGACGTCAGGTGAAAGATGAAGGGTCCAGAAAACCAGACACAAAGCAGCCAGGGTCCAAATCACCAAGGTAGATTTGTGCTTAGGTAAAAGGAAACACCTGAAAATTCATTATTTGAACATCGGCCGTGGAATCAACCTATTTGAAGGATGCTTTGATCTCTCTGTTCTTTAGTGGCTGGGCCGGACGCCAGTTGTCCACCATCAGTTCCTCAGGCTCGCCCTCCCCGCTGAAGTGAAGATTACGGAATTTCATCATCTAAAAGACACAACAAAAAATTGAAAATTAAAGTTTCACAATAGTATTCACTTACGTGCTTGCGTTATATCTTAAAATGCATTCCCCAATATTCACAGCACTGTGTATCAGTGGCCAAAATTCAGTTTGATTCCTAATAAATATATAATCATGTATAGATTATGTATGTATGCTTTTGTAATAAAGCAATTTATATAAAATACATGAAAAGGTTGGTATCATTTTTGAAGGAAATTTTCAGTGAGCTTTTAATTTCAAAATCAATCAAAAGTCTATCAACTCATACTTAAAAGTCTATACTCATACCCTTTTAAACCTGTGTGTTTCCTGGTCCACCACTGTGACACACGCAGCCCTTAAATAGTCTCCTACTTCATCAAGTTTCTTGAAAAGTGATGTCTCCCTTCCTCTGAACACGACTTGATCTAAATGAAGAAGGATAGCATGCGTAGGACTATAGCAGCCCACGAATCAACAGCCCTTAACCCCATCTCTTTTGTCCAGTAATATTCCCTCAATCACTCCCGCAAAGTCAATTTCATGTAGGTCAACTATTGTAGCATGCACAACTATTGTTACTGCAACGCAAGGGAATGCTCTAAGAACATCTAGGGTTGATATATTATGGAAGAATCCCAGTAATCTGAAAGATAGTCTGTTTATAAAGTACAATCAGATCAAACCAGTACAATCAATTTCTACTCTCCACTCCACTGATTAAATTACATCCTCCTATCAGTCAACTTGACTCTATTTTAGCATCACAGAGAAAAAAACCTCAGTATGGAAAATAAAGGTAGCAGAATTAGAAGATCTGTTTATATTACCCACATCCATCCCTCCATACTTTCTCACTATCAGACATCTGCCCTCCTCCTCTGAGCCTCAGGTGGGTAAATTTGTAGGTCTTAAATGACCACGGTGATCACATTCCCTTGCTGTTGACTAAGCCAGAATCACAGTTCTAGCCAGTGAAATGTGAAAGGTTTGGTTGGGGTCTTGAGGGAAAAGCTTCTCTGCTCCTATGGAACCAATGGAAGATGTGTTCCTTTCGTCCTCGAAAGGTAGTTATACCCAGATCTGATTCTCAAAATGCTCTTGTAACCACCTTGAGGATGAAGTCACCAATGAACAAGGCAAAGTCAAGGGAACAACAAAGGAGGAACCAAAGTTCTGGCTTCCTGAGGTGAGCGTGACTCCTCTGGACTCCATGTCATAGGATATGAAAAACAGCCCTGTTGGTATTTCGACAATATATACAATTAATATATCTAGTTTAATACCACTTACTACCTTAAAGGGAAAATTCATGGCACAAGGACTACTGGAATAGGTTCAATTGCCCTTACCTACGTGTGTATTTCTGGCTATGGGTGTGTGTGTACACAATAAATCCATTTGTTGCCTCAGGTCTGAATGTTAGACCATGATCTCAAGCTAGATTATTCCCAGTGAAGGAAGAAAAATAATTTTCATGTTTTTAATTATAATTCAAACACTACATCTACAAATAAGAGGTGGCATTATTAAACCTTTCCTTATGCTACTATTTTAAGAAGCTTGCTCAAATACATTATGACCACAAGGTCAATACTCAACTGACAAACCAGTCAAGCATATAATTTCTTTGGCCCACTTTGACATATTACAAGTAAATTTCTAGTTAGATATAGATGTCTTCTAAAGAAAGATGTGGAATATCTGTAGTACTTATGAGTTAATATTCTAAAGCAGAACACAGGAATAGAATCCTTGCTCCCGGACCTGATTCTGCCATGAAGTAGCAAAGTGGAAAGCACTTCAATTTTCTCAGACTGTTTATCAACACAATTCTAGCTTAGCAAATTGAGAAGGTTGGACAATATAATATCTAGTGCACATTGCAGCTCTAAACTATGATTCTGAATTTTTGTAGGTTTAAATCCCACTACAACTATTCAGACAGTTATCATTTTCAAGACTGTTGGCTGTTGACTCTCTCCATAAATTATGCAGCATCCAAACTCTTGTGAATTCTAAGGAATGTCCATTTTCTACATTTCAACTGTGTGCTAAGAGACAGTCTAGGAAAAATTCACTTGTATCCACTTCGGTGGATACTCATCAGTGAATTAGAAGCTGCATTAATCACTTGAACATCACAAACTACATTGTATTGGAAATGTAAGAATATCTGCCCTAAGCCTCTAAAGCAGCTTAGAGTGAGTTTTAATAGATACTTTTTCTCCAAGGGATGATTCTCATTTTTGTCAGGATTCAGAAATGCATGCTGATATAAATAAAACTGCAGAAACCTCTGATGTGAGTGAGCAGTAGGCTGGAATTCTCCCTGATACCTATGTAACCTTGACCATGAAATCTCATTTTTCTGAGTTTCAATTTCCTCATAACTGACAAAGAAACCATTTATTAGGTGATAGACACATTTCTTCCTGAATCTTCACAATGACTATCCAGTTTTACAGACTAAACAAACTGCCTAAGGTTATGGTTAATAACAATAAATATTTGCTGAATACTGTTTGCTTGCTAAGCACTGTCACGGACACTAGTTCCATAGCAGGCAGTAGTGGAAGGGGGATTAAATCCCAGGTCTGTCTGACTCCAGAGGCCAAAGTCTTCTGCCTTGACTAAACTCTCCAGGTCTCTAAATAGGCCTCCCATTAGAAAACCTACCTGCTCCTTGCTGACACTGATGGGTTCCTTGAGCACAATCCAGGTGACACATTCCAGAAGAGGAGGGGTGGTCAGTGAGCCCAGGTAGGTCCAGTAGTCCAAGCTTTCAGGAAGGAGGCCATGAGGATCAAAGTTAGTGAAGACGGCATGCTTACCCTGGAACAGGGCAAAGACACAGGTTAAAACCATCATATCATCAGAGAGGAGGCAGGTTGGAGAGAGGGGGACACAAATAGGTATATTCCCCTCTGATAGCCAGAAAAGTTTTTTTAAAGAGTGGTTCTATATTCACCGGCAAACAAAATGAGATTAACAGAAGACATTTCAATTGGAAATATAAATTGGTAGGTGTGAGCAAGGAAAACTGATTATTATTTTCACCTGTCCATTTTTCATCTTGTCCTCTAAAATAATCCCTTATATAATATTTTCCATTAAGTCATTAACTGATCACACCCAGTATTTAAAATGAGACTACTGTCACTAAAATGATGTAATTTTAGTTTGCAATAACAGAAATAGAGTACCCTTGATGAGGAGGTGATTTTTATTGCTATCCTATTTGATGACTAGATCAGAACCAAAGAACTGCATTCAGTTCTGGACACTACACTTTTAAAGCAAACAGGAATGATTTTACTGGAAGAGTGAAAGGTTGCTGCAAAGAGAGAAAATTAGGTCATATGAGAATAGTTAAAGGGAACTAATGATAATTAGCTAGTGGTAAGTGAAAGTCCAGAGTAGAGAGAGAGTAGGGTTATGTAGAACGGAGATCAGGTTTATTCTATATAATTCAAGGGGATCAAGCTAGAAGTGAAAGGTGAGCATTTCAGAAGATAGGTGTTGCATCAATGTGAGGATCAGCTTTATAGAGCCAGGGCTGCCACTGGAAGTGACTGTAGTATTTAAGTAGATGCTCAATGACCTCAACACAGCTATGCTGTAGAGAGCATTTAAACACCAGGTGGATCAATTCAAAGAGGTCACATAATATAAATCTCCATGAAACAGGGCCTCAGTTATCTTGTTCACCATCGTATCTCTTGGGTTAGCAAGGTGGCTGGCACATAATAAATACTCAACAAATATTTGCTGTATGAATGAGTGAAAAATTTGACCAGATGATCATGACCAGTCATGAGATTCTCTGACTCTTATGGATGTTCAAATGACGGGGAAGCAAGATTAAATAGATACGTGACTTAGAATCATATTAGCTTTAGGAACAACTTTTGGAGAAAGAAAAGTTCTTTTCTTTCTCCAAAAATATATACACAATATTTTACCTTTTACTCATTCAAACACTACATGTCATCCAGACTGTTCAATTTGATCAAAAGAAAATCCAAATATCAGTGGAGTATTGAAAATAGGTACTCTACTAAGGTGGCAGAAAATTCCATTTTACCTTTGTTTTTATAGAATCCAGAGCATCAATGACTTTCTGAAGGCCTGGTTTAGCACTGCCAATCTATAGAAAAACACAAGGGACAAGATACTGTAACCTAGTTGGTACTGTAACATTTTTGATTTGGGTGACTCTGTTATAAAATTTCTCCAAATAGCGAACCCAAATCTGCCACTTTACACAAGCAACCAGCAGGCTCAGCTAGAAGACACTGGTACCACGGACCTCCCTGCTTTCACTGAATCTTCAACCTGCCTCTTCCTCTGCCTGGATAGTCCTCCTGAAACCACCCAGTCAAATGTCCCCAGTGATCTCCAAAACCAGCAATATTCTTCAAGTGCTTACCTTAATTGGCTTGCAGGCTTTTACATTATTGTCTTCCCTTCTTTTTAAAAATCCTTTCCTCCTTGGGCTTTCCCTGTGCCCTCCAACCTCTTAGTAACTCCCTTGACTTCTGTATTCCTTTTTAGTCATTCACATCTTTCCCCCTGTCTTAAAGGCCTTACGTTTTACAGTTTCTCAGGGCTGCATCCTGAGCTGCTTTCCCATCTCCCTCTTTATGCCGGCCTTGGATGATTTCATAGACTCCTGTAGCTTCCACCTCAACCTATGAATCAGCGCTCATAAATCTCCAGCCCAGACCTTTCTTCACTGCCCTTTACAACTGTCTGGAGGGCAGCTCAACCTGCTGAGTCCCACTGTTGCCTGAAATTCTCCAGGACCAAGTCACCGTCCTTCCCCCTCCAAAACATGATCTTACTTTAGCATCACGTACTAGTTCTGTGTAGCTTCAGGTTAAATTAGAATAAAACAAATACCTAGCAGTCAGTCATGCGAAGTTGACCTCTTTATGTCCTTCACATTTACATCCAAATAGTACCTAATAAAAGCCTCTCAAATTGTCTTTTTTGTTTTCCTTCTGCGGCTACCAGCAGATATAGAGGGAGAAATAAGACTGAAAATATTTTGGAGCCAAAGGCATTTCCTACGTTCTTTTGTAGAATGTTCTGTTTGTTATGAATGTTCTGTCTGGTCAATCTTTCTTGAAAACAGGAAAAAAGAAAGAATTGGGCCATCCACTAACCTTCATAAAAACACCCACAACAGCCAGTCCATCAGGGTGTTGCGCAGCTTTTCCAAAATCCCCGTACCTGGTGTTCCAGTGAACCAAGTGAAGCTAAAGCCCATAGGAGACAAACCCACAATGAATGATTTACATAATAAAAGCTTATAGATCTTATCCAGTGATCTTTTTCTCATAGCCAAAGGTTACTGAAGAAGGTAAAAATGTAGATAATTTTGAATAAAAACTTTCCTTTCATTTTAATTCCAATTATCCACTATAGCACTTGGTATAATGGCAAGTGATTTCATCAACAACTGCTAAGACAAAGAAATGTATAGTTCTGAGGGAAAGCACAAATTAATGAATTTAAATTCGTTTATTTTTTTCAACTGGTGTCCTTGGAGACAGTAGAGAAAGTTTTGAGCCTTAATTGTAGTGTCACAATTAAAGGTTATAAAAGCAAATGTGAAGGTCCTTTGTAAAAGAAGTAGCTCACTTGATGGGAGTTGAATTTACAAAATTAAGCTTTTGAAATTATGCTAAATAGCAATTTACAAACATTTTGACCTGGAAAGAAATAAAGCATATCTTACCTCTGCAGCATATTTCTTTTTGTCCACAGTGTGCTCAGAACCTTGCTCATCAAGGGAACCCCAGTGAAAGTGAAACTGAATCAATCTGTAAGTGCCATCGAGGGGTCCTCCTTTGAGCACTAAAGTTAAAAAATATATATGTAATATACACATATGTACACACATACATACATATGTATGTACACACATACACACATGAAATACATAATACTAAATATTACCGTCTTCAGTCCCATTTTATAGTACTAAATGTATACCTTTAGCCACATTTTCACTCTGTGAAAATTAAATTAAAATTAAACCCAGACTCAGGTTTAGTCTACACTGCTGAACAAAATCATTTCAACTTTTTTGGGTATTTTTGTTCTGTTTTTCCTCACATGTGTTAGCTGAAGGATGGATGCTTTTCTCATCTTTGTGTTCTGAGCAAGGTAATACCTCTTTTCAGGATTTGTTTTGGAGTCATAGGTTCATGTCCAGAGAGAGGAAATGTTAAATAGGAATAATAATTCCTCTGCGAATCATTTAGGAGGAGCCAGTGAAGCTGTCTGCCAGTGCAGTGGTCTGCTGCACACGTGAACCTGTCTTCTACCACGGCCCCGCAGCTGCCCTACAGCCTGCTTTGCTGCCCTTTGTACCAGTTCCTACATACCAGAAGTTGTGAAATAATGAGCATTCCATTGATCCTAACATTATAAAATCCAATTGTCCTCACATAGGCTTCCCAAAGCCTTTAAAATTTGGATTGTCACTGCTGCTAGCTAGCTTTGTCCCCGTAAAAATGTTCATTGAACCTCTTTGGCCTTAATTCCCTAATCTGTAAAATGGATTCATTAAATTATCTATTACTTTGCCAGTAATTTGCTGATCATTTTCCATATGCAGTGTAATGTGCTCTATTATCTCCAAGAACTTAAAATTCTAACTTTAATAACTATTCCATGATTCTATTATTCTGGTATTAATATAACTTTATTCAGTTAAATCAACAGTAGAAATCACATTCCTAGACTACTGTAAATATTTAATGAGTTGTGTCTTGAGATAGGATTAAAATACTGGGAAATCATCCCCCAAAAAACTTTTTACCTAACTTATAAGTATTAATGGGATTTAACCAAAATATTTAAAAGCTTTTAAAGGTAGTTTAGTGCTACTATTTTAATTACATTTTTCTAGTACTGAGATTAAAACATCTGTTGCTATACATGTATCTTATTAGCTTTGCTTTATAATTCCATAAAATAGTGAGCCCAGACTTACTTTGGCTTTGCAAAACAAAGGGACGAGGTCTGTACAAAGTTTGTTCACTTAGCTTCACCTAAATATGCTTAAATGAAAGCAACAGCCATTCATCTATTCAAAGTAAAAGATAAAACTGGCTGGAAGATATTTAGGGAGGGGGGCCTTCCTGGGGCTCCTCACATAACCTCTGGCTGCCACCTCTTCCTTGCAATAGGCCAGAAGAAAAAAAGAAGAATAAAAACAGAAAGAACAACTTATAAATGGTGTTATATTACAGATCTGTTAAGAAACATACATTCTGATAAAAATCACATCTCTTGAAACACAAAAACAACTATTGTAAAAGTTTATTTTTATCTGATCATTCAGTAAGGAAAGAATTAGTTTTAGCCCTCAATACTAGACTTTTTCAAAAATAAAAGAATTTCCTTTTTTTCATAACAATATATTCTAAAAGTGAAGTGTATGTTTGTGAAATAAATTGATACTCAAAAAAGGTCTTTATATTAACTCTTTAAAGATAGTAACAGATGGGGTGATAATAAAAAGCCAATGCCATTTGTAACAACATTAACTCTACCAGGTGGCAAAACTCATTAAATAAAACCATATTAAGCATCTGAGATAACTGATTTTCTAAATGTATCTGCTTTCCACCTGTGAGGAATCATACCAGGATCTTACATTTTAAAGAGAATAAAGCTTTTGCTATTTCTCATTCTTGTTCTCTCTCTTGTAAACCTTAAAATTCCATTTAACTTACTTGTTTCAGAGAACATTTAGAATTAGGCAAGAGTGTATATAAACTTTTATTAAACAAGGCTTGCTAATATTAAAAAAGAAGAAAAAGAAAGAAACAAAGAAAGAGAGAGAGGGAGGGAGGGAGGGAGGAAGGAAGGAAAAGAAAGAAAGGAAGGAAGAAAGGAAGAAAGGAAGAAAGGAAGAAAGGAAGAAAGAAAGAAAGAAAGAAAGAAAGAAAAAGAAAGACAGAGAGAGAAAGAGAAAGAAAAGAAAACAAGCAAGTTCTGGGTTCAATGATTAAACACATTCAGTGCTAATCTATTGTCACCAGACACCTGTTTTAGCCCTTGTTAAAATATAACTTATTGGTATGAAGATTAGAAACCCACTGTAATTAGGAAAAGTTATTAAATCCTTAAAGTTTAATTGCTACAGAAAGCAGCATATCTGGCCTTCTTTAACTAGTTCATTATTTCTCAGCAAATTCTTACCATGGAGTTTAGGCAAAGAAGTCCCCCAATAATATTGTTACAATAATAAATTGTTATAAACTCTAATAAAGTTAGCATACATGTTTTCATTTGAGAAACAGAAAAGATCACATTTTGGTTTAAGATAAGGAGCTTCTGCTGTATTCCAGATCTACTTATTTACTTATTTTGATTACTGCATGCCATTTCCTAAATTTTTCCTATTTAAAATGAATCCTGTTTTCTAATGCAAAAATAATCTTTAAAAATAGCAGAAATTTCTCATTGCACTTTTTTTTTCTATAAAATCCAGCCATGGTGATGAGGCTCTAAAAAGTCAATGATTTATTGTATCACAGAAACATGTTCCATGAGGGATGGAGATACATAAATAAGGTTTTCTACTCTAATATTTTTTTCAAGACTCCCAAAATTTAATTTGAATTCAAATCTCAAAACTAAGAGCTCCAGTCAATTTTAATTTTCATGATCTGTCATGAGTTATACATACTATAGATAACACAAACTAAGTATCAAGTAAAATATTATAGAATAATCTGTCTTCCTATACATGTTATTTGGGAAAATTATGCAAATTATGCAAATTATTTTATGGAAAATAAGAGATTCAGTAATATTGAAAAAATCAGACTACCTATATAAATTAAAAACTAAAAATTTAATATTTTTGAATATTTTTCTTCCTAATCACTTATTATTACTATTTAATTAAAATGCATTGGAATAATAAGCCAAAGACCTTAGTAAACATTAATAATCTCTTAAATCCAAAATACAAATAAACTGTTCCCAATAATCCTTAGTTTAAAACTAAAATTTAAGTGATTTCTTACTAATGAAGCAAATGAATAATTCTACAGAATACTTGGCATTTCCAGGAGCTGAACCATCTTCTCTAAAAATAACCTGAACATTTAAAAATCCTACATTACTGTTTTGTTTGTTGGCAGTAACCAATAACACTAGGCCTTCGTGTCAAGTCTTTTTCTCAGACATCCATATTCCATTTTTTTAAAGCAATAAGATGTTTGGCTGTCTCTTTCATGAGAATAAACATTGTCAAAATTCAAGAGAACAGAAGTTGTAGTTTAAGCTATATGACAATTATACAGGAGTAAAAGGAAAGCTCTTTGATGTAAACATAATCAACTATAGCATTTAGAATGCTTCGGTCAGTTTTCTAGACATTCAGGGTTCTGCTGCTACCATTAACAATGTGCGTGACAAGCCCTGTTGTTTGTTGTTGTTATGCTTCTTTTTAACTTATGATCGCTCTGGGAGGAAACATTTTAGAGCTTCAAAAGCAAGTCCCTGAAAGTCCAGCAGGACCCATTTATGAAGGTATGTCACACAGACGATGATCTGCTAAAATTGAGCACAAGTAAACTCATTCTGCTTCCTTCTTTCTCTTTTCTTGAAATAACATATCTAAAACTTACAATTTCAAAAAACCATAAATGATTTGAGAATTGTACATGAGTTGGCCCAATAATTCTAGCACTGGCTTCAAATATTTGCCCCTAACTTTGCAATAAAGTAGGACAACTTTAAACTCATTAATAAAAGTGAATAAATAAGCAGGAGTTAATAATTTGACTGCCATTCTTTTTCCCAGATAAAGCTGATAATAAAATATCTCAAGCAGGGAGAGTTACTTTTTAATTTTTTTTTAATTTAAAAGGCTTAGCAATTTTTCATTAATTTAAGATAAATTTAAGGTGGTTTATTTTTAAAGGAATTTAGAAGATTGAGGAGAGCTTTAATCCAAGCTTCTAGTTAAAGCCTATTAACTCCACATTTAAAAAGAATTCCCTCAAGTTTAAACATAGCAATAAACTCAAGCTGCTCAGTTCCTGATACCTAAAAATTAAGTTTGGGTATAAGGTAACATTAGGACATCGTACTGAGAACCTGAATCTATGAGAAGTTCTAGAAGGCTGAAATCTCATTAAATGGGGGCGGGTAGGACTAGGGAGAGAGTGTAGATACATGAACTGCATTTAAATGCAGGAAATAAGAGGTAAAGGATATCTAAAAATGTTAACACTATAAAAATAACTCCTAACCAAAGGGATGTTAAACTATTGATTTAAAAACAATTAAGTAACCAAAACAAATAAATTATTTTTAGACTTCAATATCTAGAAAAGTATATTAGTTTTTTAAAACATGTGTACAAACTAAATGTTAACTATGATTATCATTCAAAGATTCTTATTCAAATTCTATTTTTGATTGTCATTTAGTCTATCTAGCAAACTAAGAAGGAGACGACTTAGCAAGTTATTTAAAACTCTTTAGCTTTCTGTTTCTTCATGTTTATTTTAAGTGGGTTTGACTAGAGTATCTCTACCTTTTGTTCTAGCTTTGAGAGTCCATGATTTAAAAAAAAAAAAAGTCTAAAGGTTGTTTTTCCACATGGTACGATTTTTTAAAATTTATCCTGTAGATGTATTTTCTCTTACTATCAACATTTTGGTATATTTTGCATCCTCATTTAACCAAAATAACTGAAAATGTAGAATAGGCAAAATTACAAAGGACTCTTTCACATGCAAAGGAGAGCAACTCTTTCTAATATTCACTCCTGACCCTTGTTTTTAGTGCATACCTCTTGCCTGTCTAGAGCACATATTGTGCTCTCTTAAGTCCTCTGGTGTTTCCTATTTCCCTTTGCCTGGAGGCTCCTCCCAAGACATCAAAGTCCTTCAAGCTTCGACATAAGCCTTATTTACCCTGGGAAGTCTTTCCTGACTTACACAGTTAGACTACTAAGTCTCCTCCGTGTTTCTATGGTTCCTCAGAATCTTCCTTTCTGTACTTACATCAAAGTCAATGTCAGTGTCTACTATGTCTATGTCTGTCTACTTCACGTACCCTGAGCATGGGCCCTGGAGATGCAGGAAAGGGACCTGGCTTCCATCCTGCCTTCATGATGCTTAGCTTAGCATGCATTAAATTGGTGTTAGGAAAGATTTTTATACGAGACCTATGTGGATAATACATGTGTCTCTAACAACATGGGTTGGAGCTATCTCAACTTCTTTTCAAATGTACACATTACTCACCAGAAGAAATATTAATAGCTGGGAAAATGTGGCTAGCTCTAATTAGTTAATGCTCATGGAGAAACCCATCAAAGCTTAAGTAACATATTCATGGTAAAATATATAACAGTATATTAACTTCATATATAAAATCAGTACATATTTAATATGACAAATAAGGTGTTTCAGAATATATGAAAATAAAAATTTAAAATATCATCAAGCGATGGGAACTAATCTTAAAGCTCATTAAATAAAAAGTTTCTTCAGAAACCTTGTCACAGGTGCAACAACTACAGCAATTTCCTGATAAAGGCAAATGGCGCATAGTCATGACGACAACAGAGGTCATTCATGAAGAATAGCTATGGGCCAGGCACTGGGCTAGATGCTTTATATATACTGTCCTATTTAATCCTTCCTCTGTAGAAGATACTACTGTTACTCCAATTTTACACTTAAAAACAACTAGAACATAGGTTAAGTTACTCTTACTCCTAAAGTCACTGAGCTAGTTGGTGGCAGCACTGGAACTCAAGTCCAGGTCTGTCTGGCCCCAGACTATGCTCATAGCCACCAGACTATAGTGCTGAAATCCACTTACTGGGAATGTATATTACTGGAACAATTTATTTCACAATCATTTTTTAAAGAATACAGGGAATTACCTCATCTGCTTCCATTTGTTAGATATTTGTTTATTCATTGTTCCAAAAAAAGACTTTAAGCATCTAATTTCTATGTAGCATCTAATGAGGCATATATTTTGGTAGATATCACATCCATTGAAAACAATAATATCATTGTGGCTCTTAAAAAAAAGTTGACAGCTACAGACTAAAGTAGCTCACTTCTTTAAATGACTGGACATGAAATTTTATAGCATTCTTTCTGTATGTATAGTACCTCGAGACCTTTGGCTTTGTCATATTATAAATATGTAGTATTCTTGAAATTTCAATTTCTTGAAAAAAGAAATTGTTTAATTTAATTATTTGAGCATTGTTTCTTCTGAGTGGGAGCAATGGTTGAGAAGGCAATGTAGCAGAATCATTGAAGTGTCTTCAATGTAGATCCTCTACTTGATTCTAATAAATCATGATACTATGCCAGAATGTGTGCATGTGAGTGTGAGTGTGTGTGTGTGTGTGTGTGTGTGTGCTGGCAGGAATTATACACAGGCACCGGTAGGGTGAAAACATTTCTCAGATCATCTCCACATTATCCCCCATCAACTTGTCTTCTAGAATCACTGTTTCAGAAAGCCAAGTGTCTTAAACTTTTAAAAAACAGGAAGGAGGGAGCAAGAATTTTTTTCAAAACTGAACTGAGTATATTGTATAGGTACTGAAAAAGAATAGTCAACTTGACTATGATTGTTACAATTACATATTGTATAATATATTACTACCATAGGTCATTACTCCAAAACTGTGGCAACATTAGTGAATGTTTCCTCTATCTTCTCTCATTTCCCTCCACCACTCCCTGCTCTCCCACAACACCACCAAACAGAATGTGTCTACAGCACCATTTCAATGACCTTCAGAGGAAAGCACTCAGGAAAATAGGGCACTGGCACTTAAATCAACCAGTGAGCAAAGAAGGCAGCTACTATGTCTGAATGGGATTGTTCTTGTGTTTTAAATAAGAAAAAGGAAGCATTCAGTGGGCATCCTGTAAACAGCTCTATTACAAATAAATGATGGTAATTGGTTTTGTCAGTGACGGGCCAGATATGTCCCCCAAGTCTAAAACATCTTCGTTTGAGGACTCGATTTCTGGATAGATACCAAGATATGCTGCCAATTCTGAGAAATATTCATAAATACAATATTTTCCAAGAATTTCATTATTTGAAATTGTCAGGTTTTCATCACTCTTCTCAATGCTACCTTGAAGACAATATCCACTAAGATATATTTCTAATGGATAGGCATCAACTCTAGAAGACAAGTATTTTACAACGGATCTTAAACATTCAATTTGTACAAATCTCATCATTGCTGATCTTTATTGCCAGGGGACCTTGCCTTTCGTGACTTTTCAAAGGCATATCATAGTCATTCAATGCCCTACATAAATGCCAGGACTTTTACAGGGGAGAAAGTCCCAGGACACTGCAAGGTAATTAGCCTACTTCTCAGAGTCTGGGACCTGGCGAACATTATCAGAGTGGCATCTTGAGTACTGAGACACACTGTACTATTAAGGGGTTTCCTGCCACTGCTCCTGACTCTTTCCATTAAGCAGGGAAAACAGCTACTGTCTTAAAGTCACAAGTTATTTTTTAAACACTGACCTGCTTTGTCCTGGGAGTCATCAAACTCCACGTTGAAAGAGTGACCATTGTTGAGGATCCTCCGAGAAGTCGCTTGTTCATAGCTAATACACAGAGGCGGCAGGGAAGGGTCATGCTTGGCTGCACCGGTATTGATGTCAACAGGGGACTGACGCTCTCCCTTGGCAATGGGAAAGTCCTTATGCCAGTGCTCAGGTCCTGGGGGCGGGGGGAGAAGACACCCGTGAATCCCCCAGTGTGGGGAGGGTACACCAACACCCCTAGAGAAGGGCAATGATTCCGGAGCCCATCTGCTCGGTTCCAATTTTAGCGGCACCATTTAACAGCTGAGTAACCTTTGGGAAAACACTTAATCTGTGCCTCAGTTTCCACATTTGTAATATGGGTTAATAATATCTTTCTCACAGATGTCCTTGGGAGAATTAGAATCAATACACATAAAGCTCTTAAATCAGTGAGGGCCGTATAAATATTAGCTATTATATAGTCATTTTACTGAAATTCAGCAAATGAAATTGGGCAGACACCAACTCGGGGCTTGTGGTCGGGATCTGAGATACGCAAGCTCACTTAAGTCATTTAAGCAGGTCCAGATTCCTCCCTCGTGCCACGCACTGGATGGGACAGAGTCAGTGCTCAGGCCCGGGCACCCCTCCTTTAACGGCCAGGCTCCTCACTACCTGGGAAGTCCCACACCCTCCAAAGGTGGGCCACACGCGCCAGACGCATCTTTCTCTTCACCCCGCTGACCGGGGAACCCAGATCTGTGGCCATGTTGAAGCCCGATTCCTGGTGACCGACCTTTCAACGTTAGAAGTCGAGAGACGAAGAGAAAACTCGGAAATCGGAGCAGTAGGTTAAAACGAGACCTAGAAAAGGCCCCGGGACAGTTCCTGCCGACAGCCTTAGCCACAGGTGGTGCTGAAGCTGGCGGGGTCTGGGAAAGGGGGTCCCTTAGTTTCTCTGCGATCAACAACTGAAAATGTTCGTTATAACCCCTCTCCGCCTCCTCCTAGGTGCAGTTAGGATGGTCCCCAGCTCGGGACCCGGGAAGAACTGTCCTCGGGTCCCGCGGCCAGGGCTGTGCGCCCCCCTCTCCCGGGCCCTGCGCGCCTCCGGCGGACGTGGGGATTCCTCGACAGTGGCCCGGAGCTGGGGCGACTGGGGCATCCCCCGCGCGGGGGAGCCGCGGGCGGGGCGGGCGCCCGGGGCGCACCTGAGCCTCCAGCGCTCCCCGCGGCCGCGGTACACTGCAGGTGCGGGCGCTGAGGGGCCCCGGCGGGCATCTGGGACCCGGGACCCGGCGCCGCCGCGCCGCCCGCAGCCCGCACTCACCGTTGTGCTCGCCGTATCCCCAGTGATGGGACATGGTCGCGCAGGCGGTCGGGGCAGAGCAGGAATTGGCGCCGGTCTAGCGGTGGCTGCTCGGGCGCCTGCACGGTGTGTCCACGGGTCACGCCGTCACCGGCTTTTATAGGCTCCCGCCAACTTCGTGCTCGGGGGCGGCCTGGGGGAGGGGACCCCGAGTGGACCTGGGCGGCCAGGGGAGAAGGTGACGGGCGGAGGTGATCTCCCTGCGGTCGGGGCGGGCCGGGCGGGCGAGGCTCCGGGGGCGGGGAAAACGCCCACTCCGCGGGCGCTCGGCTGGGCTGGCGAGCTCCTCTCCCCCCACCGCCCAGCTCCCCAAGGTCGGCGGCCCCGGCCCGGGTTCCTGGGCGGGCGGCGACGCTCCGATCTCTCGGCAAGCTGTGGCGGCGGCGGCGGCAGCTCCCGGGCTCCTCGGTCCAACTGGGGCTGCGGAGCGTCTACGCGCACCCCATCCCCCTCCCGGGCGCCGAGTCTGGCGACGGCGGGGACTGCTCGGGACCCGGGCCCCCGGTGTCTTTCATCCCCTGTCCCCATTGTGATAGCATCCCGGGTCCCGTAGCCCTCCCTCCCCGCCCCATCGGCCCCAACCGTGCCGGGGTCTCCAGCTCCGAGGGCTCACTCTCTGGTGTCCAGGCCCTGGGGCGGGCAAGCTCGGTTAGGAGCTATGACCTTGGGGCAAATAGGGATAAGGTCCTTGCGGCGCTGGAGAGCGAGCAGCCCTGGGCGCTGAGAGCCACGCGCCCTCTGCTGGACGGCTGTGGAATAAAGCGAGAAAACGGCGCCGCGGTCGCTCGGGCCGGTGGCCCGGACTAAAGCGAGCCGGGGAGATTGCATTTCGTCAAGGGTTGGCAGGGCCTCACCTGGCGTGCTCATCTTCTCCTTCTACCGTCCTTCTTCTCTTTAAAAAATTAACTGTGGGGGAGGAGACTTTCTAGTTGAGTAATTGTTTTAAAATAACCAAAACTTTTTTAAAAATCACTTTTTTCAGAAGACTCTAGTAAAAAAAAAAGCGAATGTCTTCCAAAGAGGTGAGAATTTCCCTGGCTGACGAAACTTGGAATCTGGCATACCTAGGAAATCATTCAAAATAATTTAATAGGACATTTTTGAGGCCAGGCAGTATTATGATTTTAGGGTGGATCCCTTTTTCATAAACACACACACACACTTATGGCTACATTGATATAAAGATTAATATCTTAATATTATATATTTAAACATTTTCTTTGACCTAAAACTTTTATTTTTGTTCTAATTTTAAAAGAAAATATTTTCCTAGACACCTAAAAGTATTGTGGACCTGAGGCACTGTGATTACCGTGCCTGATGGATAAGTCAAGCTGTCCTGAGGTAAAGACAGAATTTATTTCCTACAAGGGAACTTGGCCACAAAAATGTCTAAAGGAGATTTCTGTTCTGTGCAATCTTTTGAGGGGATAATATTAAAATTGGGGAAGTAGGATATAGTTTTGCATGTTTCTATCAGCATTGGCATCACATTACTTATATTTAAAAATTGTAGATAAATAAGAGGATAAATTATCATATTAGTGTAAATGTTTGCAATGTTGATCTCAAAATCACTATCTTCTATTTATTTCAGTCAATTCCACACAAATATGATTCGTGTTAGGTGTACTTGATCTTGTGAGACTCTAGAAAATTGTATGCCTCTGTATGTGGCTCTTTGGATTAATGTCTCAGGGAGTTCTTAGGCAAAAGAGCAGTAATGAACCTTTTAAATTTCTAGGACCATTACGAAACATAGTTCATAGCTAAGAAGAACCTTTTATTTGTGTCTCTGTAGCTGCATACTCTCTTAGGGGCCCAGTGAAACAATTTAGATTCTTTGCCTAATTTTAGAATATTTACTTAATTCAGGAGGAGAGAGACTCCCAGTGCTGTAAGACTCTTCCCTTGGCCCTGAGGATATGACGCTGATAAATGCTGAGTTGAGTAAAAAGTCTATGCATGTAAAATGGGCTCTAAAAATTCTGTGAAGGTAGCCAGACTGTTTGGTCAGCAGGAATCTTAGTCCGTCATTTCCTGTGAAGCTGGATTGTAGCTTTACTAACATGGATGAAATAGGAGCATATTTTGATTATTAAATAACCCTAAAACTTCAAACACCGCCAAACTGCAGTTCACCAAATGGACTTTTGTTATGGGAATTTTCTGTTCTCTCTCACTTCTAGAAAGTGAACTACTTCTCAGTGGAAGCAGGTCCTCCCCCAAAGAACTGCTGTTAGAGACATTATCACACACTTATCACAGGACAGAAGGTGGTTCATCTTTGGATAACCAGGAGAGATCCAATTCTTTTTTGGGGGGGGGTAACTTTTTTGGTATTGCAGTGGTTGTCTTAGCATTTTTTTTTCTAGCTGGTTTTTTATACTGAAGTTGACTTTGGGCCTTCCCATAGATTAGTCCCAATGTAAACTTTATTGTATTGAGGGCATTCTTAGCAGGCTATCATGATTCACTGGCTGTAACGCTATAACTAACACTGGAGTTTTAAAATAAAAAATAAATAATAATTTTCTTATTATGCACCTATGTTTCTATTAGAAGAAAGGATTTGTTTAAGAATAATCCTAAATAAAGAAACTGATAGTACCTGAAGAAAGGTATTTTCCTCTGCCCCAGAGGGGGAAAAAAAATGACAGGCAATATATCAGGAAAGTATGGTATTAAAAAAAAACTTGAAGTCTGTGTTCCAATTATTATAATAAAAGCCTCTAACATAACTATAAAATAAAATGGAAAACTATCTGCTTCCCCCAAATAAAGATATTGTTAATATATTTTACAAAGTAAAATATACATAGTTTATTAAATGTTTAGCTAAAAAGCTAAGAAAAAGCCAGATAGTCTCATATTTGTTACAATTATAGTATCAAAGTAAATATCTGTGGAGCTTAAGAGCCTCTTACTTTTTGGGGCTCCCATAGCTTTTTGCACACACATCCCTCTATCTATACCACATTCTAATCAGATACTATATTGTAATCATCAGGTTGTGATCCACCACCCCAATAAGCTGTTGGCTGCTCATTTGTAAAGTAGGAATAAGGACACCCACCTCAACAGTGTTAAAAGACTTCAGTTAAATCACCTGCCACAGGTAGGCTCTTAGTAAATGATGGCTATTGAGTTCTTCCTAGACAGTGCTAAACAAAATATAATGTAATAAATGCAAAGTTAAACACCTGGACAAGGTTCAGGGGAGAAATTTAAGAGGAATGAGCCTCCAGCAGCATGAGGGTTTTTTTGTTTGTTTGTTTCATTTTGTTTTGTTTAATGGGAGGAAGGAGAAATGTTTGAGTCATGGAGGCATCTATTCTACCACAATTATATACTATGTTCTTATTAAGCTGAGCCCTCTGAGGTTGGGAACTGTATTACATTATTTACCTCTGTATCCTAGGTACCTAGCACCCCTTACCTGGCCTGAGTCCCAGGACAAATGGAATAGCTACTCACATAATACTCTTTGAAATTATGAAGTTTTAGTAATCTAAGTGGGGGCAACAGCAGTTTCACTTTACAGAAGCCAGTCAGTTAACAAATATCATCGTGCTGAAATTAGACTGGTTTTGAATCTGAGTTAGTTTAGTAGTTCTGTGATCTGGGGCAAATGTCTTGATTTTGCTAACATTGTTTTCTTCTCTGTAAAACTAGGTTAATAACAATGCCTACCTCGCACAGTTGTGGCGAGGACTATTATGGTGCAATGCATGTAAAGGATTTAACATAGTGCCAATAATTAGAGCTTGATAAATGTGAGTCATCATTATTATGGTTACATGTTTTTTGATCTCCTATTTTGTACCTAATATTTTTTTATGTACTATGCGGGCTACGCAAGATGAGTCATGCATTCATTCAACAAATCTTACCAAGTGCTATTATGTGCCAGGCATCAGCATGGGGCATACAACCCTGTGATGAACCGGATCAGATGATCCCTGCTCTCATGGAGCTTACGTGGGGATGGATGGGGGTAGGATTCAATAAATGACTAAACAAACAACAAAAAAAGTGAATTTCCAACAGCGATAATTAGTATAAAAAAAATAAAACAGGAATGCGGTAAAGAATACCGAGAGAGGAGACGATACTTTAGCTGCAGTGGTTATAGAAGGCCTACTGAGGGAAGTGACATTTGAGGAACTACTAAAAAAAGATCCGGGGAAGGACTTTTCAGACAGAAGAAACAGCAAGTATAAAGGCCCTGAGCAAGGAAGCTTCTAGAACAGAAAAGCTTGTGACTGGAGGATTGTGATTGAGGAAGAGAAGACAAGTAGTAAAGTCAGAGGCAGGCAGGGGCTGCAGCTTGCAGAGCCCTGTAGCCCATGATGCCAGAGACGGATTTTTATTCTAATTGCACAGGGAAGCCACTGACAGATGGCTTATGCATAGGTGTATTATGCACAGGAAGGTCATAATACAAACTGCAATAATATGGCATTTTAGAATTAAAAGAAGTATAGCGATTATCTGGTCCAAGTCTTTATTATAGATGAGGAGACTAGTAGAAGTTTCCAGTAAGCTTCATGCTGTTCCCCAGCTCCTTGCTTTTACCCATCTGACAACCACCTTTACAAAAAGATCCAAACTCCTTGTCCTGACATATAAAGCCATTTTAATCCTGGCTCTAGCTTCCCTTGTGGCCTCTGAGTGTCTCCATATCCTTCTGCAAGAGTATGAGAAGCAGCATCACACTGTGGTCAAAAGCCCAGGTTTTGTATAATAGTTTGGATTTGGCTTCTAGGACTTATTTACTACGTAACATTGGGTGATTTATTTCACCTCTTCAAGCCTCAGTTTCCATATGTGAAATGTAATAAGAGTATCAGAGCTGTCGAGTGTGTTAAATGCACTAATGTGTGTGAATTAGTCACATGAATTAGCATGATGCCTGGTATGTTGTTAGCTGCTTCTTAGGATTATTGCAATTGTGGTAGAAAGGCACAGAATTGTGAAATGGGAATCACCTTTGTAATAAGACAGACCTGAGTTCATATTCTGGCTGCAACACTTAACTTGCTGTATCACCTTGAACAAATTAAGCAATCCCTCTGAATTTTACTTACTTTATTTGTAAAGTGAGGAGGGAATGATAACTCCAAAACATTATGATGAGAATGAACATCTGGAAGATGTGGCAGATATGATTCTGGCACTTTTTTTTAATTGAATAAATGGTATAATTGCCATTAAATATAATACTTCCAGTTGTAAAATAATAGATTAACTTTTCTGTTTCTCTAACTTGGATTAAAAAGTTCACACTTATTTAATTAACATTTTTTTGAGTTCCTACTATATAAGAATAATTAGCACTTACTGAAAACTCAATATTCCCCAAACACAGTTCTAGAATGCTTCACATAGCCCTACTTTACAGCCAGTGGCACTGAAGCATACAGGTAGGTCGGTTTACCTGTTTACTCAGCTAGGAAGTGATGGAGCCAGGTGTGAAACCCCACAGTCCTACTCCAGAGTTTGAGCTCTTCACCATCGGCTGTACAGTCTCCCTGACGGCCCAGCTAAGTGCCTTCAAGGAGCTCATAAATGCACCTGCCTCATGGAAATGAAAGAGCATGTATGCAGCGCTACTCTATAGAACAGAAAATTATATCAACATACTAGTCATTTTTAGGATTTCCTACCCAACTCTTTCTGACCTCTAGGGTAGCAGGATATAGCACTAACTTCACATCTGATAAACAGTTGAGTCAAACTTCCCTCAGTAAACTGCTTTTCAGCCTTTTAAAAATATAGTTCTTAAATGTGTCTTTGTTCTTTTCATGATACCTAGTAACATTTAATTATTTTTATAAGTAAAATCTATTTCATTTTTAAGAACAGTCAATGAACTCCAACATTGTTACTCAGTTTCAGTTTCAACCAGAGCTGGAATGAAATATTAAGTGGAATAATTACACTAAAAATATGTAAAGCATATATTTGAAATATTTTATCTTCCAGGACAGCTGCCACATGTGATACCATGAAATAATCTAGTAAAAATAAAAGCCTACCTTTTCTTAACTGCTTCAACTGGACGCAATTTTGCTCCACTGAGATATTGACCATGTCTAGAGACATTTTTGGTTTTTACAACTGGTGGAGGGAGGGATCATGTACTATACGCATCTAGTGGATAGAGGCCAGGGATGCTGCTAAACATCCCTCAATACAGAGGACAGCCCCTTCACGACAAAGAATTATTTTGTCCAAAATATTGATAGTACCAAGATTGTGGATCCTGCCTTCAGAGTATCCATAAGGTAGTGCTTTTGAAAAAGGTCTGAAAAAGAGTTACACATGTATCCAGCAACGTGTGAGCCCTAGGACAGTGCTTTGCCCATAATAATCCCTCACTCATCTTTTATTTATTGAATTGGGTAGAAAAATAAAATAAAATCCTGCCTCTGCACTTGAAGATTATTGTCTGTTTACCTTGCTTCTATATACTTCCGATGATGGCTTTCCTACTCAATCATAATAGCTTGATTAAGTTAATATTAACTTTACTACATGATTAAACTTCTCTTTTGCTTGTAAATCATGGTCTCATATGGGGAATTTCTGACTTCCTTTGAGGAACAAGAATAATTTAACATTTTCCATGCAAGGGGCATTGTGAGTGTCACAAATAAGTTTTTCCTCCTATTGAAAGACAGGAGTCCAGACTCACCAGTGTCACTAACTGGAAACTATCTTAAGAGTATACAAGCGGGGAAACTGGCACTTTTATAATCCTATAATTCATATGGATAGGCTACAGGAAACAGAGATGGTTACGTTTTATGACTCTGTAGTTTTCTTATTCTGTGCTTATCCAGGTTAATTCTAAAGGAGAAAGGAAATAGATTTTGTGCATGAAAACAAGTATTAAAAATTTTAGACTGCTCAAAATTAGGATTTTGGGAAATAGAAGTAATATGTAACCTAAGAAAATTGCTCCTGACTTTGAACTTCCATGACATTTTCTTTACACTTTTGTGCTTCATATTATAGTTTTATGTGTTTTTACCACTTCACACAAAATTTTCAAAATTATTCTATACAAAAATGTCTATGCTTCTTTTAATGTCTCTCTCGATCCCTCTTTCTCTCTTCCACCTGAGCACAATGACTGGAAGATAATGCATATTTGAATGAATAAATGAATGTAATAATGTCATTTTAATATTTTAATGGACAGAAGAAATAATAATATGCTGAATGTCCCTTGACCTTTCTATGACATGATGGAATGCTATTATTTTCTTTCTTCTTCTTTTCCTTTTTTTTCTTTTGTCATCTTTGACCAATGTAAAAGAGTTTTAACCAAATTCAAAACACCACCCAACCCAAGGTCAAAACTGGTCAGTCAAAACTGTGTGCCACACTTCTCACAATTCACAGCAGAGGCTTCTTTGCACTCTATTTCTAGGATTTATGATAGAATTGTTCTCTTCTATCTGCACTCTCAGGTGGTCCCCACTTGGTGAGACAGTGAATGAAACAGTGGACCAGTGTGGTGAGAAACCATAGGACGGAGCTAAGCGGACCAGCTGGCAGGAGACCGTGTGGCCTGGTTTTATTAGCATGACACTCTGCACCAGCTGTCTCCCCAAGACTCTGCACACACTTCAGGGGTGCACATGATGAGCCACTCCCTGGCAGGAAGAAAATACTAGAATTTCTATTCATGGTTAACTTTTTTCACCCTCTAAAATTTTCTAGTTTGTTTGTATTTTATAATACATATGCAATAATGCAATAATGTGTATATATAATTTACTTTTAAAAAATCTTGCATTGGGGGATCACACACAAGAACTGTGCCCCAGAGGCCTTGCGTCATCCGAAAGAGTCTAGAGTCCATTGCTGGCCCAGAAGCCCAGGTGACCCAGAGCCACGTTTTGCAGGTTGCCTGTACCCTTGGTTCTGCTATCTGTTCCTTCTTTCCTATGGCACTGATATCACCATTCAACATGTATCTCATGCCCAGTGTGTTGGGCACTGTGCTCATGCCCGATAAGCCCTTTCCTTGAGTAGCCACAGCCTTGTTTAGTATAATTTCTCTTGAGCAATGTTTGGAAGTTGCCCTTTTCTTTCTATTTTTTTCCTTCTCCTTGATGCTTTTAGGTAGTTCCTTGACCTACTTTTATCTCTTCTGTACCTGAAGCATAAACACTTTTGAAAAGCATGAAATCTTTTCAAAAAGGAGTTTTTTAGTCATCTATATGTATACTTTTAAAATTATGTATCAAATAGTAAATGCTTTTGCACAGCTAAAAGCACTACCCTCTAGTTGTAAACTTTTTTCTTTATGCCTTGTGGTTATCTCATAATTCCTCTGAAACTCTCTACCCCTCTCGGGGCCTAATCAATGTTTCATATCAATTAAGCTCCCAAGGACACAAGACCTAATACACCTCTCAATCTTGACAACAGGCCCTTTGTTAGAGAAAACAAATTAAAACGAAGAAATTAGATCTTCTTGGATGAAATAGCATTAAAATACTCTTTTCAATAAGAAATATTTGTACTAGGCTGCCAGAGATTTACATAACAAGTTATAAGTTGAGCCACAAAGCACAATCCCACCCCCCACTCTCCACTCCACTGCCATGAAAATTGACCCTGAGTTGTAGCAATTTACTGTCTGAGGAAAAGTTTTTTTCAAAAACTCGGCTATATTATAAAGTAAGCTCAAGGTGGTACTTTTAAGTATCTGAACATACGTGTGGTATATATGTCTGTGTTGTTTGCAAAGGATGGAAATTTGTCTGAATTTACCATCCATTTGGCTAGAGTGGAGCAGAATGTGTCAGGTGGAAATGCTTATTGAATTTTCAAAAGTGTCATATTTTGCTAATCCCTGACTATGAAGCAAGCATTTGAGTTAGGGAAAGGAAATCTTTCTTACATATGTAGAATTGCTATAAGTATCTTCCCACAAAACTGAATGAAATGGGGAAGTAAAGTCACTAATGAGAAAATTGGGACAAACTTACGAAAAAGAAAGAGTGGGAAAGTTTGAGCACCAGCATGAGTCATGCCAATTAGTATCATCAGAGCTAATGCCCACAGGCTCATTGCCAATCTACCTCTTCAACTGGCACATGAGAAGCACGGGTGCTAAAACAGATAAATATGCGGGTAGAGGATCCTCTTTTATATCTCCTAAAACATGTTTCTTCTATACCAAGTGAAATTAGTTTTTAAAATTTAAATTTGCAAATGATAAGGTACAGATATATGTAAAGCTCTTTCTCTTCTTCCATGCACGTTCTCTTTAAGCCTGGGTTGAAGCAATAAATATCTGTACATTCCTCTAAGAACTCATTGAGATGCCAGTCTCTGACCTTCCTAGGATGAGGACACAGTTCCCAACAGCTCATGGACCTAGAATGGCATTCGGTATGTTAGCAGTTGCATTGCACCATCCATCTGTCCATCCCTCCATCCATCTATCTAACTACCCATCCATTCCTCCATCCATTCAACAAATATCTTTGAACTCTGACTACGTTCCAGACACTGTATCAGGTGCTGGAGCCTCGGTAGCATAACGAGACAGATGAAGTCCTTACTGAAGCCACTACTGTTCTCTCTCTCACACACACTCTTCCTCACCCACTCACATGCTATAAATAAGACCAAATAGAAACAGATAAAATTCTAAGACAGCTATTTTAAATAAGGCTTACAATGTTTCTTATTTAACTTTTACAACAGCCTAGGTAAATACTATTATCCTCATTATAAAAATAAAGAAAGTGAGCCTTACAGACTTTAAAATTAATCTTCCACAGACAATAAGTGATTAATGACAGAAATGGGAGTGAAAATCACCTTTTATTTACTGCAAGCTTTATGCTCTTAACCCCTACCTTCTCTTTCTCTGTCTCTCTCTCTCTCACCCACCCACACACACACACACATGCACACACACAATCACCCTACATTACAGACAGAATTTAAAAGTGTCGTTGTTACTCCTATTTTAGTTCCCGGTGCAAGAACCTGAGCCACTGTACATACACTGAAGTGCAGCCTTCTTAGCTCTCAGCTCTTGCCAGCACTGGGCCCTGCCCTTAATCTGCTCTGCTTGGTTGTGCAGTCTTCCTACCCTTGAGGGGCCCCCTCTTTGGGGTCCTGATCCATCCAGGTACCCCTTGTGACAGCCTTAGGTCCTGCTCTAAATCGATCACACAGAGGAGCAGAAGTGTGAATTCTATGAGATTAGTGTTTTCAAACACTTCCATTTGTATTACACTTTCATGGAATCGGGT
The DNA here is from genome assembly GCA_028533085.1 of Varecia variegata. Classification (NCBI taxonomy): domain Eukaryota; kingdom Metazoa; phylum Chordata; class Mammalia; order Primates; family Lemuridae; genus Varecia; species Varecia variegata. The sequence continues at coordinate 62,644,799 of CM052438.1, forward strand.
GCCCTTCAGGGAATGACTTCCCTTGAACAAATGTATTTGGAACCATCCACATTTCAAATGAGTTGAATGAGTTTGATAGAAATTTATGGACATGTTGGGACAGAGAATATTTGATATTTAATGGCCACAATATTTTCCCTGGGATTCCAGGCTCATCTACCTGAGAATGATTTCATTACAAGGGAGATCTGATTCCCTGTTTACTGCACAAAGTCGACTCTAACCTGACTAAAAGTAGCTTTTAAATCACTGGGTTTTATGCTGCTGCAGTGCACGTGTTCCCCTGTGACCACACCATCAGCCTCGCTCTTACTGCTGCTGATTACCTGTGATTATCTGCCTGGTGACGTTGTCAAGTGGCTGCACCTACCGAACACCTTCACACCTAGAGTAATTCATTAACTGGCTAGTCAATCCCTCAGTCCTGGATTTTGTGCCTAGACTGGTTTAGCTCCTTCTGTTCAATCGGAGTGGAATCACCCCAGCAGTATAAGCTGTTCTCACAGGTTTGACTCGTGCATCTCATTTAGGATTCTGATTTTATGGCAGGGCCAGACAAGTTCAAAATTAATTTCATGGCAGGAGAATTGCCGTATTTACTATTAAGATAGATTTTCCACTTCATGCAGCACTCCAGGGGACTTTGTCTTACCAACAGTTGAAAGTCAGTGTTGAACAAAATGCACATTATGGTTCTCCCACCTCTCCTTTTTGGTTTATTTTTTTGGATGTTTTGCTAAGTGTGCACTTCTCAGGTAAGGTGCAGAGCTCCTGGAGCAGAAGCTTCCTGCTTCCTCAGAAAAATTCTCTGGTTCTCTGAATTACCTCTCCTATCAATGCTGGTTTCTAATGTGGCCACACCTTGTTTTTCCTGCTACATGTATGGGACAAGAGTTGGCATTGTTGTTCTTAAATACCATTTCCCCCGATAACAAGCACAAGTGAGCCCATTATAGTAACTCCTTTAATATTATCTGAATTGGTGAGATGTGGATTCATGATGTTACTAATAGATACATAAAGAAAGAAACATGATTTTAGGTATTGAACAAGCCATTAGAGTCTTTCTTGGTTGAAGTAAAATTTTATAAAAGATAATAATTAAGGCCTATTGGGAGTTATGTCAGAATGACTATCCTAAGTGTTTTATATATATATTAACTTATTTCATTCTTAAAATAACCCTGTAGGCAGGTACTATTAATATTATCATTCCTATTTCCAGATGAGGAGACGGAGGCACAAAGAAATTAACTTGCCTGAGACCATATATCCAGCAAATGTGACTTGAACCAGTTTTCCTGAATACTGAAGGCGGCTTTAAAATCTGTGTTTCTCATTTATTTAGGTTTTAATTCAATAACTACTATTTTTTTGTACCTTTGGCCTCATTTTTGGCTATTAAGATTCTCAAAAATATGTAAGAATCCTTCACTTTCTTTTGTAGATAGATAGTAATGACTAATAGTAAACATTTGGAAAAGGGAAAAAGTGTGTCGGTTCAAACTTAAAGAAAAGCCTCATTGCTCTGCAATTAGCACGAGTAAAACACAGCATGGTTTTTAATTTCATAGTCATTTTTGTAATTATTTTTCTGCCAGTGAATTACATGAAATTTTAAAATATTTTGCTGCCATCTAGTGACCTCAATGAAAATAACATGCAAACATGATTTTGCCTTCTCATTTGCATTTTAAGACTTTAAGTATAGTACTACATTATGGATAGTTTTTAAAAAAATCATTAAACTTCATACATTAAATATGAAATTTAAAAAATATGATATTCACAGTTAACATTATTTTTTATTATCTCTTATCATTCATTCTTTCTCTGCTAACAATATATTTTACTCATATCCAGAGTTCTTTAATATCAAATAAGAAGGCATTAGAAGAGAAACTAGAATCTAATTAATTTTCCTTATGTACAGTCTTTGATGTGGCTTGTACCATATGTATTTCTTTTAGAATTTTATTTATGCCAATTCTGACTTTAATAATTGGCATATTAATTTTTAACATGCCCAAGCTTATTTATAGCTGATCGATTTCAATCGTATTCATTTAATTATATAAATGATTACATTTAGACATGGAAAGCTTCAGTTTTGAATGTTCTATGTAGAATCCTTCCCATTCATCTACATAAATATTTACTTATTATATATTTTAGAGAATTTTCGATCAGTGCTCCTGAAGTTATTTACCTTTTCATAAATATACCCTGTCTGCCCATCCAAAGGGTGGGGATTGTAATATGTTGGCACCTTTAAAACCTAACATATGGTCAGCAAATTCTTGTTGATGTTGCCCCATTCGTAGCCTTTTAAGAATATGATCATCTGAATATTATGGAATACTAGTTCAAATTAGTTTCTACCCTATTTTAAAATTTTTAAATAACTGAAATGATTATATCATAAAAAACAATAGTTGGCAGATGCCGAAACCTTTTCACACAGCAGCTCCTGGCCGTGACACTTTGTACACCGTGTATGCCTGAAGTGCAATTATTTGGGGGCCTGTGCATGATCAGGGAATTGATCCCTTGGCTGAATAAGGACACTTATGTCCTCAGTATTCTAATGGACAGTTGTAATAACACAACACTTTGAGCACAGGGAGAAGTTGGAAGGAAATTTTAAGTTGGGTGATAATTGTGAGCACTGGCAATGCCTCAGACATGGGGTGGGGATATTCCACTAGAAATCTCCCATCTGAAGCTAAAGAGATCATTTTCCAAGAAGATCTAAACTAACTAAAATGAGCAGTATTAATATTAGCAGTATTAATATTAATCATGTAATGTGTTGTTCAAGAAGATGAGTATTTTTCCTGGATTCATCTATGCTCATGATATCATTTATTCACCAAATATTTACTGAGTGTTTATGGGCCAGACACAGAATTAGGCAATAAGGTGAATGTCAGTATGCAAGACTCATATCTGTGCTCTCATGGAGCTTATGGTCTATGGGGATGGCCTCCTTTGATCAGGCATTTTCCATCCAAACAGTTCCAGCCTTCTTCTACTGGAATAAGGACCATTTGTAGCTGGCATTAAGTCCTATATTCCTCTCCCACACAGAGTGAATACTGGATGTGTTTTTTACAATGCTCTAAGCATTGCTAAGTACCCTGAGAGAATCAGCTTGTGTTCTACCACTAATGATCAAAGCTCCACACCTCCTAATTCCAAGGGATTTAATTAACACATCCAGTTCATACTGACCAACCTGGTTTTACTTCACCCAAGTGGTAATATATTAAATAACTTTAGCCTCACAGGACCCTGTCACATGACTTGACTTCCGGCATCTCAGGACTCTCCTGATCCAATACCATATTCATTCCTTAGGATAATAAACTTACTGCTGTTATTTTCTAAAGTAGGTTAACATATTAGCCAATGAAGCAATTAAGGATGTATCAAAACCACTAACTGCAAAATTAGACTTTATGTCTAAAAATATTAAATGCCTTAAAGGAATAAATATACAGACTTTTGCAGTAGTTAGCCCAGAATCATTCTGAGGCACATTAAAAAAAGTAAGGACACAAAAGCTACAGTCTGACTTGATTTCATGCCCCTAAGTAGGCCCCACTACACTAGTCTAAACCCCCAAATCCTAAACCAACTTTGAGGCTGCTGGAAACGACTTCACACTCTCCAATGTATGGCCACACACTACTCTTCTGTCTGCAATTTCCTCAGAAGACTCTCACTAAATGCCCTAGCTCCTCCTTGAGGAATGTAATCCAAACTCAGAACCTGAATCCTTTATCACTATAAAACAAACTTACAGAGTTTACCATTCTCAGTTACAGTCCATTGTTATCATTTATAAACCTTCTTCATTAAAAAAACACAACACTGACATTTTGCGTTCATGTCTTTATTGGCTTTGGTGATCAGTACAACTGCGTTTACTTCAAGTGTCATCATTCATTCCTTTGAGTTCTAGGAATCGTTCATTCCTGCCTCAAAGTAGAAAGACATCAGAGGCAGTTCTTATTTTAATAGTCATGCAAAGATAAAAGTAGTGAAATTAAAAATAGATGGCCCTCTTTCAGGTAAAGAAAAATACTAGGACAAAGTCAACCACCTTTACGGAAAAGAAATTCAAATATTGGATTAAAATTTTTAAAACTGCTGGTCTTATTGTGTTTTCCTTTCCTTTCAAAAACAAATAATCTTACCTAAAACCAAATAATCCTAGCTCAAATTTTAATAAATGATGGACTTCTTGTTGGTGTTATTTAAGAGCTAAAACACATTATCATCTCAATTCTTGGAGTCCATAGCCATTGTAATTTCTGGCTTATGTTTAACTGTTATATGATCTTCATAAAGTTCTACTACATACAGAATTGCTCATTATCTCTTTAGATGGACAACTCAGAATATGAAAATATGAAAACTAAAGTTCTATGAAATTTAAGATAACAGGAAAATGGTGTCCAATAGCCATTTTTCTGTATCTTTACTTTTCCACCTCTGTTTCTTCTTTGAAACCTTACTAAATATTCTTTTATAGGAAAGATGATTATTACAAAGGTCAAATGTGAAATGTATACTTTCATATTAGATCTTGTCAAAAGTAACTTTGGTTTCTTAGTGACTGCATCTCTCACATTCATTGCTCAGCGTAGAAAATGAAATCTACTTGGAGTATGGAGCACCAGAAGGAGGCAAGGAACCAAGCTCTGCAATGGCAGGTTTCCTTTCCTGAAGAGGGCATGATCCAGAGGCTTCATTTGAAGGAGGCTCTCACCACCCTTCCCTTGATAGGCTGCGGAGGGCGCCAGTTTCTCACAAGGGGCACCGGGGGCTCGTTCTCAGCACTGGAGAGGAGGCTCCGTAGCTTGGCCATCTGCAAAGGGCAGGGGCGGATTGTTAGCAAGACCTTTGGACCAAGTGGACACACTAGGCAACAAAGAGTTAGAAATCACTGGCTTGGTAAACAAAACAAGCAAACACAAAACCTGTCTACAGTGTTTAGTTCAGAGTTATTTAGCTACCTGTTCCTGAGTAATGTAAATTTTTTCTCTCTTTATAAAAGCTCTTTTCTTCATCTTATACAGGATCACCATGCCCTCTGGTCAAAACATTTTTGTCCTGAATTCGAAAACAATTATTTTGATTTGCAGGGTCAATATGAAGTATATACTTTATATAGAAGGGAATGACAATATTAACAGTGTAAATAAATTTAATAGGCTTTCATTTATAAGTTTATGCAATTAATTATTTTAAAAGAGCAGAAAGAAATGAGACATGCTACATTTTAAGTTCTGAACAGATCTTTTTTCTTAGAGTAAGAAAATTCTCATTAATAACACTACTTTTCTATATTATATTTTTAGCATTTCTCCTTGAGAAAATTTCATTCTTTTTTAAAAATATTTATACCAATAAACAAGATTGTTAGATCTGATCTTTTGATAAAAATGCCTATATATACTTGAGTCTACAACTGGCAGAAATATGACAGCTGCTGTCTTCAGCAAGGGAGACATCCTGGTAAGTAGATTTTACTATTCGAGTAGACATTCATGTTCCAGTTTGTGAGTATTGTGTTGTTCAGTTGTTTTAATTGTTCTTGTCCATGTTGTTCCCACTTATTTTCTCCCAAACAGCTTTTCCTTGGAAGTCCTTTTAATAAACACTTCTAGGACAAATGAACTGTAAGAGGGAGGCCTGAGAAGAGAGGCCAAGAAGTAGTGGAAGCAAACAGACCGACCAGAACTGGGACTCAGATTCTACACTTGGCTGTGTGATCATGGGCAAATTAACCTTTCTGAGCCTCAATTTCTTCATCTGTAAAACTGGAGAAATAATATACAGTTCGCAAGGATGTTAACCCCTTCCATTAGCATCCTCCCCAGGCCTGTATTTACCATCCCATCTCCTTACCAGTGGTCGGTGTTTGGGGGATGTCCAAATTAACAAAGACTCACTCGTATTAACCTAAACCTTTAACTGTTTTCGGAACATAAACTCAGTCGTGTGTTCCGTATCACAATCACTTTTAAAGGATTTGCATTTGTCCGGGTACCCTTTGGAAGCCAAGATTTAGAAAGCTGACCAGGCTGATTGTAATTAACCGGGGCAAACTATTGAATCTCTAGTCTAGAGTTGTTGGGTAAGCATCCATTTGGTAGCGTGTACTTTCTATTTAGCATCTACAGCTGACATAGCCAGACAGCAATCAATGTAAGTCGTGTGTTCGCGAGGCTCTGCGGCTGCCACTCACCTGGTCAGAGCTCACGGTGATGGGCTCCTTCAGCAGCAGCCACACGATGCACTCCTCGCAGGGCGGCGTGGTGAAGGAGCCTTGGTAGGTCCAGTAGTCCCGGCAGGCGGGGAACAGGCAGGACGGGTCGAAGTGCGTGAAGGGCGCATCCTTGCCCTGGGAGAAAGCGGGGCGCAGGCACGGTGAGCAGGCCATGCACACGCTCACCCCAAGGCTCTCACCATTTTATTTGTGAGAATGGATTTCAAATGCAATAGAATAGAACTTCTAAACAAAGTATAGACCTTTCAGAAATAAAGGCAAAGGGGGAAAGCCGGTTTGCATGTTATGACTTTACCTGGCACAATCACTGTAATATTTTATTCCTTATTTTGTTTTTGTTTTTGTTTTGAGACAGAGTCTCGCTGTGTCGCCCTGGGTAGGGAGCTGTGGCATCATCATAACTCACTGCAACCTCCAACTCCTGGGCTCCAGCCGTCCTCCTGCCTCAGTCTCCCAAGTAGCAGAGACTACAGGCGCACCACCATGCCCAGCTGCCCAGCTGATTTTTCTATTTTTTAGTAGAAACGGGGTCTCACTCTTGCTCAGGCTGGTCTCCAACTCCTGGGGTCAAGCAATCCTCCTGCCTCAGCCTCCCAGAGTCCTAGAATTACAGGCGGGAGCCGTGCCCCGCCCCACCCCCATTCCTTCTTGTTTTAACTGTTGGTAGAGCTATAATTCTGTCACTTCTCAAGAAAAAGGAAAAACTGATACCTGAAATGTAACAGAATCATTTCATATGTAAGTTAATGTTTTGGTTCTTGATGATAAAAAAAAATCAGGCTGCATTTTAATTAAATGTTATACTTGTAATACTTATTTTCTCTATTGGTAAAACTTAATAGAATTTGATTAGAACAGTCCCAAAAGACAATTAAAATGTGTCTGTTAATTAGAAGAGTCTACTGTTAAGAGTTAAAACATAGGTGCTTTCCATAAAGGCAACGCCGGGACTCAAAAACCAGCCCTGGCTGACATTTAGTAGCTCTGTGATTGTGTGCATGCATCCGTGTGTGTGTGTGTGTGTGTGTGTGTGTGTGTGTATACATGTACATGTGTGTGTTGGTGGGAGGAAGGGGTGACCATTCAACTTCTCTGACTCTCACCCACTTCACTGAGAAAGTAATTATCTGACTGGCTGACTGTGACCCTTAACTAAAACGATATATGTGAAACTGCACTAAAAACTATAAACCATACAAATATAGCAAATGCTGCTATATTATTTTTATGTATGCTTTGCATATTCATCCAACTCAGTAACAGATTTTAGGTGAAAAAATATACTTGAGAATGTGAAAAGAAAATGGCATACTCTACTTTGTGTTAGGAGGGACAATGTCTTTTTTTTTTTTTTTTTACCTTTGTCTTAATTTTGTCCAATGCATCAAGGAAAATCTGGAACTCGCCTTTCTCACGTCCTATCTGTAAGAAAACAGAAATCTAAATATGATATTTTTTCCTTCTCCATAATTTAGGATTGTCTTAAAAACTGATTTTGATCTTGTCATCTGCAACTAGTGTTTATAAATCTGCCAGAATATCTTGTACTAAGCAAAAACATAAGTTTATTTTCCCCCTAGATTTTAGAGTATATATTTTCTGATCTAAATTTGGACTCCAGGCCTCAGAAGTACAGAACCACAAAATTACATGTTGATCTAGTTCAATGTCCTTGACCTTCTCTGCAGTCATTCCACTTTTTTTTTTTTAAACCAGAATGGACTCTACGTATGCCAAACTAAACTCATTGTCTTTCCTCTCAGAGCCGCTCCGCCTCCTGTTGTGCTGTGTTCAGGCACTGAAAATGACCCAATGAATTCAGAGCCTAAAACAAAGTAGGTCATTCAAAAAGAAAGAAGCCAGATTTTCACCTCTGGCTTAAAATCTAGATTATGTTACTACTAAATTCATGTGTTAATGACACTAAGTCCTCTTTAAACCAAGGCTGGCTCAACAACACACACATTCCATGTGCTATCTTAGCCTGGGATCATGTGAGTGGTGGCCGCCTCAAGCCGAAGGGATGTCCAGCCAGGGACTTGGCATCACAGTGGTTCCCAACATTGGCTTTTCTGGTTTCCACTGCAATTGAAATGGAGCAGTGAGAAAGGAAAATGAACACCCTTGCCTTCACCATCACCATAAAAAGCTCCCTTGAAGGCTCTTTTCCCAAACCTCTACACACACACAAACACACACAGGCACTCACGCACTCACGCACTCACATACACACATAAACATATCCCACATCTTGAGAAAATTTAGAAGTGCTAGAGGTGCTGGAGTGGGGCAAAAAGTACACTTTTAGAGGAAAGCGAAACATTTCAAGCTGATCTTAGCAGAAACATCTTGGTAGTTGAATGAGTAATAAAATGTAATAAAATAGCGAGGGAGGACAGCGAAAGGAGGGAATGAAACTCACACTATCCTAAGCATTTATAAGGAACTCAATTTTGGAAGAAAACATTTGTTCAATTTTTACTTTACCTTCAGAAATACGCCAACCACAGCGATTCCATCAGGTTGCTTCAGAGCCTCTTTAAAAGTGTTATACTTTGGGTTCCAGTGAACCAAGTGAAGCTGAAACCACAGAAGACAGGTTAGGAGGTAAATTCTTGGAATAAGAAAATAAGTATAAAAATTATCCACAATAAACTCAATAACTGTACAAGCTCAGGTTTCTAAACACTCTCATAGAAGTTGATAAAATGTTAAATATTAATGTGTGATACGTTGGTGACATTCTTAATGGTTCAAATAAAAAGCATATAAAAGTATCTCCCTCTTTTTAGCATCCAGGGCTCTAGAACCTGGCAGCAACCTTATCTTAATGTAGAACATGGGCACCAGTTAAAAGTTAATCAGATTTCCCATGCTGACTTAGACAGAATGGCAAGAGAATATAATAGTTTGCAGTAGTTAAAAAAAATAGTTTATTCAAGATCAAAAGTGTGAGATAATCCCATGTGCAAGGGTCAAACTGAAAAAACCTTGCCTACATCTGTAAGAAATATGCCAAATTTTCCCCATTTGTGGCAGAAGATGTCTAAAGGGCATTCTCAATACTTAATTTATCCTGCCACTGGCTCTCAAGATTGGCTGTAGAGAAAGGGAATGATCATAGTGAAGTACTTTGAATTTCCTAGAGTTTACCTTAACCAAAAATTACACTGACTAATGTTTCCACTTAAGAAACTGCCCACAGTATGCTTCCAGGTTCCTGCCACAGCCCCCGTGTTAACCAGAGCCTGCCCCTGAAAATGAGTGGGGTAGGAAAAATGAATGGGTCCTCACATCCAGAACAACTGTCGCCATTTATAGGCTTGGCTTTGTAAACAGAATATGTCAGAGGCCTGTTTTATTCCCTTGTAATTTGATGCCTTGATCTGAGATACAAATCATGTTTTTTTTTAATGAGTTAACTGAGACAGAGAGTAGTATTTGTTCATATTAAATTGTATGTGTGTATCTGCATCTATATACACACACATGCATAGATTAATATATATGCACACCTTTAAGAGATTGGAACATGAGCATTAGTCAGAATTTCTAAATGCTATTTTTAAAGCACTATATTCTTATAAAAGAGGCAGCATAGGGCACTGGATGAGATGATGAACTTTGAAGCCAATCTGCATAAGATAGAGCACTCATCAGCTGTGTGACTTTGTTATGTGACTTTTCTGTGCCTCTGTTTCCTCATCTGTAACCTATCTAATAGGATTGCTGAGAGGATTAAATGGGTTGATACATGTAAGCATTTAATGCGTGTTAGCTATCTTTCTCTTTTCAGTTCCATTAAGGACCCTTTACATTAAGCAGCTATCCAATTTCTTCACATAACCTTGGAAATCTTCATGCATGATGCTAACTCACTTATACCCTCATAACTGTGTAGCCTGGAATGTTTAGCAGCTTCAGGTCATGCTGAAACTACTACAGCTCTTTTCACAACTACAGTCTTAAAGCAGGAGCAGTGGGTGATGTTTTGTTGCTGAGGTTGTTATTTTTAATTTTTCAGTTTTCACTGCGTGAGACCCAAAGTGGATGACAGCACTTCTTCCTACCTCCGCTGCGTACTTGACTCCATCCACAGTGTGCTCAGAGCCATGATCATCCGAGGAGCCCCAGTGGAGGTGAAACTGGCGAAGTCGGTAGGGTCCAGGGAGAGGACCACCTCTCAGCACTGTGATTGGGAAAAGTTAGGTCAACAGTGAATTCACACTTCTTTTACAAAGCCCTACTTTAAAGAAGTGCTCATACAGTCAAGGCTTGATGACACACTAGACTCCACACAAAATGAAGTCTTGGGATATATCAAAATCAATGATCTTTCTTTTCTTTCATATTTTGTTTATTATTTTTGAAATGTCACTTTTGACATTTATGAAAATAAAATTAAAACAACAGATGGACAGTAAGGATGCATCTCCCCAAAGAACAGGTCAGTAGTGTAGCAAAGTGGGAAGAACTGGAGTACTGAGAGCCAGACAGATTAAGGTTCCAATCCTGGCTTCACCCCTTACTAGTTGTGTGATCTCAGGCAAGTTGCTAAACTTCTCTGAACCCGTTTTCGCATCTCTAAGAAGGTGATAATAATACCAAACTTTCAGAGCTGCTGTGAGGATTAACTGAGATTAAGTACCTTAAATTTTTCATCACGGTGCCTGCTCACTGAGCAAATGTGAACTCCTTCTCCATGTCTTACTTCCAACTACACTTTTCTTTAAGACAACATGCAAGAACTTTCATCTATCTCTAATTTAGATCATATCTATTCAAATGAGATGAAATGGAAAATTCAGAACTTTCCCTGGAAATCAATCAATGTGGGAAGCTAAACTAGGTAATTCTCAGTAGCATTAATTTGGCCTTTTTAATTTTTTTTTTTTTTGCTTCCCTCACCCCTGTCCCCATTTGTTTGGGCTTGTTGTATAAATATCTCAACCTGTCACTTAATCTGGTTTCAATTCATTCCTCTTGGGGAGTGATTTAGATGTTCAGATATCTTCCAAAGGATATTGGAAACTATGTAAAAACCCTAAAATCAAGATTTGGCAATATAAGCTAGATCAAAATAAAAATCAAAGCTTAGCTATTTTAGAAAGGATTGGCCACACTACGTGGCACAGAGAAAGCCATAATGTACACCTAAAATGATAATTCTAGGCCTGTATGAGCTTGGTCATATAGGAATGAAGTATTTGATTCATTGCATTTTTCCTGTCCAAACCACTCAGAAAAGTTATTACCTGGATATATGAGTCCAATTTATTAGAAAGAACCATATGAAATTGCCAATATTCAACTATTTTGCTCATAAAAATGGCATTTCCATGTGGTTCAACCTAATAGATACTGTTTAATTTCATTGTGTTGCCTTCAAAATGGAACTTGAAGAAAGGAGAAGGGGAAAAAAGGAAAAAATAACATGAAATCATCATTTAAGAAAATGTAAATTTCTCACTTGAAACTTCCTAGTAGATAGGAATTATGACTCTATTAATACATATTATTACATCATTAAGAATGTTCATTTATATATCAGTGAGGATAATATTAATTTTATTAGAAAAGTGGTTATAAGTAATTGTATTGTTGTACATCAAATGGCAAAATATTAAAGGAATATTCTTTCTTACCTCATTTATAGTGCAATAAATTATTTTTAATTGGCCTTCTTTTATTTTTCACTGATTTGTTTACTAGTATAGGTGATATAAAGAGATTTTTTTAACATGAGATTTTCCAGTTTCACATACACACAAATATTATTCAAGAAGAAATTTTCAGACACTTCAAAGACACTCACCAAAAGGATTAATCAGAACCTCACTGAAGCATTGAAGGCAAGTCACTTGGACACATACAATGGCCCTATTCTCTCCCTTGGATTGGCCTCCTCCCAGGCACCAGGGGAAAAAAGTGCCTATTTTGGTTTTTTGTTATATGTCTTGCTTTGTAGAATGGAATTTACAAACTTCAGAGTGGAAGCCTTGCTCTCCTGACTACGGTCAAGAAGCCCAAGAACTCTCAGCTATGAGCCACCAGAGTCTGAAGAATACTCATTTGGATTTATTATCATCACTGTCCTATCAAGCTCCATTTCAGTAATGGAGCTTGCCAACTTTTAGCTTGGGCATGGGGCCATTTTGCAGCAACAAAGTTACCGAGGTTGGAGGGTGAGACATTCCTCTTCAATGCACAAATATAATTCTTCACAACTAAAGCAAAGTCAAATATTATCTCTATTTTCAGAGCTGAAGCTCTCCCTCTTCTCATTAATTCTGTTACTATGTCATAAATCACATTTTGCCAATATGGAGGTTGAAAACATCCATGTGTCTCTCTATCTGTGTGTCATACTTACTTGACCTATCATAAGTATCATCAAACACAACTCTGCAGGTCTTCCCGTTGTTCAGGATGGTCTTGGCAGAGCCGGCGTCATAAGATGCTGACCATGGCTGCAGAGAAGGGTCGTGCCTGATGTCTTTGGTATGCAGCTCAATGGGTGACTGTTTGTCTCCTTTGGCATTTGGGTAAAGTTCGTGCCAGTGGTCAGGTCCTAGTTAATAAAGTTGAGAAATTTATTTATTTGGTGGTACAACCCAAGGCCTCTTTCTAATTGATGGAACCAGTAAAATACACAGAGCCTAAACAGTGATTACAAAAAAGCCTTGGGTTTCAGGTTGAGCAACACGAGGCAGTTTTTAAGACCTGTTCATAGTTGTGTTAATTGTGTACCTACAGACTATATTTAACTCAGTGTATTGGCTCTGCTTACTCAAAGGCTTATTTTTGAAATGGACTTCATCACATTTTTTACCAATGCCACCTTCTATCAGACAGTTGAAATAAAATAACATTGATCACATACGTTTGTGCATCACTTTGTGATTTTCAGAGCACACTCATATTCCTTTTCCCATGGGTTAGGCAGAGATTCTTATGCAAACACCAAGCTCAGGTTAAGTGCCTGCTCAGTATCACAGACCACTCCCTAAGGGCCAATCAAACCTGGACCTCGGGTTTCTGACTTCTCAGTTAGAGGCAACAACTTAGGCAAGTTACAGAACTTCTCTGCGCTTCAGTTTCCTCCAAGGGAAATAACTGCATACCAGGGAGAACTAAATGAGATGAAGGTAAAAAGGACCAGCAGCACTTGGCACTTGAAAACTGCTCAGTAAATGTTAGTTCTTATCCTACCCCTACGCCCACATTTTCCACTGCACTCCCTAGAGGTGCCCCCTTTCCGTGCAATGCCAGGGGCTCCTCTGGCACCGTCCTGGACCCGGCCGCACTCACCATTGTGATCGGCATAGCCCCACTCCTTGGCCATGGTCGTCTTTCTGGGCGCTGGACGGCTGCTGCCTTCTCTTCCCCAGCGTCGCACCAGAGTCCCCGCGAGCCCGCGTCTTTTATATAGGTCCCCCCAGCACACTGCATGGCCTTATTAGGTCAGCGAGGGTGGGGCAGGGGGCTAAACTGGATTGGGGTGGTATTTGGGAGGCGGGGTGGGGGAAGCCAATGAATTCCAAGAGCTGGACAGCTGTTGGGGTGAGGGGGGTGGAGGTGGGAGAAGGGGCCCCCACCCCCTCCTTTCCCTCTCCCTGGAACAGTGACTTTTGGCTCTTCCATCTCTCCCTCCCGTCTCCCGAACCTGCAGGGCTTTCTAACGGGCGCCGACGTGCAGAAATACAGGCGGCTTTCGCCTGATCCTCCCTCCCAACTCCGTGCGTTTTCGGGGGTGGGATGGGCAGGGATGGGGTGTTGTAGCTGTGCTTAGCCACCAACTAAAATCTGCATCCCGGCGGCTCTTGCAGCCTCACTTACAAGGCGCTTTCAGCGCAGGCTGGCGGTCTGGCTGCAGTCTGCGAGTTTATTTCGCTCCAGCGATCGGATTACGGTGGCTGGAAAGAACAGGTTTGTTTGCCTGACCCACGTTTGACTCCCTTACAGACGACACGTAAAATCCTAGGAGCAAAGGATGGGGAAAAAAAGAGGCCGGGAGGGCAGGCTCTCCAAACTCCGTTTTCCGTAAAGAGATTGCCCTCTCCCGGGAATCGCACCAGGGGACATTTCCCAACCTAAGTGTGTCCCTTTGGTCTGCAGGAAGCCGGGGGCTGAATCTCAGCGCCAGGAATCTGGGAGATGTCTGGATCCCAGGTTCCTGCAGAGCAGGAGACTGGAACTGATTTAGCCACACTCCATGCGCTATACCTCTGCTCACGGAAAGTCGAGAATATTCTGAAGTATTTGCAAGACCTCTAACATAAAATTGTGTCATATTGCTTGCAACATATGATCTCACTTTCCAAGACATAATGAGAGATTGGAAGGAAAGGAAGAGGGAAAGGTTTATAGAATGGCTTTTTATTTTTTTCACCCCTTCCTGTTGTTTTATAATGTAATGAACCATGCAAAAGTATAATAAAACTGACATATCCAGTGTGTGGCAAAAGAAAAATTTTAAATGTCTGGTTATAGCTCACAAAGAAGAAGTGAGTATAATAGATATTTACAAGTCTAAAACTATATTGTAAAATTTATTCTGTTCTAAATCAGTAATATTTTTTTAAAAAGACAGAGAGGAAAGATAAATCTAATTTTAATGTTATTTAAGCAAGATTTCAAATATATATTTCCTTAATTACTTTGACTTTTATTGATAATAGTAGTTTGTATTTAGGGATTACAAAAC
This sequence comes from Varecia variegata, assembly GCA_028533085.1. NCBI lineage: Eukaryota > Metazoa > Chordata > Mammalia > Primates > Lemuridae > Varecia > Varecia variegata. The sequence goes on from CM052438.1 coordinate 62,659,807, forward strand.
TTGAAAGGAAATCGCTCATCATGGCAAAGATAGCTCATCCCTAAGGCGTGTGGAATGACTGACCACACTCATAACCTGGGCGCCAGGGGAGTCATTGCCTAGGCTATTTTTGTGACCGGGGATTGTTTGATCCACACAATAGCAGTGTGGAATCAGGAACCGAGACAGTTCAGAAAACACTGCAAACAAATGCCCTTAAACTCTGAGCTCAAATATGTCACTGTTTGATCAGAAAGTCTACAGAGTTGGGATGTCTGGCACACTTTTCTACTCTATTGCAATAGGTTGGTGCTGCAGTTAATGGAGACATTTTATATTTCTTATTAAGCATATAATTATTGTGTGATTAAACTATAATCTTGTTCCAGTCCATTCAATTGTTAGAATATCTCTTTCGCTGGTACCTGTGGTTAGATGATTAGTAAATAAATGTCATGCCATTTGATATTATAGTAACATAGATAAGGTATTTAATAACTTCTTTATACCAAGAACAATCTAGGAATTCATCATATTGTTATTGCTTATGCATAGAGTAGCTTTTTTTGTAAAGAGCTATTTGTAATTAGAGAATGTGCACAATGGCACATAATTTCAAATAAATGCTAGGTCAAATTTGCAAAGTGAAATATTTAATAGCTTTAGATGTGGCCTTAAAAATGATGATTGGTATTTTCATTGTGCTTTCTCATAAGAAGTTAATAAAAATTGGAATTTCAAGATAATTTATATCAAGTTATGTAATTTTAGACCATAGCAGTTTTTTCAGAAACCTCATCTGGCTTTATCTGCAAATACATTTTTCAAAAACCTAACCTGCAAATTAGTCTTCTGCATCTTCATTGATTTACTCCAGCATGTATGAATTTCAGAATTCTGTATCAACAGAGAGGTAATTCTAAATTGTGCCCAAGACTTTGAGATTTCTGGAGTTGGCTTAAAAGGAAAACTGGTAAGTGTACGCTGAGATAAATAATGCCAGAAAAAAGAACAATCGATGATTAACTGCAAATTATCTCCTAGCATACTGATAGCATTTCTTCCAGTACCATTATTGGAATATTGATGCATTGGGCAATTTGTATGATTTTTTTCCCCCAAAAGGAGTGTACACATCTAAGGGTGGAGAGAAAGAATAGAGCAACCAAAAAGGAAAATATTTGGGTGAACAATAGGTAGGAAAGGAGTGTCTGAATATGAAGTTTCAACTAAGGTAGTATGTTAAAATTAAGAACTTAAAAGATCTAAGGTGATACCATTTAAACATATTTTACTTAGGATTTAGCATTTTATTTTGCGACACACCAGGTAATATAAGTATTTCTATTGCCTCAGGAAAAAAAATAGAAATTTGCCTACTTATTCACATCTGATATCAAAGCATAAATTGGGATTTGAAGTGATTATATTGTTTCGCTTAAATAGTTCTTATATTATAGAGACATGTATTTTCTACTATATTTTCATTTTCATAAAACAAATTCTGGGATTGACACATGAAAATGGCTAAAAAAATTAAAATTTTTAATTAATATACTTTTAACTGTCATAAATAATGTAACTTTTGCCTTCCTCCCTGACAATTTTTTTTCCACAGCTTGACTAACCATCTTCTATAGGAACATGATAGTCCTAACTCCTGAGTGTGTCATCACCAGTGACAGCTGGGCCATTAGAATCAGGTCTTAAATTTTGGCTCTTATTCATGACAAATTTGTAGGAGAGCAGCCTGAGGCCCTGTCCCAACTGGAGTCTCTCACTGAAATGTAGCAATCTAAGATAGTCATGTTATTTGAGAGTGGGGGCATGAATTCAAAGATGAAGATCACCAAATCTATACAGTAAGATTTGATCATCAGGGTCCATAAATTCAAACTATTTTATTTCAAATGCAAATTCTTCTTTTAAAATACAGTAATAGCATCTTAAATGGAGGAAAACGCATTATACTTTATGATTTTTTCTGAGATTCAAATTGAGATGCTGAAGTCTAATTTTCAAAAACTTAATTATGGTATTTCCTTGTAAAATTAACAAGTGGAATTTTGTTTTATTTTGACCTTTCAGAAGCATTTAGGTGGCCATTTGTCTAAATTTTTCTTTGACCCCAGGCACCTCACCTGTGAAATGAAGAGCATGGTGCCCCTGTTGGATCTTGTGAGGTTTAAATGAAGTAATACATGTAAGGCACTTATAACAACATAGGCCAATGTAATTAGCACTTAGCAAAGTTAGCACTTTTATTTGGCCTTGTTCATTTCGTGTAATTTCTTTCTGGGCAATCAGTTACCCGAAATAATCCTTGTTCCTTGTTGGCCATAAACAGTACCTTCTGTGCATGTTGCACAGAAGCAAAGCACAGGTGCTAACCCTCAGGCATCACTTAAGTGAAGAACATATCCTGCTTGCATAGGATAAAAATTGATACCCACAGCATTCACCCTTTCCTTCAACTCTTTGAGCTGCTTGACATACATAATCACCAGTTGATCTTTCCCACAAGGGGAGTCAAAGTAAACCTTTTAAACCATATATGACCAGTTGTGCACAAGATGCATTAATCAACCAAAGTTAACTGAAACTCATAGCACTGTCATAAGAAATAAAAAGTCATGGAATTCCTACAAAGCTTAAAACTTCTTTGGTATATTATTTCATGAGCAAGCATTTTTTAATTTGTACAAATTTATGTGGTGTATGTGCAATTTTGTTATATGCATAGATTGTGTAGTGGGCAAGTCAGGGCTTTTAGAGTTTCCATCACCTGAATAACATATATTATATCCATTAACTAATTTCTCATCACTCGTTTACCCCCTTCTGAGTCTCCACTGTCTATCATTCCATTCTCTACTTCCATGAGGACATGTGATATTTGACTTTCTATCCCTGGCTTGCTTTACTTAAAATAGTGACAGCCAGTTCTATCCATGTTGCTGCAAAAGACATGATTTCATTTCTTTTCATGTCTACATAGTATTCCATTGTGTAAATATACTACATTTTCTTTATCCATTCCTCCATTGATGGATACTTAGATTAATTCTATTTCTTTGCTATTGTGAATAGTGCTGTGACAAACATTCAAGTGCAGGTATCTTTTTGATATATTGATTTATTTTCCTTTGAGTAGATACCCAGTAGTAGGCTTGCTGGATCAAATGGTAGTTCTATTTTTAGTTCTTTGAGAAATCTCCATACTATTTTCCAAAGAGGTTGTACTAATTTACATTCCCATCAACAGTGTATGAGAGTTCTCTTTTCTCTGCATCCTTGCCAACATCTGTTATTTTTGTCTTTAAAATAAAAGCCATTCTGACTAGTGTAAGATGATATCTCATTGTGGTTTTAATTTGCATTTCTCTGATGATTAGTAATGTTGAGCATTTTCTCATATACCTGTTTGTCATATGCATGTCTTCTTTTGAAAGTGTCTAGTACATATCCTTTGCCCACTTTTTGTAACTTTACTGAATTCATTTATCAAATCTAAGAGTTTTTTCATGGATTTTTTTAGTTTTTTCTAGATATAAGGTCGTAGCATCAGCAAACAGGAATAATTTCACTTCCTCTTTTCCATTTGGATATCTTTTCTTTCTTTCTATTGCCTGATTGCTCTGGTGAGGTCTTCCAGTACTATGTTGAATAGGAGTGGTGAAAGTGGACATTCTTGTCTTGTTCCAGTTCTTAGAGGAAATGCTTTCAACTTTGACCCATTTAGTATGATGTTAGCTGTGGATTTGTCATATATGGCTTTTATTATTTTAAGTTATGTTCCTTATATGCCTATTTTGTTGAAGATTTTATTATGAAGGAATACTGAATTTTATCAAATCCTTTTTCTGCATCTATTGAGATGATCATATGGTTTTTGTCCTTCTGTCTGTTTATGGGATGTATCCCATTTTGGGGAGGAGAAGGACAGGGTCTCACTCTGTTGCCCAGATTAGAGTGCCGTGGTGTTATCATAGCTCATTGCAATCTCAAACTCCTGGGCTCAAGTCATGCTCCTGCCTTAGCCTTTCAAGTAGCTGGGACTAGATGCCTGGCAATTTTTTTTTATTTTTGTAGAGACAGGGTCTCACTATGTTGCTCAGGCTGGTCCTGAACTCTTGGACTCAAGAGACCCCCCATCTTGGCCTCCCAAAGTGCTAGGATTACAGGTGTCAGCCACCGTATCTGGCCATCACATTTATTGGTTTGTGTATGTTGAACCATCCTTGCATCCCTGGTATAAAACCTACTTAATCATGGTGTATTATCTTTTAGATGTGCTGTTGGGTTTGGTGTGCTAGTATTTTCTTGAGAATTTTTGCATCTATGTTCATTAGGGATATGGGCTTGTAGTTTTCTTCACTTGTTGCATCCTCATTTGGTTTTGGGATCAGGGTAATACCTCATAGAATGAGTTAGCAAGACTTTTCTCCTCTTAATTTTTTTTGAATTAGTTTGAGGAGAATTGGTGTTATTCTTCTTTGCAAGTCTGGTAGAATTTGGCAATGAATCTATCTGGTCCTGGATTTTTCTTTGTTGAGAAACATTTTATTACTGATTCAGTGTTACTACTTGCTACTGTTCTGTTCAAGTTTTCTATTTCTTCTTGATTCAATCTTTGTAGATTGTATATTTCTGGGAATTTACCCATTTCCCCTAGGTTTTCCAGTTTGTGAGCATATAGTTGTTCGTAATAGTCTCTGATGATTGTTTATATTTCTGTGGTGTCAGCTATAACATCTCCTTTTAAATTTCTGACTTTGTTTATTTGAGTCTTCTTTGTTAGCCTAGCTAGTGGTTGATCTTTTTGAAGAAACAACTTTTAGTTTCATCGATCCTTTATGTTGCTTTTTGGTCTTTATTTCATTTAATTCTACTCAGATCTTCATTATTTCTTTTTTCTGCTAATTTTGGTTTCATCTGTGTTGCTTTTCTAAATCCTGGAGGTGTATTGTTAGACTGTTAATTTGTAATTTTTCTACTTTTTTGATGTAGGCATTTAATGTTATAAAACTCCCTCTTCTCACTGGTATTGCTATATCCCACAGGTTTTGGTATGTTGTGTTTCTGTTTTCATCTGTTTCAAACATTTTGGAACAGCAAGTGCCAGCATCAGCTGTGAGGGAGGGGATGGGGTGATCCTCCAGGACCTAGCAGAATGCTTGAGTGAGGGGCAACCATCACTGTGCTGAGGTCCCCATGCATGGCCTCAGATGCTACAGCCTTAGCTGGCAGGTGATGGTCCCTCTCATGCCCCAGTCCTGGTGGGGCTTGCTTCCCTTTCCTAGCTGTTGCAGCAGACCTGGCTGTTCTGTCAGACCCAGGAGTTTGTGCCTAGTCCACAACTCAGTCCCAGGCCATAGGAGCCCCTGCCCAGGTCAAGATCAAGCCTCCCTAGAAACTTTCATCCTGCCCAAGTCATGGGGACAGTTTGTAGTTCCAGTGCCAGTGGCTGCAGCCTATGCCACACTTGTTTCTCAGTCTTGGTTGTGGGAACCTATGCCCTGCTCACACCCCAGTGCTGCAAACAGCAACTTGAGTTTTCCTGACACCTAGGACTGGCACTGCTGGTTCCCAGGAACAGTGCACAGTCTGTTAAGAGGTAAGAATGGTAATGGTGTCTTGCTGTAGCCACTTTATTTTAAGGAAGGAAGTGCAGCCCAGTGTGTGCTCCCTCCCTGGAGCAGTTCCTTCTCTCAGTTTCCTGGCCACTTCCTAAGTTATATTCAGGACCTGGGAGCATCAAGGTGCTCTCCCATGACCTGTACTCTATAATTCCCCAGTGGAAAAATGGACTTCAGAACAACACTCACTTATTGTCTCCCATATTGGGGAGTTCTGGCCACACTGGCTGTCTGTTTTCCTTCTTCCTCCTAGTTTTCAGAGTTTCCTGTAACTTTTCTATTGAACTTCTGTGTTCCCTGTTGGATGATGTATTCAAAGTGTGACTGCACACTATTTTTGTTCTTCTATGTGAATGAGGTGTGCTTGAGATGCTTCTAGTCAGCCATGTGGGTGTGCTCAAATATACTTGAAAGACTATACAGACACTGGACTTTATATAGCGTCTATCATGCAGTTGCCATCAGAATTCTCTTTCTATCACTTTCTTTCCTATGTACAGCATATGGAATCCCACATAACTTATTGAGTGATGCAGTCCAGGCAGGAGTGTGAAGATCTGTTGGGTCCTCAGAGCCCCATAATCTCTACTCCAGCTCAGCCAGGGCACTGTTTCCGTGGCTGAGAGGGAAAGTTTCTCTGTCAACATGGTACAGGACTTGGAACCTTCTGGCTTTGGTCTCCTTCCTCTTCATGCTCTCTGTCCCCTCCCTACTCTTCCTAATAGGCTAAATCCAATACTAGCCATGAACAAGTTTCCAAAAGTGAAATTCAAACTTCTCTAAATGACATTCAAGGATTTTCAGGAAACTAGTTTGCCGACTTTTCAGCCTTATCCAAGTCTTTCTTCCCAAATTTGTCCACCCTCTGTTTCAGCTACAGAGCATCCTTCACTCTCCCCATAACATACTATATTCTTTCTCACCTCTGTGCCTTTTCATACATTATTCCCATTGGTTCAATTGTCCTTTCCTTTTTCTACATCTGATGAATTTAAATTGTTTATATCAACAGTTATGTAGACTGTATAGTATTTATGTAATATTTCATGCTGAAAAGTTATTGTCTTTAAGACCAGTTCTCTGTTAAATCTGCTTTCTTTTGCTCCCTGCTGCCATACTAATTCAAGGTCAAGTGGCTTGAGTTGCACTGAGTCACATTTGAGGTGGGATGGGGTTGGGGAGGTTCTGTTTCCACTGTAATATAAATTATTTTGCTTCCTGGGAAAAAAAATCAAGCACCAACCTCAATTCTACAGGAGCTAGAAAAAAAGTCTCAATTCCAACTTTGGATCTCCCTTTAAAGCATCGTTACCCTAAAGATGGTCAGCTGTCTTCTCAGCATAATAATAATTGCCCTGGACACTTACTCAGTTTTTAGCACCAAATGAAGTGATACATGTGCAAGCACTTGGAAACTAACATTTCGCATTTATCAGTAGTATTCTCATTTTACAAATTTAATTGAATAAATATTATTAAAAGCTGGAAAGTTTTCATATGGGAAGAAATACAAAGCATCATTTTCAAAACGGTAAGTGCCATTTTGCAAGGGACAACATCATGAGCCTAAAATCATGACATCTTAAAGGCATTAAGAGACATTAGAGATTGCCTTTCATCAAATTTCCAAATAACGGGGCAGAAAAATATCTTCAATGACTGTTTGAATTTTTATAGCCTTTTAATGTCATTAAGTATTTCCTTTCCTTTTCCAAAACTAAGTGAACAAGACACATAAGAATCTTTCAATTAGCATAATGCACCACACAGCTATTTTATCTTAGTTATTCCAAATAAGTATTAAAATTTAAATAATATACATTTTAATTTTAAAAATATTGATATGATGTGCAGAATTTTCATTATTTTAATGGTAAAAATTTTTTCTATAGGAAATGCTACTAAATATTTCTATTTTCTCCATTGATCCTAAGATGAACAATTATTTTATGCTCTACTATAGTGATCCCCAACCTTTTTGGCTCCAGGGACCGGTTTCATGTTAGACAACTTTTCCATGGACCAGGGGTGGGGGGCTGAGGTGTCGTGGGTTAGGGGTGTGGTGCAGAGCTCAGGTTGTGTTATGTGGCCCATTTCCTAACGGACATGGCCCAGGTGTTGGGGACTGCAGTTCCACTAAGAAAAAAATTCTACCAATTAAACCATAATCCATTGCTTTAAAAAAAATCTCATCAATGGTGTCTTAGATGGCTCTTACCCTTAAGAATAAGATATGATTAGTTTTTATCTGTTGTCTTAGAAAAATTTATTTGGACACTTTTGACTTTGCCTCTAAATGATGGAGTGCCTCATCATTGTACAAAACATACATTTTATCTTCAGTAGAAGAAAAATGTAATTATAGTATACAATATGGTAAGCTACACACTCTTTGAGGTGATTGTAATTTATACTCATTTACATAGAACATAAAATTCAGAAAGGGAATTTGCTATTTAAGAATGAATAGCCACACTGAGCTATCTGCTTCTGGGTACTCTGGTACATAAAATGTTTACCTTATTTTAGCACAGGAATGTTTTTAATGAAAATTTTAATATTTCCTCTCTGAAATGCTAGCTCAATGTCTTCCCAAGAAAAAGATATATTATTCTCTTTCTGTGACCTTGAAAAGCACAGTGCAATATGAATATTCAATGATATGAAACCCTTAATACTAAGTGTGTTGAAAGAGATCAATATAAATATTGATGTCTAAAACAAATGTGTTTTGTTACATACTAGAATAAATATTTTCCTGGACTAATTCAGTATGTAACTAGAATTGAGATCTTTGGAATTATAGTTTCTTAACTGAATTCGCTGTAGTAAAATGTGTTTTTCTTTGAACATCAGAAGTATCAAATGAATTCTACAGATTTTGAGGAATTTAGATCCCAATACTAAATGAATTACTTTGTAAGATCCAATATATTAAATATTTTAATCTTGAAACACAGTATTATTTAATAGAAGCCAGAGATAGTCTCTCTAGTTTTAATTTTTCAGAGCATCCTATTGAAAAAGGAATATAACCGAATGAAAAACACTTGCATGACATATAAAAGTGAATTGCAATGCTTGGAGCAGCCAGAGAAGTTTTCTTCATGGCAATGAAGACACTTTATGTCTCACTCTTTAGACCAAAGCACAAATCATTGTTAGTAAGTATTTATAAATGTCAACAACTTGGAAAAATTGGAGAGCATATCCACACTTCAGGGCCAAGAAAGTTTCAATCTAGACTTGATACATAAGTAGAACAGATAAGAGCCAGTGTAAAAGTGTTGGGTTAGATGGGGAATAATATGATGCAGAGACCAGGAGTATCCTGCCCTGCTTGAAGAAGATCTGTCCTGCCGCCCCCCTCGCTAATCCTTCAGTAAACTCCTAGGTTCTATTGACATTAACCCTCAGGACAGTTTATCCCTCTGTACTGTCAGAACTTGAATCCTCAAGGGTGGCTATTCTGACCAGATTTTTCGTTTTTAGTTTCACACAGAGAGGCAATCATTTATTATTAAAGTTAAAGACATTCTTCTTTTCAGAAGGCTCCAGGGTGGAGAAGACAAACAATCCATGCAGAGAAGTCACCATTCAAATGAGATGGATGAACCTAGTTGCCCCCGTTGGACAGAAGCACACATACGAATACCTCGCTAACAGCCAGACTGATGCACATCGCTCTTCCAAAATAAACAGGGCTAGATTTTTTGTTTGGCAACCATTGTATTCAGACTCAACAATTATTCTAAGGTATTCTTTTTTTCACACAGGGATCATAACTGAGCCTGAGAGGAGCAGCTGGTCAGATCTTTTTATCTTTGGCCTAAGTCACAAACTTCCCATGCTGATGTTTGATTGAGAGAATGAGTAATGGGCATTGTTGATCAGGGTTCAGTACTCAGATTGCAACCAGCAGCACTGCCTAGACTGGGACAGGGTGATGAGAGAAATGAATGGCAGCCTGGTGTGTCTGATATTGCACATATTTTCCCCTTGGAATAATTAAAAAGTGGCACGATCCCAAAACTAAATTTAAAAAAACATGAGTCCATCAGTTCTGATTCAGGAACAACCATTTCTTCACACTTTCACATTGATGGAATGTTGTATTATTGTAGTTTATGTTGATTTTTTTTAAGAGTGCATTATTTAAGGAAATTAAGGAAGATCTCTCTTTGGCAGTGTTAAACTAGAAAGAGTTGGTCATTACTAATTGCTGTGTAGTTCTTTTCATTGTTCTTTTCACAAGGAGAGAGGGAAAAAATCCAGAAATGTAAGCATTCACATGGAAGATATAAATCATAATAATTTATTTTATAAATTTAATATGATTTGACTTGAGTATATCTTTTTAATTTAGATTTTGCTACAGATAAATGACATGTCACAAATCTTAGCATGAATTCTCAATTTCTCAGAAATTTTTTCTGCCAACCAACAAACAGAAATTTCTGAGGTTATTACATCACATTCTTTAATTTTTAACTCATAATAAATATACATGCAAAAGTATGTTATTTTGTTCAATGACTGGCCCAACACTGTTATATAGCCTGTGATACAGGAGACTAATGATAGTAACTATTATACTACTTCTGAACTTCCTATGGTTACATTTGACATTCTAGATTCAGTGAATTCCAAAGGGAATAATATTCTAGAAAAATCCAGTAAGTTTTTAAATATACCTAAAGAGTTAAATTAAGAGAATATCATTTATTCATGCATTCAACTCATTTATTTATTGCTTCTTATGAGGGGACTTCAAAAAGTTCATAGAAAATTTATATTATGAGAAAACTATTCATGGATTTTAAATTTTTTTTGCATCAAAATAAACTTGTACTAACTTGTTATAACATGTCTGAACATAATCTAGTTTGAGACACTAAGAAGGATAAGACAATTAGTTTGAAAAGAGCCCTTATCAGAGCAACATGAATTCTGCTGAAATTGAAGCAGGAGCAAACATCAAATTTATGGTGAAGCCTGAGTGGAAGGATGGTGAAATCATTGACACTTTGCAAAAAGTGTATGGAAACAATGCTTTAAAGAAATCAGCAGTTTAAAAATGATTAACTCACTTTAAGAAGGGATGAAACAAAGATATGTTGAAGATGAAGCCTGTAGCAGTAGATCATCCAAAACAATTGGAGGAAAAAATGAGGAAAAAAAATAATCTTGTTCATGCCCTAATTAAAGAGCACCAATGATTAACAGCAGAAATGATAGCCAATACCATAGATATCTTAGCTGGGTCAGCTTACACAATTCTGACTAAAAATTAAGGTTGACCAAACTTTCCACTCAATGGGTGCCAAAACTGTTATGCCCAGATAAGGTGAAGATAACAACAGAGCTTTCAATGGAAATTTTAAACAAGTAGGATCAAGATCCTAAAGCATTTCTTTGAAGAATTGTAACAGGAGATAAAACATGGCCTTACCAGTATGATCCTGAAGACAAAGCACAATCAAAGCAATGACTACCAAGAGGTGGAAGGGGTCCACTCAAAGCAGAAGTGGACCAGTCAAGAGCAAAGGTCATCGCAAGAGTTTTTTTGGATGCTCAAGCCATTTTGTTTGTTGACTTGCTGGAGGGTCAACGAATGATAACATCTGCTTATTATGAGGGTTTTTTGAGAAAGTTAGCCAAAGCTGTAGCAGAAAAATACCCAGGAAAGCTTCAGAGAGTTCTTCTTCACCACAACGATTTGCTCATTTCTCTCATCAAACAAGGGAAATTTTGTGAGACATTCAATAAGAAATCAATAGGCATCCACCTTACAGTCCTGATTTGGCTCCTTCTGACTTCTCTTTGTTTCCTAAGCTTAAAGAAATCTGTGAAGGGCATCCATTTTTCTTTAGTTAATAATGTAAAAAAAAGATATGGTTAAATTCCCAAGACCCTCAGTTCTTTAGGGATAAACTAAATGACTGATATCATCACTTAAAAAAGTGTCTTGAACTTGATGAAGACTATGTTGAGAAATAAAGTTTATATATTTTTATTTTTATGTTTCAATTCCATTTTTCCATGAACCTTTTGAAGTCTCCTTACATGTGTCAAGTTCTATTCTAGGCACTATAGATATATCAAGGAGCAAGAGAGAGAATTTCCCCTCGTTGAGCTTACATTCTAGTTGGGTGGTACTGACAAAAGCAAATAAACAGACAAATAACCATTGTGGTTTCTGATATATGCTAGATTGAAAACAAATGCAAAACTGAGATAGAGAATAATCCACTAATGAGACTGGAAAAGCGTGATCTTCTTTAGATATGATAATTATGAAAGCCTTTCAGTGGAGGTGAAATAAAAGAACTAAAGCATGGAAAGGCATTAACGAAGACTTCAGAGAAAAGCAATCCCAGTCAAGGGAATGCCAAGAGCATTGTGGCTGGAGGATAGTAATCCAGGGAGATGGTGATGCAAGGTGAGGTTAGAAAGGATGGTCAGAGGCAGGTCATGCAGGGCCATGTCGGCACAGCGAAGAGTTGATTTTTGACTTTGGTGCAATGGCAGGTTGTGGAGTGTAATGCTGAGGACAGACACAACCTGATTCACCTTTGCAGATCACTCTGGCTGCAATGTGGGGAATGTAGTGGAAGTGGAGGCAGAAAGCGAGAAAGGAGCAATAACTTCCATTGTTATGGCTCCAGTAAAACATTTTCTTTATGTGATGAAGCTACAGATCTCAAATAGAGTTCACAGTATCATTAGTGAAATGTATATGGCTGCACATAGAGAAGGAAACAAGAAACAAAATTCAATTCTACATTTCAATGTGGTTATCATTAAAACAAGACAATGGAAATATAGAAAAATGCGTTATTTTTCACTGCATCAGGAGATGGGCAGTAGTTTCTAAGTTAGAGATTCAGGTTAACTAATGAGTCACTGATATTGCCCCTGGTGATTTCATGATATGACTTCTCTTAAAATACATGTAAAATGCATGTAGACCAGAGTACCTTGAGAAAGAAAATTATAAAGCTCTTCAGATCCCTCCCCACTGAAGGAACCTCGCAGTTTCAGCTACAGCAAGCAATGGCTGATGCTAGTGCAAGTTTTTATTTTTCCATTTGTTTTCTTTAATTTATGTATTTGGCTAGTTAGTTTCAAAATAGAGTTAGAGGGGCCAAAAAGCATTGCAATTAAGAGCTAGAACTCAGAGTTCCAGAGACCTGAGACTAAGACTAACTTTACCATTTACTTAGAGCCAGTAACTTCCCCAAGCTTCAGCTCCCTCATTAAAAGAATGGAGATGTGTCTGTTTTAAGGATTAATTAAAATAGGCCAGGTTTAGTGACTCATGCCTATAAACCCAGCACTTTGGGAGGCTAAGGCAGAGTGATTACTTGAAGCCAGAAATTCAAGACCAGCCTGGCAGCATAGTGAGATCACATCTCTAAAAAACAAAAAATTTAAAAATTATCCAGGGTTGGTGGTCATGCATATAGCCCTAGCTACTTGGGAGGCTGAGGCAGGACTTGAGCCCAGGAGTTCAAGACGACAGTGAGCTATGATCACACCACTGCATTCTAGCCTGGACAACAGAGTGTTATCGTGTCTCTAAAAAAAAAAAAAAAGAAAAAAAGATGATATGTGTGAAGAGTGACATAACTAAAATGGCAGAGTAGGAGATCCCAGCCTTCATAGTCTCCCACAAAGACAATTACTCAGCTGAGAATGAAAATGGCTCTAGATGAGACTATTTATACAAGCTTCATGGTAACCACAATGGAAATACCTATAGTAGATACACAAAAGATAAAGAGAAATAAATCAAACCAAATCACTGCAAAAAAATTATCAAATAACAAAAGAAGAAAAGAAAAGAGGAAAAGAAGGGGGAAAGGACTGTAAAACAGAAAACAATTGAAAATGGCAATAGTAAATCTTTACCTATCAATAATCACTTTAAATGTAAATGGATTAAACTTACCAATCAAAAGGCACAGAGTGGCTGTGACTGAAGGGATTTAAAAAAAACAAACAATATTCCAGGAATATTCTGTCTATAAGAGACTCATTTGAGTTATAAGGACAAATATGGACTGAAAGTAAAGGGGAAAAAAGACATTCTATGCAAATCACGAACAAAAGAGAGCAGGGTGGCTGTACTTATCTCAGATAAAACAGACTTTGAATCAAAACTTGCCACTAGAGACAAAGAAATTCATTATATAATGATAGAGGTTAAATTCAACAGGAATATATAACAATTGTAAATACATATGTGCACCCAATATTAGAGCACTTGAAAATATAAACCAAATATTGACAAATGTGAAGAGAGAAATTGACCACAATACAATAATAGCTGGAGACTTCAATACCCCACTCTCCATAATGGAAAGATCACCCAGACAGAAAATCAATGAGGACATACCTGAATTGAACAACACTACAGACCAAATGAACTTAACAATCTTATTCAAAACTTTCCACCCAAGAGCAGCAGAATATATATTCTTCTTAAGCACATATGGAACATTCTTCAGGATAGATCACATGTTAAGTCATAAAATAAGTCTGAAACATTTTAATAAAACTGAAATCATAACAAGTATCTTCTCAGACTATAGTGGAAAGAAATTAAAAATCAATACCAGAAAGAAAATAGAAAAATTCACAAACACATGAAAACTAAACAACACACTCTTAACTATTGAGTAAAAGAGGAAACCAAAAGGGAATTTTAAAAATATCTTGAGACAAATAAAAATAAAAATGTAACTTACCAAAACTTATGGAGTACAGAGAAAGCAGTACTAAGAGGGTAATATTTTAATTTTATAGCATTAAATGCCTACATTAAAGAAGAAGAAAGGTATAAGTTTAAAAACCTAGTTTTACACTTCAAGAAACAAGAAAAATAAGAACAAACTAAACCCAGAGTTATCAGAAAGTGGGAAATAATAAAGAATAGAATAGAGAATAGAAAAACAACAGAAAAAAAATCATAAAACTGAAAGTTTTTTTTTTTTTTTTTTTGAGAGACAGAATCTTGCTCTGTTGCCTAGGCTGGAGTGCAGTGGTGTGATTATAACTCACTGCAACCTCAAACTCCTGGGCTCAAGTGATCCTCCCATCTGAGCCTTCCAAGTACAGGCATGCACCCAGCTAATTTTTTAAATTTTTGTAGAGATGGGGTCTTACTATGTAGCCCAGGTTGATCTGGAACACCTGGCTTCAAGAGATCCTCCTGCCTTGGCCTCCCAATGTGCTGGGATTATGAGTGTGAGCCACCACACTGGGCAAGAGTTGTTTTTTTTAGATAAACAATCAACAAACCCTATGCTAGACTAACTAATAACAAAAAGAGAGAAGACTCAAATAAAATCAGAAATGAAAAAGCAGATATTGATTGATGGTGCAGAAATGAAAAGTATCATAAGGAGCTATTCTGGACAATTATATGCCAACCAAGGAGTTGGATAACCTAGACTGAATGAATTAATTCCTAGAAACATACAAATCACCAAGACTGAATCAAGAAGAATTAGAAAGCCTGAACAGACCGATAACAAACAAGTAGATTGAATCAATAATCAAAAATCTTGCAACAAACAAAAGCCCAGAACCAGATGGCTTCACAGGTGAATTTTATCAAACATTTAAAGAACTAATCTCAATTCTTAAACTTTTCCAAAAAATGGAAGAGGGAATATTCCCAAAGTCATCTGATAAAGCCAGCATTACCCTGATTCCAAAGCCAGAATAAAGCAACATAAGAAATGAAAACCCAGGCCAACATCCCTGATGAACATAAGTATGAAAATCCTCAATAAAATGCAGTATATCCCACAAAATGACATTTCAGTCAATGGCAAACTTCATATATGATAATGGTCCCACAAGATTATCATGGAGCATAAGTAGAAACATGATACATGGTGCATAAGTAGAAACATGATACTTGATACTGACATTGCAGATCAAGTAGGGGAGATAATTGATATTCAGAAATGATGCTGGGACTGTTTGTTTTCCATATTAAAAAATACATATAAAAAAATAAAAATATATATACCATCTAGGCTTGTGTAAGTACACTCTGTTGTTCACACAATGATGAAATCATCTAATGACACATTTCTCAGAACATATCCCCCTCATTAAACAACACATGGCTATACTAGCAAACCAAATTCAACAGCACATTAAAAGGATCATGCACCAGAACCATCTGGAATTTATCCCTGGGATGCAATGATGGCTCAACATACAAAAATCAATCAATGTGATATACCACATTAACAGAATGAAAAATAAAAATCACATGATCATCTCAATAGATGCAGAAAAATCATTTGAAAAAATTCAACAGTATCCTTTCATGATAAAAAGTCTTAACAAAATAGGTATGGAAGAAACTTACCTCAATACCATAAAGGCCATATATGAAAAACCCACAGTTAACATCATAATCAATGGGGAAATACTAAAAGCTTTTCCTCTAAGATCTAGAATAAGAAAAGGATGCCCACACTTACCACTGCTATTCAACATAGTACTAGAAGTGATAGAGCAATCTGGCAAGAAAATGAAATCAAAAGCATCCAAATCAGAAAGAAGAGGCAAAATTATTTGTTTTCAAATGATATCTTCTTTTATGTAATCCTAAAGACATCACAAAAAAAGCTCTAGAACCAATAAATGAGTCAGGAAATGTGTAGGATACAAAATCAGCATAGAAAAATCTGTTAGGTTTTTACATACCAATAACAAACTATTCAAAAGGGAAATTAAGAGTTTGAGACCAGCCTAGGCAACATAACAAGACTCTCTCTCTACCAAAAATTAAAAAAAAAATTAGCCAGACATGGTGAAACATCCCTGTAATCTAAGCTACTCAGGAGAGTGAGGCAGGAGGATTGGTTGAGCCTAGGATTTTGAAGGTCACAGTGAGCTATGATCATGTCACTATACTCTAGCCTAGGTGATGAGGCAAGATTCTGTCTCTTAAAAAAAAAAAAGGAAATTAAGAAAACAATCCCATTTACATTAGCAACAACAACAAAAAGCAAAATACTTAGGAAATTACTTACTCAAGAGGTGAAAGACCTATACATTGAAAATTATAAAACATTAGTGAAGAAAATTAAAATGACACAAATAGACAAAAAGAAGTCCCATATTGACAAATGGGAAAGAATTAATATTATCAAAGTGCCCATACCACCTAAGGTGATCTACAATGCAATCCCTATCGAATTCTAATGACATTATTCACAGAAATAGGAAAAGCAATACTAAAGTTCATATGGAACCACAAAAGATGTCAAATAGCCTAAGCACTCTTGAATAAGAACAACAAAGCTGGTTGCATCACACTTCCTGATTTCAAATTATTTTACAAAGCTATAGTAATCAAAACAGTATGGTACTAGCATAAAAACAGATATAGACCAATGGAACAGAATAAAGCAGCAGCCCCCAAACTTTTTGGCACCAAGGACCAGTTTCATGGAAGACAATTTTTCCACTGATGGAAAGGGGAGGGGTGCAGGGGGCAGTGCTGTGGGTGTTGGGGGTGGTGTGGAGCTCAGGTAGTGATGTGTGGCCTATTTCCTAACAGGCCACAGACTGGTACCAGGCCGCAGTCACAGCCCGAGGGTTGAGGACCACAGGAATAGAGAATACAGAAATAAACTCATACATTTATGTTCCACTGATTTTTGATAAGTGTGCTAAGACCACACAATGGGGAAAAGATAGTCTTTTCAGCAAATGGGTGGTGCAAAAACTGGATATCCACATGTAAAAAAATAAAATTGGACCCCTATCTTACACCATACACACAAATCAACTCAAAATGAATATAAGATTTAAACATAAAATTTGATATTGTAAAATTCCTAGAGGAAAATACAGGGGAAAAACGTTTTGACATTGGTCTGACAATTATTTTCTGGATAGGACCCCCAAAAGCATAGGGCAACAAAAGCAAAAATAGATAAGTGAGATTGCATCAAACTAAAAAAAAAAAAAAAAAAAAACTGTACAGCAAAGGAAACAAAATGAAAAGGCAACCTACAGAATGGGGAAAATATCTGCAAATCCAAAGTGTATTAATATCTAAAATATATAAGGAACTCATTCAACTCAATACCAAAAACACAAATATCCTGATTCTAACATGAGCAAAAGGCCAAAATAGGCATTTTTCAAAAGAAGACATTCAGATGACCACCAGACATGTGAAGATGTTCTCACTATCATTAATCGTTAGAGAACTGCAAATCAAAACCACATTGAGATATCTACCTCACAACTGTTAGCATGGCTATTATTAAAAAAGACAAAAATAACAAATGTTGGTAAGGATGTGGAGAAAAGAGATTCCTTGTACACTGTTGGTGGGAATGTAAATTAGTACAGCCATTATGGAAAACAGTATGAAGCTTCCTCAAAGAAAGTCAAAGGAGAACCTACCATATGATCCAGCAATCTCACTTCTGGGTATAAATCCAAAGGAATTGAAAACAAGATTGCAGGGAAATACCTGCACTCCCATGTTCATTGCAGAATTATTCACAGTAGCCAAGATATAGAAATACCCTAAGGATTCTTCAATGAATGAATGGGTAAGAAAATGTGATATATATATATATATATACACACACACACACATACACATATATATATACATATACACATATATATATATACACACACACATACACACATACATACACATACAAAGGAATATTATTTAGCCTTTAAAAAGAAGGAAATCCTGCTATTTGTGATAACATGGATGGAGGCAGAGGACATTATGCCAAGCAAAATAAGCAAGACACAGAAAGAGAAATATTGCATGATCTCACTTATATGTAGAATGTAAAATAGTCAAGCTCATAGAAGCAGAGAGGGGCTGTAGGAAGAGAGGGAATGGGGTAACGTTGGTCAAAGGACACAAAAATGCTAACTACGCAGAGGTGACAGATATGTAGTTGACTAGAAAGTGATCATTTCCCAATGTATATCAAAACATCAAGTTGTGCACCTCAAATATATATAATTTTTTGTCGACAAAATTAAATCGTCACAAATTTAAAAGGCAAAAAACCTTTAATAAAAATAAAAAAGTAAAGATGTTATTGTACTTTATCTCTTAAAAATGGCTTAGTCAGATAGAGCTATCATTCGAGTCTAAAGGCAATGGTTTGCCTTTTGAATTCCGAACAGTGCCTGTTCCTTTTGTTTTCAGGATGTATTTGAACTCTAAGGCTGTTTCTGTATGTGTCCACTGAATTTGCAAGAGCCTTTTTAAATGATTGTGAATCATCTAAATATTCAACAGGAGGGAATGGTTAAGACTAGCATAGAATCAAGAAATGAACAATCCATTAAATATGATCCTTATAATAAAATTTATTTATTAAAATGGAAAATGCTCCCAAAAAATAAAAGTAACATGCTTAGCATGCTGCCTGGTATTGAATAACCATTCAGTAATTATTAGCTTAAAAAATAGAAATGTAAAGTAGATAAAATTCTATTCAGGCTTACTCAGCTCCTAATTAAATGAAAACTTCATGAAGGCAGAAACCAGGACTGTTTTGTTCATAACTACATGCTCAATATCTAGCCCAGTGTTTGATGTCAAGTAGATATGTCATAAATACTGTTAGAGAAACGCAGGCAGGCACAAAGGAAGGAATGCAGGAAGAAAGGGAAGGAAGGAGAAGGAGTTTCTAACAAACAGAAAGTGATTGTCTGAAGGAGTATTATCCTCTCTCATATTAAGGAAAAGAAATTTTTTCTGTTTAAGACTAAAAAAGACCAAAATGTGTTGAACACTTCTTGAGATTATGTAGAACTAGAATCAGGATTCTACAGCTATTTGTATGTGTGTGTGATGTCCCTAAGATAACACACACTGTGCAGAGTCTGTTTCCATGTCTGATTACTACCTCCAAGATATGCCTCCAATTTGTCCACTTCTCCCCATTTCCACTGCTATCATCTTAAATCCATGCCACAGATACTCCTCATCTAGACTATTGCCATCTATTCTATGTGTACCTACAACATACTGAATTCCTCCCAGCCTCAGAGCCTTTCATCTTCCTCTTCCCAGAGTGATCTTCCCCTAGGCAGGTTCTGCATGTGCAGGTTCCTTCCCATCACTCAGGCTTCAACTTAAAAGTCATTAACTCAGAGTGGCCTTCCCTGATCATCCCATCTTAAATTCCACCTACTCATTTTTGAGAGCCTTACATGTTTATTCTTTCTTCCATTTACCAAAATCAATACTTATTTATCTGCTTCCTAAAATGCATGAATGAATGAATGAATGGATTCATTTCTGGTTTGACTCTCCCAAAGTTATTCTGAACAAGACAAAAATTTATTGAAGCAAAACATTACTGCTCTTCCTCTCTTCCAAAGACTTACACTTTGTGGCAGGACCCACAAATTGAAGTTAAACAGATATTTTCCAAACATCATATCACAGGTCACCTGTTAGTCACTTGTTTACTATTTATAGAAAAATAAAATCACCATGCAAGTTGCAGAAAAGTCATCTGCCTAACACTAGGATAAATATGGTAATTTCCATCCCTTACTCTTTCCATTCTTTGATAGGCATCTGCTAGCATGGCATGCATATTGAAATCCCAATTCAGGAATGAAAATCTGAAACCAAGCTATCTGCTTTTGTGTACTCTGGCACTGTCTCATTTAAAATAATCCAAGAATGAAAATATGAGCTAAGCTATTTGCTTTTTTAAACACTGAACGTGTCGATCCTGAAATTCCATTGGACAGGCATTTACTCTCCACAAAGATAAGAGTTCCTGTTGACCTTGAATTATTCAAAAGTCTAACAATACAACACCGCCTGTATGTATTCATTCTAAGCAGATAGGATTCAAGTCAAATTATGTCACTACCATAGTCAACCTATTATAACACATGTTATTAAATAACATAGAGGTTCTGAAATCAGAGTTCTCTGAGTTTGAGTGCTAACTCTAGCACTTACAAGCCATGTATCCCTCAGAAAGTTACCAGCCTGTCTAAGCCCTCAGTTTCTTCATCTATAAAATGGGAGTAATAAAATACCCTACTAAGTTCTTGTCAGGCTAAGTATGATAATTCGTGTAAAATATTTACTATGCTAGCTTTCTTAATTCATATTAGCTGATACCATAAAAATGATTATGGATCTTATAGGATATTGATCCAACCTTCAGTAAAGTTTCAGGAATCTCTCTAAATTATTGACAATGGTCATCCAGATTCTTCTTGAATAATTCCCATGAGCAACTGCTCACTAAATTACAAAGTAGATTATTCCATTTTCCACAACTCCAATTGCTTGAGAATAATCTGTGAGCAGAAATCTGCCTCCCTGTCTCCTTCGGGTTCCAGTTCTATTAAAATAGAATTGCATTAAACCATCAGCCCTAAGACATCTCTTCACATCTTTGAAAGTAGGTATTTTATTTCCTCTTTCCCCACCCCCCACACTGCGCTGTCCAAATCCTCCTGGTCCAAGCTAAACATCTCCAGTTCTTCACGTGACACAGTTTCACTCTTCTGGTCTCTCTCCTCTGAACATGCTCCAGTTTGTCAATACCCTTCTTGACAATAGCTGCCTCAAACTGAGCAAAATACTTCAGAATTTGTCTGACAACAGCAGTGATCAAAAGTACAAGTACATTCCTTTTCCTGGACACTATGTTTCTTTTAATACAGGATAAGAATGCCTTAGCTTTTTTGGCTCACACCTTTGGATCATATTGAGCTTGCTGTCAATTAAAATATCCAAGTCTTTTTCATGTGAATTCCTGTTAATCCAGTTCTCCCTAAATCCTGTATTAATTTCAGCCCATAGTTCCAGTCTGATGAGATCTTTCTAAATCCCAATTCTTTCTCTGAGCGTATTAACTATCACTTCCAGCTTTGTGTCAACACCAAGTGTGGTCAGCCTGCCTTCTGTGTCTTCATTGATGTTGTTGATAAGATTATCAAATGGGATCTGGCCCTGGGCAGAACCCTGTGACAACTCTGGGGATGTCCCTCAAGACTGAGATCAGTCCATGAGTTAACATTCTTTGCATTCAGTTATCCAACACTTTGTGAATCTCCAGAATTACACTGTCACTCAGTTCCTAGTCTTACCCACAGCATCCTGCCATTGGAAGCATGCCAGAGTGGACCATCCATGGGCTTTAGAGCCATATATAACTCAGTTCAAAGTCTTACTTTGTTACTAGCTGTGTAACATCAGGGCAGTTATTTAACCTTTCTGAGCTTTTCTTTCCTAATTTACAAATTAATTTTTAATTAGTAGGCTTGTTCCATGAAGAATGGTGTCATATTGATCTCTGTATCTCCAATAGCCAGCACAATTCAGGTACAGTCTTAGTAAATTTGTAACAGATAATGAATTTTGAGTAAGTAAATGAACAATGAGTGGGTCAAATTACTTATTAGATTGGTGCAAAAGTAATTGAAGTTTTAGCATTGTTGAAATTTGCCATTTGATATTGGAATACATTCTTTGATAAATATGATTATGTTATACATCATTTTAATGCTCATTTCTCGCTTTATATTTTTTTGCTAATGACTTATTACTTACTGTGTATTTTATATTCATTTTAGACTATTGAAATGATATTAGACAAAAAGCAAATTCAAGTGATTTTCTTATTCTCGAGTTCAAAATGGGTTGAAAAGTGGTGGAGACAACTCACAACATCAACAATGCATTTGGCCCAGGAACTGCTAACAAACATACAGTGCAGTGGTGGTTCAAGAAGTTTTTCAAAGTAAACAAGAGCCATGAAGATGAGGAGTTCAGTGGCTGGCAGTCGGAAGTTGACAGCTACCAATTGAGAGCAGTCTTCAAAGTTGATCCTCTTACAACTACACAAGAAGTTGCCAAAGAACTCAATGTCAACCATTCTATGACTACAATCATCGCGCATCTGAAGCAATTTGGAAAGGTGAAAAAGCTCAATAAGTGGGTGCCTCATGAGCTGACTGAAGAATAAAAAAAAAAATCGTTGTTTTGAAGTGTCTTCTCTTCTTGTACACAAGAATGAACCATTTCTCAATTAGATTGTGACATGCAATGAAAAGTGAACTTTATATGACAATGGCAATGACCAGCCCAGTGGCTGGACCGAGAAGAAGCTCCAAAGCACTTCCCAAAGCCAAACTTGTACCAAAAAAAGGTCATGGTCACTGTTTGATGGTCTGCTGCCAGTCTGATCCACTATAGCTTTCTGAATCCCAGTGAAAACATTACATCTGAGAAGTATGCTCAGCAAATCAATGAGATGCACCAAAAACTGCAACACCTGCAGCCGGCATTGCTCAACAGAAAGGGCCCAATTCCCCACAACAATGCCCAACTGCAGGTCTCACAACCAATGCTTCAAAAGTTCAATGAATTGGGCTACACAGTTTTGCCTCATCCACCATATTCACCTGACATCTAGACAACCAACTACCACTTCAAGCATCTTGACAACTTTTTGCAGGAAAAACACTTCCACAACCAACAGGATGCAGAAAATGCTTTCCAAGAGTTCGTGGAATCCCAAAGCATGGATTTTTATACTACAGGAATAAACAAACTTATTTCTCATTGGCAAAAATGTGTTGATTGTAATCGTTTCTATTTTGATTAATAAAGATGTGTTTGAGCCTAGTTATAATGATTTAAAATTCATGGTCCAAAACTGCAATTACTTTTGCACCAAACTAATATTTAAACCAAGATTCATCTATATATCTTGACTGCATTTATTACATTGACATTGTTACTCTGATCTATTTGTCTAGTCTACTTATGAAAAATGGTAGTAAATTATGTTAATAAAGTGTTACTATTCTTAAATGATTTATTGCTGGCTCCTAATAATCACCGTATCTCTCCATTTTTTATTGGGATTTGATTCACATATTATAAAACCTACTCTTTAAGCTGTACAATTTAGTGACTTTCTGTATATTCAGTTGTGCAAAAATCACCAGAATATATTTTCAGAATATTTGATCACCCTGAAAAGAAATTCTATACCCGTTACCAGTCACTGACCATTTCCTTTCTAAACTCCAACCCTCAACAACCACTAATCTACTTTCTGTTTCTACACATTTGCCTATTCTGGACATTTTATATAAATGAAATGACTTAATAGGTGGTCTTCAATGGCTATATTCTTTGACTTGTAGTAATCTTTCTAAGGCTCATCAAGATTTTAGCATTTATCAGTACTTCATTCCTCTTTTGGGCCAAATAATATTCCACTGTATAGATGTACCATATTTTATTTATCCATTCATTAATTGATAGACATTTGAGTTGTTTTCATTTTTTGGCTATTTTTGCTATAAAAGTTTGCATACAGTTTTTGTGTGGACATATTTTTCATTTTTCTTGGATGTATACCTAATAGTAGAAACAGAACATGTGTAAAGTTCTGTGTTTGCCATTTTGAGGAATTGTTTTCAAAAGCAGCTACACCATTTTATGTTTTACCAGAAGTATGAAAGGGTTCAAATATCTCCACATTCTAGCCAACACTTTTTCTTGTTTGACATTTTGATTATAACCATCTTAGTGAATGTGTGGTGGGATCTCATTGTGATTTTGCTGTGCATTTCCATAATGACTAATGCTATTGAACATCTTTCATGTGCTTATTGGCCATTTGTGTATCTTCTTCAAAGAAATTTCTATTCAAAGTATTTGCCCGTATTTCAATTGTGTTGTCTTTTTATTGTTGAGTGGCAAACGGTCTTTAATTTTCTGGGTACAAGTCCCTTATCAGATATATGACTTGCAAACATTTTGTGAGTTGTCTTTTAACTTTCTCAATAGTGTCTTTTGAAGCACAAAAGTTTTTAAATTTTATGAAGTCTAATTTTAAGGTAAAGTACAATATTGTACTATTCTTTCATTTCTTCATTCATTTCTTAACTATTTAGCATATGTAAAACTGTGCTACCACTTTTATTAGAGTCCTATCTTTTGAAAATTAAATTCGTACTGCTTTTTATTTATCACTGAGAAGGTTTTGAGTATTGTCTCCCTAATCCTATTTTCCTATAAGCATTGTGGTCATTTTTATTGAGATAAAGTTAACTTAACATTAAATCCACCATTTAAACTATTTTAAAGTATACAATACAGAAGCTTTTAGTATTATACATTCACAATATGTGAAACCATCACCACTATCTAATTCCAGAACATTCTATCAATTCCAGAAATTCCCTTTAAGTAGTCACTCCCCATTCCCCCTCCCCAACTCCTCAGTTCTGGCAACTATTAATCTGCTTTCTGTGGATTTCTTATTCTGGGCATTTCATATCAATGGAATTGTGCAACATGTGGCATTTTGTGTCCTGCTCCTTCCACTTAGTATAAATGTTTTCAGGTTCATCCATGTTTAGCACGTGTCAGTCTTTCATTCCTTTTATGGCAGAATAATATTCCATTGTATAAATATATGACATTTTGTTTATCCATTGATCAGTTCACAGACATTTGGGTTGTTTTCCTTTTTTTGGCTATTATGAATAATGCTTCAATGAACATTGGTGTACAGGTATCACTTTGAAGTCCTCTTTTCAATTCTCTTGGGTATACACCTAGGAATAGGATTGCTGGCCATATGGTAATGCTATGTTTAACTTTTTTTATTATTATTATAGCCATCCTAGTGGGTGTGAAGTTGTATCTCATTGTGGTTTTGATTTACATATACATTTATAAGGGATTTTGATCTGAAATGTTCTTGTAATCTGTTTTTCTGATTTTGGTATCACGGTATTACTGGCCTCATAGAATGAGTCTGTATGTATTCCATCCTCTTCTACTTTTTTAGAAGAGTTTGAAAAGGATTGGTGTTAATTATTATTCTTTAAATGTTTGGTAGAAGCCATCTGATTTTTGGCTTTTCTTTGTAGCAAGTTTACCAATTACTCATATAATCTCTCTTCTTTTTCTAAACTTGTTTTCTCAAGGCCGTCCTTACTTCTGACCAATCTCTTTTCTTATTATAGGTCTAGTCAGATTTTCTATTTCCCTTTGAGTTAGTTTGCTAGCTCATACCCTTCTAAAAATTTGTCCATTTCATCCAGATTATTTAACTGGTTGGCATACAGTGGTTTATTGTATTCTCTTCTAATTCTTTTATTTGTTCTACCCTTTACAATTTAAAGATCACTCTCCTTGTTAGAAAATAAGAGTTGATTATTTTCCTTTTATCCCCTTAAAATTTCATCAAACAAAATTTGTTAAACAGGACTACGGTTGTCTAATATTTATTGAATAATAAAGTTTATAAATTTTTTACTAATGTTTATAAGGTGGTTTTTATTTTTCTGTCCTTGTGCAGAGGGCAGGGGCGGGGGGGACATGGAGATGGAGGTGGGAATTGCCTTTCCAGAATATACGTCGTGTTCACCTCTAAGTGTGTATCTCTTCTCAGTTTGACCTTGTTCCCAGTATTTGTGTTCTCCTTTAAGACTCCTCTTGAAGGTTAAAATCATACAGCCCTTTGGTCCTTTCACATCTGGGACATGCTCGCCGCCATTTTTTAATGTGTCAAATGGAGACAGAGACCAGCTGCTGAGTGACGGTGGTGCGGGTGGGACAGTCCCAGGTGGTGGCGGAGCAGGACGACGGAGCAGGTGTCTGGGCTGCTCTCCTGGACCCTGAGCAGAGTCCTGCGGCTCTAGGGCTTCTCTGAGCGGGGAGCTGCCCCGCAGCCCCGGATCATGGCAGAGAAAGCGCTAGAAATTTATGATTTGATTCGAACTATCCGGGACCCAGAAAAGCCCAATACTCTAGAAGAACTGAAGGTGGTAACAGAAAGTTGCGTGGATGTTCAGGAGGTAAATGAAGACGACTACTGGTTATTCTCAAGTTTATGCCAATTGTTCCTCATGGCACTTTGGCAACTGTTACTGGGCTGTGCTTAAGAGCAAAACTTCAGCGACGTTTACCGTTTAAATGTAAGTTGGAAATCTACATTTCTGAAGGAACCCAATCAACAGAAGAAGACATCAGTCCGCAGATAAATGACAAAAAGCGAGTGGCAGCTGCAATGGAAAACCGCAATTTACGGGGGATGGTGGAACAGTGTGTCCTTGAACCTGACTGATAGCTGTTTTAAGAGCCACCAACCTGTAATTGATAAATTCATTTAAACTGTTTGTATAATGTGAAAGACTCATGTTTAATACATAGGTGATTTATACTTTGAAACATTTTTTAAAGAATTATTTCCAAGCAAAATTTAATTATAAGGTAGTACCTAATTTGTTCAGTGTTTAACATTCTCAGGATTTGTAACACTTAAACGACCAGACAGAATAATATTTTCTAGTTATTATGTGTAAGATGAGTTGCTGTTTTTCTGATACCTATTCTGATACAACTACTTTTCATGTCAAATATCTGCATGCCCAAATAT
>CM052438.1:62693364-62758872 GCA_028533085.1 Varecia variegata
TTTCAATCTGTATATCAGTTAAAGGAAATTTGGAACTGTATTCCCACCCCATTGCTGATTCCTAGTGTCTTAGTGTTGGACTTTTTTCTGTCCTTTGAATGTGTACCTCAATCTCAAATCAATGCATTGCCATTACTTCTAACAAATGTGGTTATCTATAGCTCTCAAATATTGCCTAGGTCAGATTCTCTCAGCCCAGCTTGTGTCCTCTCCAGTGACCTTTAGCCAGCCTGGTCCTGGCATTTACGTAAGAACAAGATATTGAAACATTCCCTGTATGTGTTTGAAGTTGATACTGCTCAGTTATTTCAGAAACCTTTTAGAACAACTGCTCCATCTTTAAAGTGTCTGCAGACAAGTGTCATGGATGGGCCATCCAAGAGTGTCAGAAGCCATCAAAGCATTATTTGCAAAGTCAAAGCACTCTAGCAATGTTATTCATGGAACACAGTCTCAAAGCTTGTAGGTCATCTGGTCCAACTCCATCTAATTCAAGAATTCCCTCTCTAGCATTCGTGAAAGGGGCAATGAGGGAGAAAGAGCATGTGGCAGTTGTGCAGTCGGAGATCTGGGCCTGAATCCTAGTTTCAGCTTGTTTTACCTATGTGATCCAAGGCAAAATACAAACCCCATGAACCTCAATTTGCACATGTAAGTGCTTGGGTATATAGTAGGTGCTTCATAAATAATCTTGAATAAATAAACATAACAGTAATATCAGTCTTTCAGGGTTGTACTTGCAGCTTTCCAAATCACTCTCTTCCTCTCAATTGCGCTTTCCCATATTGTGTTCTGTCTGGCATTGCCTCTCTTTCTCACCGTTTCACCTGGCTAACTAGTACCTGCCAGAGAAATCTCTCCTGACAAGAGCCTCCTACTCCAGGCACCTGCAGTCTGTCTAGGTACTGCTTTTAAGCAGGCTGTGTCCATTACTGAATTAATCATGTAATAGAATCATATGTCTCCACTTCTGTCTGCCTGCCAGACTGTGAGTTCCTGGAAGACAGAGACCTTTTATTTATGTACTTTCCTCAGGTGCAGAAGGTGAAGTTCATCATATCCCTCAGTTCAGGGAAAATTGTCATTATTTCCATGAAAGTGTCTTTCTTATTTCCCCCCTTTATTACTTTTTATTTGTTCCTTTTTTATCCCCATAACTATCTCCTATTTTCCTCCCCTGCATAAACATCCATGATAATGCAATTATATGTATATCTTTTTGTGTTTGTATTTTTCAAAATGTGCTGTTTTTGTTTCTATTTCTTACTTAATTGTAATAAATTGACATATTTTGCATCAATAGCACTCGTTTCATGAATGGCACATCTTTAATTTTTCAATAAATATCTGTGGAATTCATGTGCATGGAAGAATAAGTTCGCCGGGCGCAGTGGCTCATGCCTGTAATCCTAGCACTCTGGGAGGCTGAGGCGGGTGGATTATTGGAGCTCAGGAGTTCCAGACCAGCCTGAGCAAGAGCAAGATCCCATCTCTACTAAAAATAGAAGGAAATTATCTGGACAACTAAAAACATATATAGAAAAAATTAGCCGGGCATGGTGGCGCATGCCTGTAGTCCCAGCTACTTGGGAGGCTGAGGCAGGAGGATCACCTGAGCCCAGGAGTTTGAAGTTGCAGTGAGCCAGGCTGACGCCACGGCACTCTAGCTAGGGCAACAGAGTGAGACTCTGGCTCAAAAAAAAAAAAAAAAAAAAAAAGAACATCAACAGAAGGTTGGAAAGACAGTGATACATCCACAATGGATACTACTCAGCAATAAAAAGGAACAAGGTATTGATAGTTGCAACATTGCATTCAAATTCTACAAATTACTCAGCTTCATCATAACAGCAAAGAGCTACAAAAATATGACCTACATCAACCCACATGAGTATCCATGTGGGAAAGATACCCCAGTATCAGACCATCCCAGTCTAAGACCCCACCATTGGAGATGACTTCCCTCCACCTCTCAACCAACTGCAAAGAGTGCCAACTACACCAGAACTTGGAATGCCTCGCCACCCCACACAAGACCCCAGACTCTTGGTTTTCCAGTAGCTAATTATACTGATGAGTCCTGCTTTAAAAGGTGGAACCCATCAAACTGGAGTGTCTTTTCCAACATTTCAGTTTGCTCATCCCACAACATAACCTGCTCTGTAAAACTCTTAAGTTCTGCTCCCTATGATTGTAATTCAACCCTATGCCACGTTAAGCCCCTATTGAACTGAGTCCAAAGTCTCCATAATGCTTCCAAGATTCAGGTTCCTGCTAATATCATCCACTTCCCCTGCCTAATGGTAACCTTACCAAAGTATCCACACTGTGTGCTCTCCTGCTTATGGCAGAAGCATTCTGCTGAACTCCCAGGCCTCAAATCATTCATTCCCTGTCATCCTCTTCCCCTCCCTCTTCCTACTCTTAGAACCCACTTCGTCTCTCTAGTCATAACAGC
Organism: Varecia variegata; assembly: GCA_028533085.1. Taxonomy (NCBI): domain Eukaryota; kingdom Metazoa; phylum Chordata; class Mammalia; order Primates; family Lemuridae; genus Varecia; species Varecia variegata. Next base: position 62,695,823 of record CM052438.1, read on the forward strand.
TTCTAACACTCCTGCCCTCCAAAAGACTGCACAGCAATAAAGTCCAACCCCACTGTCCCAGCTCTTCTGATATTTACACAGACATCCAAAATACACACATGTTTGAGGGAAGTAGCTTCTTCTGCATTGACTATCTGTAACCGCTGGATTTCCCATCAGCCTGCTTCTACATATTGCTCACCACGTATTTATCCAACGGATATCTGCCCCAGAGATGGAAAATCTTGGGAAATTAAAACCTCTTCCAAACTGCAACTTCTTCGGCATCTGGGGTACCTGCTCATGGCCAGTGGCAACTGCTGTCGTGCTGCTTCCTTAATACACACCACAGATGGGCTACTCATTGGACAGCTCCATACTCTCACCCCGCCCAAAACAGCCACTGTCTTTCTCCAGTCCCACTTTTCAGTAACTCCCATTTACCTAAGCAAGGCACAGTTTTCCTATCTAAAGATAATGCTAAAACTATGTTGTAGCCCAGCAAACAAGGGTGCTTATCCCCTCTACTTTGCCCTTCTATAACCTTCAAATTAGAAACCACAGTGATGCATCCTGGCCTCTCTTGGCCTTCCCACTTATGTAAATGTTACTGGTTCTTCTCCCACTCCAGGCAAATGTCAGTGATGTGCCACATGCATGCCTATAATATCAGGACTCTCCACTACTCTGGGACTTTCTGCAATGGCTACAGGGACCATTGCTCTAACCCAACAGTCAAAAATCCTTGACAGTAACCAACAAATATCCAAAACTCTAGTATAGCATATTTCTAAAGTGTAACAAATATTAGTCTTGCTTCATCTAGACCAGGGAACTCTGGAAAAATTTTTTTTGACAATAAATTTGTCTTTGATTATATATTAGCTAGTCAAAGAAGTGTTTGTAACATTATTAATACTTCTTGTTGTATGTGGGTTAAGAACACCAATCAAGTGGCCACTGTAACAGAAAGCCTGGACCACAAACTAAATCATCATCATAAAAGACATACTTCACACCTTTAACACACTCTATAATTCGATCGAAATATGAGTAGAGGCCCCTGCTGTGACTGATTTATTTTCCCGGAACACCAAACAAATGGGGAGCCAGGCTACAAGTCAGCCTTCAGAGACTCTCCATGTTTCTATTCGGTTTCTTCCTTCTTACTATCATAATAAAATATTTTCCCTGCTGTTTAGGGGAAATTATGCTCTATTCTCTAGAAGTCTATTCTACTATTAAGCCACTTAAGTATCCAAATAATTGAACTCAAAACGGATGTCAAGACATCTAGGAGTCAATTATTAGCTATATTTCAGATATGTTTTATTTTTTCATTTATTATGCTGTCTTAATCCAGTTTTGAGGTCCTGGATAGAGGCTGGTCAGTTCCCTTTTGTAAGCAACTGATTAAATCCACACCCTAACGACTTTCCTTATCAGGCTTTCATACTGTGGGGCCACCAATGTACCCATCCTAATCACCAGGGGGCCAGGCACCAGACATCTAGGGACAGCCCATATGCCTCAGAGCCTGCCAAAATTATTCAAAATTATTCAACCTAGCTAACCCCACCCTTCTTGCCATACATAAGCTGTCCCCTACAGCTCCAGCTTGCCGCTATCCTGTCCTTAGGTGCAACGCCCTGAATGGTCCTGCCTAGCAGCCTTCTCTCATTTGGAGCTGTAAGTAGCAAAGAGTTCTTCCTTTCACCTAGCCAAGTATCTGAGTGTTTTGTCCACCCTGCAAAAGAATCCTTAAATCTTATAAAGCATATAAGATTTTATCTTTTTTTATTTCAGAATATTATGGGATCACAAACTTTTTTTTTTTTTTTTGGAGACAGAGTCTCGCTGTGTTGTCCTGGCTAGAGTGCTGTGGCATCAGCCTAGCTCACAGCAACCTCAAACTCCTGGGCTCAAGCGATCCTCCTGCCTCAGCCTCCCAAGTAGCTGGGACTACAGGCATGCGCCACCATGCCTGACTAATTTTTTCTATTTTTAGTTGTTTGGCTAATTTCTTTCTATTTTTAGTAGAGACAGGGTCTCGCTCTTGCTCAGGCTGGTCTCGACCTCCTGAGCTCAAACGATCCTCCCGCCTCGGCCTCCCAGAGTGCTAGGATTACAGGCATGAGCCACCACGCCCGGCCTCACAAACGTTTTGGTTACATAAATTGCCTTAGTACGATTTGAGTCAAAGTTATAAGTGTGCCCATCCCCCAGATAGTGTGCATTGTGCCCGTTAGGTGTGAATTTACCCATCCCCTTCTCTTGCCTCCCACCTGCTGGATTTCTGATGAGTATTATTTCCATATGTGCACAGAAGTGTTGATTGATTAGTTCCAATTTAATGGTGAGTACATGTGGTGTTTGTTTTTCCATTCTTGTGATACTTCACTTACAAGAATGGGCTCCAATTCCACCCAGGTTAATACAAGAGGTATTATTAGTTCACCATTTTTTGATGGCTGAGTAGTACTCCATGGTATACATATATCACATTTTATTAATCCACTCATGTATTGATGGGCACTTGGGGTTGTTTCCTCTTCTTTGCAATTGTGAATTGTGCTGCTATAAACATTTGAGTGCAGATGTCTTTTTAATAGAATGTCTTTTTTTCCTTTGGTAAATACCCAGTAGTGGGATTGCTGGATCAAATGGTAGTTCTACTTTTAGTTGTTTGAGGTATCCCCATATTACTTTCCACAGAGGTTGTACTAGTTTGTAGTCCCACCAACGGTATATGAGTATTCCTGTCTCTCCACATCTACACCAGCATTTGTTGTTTTGGGACTTTTTGATAAAAGCCATTCTCACTGGAATTAAGTGATGTCTCATTGTGGTTTTGGCTTGAATTTCCCTGATGATTAGAGATGTTGAGCATTTTTTTCATATGCTCATTGGCCATTAGTGTATCTTCTTTTGAAAACTTTCTATTCATGTCTTTTGCCCACTTTTTAATGGGATCATTTGAAAAATTTTATCTTAATCATTTAATAAATTTATCAATAAATTAAATCTGCAAAGTTTAAAAACTAGATTTATAAAGATTTTATATTTAACAAACAGGTATTTATAAATCTGGAAATTGGGAAGGGAAAGTATGAATTATCATTTATACTTATTCCTTGATTAACATTTGCTTCAATGTTGATTCCCAAACAATTAATGTAATTGATAGGCTTGGTTAATTAAGTTTCTTTAAATTTTTTAAGTTATATTAATTACAAATTTTGTCTATCCAAATCTCTCAAACATTTCAAATACCTGACATGTTAGTCTTTTGGTTTAGAAAAAAGGGATAAAGGGGTTTCTAATAATTAAAACAACTCCAGTACCATAATAAAGCAAACATAGGCATTCATAAATCATGTTATCTTAAATATTCAAACACTGTGTACAGACTTAAGAAAATTTTCTTATACCTTTAAAATTAAAATTACATGGCTCATATATCTAATTTTCTAAATGTCAGGTTCCATTAAATGTTTCAAGCACTATAAAAAAACAATCTTTCATAGATTATTCCAATGATTAAATAATTAAATTTTCAAACTCAATACAAATGGGTTAATACTGTGGGTTTGATTAACTTCAACCTTCTAATAGTTATTTCTCTATTCTCCCAGTATTGCAAATCTGCTTCTTCAAATAAAGGGAAGAGACTTATGGTCTCATTGGGCTGAGGTTACTGTGTCAGAGAATCAGTGCCAAGGTTGAAGTGTTAAAGAATTTGAGAGAGGAGCAGGGACCTCATTAAGTACTACACATGTCCAGGGTACACCTACAAGAGCCAAAGCTCAATGTGCTGGGTGTCTCCTTGAGGTAATAGAGCTCTCCAAGCTCATACATACCATTTTATGCAACCTCATATATCACGTTTACATCTACTCCATTTTAAAATTTACTTCTTTTACAACTTGTAATTGCCTAATATGATAGTGCAATTCCTCTATAGGCTAATATTCTTCACCATTTAACTGAATTGAACCAATCTCTTTATTGCCTGATTGGAGTTTGTTTGCTTTTTATATGTTTCATATCTGGTTTGACATCAATAATCCTATTATCATTTTATTGCATATTCCCCACATGAGTAACACTGTCTACCAGATACTGTAATTTAGAATATTACCTAGATTTGCATCAAGCTCATGATCCATAGCTCACCTACATCCACCATTCTAATTTTGAAATTTGGGCTAGCGTGTGCCAGGATACAGTCACTCTGCATGGGTCTCCACTGCACTCAGTTACTGTCTGTGGTTCATCCATCTTGTCTGGACATTCCCTCAGTCCTCTGGGGTTTAGTCCTCTCAAAGAGACATAATCTCACTGAGAGCATGGAGGTCCTCCACCACTGGGATGTTTTCACCTATTTTATTCTTTGCTTCTCTCATGACATTTGTTCTAATGTTTCCATTCGTTCTGACCATTTGTTCTAATCATTATTTTTTTTCAAAAAAAAAAAAGGAGAAAAAAAATCTTTTATGGCACCGTTGGTCATGTAGGGCAGGTGGGTGGGACGTGACATTAGATGTCCTAGTGGGTCAGAGCTGGTGCTGTTAATTTTCTGGAAGCCATAACAAAAGACATGAAAAAAGGTAGTGCTATCCTAGGACAGGCCAGTGTGAGATAGGTGAGTTCTTCACTCCAGAGCCTTCCTTGGTGCAGGCTGTTTTGTGTGCCCTTACTGTCCGGTTAGGTTTCTCTTATTGCCCTTGCCCTGTGATTTGTAATTATCTGAGGCAAAATAGTACAGTAGTGAGAAGCAAAAATGTCAGGGTCAGACTTAGGCAGAGGTGGCATTACTGTGAAAATAACAATGGTTAAGCTCCAGGACTGTCCACTTGCTCAGTCCACTTCCAAGATCCCAGAGGGCACTAGAAGTGTGTTCACGTAGTCTTATATTTATATAAAGTTTGCAAACAATATTTATCCACAATCAGTCAAGCCTATCATCAATTCACTCTGACTTCCGGCATCATATTTCTTGCATCACGTGGTGTCAGAGAGGCTGCAGGCATTTTTGAGATTCAGATAGGTACGAGTTGAGTTGAGAATAATTTTTGTTTGGCTTTAGTTAGTTATATTTATGTGGTTTACAGTCATTTGTGTGTATTGATCACATATTGCTAGCCACCCCCAGTAGCACCCACTATGCAGGGCCCGAAGTCATAACAAAAAGTGTCCTAATGGCTCCTTGGTCCAGAAATTTGCAGATTGTTGAAGAGAAACATTATAAAATGTACAAAGACAGATAATCTATTGAAAATAATTTCAATCACCAAATGTGTAAAACTATAGGCAAAGAATTTGGTTCTAGAATTTGACTAGACCAAATTCTAGTCAAGACAGAATTTCTCTCCTGTCAGGAATATATCTGATAATGTCTTATATACAAATAAAACCACATCACACTTTAAAATTTTTTCTTGATAGAAATAGTACAAAATTAAAGAATCCTGTGTTTTAAGGCACAAAACTGTACCAGTACTTTAAATGTGTGTGAAGTTTTATGCCTCTCAGTATCAATAACAAAAAACCACAAATTATTATAATCAACCATGCTAAAAATAAGACTGAAGTATCTTTCTATTCTCTCTATAGAATATGATATAAAATTTTTGTCATATAAAGAGATAATGAAGTATTATAAAAATTAAATATAAATAAAAGGTATTAGAGAATTGTGTTAGGCAGTTAGTTAATATAAAATATTGTATTATTTTTCTGATTTTGTGATGTTTTTGGTATTTAACCTTTCAAAATGTTTCTTTTTTGAAATGATTTATTTTCTTGTCTTAAATAGATATTCTCCTTAGTCACTAATTTTTATTATTAATTTTGTATTCTTTTTGGGGTAAATTTAAATTTACCACTTTAAACATTTTTCAGTATACAGTTCTGTGCTGTTAAGTACATTCACATTGTTGTAAAACCATCACTATTATTCTTCTCCAGAACTTTTTTATCTTCCCCAAGTGAAACTCTGTACCCATTAATCCATAACTCTCCAATTCTTCTTCCCCCAGCCCGTAGCAACCACTACTGTATTTTCTGTCTCTATGAATTTGACTTTTCCAGGTACTTCACATAGGTGGAATCAAGCAGAATTTGTCCTTTTGTATCTGGCTTAGTTCACTTAGCATAGTGTCTCCAAGGTTTATCCATGCTGTAGCGTGTATCATTCCTTTGGAAGGCTGAATAATATTCCATTATATATACAGTCACCCCTCTCCCCTTATCTGCAAGGATACACTTCAGTGCCCTCCAGTGGGTGCCTGAAACCACAGAATGTACGGAACCCTATATATGCTACAGTTTTTCCTGTACACACATATATATGATAAAGTCTAATTTATAATTAGGCACAGAGATCAACAATTGTAACCAATAATAAAATAGAGCAATTAGAATGATACACTGTAATAAAACTTAAATGAATGTGGTCTCTCACTTTCTTTCAAAATATCTTACTGTGTAATACTGTACTCATGCTGCTTCTTGTTATGGTATGAAATGCTAACATGCCTATGTGATGAGATGGAGTGAGGTGAATGACGTAGGCACTGTGACAGAGCATTAGACTACTATTGACCTTCCATATTCCTGAATCTGCGTGACCATCCCTTACGTAAGGTAAATAGCTTGATGTCATTCGATTCAGAGAGTCCCTTGCTGAAGTCTTTGTATAGGCTCAATGCTGTCTGGTGCAACATACTGCCGTCTATTGGAACATGTTTTCTGTTTATGTCTTCCATACACAAATGTAATGCCTTTTCTATCTTAATTAAGCACTTACCATGCACTGGCTATAATTTTTGCAGTTTGAGATGTGATAGCAAAATTAGCCTGAATTTCTTTTTCCTTTTTTCACGATTTCATCAATAGAAGATTTGTTCTTACTGTAGATCTTAGCAATCTCACCATAGGATTTTTTTCCCCTTTCTTTATTAAGGTGAGAACTTTTTACCTTTTCACTTAAAGGAAGCATCTTATGGCTTCTCTTTGGTATAACCAAATTGCCTGCGTCACTAGTCTTATACTTTGAGCCATTATGAAGTAAAATAAGGGTGGGTTGAACAGAAGCTCTGCACTACCATGACAGTCGATCTAAAAGCCAAGCCATCTTCTAAGTGACTAACAGGTGGGAGCACAGGCAGCAGGGACACACAGGACAAAGGGAGGATTCATGTCTGGGGTGGGACGATGCAGGACAGCATAAGATTTCATCACACTACTCAGAACAGCGTGCAATTTAAAACTTATGAGTTGAATTGTTTATTTCTAGAATTTTTGATTTATTATTTCTGGACCGAAGTTGACCTTGGGTAACTGAAACCATGGAAAGTGAAAACATGGATGATGAGGGATAACAGAATATACAGCACCACATATTGTTTATCCATTCATCTGACAATAATCGCATAGTGTCTTCCTGCCTTTTGGCTACTGTGAATAATGCTGCTATGAACATGAGTGCACAAATATCTGTTCAAGTCCCTGCTCTCACTTCTTTTAGGAATATACCCAGAAGTGGAATTGCTGGACCATGTGGTAGTTCTATGTTTAATTCATTGAAAAATCGCCATACTATTTCCCACGGTGTCGCACCATTTTATATTCCCAGCAATGCACAAGGGCTCCAATTTCTCCACACTGTTGCCAACACCTGTTGCTTTATTTGGGGGTTTTGTTTGGTTGGGGTTGTTTTTGTTTTGTTCTTTGTTTTATGTTTTATAATAGCCATCTGACAAGTATAAAGTGTATTCTCTTTCTTTTAAAGAGGGCCCACCAAAAAAAACCTGGGTCTTTCCTGAACTCTGGTCAGAACTCCATTTCTACCATAGTATATGGTCGATCTACTACACTCCTCTGTGATTTTGTTTCCTCACCTATGAGGATAATAGTAAACATACCTCTAGGATTGATTTGAAGATTTGGTGAAATAATATACGTGAAACCATTAACATGGTGCCTGCCCTTAGAAAGTAGCAATACTGTTCGTAATTATTTATGTCAATCTTCCTCCTGCACTACATCGCGAACACTTCGCTCATGTTTTTATCCACAACACCCAGCTTAGGGTCTGACACAAACTCAGTGCTTACTGAACGTTCACTGGCTGAGCTTAAAACAATCTGTAGAACCCAGGCCAGAATTCTTTTAGCCACAATGAACATAGGAGTTCAAAAGTTCCTCGGGGGAAAAGGAAATGAAAATAAATACCTGAACCTTGCTGCTCTGTGATTCACTGAGTGCAGTTAAGTCTTTGTCAACATAGTAAAATCTTTATTGTTCTCATTCTCTAAAGTAGCTTCACTCCTGCTCAGCAAATGACTTTATTTTTCTCATTAAGTTGTAAATCATAGTATCTCCCTGGGCATGCCCTTAGGCAAATATTTGTACTGGGTGGGCCCTACCTGACTACTGGGGACAAGATTCTGATCCCCAAAGGGCAAGACAAAATCAAGGCATGTGATTTAGGATGCTGCCTCCGCTGGGCCGATTTCTGCTTGGGTGTACTACGTATGATAATAAAGCCTGCAATATTCAGAGATCCCATTCCTAGGTGGGCTTTAGGGTTCAAGAAATCCCTGAAACTGTATTTGAAATTATGAGTGTGTGTGCACACACCTGAGAATACACGCACAATGCAGGAAGACAAACCTAACTTTTATCAGAATTTCAAAGTAGTGCGTGACCAAAAGGATTATGAATGACAGACTTAGAAAGCCTGGGCCACTGGGCCCATTATTAAGCCAGAGGTTTAAGTTTAGGAAAACAAATAGAAATCTTTATACAGCATCTGATATAAGTTCAGATATTAGGTGAGATAGAGCCCTAATTACTAGGACCAGGCTACAGAATCAACTAACCAACTCTAAGGGCAAAGAGTAACTGAACTTGGTGAGGTAGCTTAAATCTCTTTTAAACTCCTGCTACCTACACACAGGTTATATCTAAAGCCTACCCAAAGATGGTAGTAAAGTCATGATAGCTAGGGGCTATTCCGAGAGGCATGCAGGAATCACACTCTGTGTGATCTTTACATGTTAGATGCAGACAACCAAAGGTAATAGAATTATGACATCAAATTAAAAATTCCTAGAAGTATCCAGAATAGTATAGTATATCTGTACATACCGATAGTGTAGATTGTCATAAATTCTGACAGAGCTTGTCATTTTTAGAAAGTTGAAGCTTACTTTTTATTTACTCTGAATAAATAAAAAGCATCTCTGCTGGGAGATGGTTAATGAGTTCCATACTTACAGACATGAACAAGGGTATTTTATTCCCTAACTACAATAAAATCATCCAAGGTGACCATAAGGGCCCCATATCCCTTATTTAAAAAAACTAAAATAAAATAGAACAAAGTCAAAAAGTTAAAAAAAAAATTTAAAGAAACTCCAAGGTTTTAGTCCTGTGAAAGAAATTTCTAAGTTTGGAGGGCTTTGATTCAGTTTCCTCTGAATTTCACTCTGCCCATGATAATCACTGTCGTTATCATTCTTATCCCCAGAGGCTGAATGAGGTCTGAACAAAGCTTCATTGATTGAATCCTCCTGCTGTGCTGAAAGAGGCTGGGATTTTCAAAGAGGGGAGACTAGTACAAATAAACATATGAAATACAAGAAGCATAAATCCCAACAGGCTTATAGACTTTAATATACAGCCATCACTAGTTCTCTAGACTAGTCCTAACCGATTCTATGGCTACACCATCGAGCCCTCAGTGAAGTGGTTCAGATTCACAGGCAGCTGGTCCAACTCCCCTCCCTTTCGGGTCCTAGCCTGACTCTGCAAGGGTCAATGCCACCCTATTTCTCAACACACAGGAAGTAGTGCACCAGACACCCTAAACTCTATACAGACAAAGCCCAGGGATCTTGGCTTAGCCAGCCAGATAATACTTGGCAATTTTTTGAGCTGCAATCTTGCCATCTACATACAGGTCCCAAACTATAATAGTTTATTAACCATAAGTCAAAGTAATTTCCAATCAATAAGAAACAGACTAACATGAGTAACAGGGGTAGGAGGTGAATAAAGAACATCAAGATTAATCTAACACAGTGCCAGGGTTTTTATTCATTTCCCCTTCAGGTGGAGATTTAAAGTACACTTTTTTTTTTTTTTTTGAAACAGGGTCTCACTCTGTTGCCCTGGCTAGAGTGAAGTGGCGACATCATAGCTCACAGCAACCTCAAACTCCTGGGTTCAAGTGATCCTCCTGCCTCATCCTCCTAAGTAGCTGGGACTACAGCCATGCATCACCATGCCCTGCTAATTTTTCTATTTTTTGTAGAGATGGGGTCTTGCTCCTGCTCAGGCTGGTTTTGAACTCCTGGCCTCAAGCGATCCTCCCTCCTTGGCCTCCCAAAGTGCTAGGATTACAGGATGAGCCACTGCACCCAGCCTAGAGTATACATTTAAAAGAGAACATTGTTTATATGTTTTCTAATAAGTACAACTCCTGCAGAATCCTAAGTTGGACTATGATGTGAGGGACCTTAGGAAGCTGCTCTGGCTAAACACCTCTTTCTCACTGGCCTATATCAGTCTATGACAGTCCATTGTTGAAAATGTATTTCTTTACTTAAGATCTTTGGATTTAAAATCACCATATAAAACACAGCTGTGACTGGAAGAAGTTAACGTATTAAGCCATATTCTGCCATTAGTGCATTGATGTGAATTTGTTTCAAAATGATTAGCCAAGGTTAGGCAAATTCGGATATGGGATTGGAAGTTGGAGAGATATGTTCTAGGCAATCCAGGGTGATCTCCAAAGTGGGGTAGCCAAAAGCGTTAGGAAACTGTGAACTTGGAAAAGAGAGGACAGCATGAAAGATGAAATCTGACATAAACAAGGAGGTGAGAGAGCAAAGCCAATTCACATATCTGTCAACCAAATGCAATCCTGGCCTCTGCTTTCCCGAAAGTAAGCGCTTTCACAAAGTAAGCATGTCATTTTAAAGAAATATCCGAGATGGCCATGCAATACTGATGCAAAATTCAGCTGAAACAGGGGAAAACCTCAAAAGGAAGAGCCCAGAGATCAGGGTTCAAGGATGTGAGAGAGGAGAAGTAGCTACTTGCTTAGAAATGTTCTTAGGTGTCCTGGTCTGCACCGTGCTACAGCCTTCAAACAAACTGCAAGGCAAGCTTTTTCTGAGCCTCCCTGGAAAAAACCCATGACCCCAAAATCCTTCCCTGGAAGCTCTGTCCAGAGGCTCGGTACTGATCCAAGTAGAAAGTCTGATTTGGTTTCTTGGAGGGAGGATCTGCTGGGAAGTTGTAAGATTGACATGACAGTGACAAGTCTGGAAGTTCGTGGCTTTGATGCATTGCTCTTGGACTACCCCAGGCATGAGGCACTGCCTTCCAAGATAGTACAAAGTTACTATTATGTGAACGTTTTTTTAAAACATGTTTCTCTATTTCCAAAAAAGTTTAAGAAAGATGAAGGAGCAATCTTTAAAAAGTTATAGGGAAACCCTTCGGAGCACACTGTGCACATCAGCTGCTTCAGTCACAATAAAACACAATCAGAAAAAATGAATTATGTTTGTTTTATATAAAGAAAATGTAAAAAATACTCCTATATATTTAAATCAATTATGTACCACAACTAAAAACAGATAGGATTTTTTAAAAATTAAAATGCAACTCACAATCATTCTACCTTCCCTTTTCTTTGAATGTTCTGTTTTATTTCTTTTCTAATATGGATATCTACATGAAAAATTGGACCGTCCATATTCTCTTCTAAGCAATGAAGAATAAATAAATGAGATTCAATAACATAAATAATTTTCTATTATATTTACACCTTTTGGATTCATTCAATGCTTCTGTTTTAGACAACATACAAAATAGGATCACAGCATAACAAACAGCTTAGTAATAGCCTTGCTTTTTTAAAAAATGGCACATCATACACAGTCTCAAATTCAGTATCATATATCACTTGTGTACATCTTGCCTTTATTTCCATTCTTGCTTCTGGAGATCTCAGCCATTTCTGACAAAGGGTATACAAGGATTATTTTTAAAGCAGCGGTTCTCTCAGTGTGGTCCTCAGACCAGCAGCATCAGCATCACCTGAGAACTTGCTAGAAATGCAAATTCTTAGTTTCCACCACAGGCCAACTGAATCTGAAAGCCTGAGGGCGAGGCTGGGCAATCTGTGTTTTATAAAAAACCCTCCAAGTGATTCTGATGTACAGGCAATGTATGAGAGCCACTGGATTAAAACCATGACAAACCACAGATTTTCACTGCTTCAGAGTTGTTTTTCTTTTTCCAGTTATTTAATTTGAATATTTTTCTCCTCTTATGCCACAGCATCAAGTGAGATTATTCCCCCCTTGGTTTGTTCAAACAAATAGATTTTTTCCCTCGAAGGAGTATAATGGTCATGTAGATCACACATCATAAAATGAATTCTCCATGTGTTCTTTTGGTTAGATTTGTCATTTCGTATTTTTTTTTTTTTTTTCTGAGACAGGGTCTCACTCTGTCACCTGAGCTACAGTGCAGTGGTGTCATTATAGCTCACTGCAGCCCCAAACTTCTGGGCTCAAGCAATCTTCCTGCCTCAGCCTCCTGAGTAGCTGGGAATACAGGTATGCACCACCATGTGCGGCTAATTTTTCTATTTTTTGTAGAGACAGGTTCTCACTATGTTGTTCACGCTGTCTCAAACTTCTGGCCTCAAATGTTCCTCTCACCTCAACCTCCCAAAATGCTAGGATTACAGGTGTGAGCCACCATGCCTGGCCAAGATTTCCAATTTTATAAGGCAATAAAATAGTTCCCAAAAGGGGGCACAACAGCTATATTGCTATGTCAGTAGACTTGTAGAAACTGCAGAAATGGCTCTTTTCCTCTTGTAAGTTTTAAAATATGAGGTTTTTAAGAGAAAAGCTTTAAAAACTTTATTACAAAAATAATATATGTTCATTGTAACTATCAAACACTATGTCAGGGTGGCAGTCTGCCCTTGGTCCTTGGTTTGCTCTTGGCCGAAGAATGACAAGACACACCAAAGTGTCAAGTCCAGACAACTATCTTGGTCCTCTGACTCCTTGCTTGGAAAAATCATCAGCAGGGCCAATAAGATGGAATAACCTCAAGCAGAAAGCAGTTTCACATGAGCAGCTCGTTATTGTAGAACAAAACGGGTCCATCTCCAGGAGTGGAGAGAGAGATCCAGACCCATTCACACCCTCACTCTTTCTCGTATTGTTTCCTTTTATTGGCCCAGTCCAGGGGAGGGCTCCTGAGAGATGCAGGATATTACTAGATGATCAACAGGCATCCTCAAAATTCCATCTATATATACAAGCTCCCTCTTTGAAAGCCCACATGGGGGCGGGGTGGGGGGCGGGGTGGTGGTGAACCTCAATGCAGATTCAAGTTAATGGCATAATAATTACCCTTAGGTTACTCCAGGTCACTTTCCAAATCCTATCATGCCTGGGCTGGGGAATTCCCAGACTGATAAAGCATTCCCTCCTTCCCCAGGGATAGCAGTTACTCAAGATAGGATTAAGGGCAGGGCAACATGAAAACGGAATGCCCACCCTTATCCTTCTTGCCCGGTGGAGCAATTACTCAAGATAGCACCAAAGCAGGGCACCCTGTCCCTAGAAGAGCCGGAGATCCTAACTATCTACCTAACAACTACAGATATAAATCAAGTACAAATTAGCAGTCTCTCTCATCTCTCCTCCCTTCCAATCATAGTCCCTTCAAGGCAACAAATGTAGGATATGACATTGGTACTTTGAGATGGTAGTCTGCCAACCTCCATATTTGCCTGCAAATTAATAAACTTCTCTTTTCTTCTCCTCAAGCCACTTGTCATTCTTCTAATGTGGCCTCAGGGACAAGTGCTGAATGTCTGGTAACATACGGAGTTTATATGAGGGTTTGAGAAATTTGGCTTAGTCTGCGACTAGTTTCTTTCAATATTTTGAGCAACAACCTAAATATTTTATCAGTGCCTTGGAATGTTCAAGGCATGGGCTTAGGTGGCTGGGTCACAGAGCAGTCAAGGCTCAGTCAGGACAGACAAAAAAGTAAGGGAAATTGGGGGACCCTGCATGCCCATTTTTAATAATAGGATAAAATAAATTTTAAAGCTGCTTACATATATTTGCCAGCATTTTTCAGTTGTGATAATATAGAGACATTCAAGTTAAGCAGTTAAACCACTTAAAAATCTCAAGCAACAATTCCACTTGGCCACTTGCTATTGCTAAGTCTTCTGTATTAAGATACCCAAAACTCTAAAATAGAAATCTATATATCTGAATCAACCTTAAACTTAAGGATCTCAAATACCTCATTTCTCACTCTTAGCAACTGGCTTGGATGACAAACAGAGTCCTGAACTCATTACCTCTAAACCAAACCTTAGGACACTCCTTTTTTCTCTATTTATCATCTCAATTTGCTCATAAATCCAAGCCAGGAAATTTGTCTTCATTTTTCACTTCATCCCTTCATTAAAAAAAAAAAAGGCAACAAATGTTACCAGATTGGTGTTTATCTTTCTACTCTCTCTTCACTGAATGTGTAAATATGCAAAAAAGTATTATACACAAAAACAGAATCAAATTATGCTGTTGCTGTGCAGTTCACTTTTTACACTTAAAATGTCACAAACACAGTCATCTAGGATCATTATTTCATCCATAGGTTATTTTGAAATGCCTATTCTTACAAACACTGATTCTGTTAGCATCGTTTCTCATATAGTTCCAATTACTCTTGTTAATTTTTCAGTAGCATGTACTCCTAAAAATGAGATTTGGGGATCTAACTCTATGTCTATTTATGATTTAAATAAATACTGCAAACCAATGATTGTAACACTTTACATTTCCACAAGGAAAATTATTAATCTTTTGAATTTTACCATCCACTCCCATGGTCTCTCATCATTTTGATTTGCATTTCCCTAAACAGTGGTTGTCACATAGATCTTTTCTCACACTGTTGGCCACTGGTGATTTTTGAGCACAGGGTCAAAAATATTCCTTGTAAGCAAAGGGGAAAAAGTGGCCTCTTGATGTTCCAAGTGAGAAAAGGCACAGTGGGCTTCTCCCCTCTTCAACTATGCAGATTAACAATCTGCTCAAAGTTGCAGTTCTGCTCCAGGGCTGCTAGAGTTGACCTGCACACTGGAAACTGACAAAGGCATTGTCTCCAAAGACTAAGAGGGATCCATTGGGTTTAACTGGTTGTACCCACTCGGGAAGCCAATGGCTCTGTGTTTCTCATGCCAGGCTAAAACATGAACCCTACACCCGGGGAGCCACTGCCCTCAGCCCAGGTCTGTAAACAATACAGCCCACAAAAGACTTCGAAGAGGGGATCATGGAAGTGCAATCAGATTGTCATCTTTCCCAGTATCTTGTGTTTTCTTCATCTGTACAGCCACAGTTACTCCTCCTAAACTTAAAAATAAATTAACAAGCCCAGGCTATATTGAAGGCGAAAAGGAGATGATTTTAAAATAATATTTAAAGTAGGTCAACCCCTTATAAATTTATTTAGAATAAGATATGCAAAGTATATAAAAATGATTTACCAATTCTTCTAAATGCTAATTTTAAAGCAAAAGTCCTGTGTATGGATGGGTACAGAACACTGTGGTGCAAAGACCATATTTGGTTTCCCCAGCCTGCAATGTGAGAAATTCCTTTTACCATAATAATGTTAGGGAGGCTCTGTCCAGCCAAGCAGGGTTCACTTTCTTAAGTCATAGAGGTTTATCAGGTCAGGAAAAGTTTCAGAATCATGTAAGCTCACCTTTCATCATCCATTAAGGTGGAGCTTCAAGATTTATGTGCCTGTAATTTTTTCATGTTGCTCTGAAATAAAGCGCCTGTAAGTTTACTCCCCGGATAATCCTGTTTCTGGAACATAGAAGTTATCCTTTCTCATAACTGATGTAATACGGTCTCTCAAGTAGATATTATAGCTCAATTCTGAGATTCCCTGTGCTTTTAGAGACTAATGATGACTCAACTAAGCATTCTGCTCCATACGGCTCAGCTGCATCTCCAGCTTCAGCCTGAGCCCTCCTCTCAAGCCTCTGCCATGTCTGACCACCCACCTCCCCATCTCGTCTTGGCTCTCTTCGCTGTGGCAGCTTTTCTCACCCATCTCTTGGCCACAGAGGGAGAGCAGAGGACCGTCTTCAGAGCCAAGTAGCAGCTGTTGCTGCCAGTACTGACTCGAAGCAAAGCACCCACCCCCACCCCCAGCACCTTCCTCCGCACATGCCCCTCGGCTGGCATGCTGGGTGGCTAATGCTCAGGCTAATTTGATACTCTCAGCCCTGTCACAGTTTATGCTCTAGTAAAAATTGAAACTTATTTATTCTCTGGTTAGAAGGTTTCATGTTTCTGGTACTAGGATGAGGTCAAGTCTTAGGTAAAGAGATGATATCTCTTTCCTGAAAATGGTGTACTAAGATACTGGCACCTTTTCCAGAGATGAGAGTTTTCCTAGCTCAGTGTGGATGATGACAGTCTTGCTTGATTGAAAATTCTATTATTCCAGTTCCAGATGAATCTTATTCTGGGTGGGTTCAAATTTGTCCACATAACCACTAATCTCTTAAAGAAATACCTTAGCAAAATCAATTCAGTTGTTTATTCATTCCAACATTTAACAAATTCTTACTGAGTATCTGCTAAAGATAATGGAAGATTCCTAGTATTGATAAGATTCAGTCTCTGATTTCAAGAGTAAACACATAAATATAACCAACGTGTGGATGAGAGAGGTGTCATAAGAAAAATACAAAACAAATTCTATGGCAATGCAGAGATCTCTTCCAACTTAGGAGAGTGAATTTCATGAAAGACTTCATAAGGAAATGCCTATTATTGGAAGTACACTTTGAATAATAGGTTAGACTTTCACACAAGTGGATATGTGTGTTTGATAAGAAGCTGGGCATTTCACATGAAAAACCAGCAAATGGCAAAGCTTGAGGGTGACGAGAGAGACACAGCATGAATTTGGGGATGACATATAGTCCTGTTTTACTGAAAAAGAAACATTATAAAGGGAAATATTGAAATATGAGTATAGAAAAGTAGATTTGAGATTTTTTCATGCTAGGTGATATTGTTCACCTTTTATGCAAAGCAGTGGGAAGCTGTTGAAAGTTCATGAACCATGAATGAGCTGATTGGAACTAGGCTTCAGGCTATTATTCTTGCAGCAGGACTTGAGCTGCAGCTGATGAAACAGAGGCTTAGGCAATGAGGCCAGTTAGGATGAGATTTTATGTCAGCAAGTGAGAGGCAATGGCAATGGAAGGAGGAGGAAGGAAGGAAGGAAGGAAGGAAGGAAGGAAGGAAGGAAGGCAGGCCGGCAGGCCAGAGGGGTTGTGGAGATAAAATTGAAGGAAAGGGAGGGAGACAGAGATAACTTCACATCTGTAGGCCTAGACCCTGACCCTCAATAATGGTGCTAACATCAACTAACATATTGGAGGCAGGAGGAGAATAAGTTCAAAGGAACGAGAGTCCATTTGGAGGCAGGAAGAGCTCAGGGTGTGGGCAAGTCACTCAGGTGGTGCTGACTCTTTAGCAGAAAGACTGAGTAGATGAGTTTTTAGTTAAAGGAGTGACATTTTCACAGCTATGCCTTGAAAGTATGTCAATCTGCATTTCTTAAATGAGTAGCAAGTGGAGTGTTTGACAGCGTCCATCACCTGCGTGAACAGAAGTATTCATTGTGCTGTGTTCCTGTGCATGACATTCCAGGGGTTGGAAAGATGTTTGTTTTAAAATTAACTATTAAAAAACTGGAGTTTCTCTCATTAGTAGTGAAAACAGCAGGAGGCTACCTGAAGCAAAAGTGTTGAGAAAAAAAAATGTTCCCTTTACTTTTTCCTTAAATTGTAAATGGATGGACATGCCACAAGACAGCAACCATGATGGCTAAGCAAAATTTATGTAGACTTAACAGCCCTTGTAAAATACAGCTCACATCAAAATCAATCTGACTCACCTTCATGCTATTGTGTCACAGGGGAATTAAAGGTAAGCAGTTCACATAAATGATTTTATTGGTAATCATTTTGCTAAAACACACAGTTTTAGTTCTTCTTAATCACTTCTTATCATGTGTCTATTGCTCATGTCAGCATTATATTTTCCTCCAAATAATACCTGATATGTGTTCTGCCTAGAATAGTCAACAGAACCAATGGGTGACCAGTTACAAGGCCTTTCTGTTACATCAACTACACTCAATTGAAAAATGCCCACAGGATGATACAGTAATAACGAAACTATTAGTTCGTCATTTTATTTCAACCACCACTAACTCCCCTTGCTCCCCACTCTCCCACCACCACCACACACACAAAATTACAGCCACATTTTAGAAAACAAAATCCCTGGATATTTTTCAGCACAAAAAGAAGCCAGTTTCCTTGAATCTCTCTCCCTAAAGATGCCAATCCCATTATACCCAGGACTAGAATTCATTTCTTATCCCTCATTTGGGCTGTTTCCTTCTCAATATGCCATTCACCACCTCCAATCTCCATCTCCACCATCGCCTAACAAATCCTTGAGAAGTGGCCCACTGCTACCCGCCTAGGATAGGCTAAATAATGGCCCCCAAAGATGTCCACATCCTGATCCCCAGAACCTGTGCATACATTACCTTAACATGGCAAAAGGGACTTTGCAGAAGTGATTAAATTAAGGATCCTGAGATGGGAAGATTATTCTGAATCATCCAGGTGGGCCCAATATCATCACAAAGGTCTTTGTAAGAAGGAGAAAAGATTCTATGCTGCTGGCATTGAAGAGGGAGAAGGGACCACAAGCCAAGGAATGCAGGTGGCTTCTAGAAGCTGAGAAAGACAAGGAAACAAATTCTCCCCTGGAGCCTGCAGAAGGCATGCAATCTTGCCAACACCTTGACTTTAGCCCCTAAGACACATTTCAGACTTGTGGCCTCCAGAAGTGTCAAGGGAAAAAATTTGTGCAAAAGTAGATGGATTTAAATTATTATTTAGGAGGAAGAAATTATTAAACTTGCCAGTGATTTGATGTGCAGGTTTTGTGAAAGGATATACTGGAAGAGGACTCTTAGATTTCTCCCTCAAGAATTAGGGGAGGTGGCAGTGCCATTTACGGAGGGAATACCGAGAGGGAAATTTAGGGAGCATGGCAGACAAGGGTCACATTTTGGATTTGTTAACTTTGCTAGCTTGTGCTTTCGTTCTCAGAAAAAAAGAAGGAAAAGCTTTTGTTGAGTGCTCAGGTAAATTTTGATATTTAATTTTTACCTTTTAGATTGATGAGAAAAGCTCAATAATGTCTTTAATTTATATGTAGGCCTATTTTCAGAGAAAACTGGTATTTCATCTTCCTATAAATAAAATCCGGCTGGCTTGATTTTCCTTTTAAGATATGAAGAGTTACCAATATTTCAAGCAAGTAGGGTTAAAAGAGGTAAGAGGCTGAAAAATCTCATATTTTTTTGTCTTTCAGGAAGGATTTATGAAAGAAGGGCTGTGGAATTTGTCCCCAAAGACTGTCTAACAAAGATTTAATAAGACTTGAACCGTTCTTTCTGTATCTTTATCTTGTTTTGTTTTGTAATGTTTTCTTTTTAGCCAAATGCTACAACCAGAAAACATAATCTATATGGAACATCAGCACATGTTCTCCATGTTCCTCCAAGGAATTTAGTCTCTTCATTGGCATATCATATATGATACCAGTTAATGGGTTTTGAGCCAGCTGGGTTTACCTTAGGACTCAGCTTTCAGGGTATCTGGATGTCCCAGGGCATCTAAAGGAGTCCAGGCCTCAGAGGTAAGATACATGACCACATTTTCATGGGCATCAGTAGAATAAGCCTTGGTTATAACCCCACGAAGTTGTCAACAATATGTGAAGTACCACTGCAAGAGCAAGGGCTCTTGCACAGATGAGGATAAATAGAAAATAACCCTTAACCAAATTGGCCTTCTGTTTTTCCAGCTTCCTTTTCCTGCCTCACTTCTATTAAGCAGGTCTTTCTTTTAATTCAAAGATCAGTGTCTCTTCTTTCAAACCCTCTCCACCAATAAACTAAGAAAGGTCCTGATGTCATCATTTGCATTTGGTTAAATCCTAGTTTTTATTTGTTAGCGACTCCAGGTATTTCTATTTTTAAGTGTTACTTGAATTTCCCTAGGCCTCATCTACCAAATGAAGTCACTGACTCATAGATCTGGCCTGTAGGACTAGATCCCCACATCCATCCCCAAGCAAAACATCACCCAGTGAATTCTTGGAGTCCTTCAGGACGCTTCATATGCTCAGAAACAAGTCTGCTCATGTTCTTCTATCTGGCCTTCCTGTTACGGCCTTTCTTACCTCAGAAGCCATTTTTAAAAAGCACTTCCTCCATTTCTTGGCTGCTGAAAACTGTTATAAGAATGTGGCTTTGCTGACTAGGGTACAGTCTGTGGTGCTTTCCCAAATGCACAACATCTAAGTACCAAATGACACTTCATTTCTTTCAGTTTTCACTGTGTTCAAGGTACTATATTGCGCTTTGTGAACTCATGGGCTGAATGTCCCCCAAGTTGTTGCAATTTGTCCCCTGAGCCCTCAAGCAACTTTGCTTTGGCCTCTGATCTCACGAAATCCATCTTGAAGACAAGTTCCGTTGGTTTCTACCTGCCACATTTGCTTCCTTTTTTAAAAAGAGAAAATCAAAACCCACTGATACCATTAAAGCCCTTAATCTACAAGTCCCATTTGCTTTCTCTTTTTTCCTCCCTAGAGGTGACCACAATCACCTGAATTTGGTAGTTACTTTTCCCAAGTACGTTGTTAATGTTATCACTACATTATATGGATCCATACATTACATGTTGCATTGTTATGCAGATGTTAAGCTTTATATAATTGGTATCGTACTGTATGCATTGTTCTTCAATTAATCTTTCTTTGCTTAATTTATGTTTTTGAAATTTTTACCTATGTTGATGCATATAGTTCTGTTTATACCCCATGATATGACAATGCCACAATGTATTTATCCATTTTCCCATTGGTTAATATTTAAGTTGATTCTAGTTTTTAGCTACTAACTACTACAAATAATGCTTCTATAAATATTTTTTTTCCTTTTAAAGGAATTTGAAGCAATAATAAGTGTGGAAAACATAGTAGAATAAGGAGGCACTGCTCTTCAGACATCATACTCTGTTATGGTTGTCACTGAAGATCATGTACAGTTTGGGAGAAGAGTGGTAAGAAGACAGTTTCTTCCTGGAGTTCCCTTCCCTTTGTTTTATCTTCTAACACAACTTTTCACCTCCTCTCTCTGCCACCAAAACTCTCATATATTGCTAATCCAAACCCATCCAATTTCTCGTATCAGCAAAGCCTGCTTTTGGAATTAGAAGGATCTAAGTTAAAATACTGCCTCTAAGTCTATGAACGCTTTCACAAAGTTATATAGCCCATCTAAACGTCATTCTCCTCATCTGTAAAAGTTAGAGTGATATTAAAGACTTTACAGTGTTGTGAGGACTAAAGGACAATATCCGGGGCCTTATGGCAGCCTGGGCTCTTCCCATAGAAAGATGGGGTGTGTCCCCTCCTCTGGAATGTGGGGGCCTCTGTGTGGCCCAGGTCCCCTCCCTTGACCTCTCCAGCACAGTAATCAGCTTTTCAAGTGGAGGCTTAGGCCTCCAAGAGAGTGCTCTTAAAGAAAGGAAGTAGAAGCTGCAGGTTGGCAAGGCCTAAGCCTGGAAACCAGTGCAGGGCCTCTTCCACCATATTCCATTACTCAAACCAGCAACAGATACCTGGAATAGCTCCTAACTGGTTTTTTCAATCATAAACTCTTGCCTTTCTTCAAACCTCTTAGTAATTTCTCCTTGTGTTTAATATATAGTAACTGTACATGTGCATAGTTCTGAATGATTGTTTTTCTTTTTACCTCTCCAAACTCATCTCATACCACCTTCCCCTGCTCACTAGGCCTCAGCCCCGTTTCAGTCCTTTTGCACTAACAGACCACCCAAAAACCCAGTGGCTGAAAATGATAAGTATTTTTTATTTCTCACTATTATGTGTATGTGGTTGGGGGAAGAGTGGATTTTTCTCTTGGTTTTGCTTGGACTCCCTCATGTGACTGAATTTAACTAGAAAATCTGCAAGGGGTCTAAGTTCATTTGTGACAGCTGGGATGACAAGACCTTGCTCTCCAAGTGGTATTTCCTTTTGAAGGAGACAAGACCAGGCAGGACTTCTCACATGGCTCATTGTTGTGTAAACAAGCACTTATCAAGCCTTTGCTTGTATTGTTTGCTGATGTCCCATTGGCCAAGAAAGCCACTTGGCCAAGCCCAGCGTCAATATGGGAGGGGACTACTAAGGGCCTGGATACCAGGAGACAGAATTAGGTGACAAGCAAGACCCAAATGCCTAATTTCATTTCCTAGAATGCACCAAGCTCTTTTCTACCTTAGGGACTTTGCATAGTCTTCCCTTTATTCATTCAACAAATATTTAGGCACCCACAAACACTGGACAAAAATGCTTAGGGTTCTCATGAGTCTTTCCTTCTAAAGGGGGAATCACATAATAAACAGGTATAAAAGTAAACAAGATAATTTTAGAAGACTTTCTGAGGGATGATGAAAAGGCACAGCCATGCAGTATTATAGGGGAAGAACATTCCGGGCAAACGAAACAGCTCATGTAGCTGCACTACTGCATGGCTGGCCTGCCCCGCCCTTGCCACTGGCTGCCTAGTTTATACCTTTAGAAAATTCAGCACATTTGCAGTGATTTGCTGTCCCCGATAAACTATAATACCAATGAAGATAGGGCTGTGTCTCTATGTTTCTTGAATATTTTCATAGAATTATACTTAGTCAACATTCAAAAAAATTGCTAAATGAATAAATAAGTGAATTCACGTAGTTACTCGCACAGATTGCAAGTATGACCGCAGATGCTCAGGGTGGGAACAGGTTTCTGTGTTCAAGTCTCTTATGGGCCCAGACTCGCCTTCCCCTTCTCTCCCCAGGTTGGAGTTGAGACCAACCCCCTGTGCAGATTCTTTCTAGCCTCCTGGGTTTTCATTTCATTTCAGAGACTGTTTGGAACTTCCCTGACTCTGAACTTAGATCAGTGCTAACCCAACAGGTTTCAGTAAGTTTAAGCCCCAGAAAAAAAGCTTTGGGATCTTGGTCCTTTTTCCCTTCAAAAGTCTGCTGGGATTCTTATAAAATTTCTACCACTTTCTTCTGCTACTTTCAAATTTGAAGTAATAAAAAAATATATATTTTATTCTGTTTTATTAGACACCACTTCTTGTGAACAATGCTAGCAGCTATCAGTCATGTTGCGTTTAACAAGTACTAGACACTTAGTATATATGATCATTAACCCTCACCACAATCCTGCAAGGTAGGATTCTTTTCCCCATTTTTTCAGATGAGGAAACAGAGGCTTATAGAGGTGAAGTAATATCCACAACATTATCTCAGGAGTAAAAGGTAGATGAGGTGTTTAGACCTGCCTGAGTCCAGATCTGATGGTCTTCCTACCACCTACATTGCTTTTGTGTTGACCCGCTCGACCAGAGAATGAAAACACAGCTCCATTATCTCTCACCTACAGCTCTGAAATCCAAAAATTTCTGAAAACTGAAATTGTTTTGGCAAACACCTGACCTGACTTGACCACTCATCTATGGGCACAATCTGACCTGAACTGACACAAAGCTATTTATAGTCCTATTTATTCCACTTAGTTTGAGTATTCATACATTTTGCTATAAAAATATAATAGTAATGTGATAAATTACAAGGTGCTCCCCCAGGCCCTGCTAAGGGCATTCTTATATAATATTTGCTTTGTATTGCTTTCATAAAATCTGAAAAATTCTGAATTCTGAAACACATGTGGCTCTAGGGGTTTCAGATGAGCAACTAAGAATCTGTAATAAGTTTTATTTGTAAATGGCTTTACAGCTCACAAAGTTTTTATGAGTTGAAGAAATTTTGTTTTGTTTTCCTCTAATGCACAGGAGAATTTTTTTTTTTTTTTTTTTTTGAGACAGAGTCTCACTCTGTTGCCCGGGCTAGAGTGAGTGTTGTGGCGTCAGCCTAGCTCACAGCAACCTCAAACTCCTGGGCTTAAGCGATCCTACTGCCTCAGCCTCCCGAGTAGCTGGGACTACAGGCATGTGCCACCATGCCCGGCTAATTTTTTCTATATATATGTTTATGGTTGGCCAGATAATTTCTTTCTATTTTTAGTAGAGACAGGGTCTCGCTCTTGCTCAGGCTGGTCTCAAACTCCTGACCTCGAGCGATCCACCTGCCTTGGCCTCCCAGAATGCTAGGATTACAGGCGTGAGCCACCGCGCCCGGCCTGCACAGCAGAATTTTAGGGGGGGTTTATGTGCTGTTTTCTTACTTTTCTATAAAGCAGATTTGTTCCCTGATTTTAGGCTATTAATCACAGTTGATCCGAGTGGAAGTTTTGGGTTATTTGTTCTTGCAGAAAGATATTTAGTTTTAAAATTAAGTAAAATGAAAAAGAGGGGAAGCACTTTTAAGAAGCATTGATATTTACTTTAGTTAAATTAACTTTTAAATTTAAATTTCCTAAAATAATGGCTTAGAATAACTTTAACATTAAAATGAATGTACTAAATGGATCCAACTATTTAAATGTATTCTAAAAATAGTGAATAAATATTGAAAAATATAAGAAAATAATTATGAGTACCTTGCATTTATATATCAATGCACAATTTACAAAGTGTTTTTACCTACCTGATCTCATAATATGGTAATAGCTATTATTATTATAGGAATGTTGCCATTTATTGAGGGCTATCTTTTCACCAGGCACTTTATATAAACCATTACTGATCCTCCAAACTCTATAAAGTTGGTATTAGTATTTCTATGTTACAGATAAGGAAATTAAGTCTCAATGAGGTTAAAATATTTGCTTCCAATTGCACAGATAGAGGGTTCAGGTCAGTACGTGAGGATAGCTGTGTATAGAAGGCATTTTCCTTCTAGTATTTTATTCTTACTAACATTATAAGATAAAAATTCAAAGTATTTTTAATTTTAAAATTCTGCTTGTGGTGGAAAAAAACTCTTGGGCTGGAGGCACAAAAAGTAAGATCAAATATCAACATTGCCACTCTGAAGTGTGACTCAGACAAGGGACAAAATATTTCAACCTCCATCTCCTCATTTGTCAAATGAGGTCATTATATTCAGTCCACATGTTGTCATGGGAATTATGTCAAATGCTAGAAGGATTAAATATTAGTAAAGGAAGCAAAGCAAGTCATGGCATGCTGAGGTTCTTGATCCTTCAGTAACAGGAAAGAAAAAAAAAAAAAAACTTGACCTGCAATTTGCCACTAATAAAGATGGCTTGATTCAGACAGTAAGTTTAGCTTCAAATTACATTAAAATAAAATAAAATGCATTTATTACTTTTTAAAATATACATTTTTAAAAGTAAAAAAGGTAAACCTGTATAAAGAAAGAAGTACATAAAGTACATTTGGTTATTTTCTCACTAAGCTTTAAAGATTCTTTCTTTATATATTCACCCTTATACTTAAGTTAGAGAAGAATAACTTTGGGGTGATGGTTCTCAGTGTTTATACAGATCAATCCTTCCTTTATAGCTACGGTTTTCCTTTTCAGGCAATCAGTAATCCAAGTGCCCTGCTTTGTTGTATTCCTTGCTCGTAAGACTGTGCTCAGAGCACTTATTTTCTCTCTTTATATCAAACAGAAGAGGTGTTTTGGAGAGCCGTTCATCAGCACACTGAGAGTACTGTCTCTCCTCCACCCCCATCACCAACAAATCAGGCGATTCACCACCTTGAAAGATCTTCCTTCTCTATTGTCTTAGTGGCTTCCACAGAGACTCTAGATTGAATCTGCTCTCAATAATGTAAAAATATTTCCTGTTCTATAAGCTCTTTGCTTTCTTTGACTGTGTACACATGTGAGGAAGCAGATAGTCTTAAAAAGAGCCCCCAAAACAGAAGATCATCTCAATAAGACTTTTTGTCTTAGCACTTTTCCTGGAAGCAAGAATGGACTTCTCTGCTAAAAAGTGGTATCCTGGGGTGTCTCTGAAAGATGACTTTTCTTCTGTTCACCTTTCTCATTAAGGAAGGCTGTCACCTTCACCTCCCCTTAGGTATGTTTTCCTTATGTAAAAAATGCATAGATCACCTTTTCCTCCTTGTCAGGATCACTACTAGAATCTAAGCCAACTGTATGTGAGAGGACAGTGAGAAGACAAAAATGTATACATTTATAAGGTATGTATATCAACAGATTCCTTTTCCTTTATCCAATAGTGTTCCTCTCAGTATCCAAGGAAAGCCATTCATTTCAACATTGTTTATAATGACTAGAAATAATCTAAATGCCTATCAATTGGGGATGGCTAAATAAACAATGAAAACAGAATATTGTATACCAAAAATAAAAAAGCACTCTTTATATAGTGATATGGCCAAATTCCAAGATAACATGTTAAGGGGAAAAAGTAAGAAACAAAAAAATATATATAGTATAATATTATTTGTATTTTTAAAAAAGAGCAAAATAATACATGCAGTTATTCCTATATATATGCATCAAATATCTCTTAAAAATATAAAAAAAATTGATAACTTTGGTTCTCTCTGGGACAGAAAATGGAAGGAATTTTTTTTATTTTGCACCCTTATATTCCTTTTCATTTAGAACCACAAGACCATAGCACCCATTCAAAAAAAATAAAACTATAAATAAAACTATCCATGAGCAATTTTTCACAATGTGTGAGAAACTCAAGATGTAAATGACACTGCAAAAGTCAGCTGAGTTACAAGTACATAGCTTCATGTTAGTCATTGGAGTGGCACACGTTTAATGGCTCATGTTCTTCTTGCTTTCATTTTTCTCCCATTTAGGCCAGAGGTTTTCCTTCAAATCTTTAACCACAGGAGAACACAGCGGTCAAAGGGCACAGTGCCCTTTGTTCCTGGCTCAGATCAGCCTGCACTCTCCCTACTGTAACTTGGGTCCCTAGACTATATTCTTCCCAGGCCTAAGCTCTCAGCCTCTGGTCCAAGCAGTCACTTGAACCTGAACTCAGCTAGCGGTCAGTGTCAGGTCATGGTACAAGATGGGATAAGAGGGAAGAGGGTCCTGGACTGGAAGCTGGGCTGATTGGGCAAGAAGGGGACGGGCAGAGTGTCAGCATGCGTCCTGAGACAGGCAGCAGTCAGGGACTTTGATGTGAGACCAAGCCCAAGTCAAAGGTAACGTCAGCATTCAAGTTAGAAGACTGCGGCTCAGGTCCAGAGAGCCAAGTTGCTCCTAAGGGCACTGGACAGAACAGAGATCAGGTGTACAGGTATAAGTCTGACTCTCAAACTAACCTAATCTAGCTTCCAGAAAAGACAGGTTCACACATGTCCACTGCAGGATGTAACTAAGCTATGCTGCCTGGACTGGTTTTAAGCACTTTTCCTTCTAAAGACACAGAAGAGACAGGGGCAGCATTCTACAAGAGCCACTTGTAACATGCAGTGGAGACAAATGCGATTCTCTCCCCTCTCACACTCTGTGGTGTGTAGCCCATATTTTACACCCAAGAAGCCATGGGTAACTGAATTCCAAACAAACTTCCTCCATCCATCCCCTAGAGTTGGGTTGAACAATTTGGGTGTAGACTTGATGTTTAAGGAGGCAGACCAGTGACATGAATGGCAGTGTATAAGTAGCTATGAGTTACAAAATCAAACTATGAATAATTTCAACAGCCAGAAGTTGTGATGCCAGAGGCAGTGCCCAACTACCATGGTACCATTTGTTTTGTTCCTTGTTCGTATTATGATGAAGGGATTAAGTTGTGCTTGATTTAGCTTCATCTAGTCCTCTGTCAGTGGCTGCATTCTAATCCTACTGAATTTAAGAACAATACAAAAATCTTTAAGGTGCATTATTGGATCATTGATCTTAGCATTGATTCAACAGCAGCCTTACAAGTAACAAAGAATAAATCCAGTCCTTGCCTCTAGGTTCTCTGCAGAGATCGTGAAAAGAACTGGATTTTCAAGCTCACTTTGGAAGAGGCAAGTAGGAAGGAGACTGAAAGCTGATCATAAATCAGCAAATCAGTTGCTTTAGGCAGGACACCTGCCCTGTCAGTCTCAGCTACATCCAAATGGAAAAATGGGTGATCTAGGATTACCCTCCAGCAATGCCAATGGCCAAGGAACTAAAAGGTCACATCTATTATTGTTGGCATTTCTGTCCCTACTGGGCTGGTTTTTGAGTGGATGTCATACTCATCTCATACAGAAGGCATGTCCATCATGCAAGAACATTGCTGTCAATATCTGATCTAATAAAAGATACCCTGGTTTTCTTTCTCAAACTTCATTATATCTAGCTGCTGCTAAAAGATGACTCCTTTTTTTCTTACCACTTCAACTTTATATTTTAGGGACTGGAATCCTTAAGCAAAATTTAATTTGCTGCCTCTGATTTTAAAGTTAAAATGATTCCTTTAGAAATATTATATTAACCAAAATAAATGTCATAGTCAGCCCCATACCCAGAAGTAGTTTTATGTAAATAGTCAATGTTCCCTTGGAAGAAGCCACTAGCCTTTACCAATAATATCGTGTTCACCTATGAACAATTTGGCACTGTATGCGTAGTGTCAGAGTTGGGGGAGAACTGGAAACACAATCTTAAGACACAAAAAAATAAATTAGGATAGAAAAGTGTAGCAACAGCCAGTGCCAGCTGCAAGCAACCACGCAGCAAAATTCTGTCCAACTTTGCAGAAGACTCTAGGAGAACTCTTGGAGCCTGAGACAGGACCAACAAAAGACCACATTGTAAGAACAACAAATGTGAACCCTGGCTAGCTAGTACCCCTAAGAATTACCAACAGGAGGAATTGAGAACATTGCCAGGAATTCATCTTCCCCGGATCAAATCCCTGCATAAAATCAGCCCTATTTGTTCTAAGTCCACACGCATAAGTTTCATTCTAACTGGAGCTTGGTTTTAGCCACAAGGGCCCTTCAGGACTCCTTTGGACTCTGTCGGTCTCCATTTTAAAAGTATTATTGACATGAACCTGGGGAGGTGTTTTTCCTGGAGTTCTTTCTCACCAGACTGGTTCCGGCTTCCTCCTGGGTGATGATGGAAAACTAAGGCCCTTGCCAACATGTCATCCCCTCGTTTTGTAATCATCAGGCAGTTGCACAAAGGTTATGTGGAACTTTACCAACTAGTTAAAGGCAGAGTCTGGGACAGTCTTACAGGAGCTAGGACTATTACTGCAATGGCCGATATTGCATATTAAGGAACCCCCAGCACAGGGTCAGATGACCTAGGTGCACGGGGCTGCAGCAAGGAACCTTTCATTCAACACCTTCTCACTCAGAACCCTGGAGTTTTGAAACCCAGGGCCTGTCAAGTCACAGTTGAGAACTGTTGCCTGAGCAGCCTCTCCAGAGTTTTCTGATTCCACAATAGAAGCTAAAGAAGCCCTAAAGAAACCACAGAAGAAACCCCTGTGCACTCTTTCTATGGGAGTCATCGCTGAAGGAAGAGTTACTCTATATCAGTGATCTTTAAGAGTCCTTAAAATTCTTCACTTATTTATAGCTAAACCCATCTTAGAGGTCAGCTTATTATATATTATATATTTAGGTAACCCTGATTTGCATGAAGCAACTTGAAAAAAAATTTAGAAAGAAAAATAGAGGAAATTCAGGATAAGACATGACCTCTATCAGCTAAATTAATTGCCCAAGTAAATTTTTGCATAAAGGAGACAGGATCAGAAAGGACTTTCATTTAAATCTTGCTGTTTTGCCTTTAGCTAAAAGGATAGGGATCTTTTCTGAAATTTTTTTTTGGTGGAGATCCTAATAGAAATTTACTTTTTTTTTCTTCCCATCCTAGAAATAGAAGGGAGGAGGACCTGTTCTGTTCCATCCTGTGCTCTGATCCCTTACCCCGAGGACAGGAAGAAATAAAGTAGATTTTTGTGGAAATGTAGAAATATGCATATTCACCAGCTACATTGAAATCAAGGAGTTTAAATCATGTGTAGCTTGGTTTCTCCACGGAATGTAGGAAAGGTGGGCACTGAAAGAGCTTCTGCAGGGATGCATGTGTTAGCCCTGTGGGCCTGGGTGGGCTGGCTGTGGTGAAGGGAAAACCACAGCCTGCATCCTGCCCCCCCACCCCCATTACGTGTCTTCGTGCACTCTTTAAGCTTGATAAAGAGGATCTCTGTAATGTACTCTTTCTGTGCACTCTGCCCGTGAATAATGAGATGTTTTGCAAATCACTGGTTCAAATAATGTTCTTGCCACTTTTCTTTGATAGACCTCTTAGGACAAGGATCAGGTAATTTAAGAGTAAATTAAAATGACAATCTCCTGCATGCAACAATGGGTATTTTCACTACTAGAAAGCATTTGGTTATTGTACCCATCTTTACTTAATCATGGTTCTGACTTGAGCATTTGATTCAAAAACCACTGCAGAGCAAGTTACCACCCTGTATTTCGCATGCTGTACTCAATGGTTGAAAGGGTACTGCAAAAAAATAAAATAAAATAAAAAGATTTTCTTCTCTGGAGCTGAGTACCAGTAAAAGCATTAAAGAATTTAAGAAATCTTATGAGAAAAAAAGACTAATTTAGAAAAACAGTTGTCTTTCGAAGTGGTGGCTGAAGTGAGTATTAATTTGGTATGTTTTCTAAAGGAGGAAGCATGTCAGGAATATACCATTCAGAATCTTTAAAAAGTGTTTGTAAAAGGCTTCAAATGTTGTTTCTAAAAAAATTACCTGGGAATATTTGTTAAAAACACAGATTCCCAGGTCTCACATGCAGAGATTTTGATTTAATAGGTGTTATAATTATATATTCCTTCAGTATAAATAATATATTTGTTTATATAATCTAATGACTATAGGAATGCTTAATAGCATCCTAATCAGGATCGAGCTTCTTCAGAGGTGGCTACTTAGCTATTTGTTGTGAAATCAACACCAGAAGGTTTGTTATTTACTATAAAAGATGTTAGAAATAATTTTGTACTCACAAAAATTAGTGATATCACGAGTAGTATCTGAGTAGGAAAAATTTGCTAGACCCATAGGTCTTCTATGAACAAGACACATGAGAGGACAAGTTCAGCACTTGATGCCATTGATGTAGTATGTGGGTCTAGGTTCCAATAGGCCCAGATGCCTGATCCAACAAGTCCTGATGTCATCAAAGCTTGTTTAGAGTAAGACTTTCATGCAAGACGCTAGTGGGTGAGCCTCACCTGCAGCCAGCCCTCTTGAAACTATAGAAAATTCATGCAATTATTCTGTGCCTATTTGCTAATAACATATGTACAACTGGGGAATTTGGTCAAAGATTTGCTTTTATTGAAATATATCTCTTAACTGGACGTGGCATGGTGTCTCATGCCTGTAATCCTAGCACTCTGGGAGGCAGAGGCGGGAGGATTGCTTGAGGTCAGGAGTTCAAGACCAGTCACAGCAAGAGCGAAACCCCGTCTCTACTAAAAATAAAAATAAATTAGTTGGGCAACTAAAAATAGAAAAAAATTAGTCAGGCATGGTGGCACGCGCCTGTAGTCCTAGCTACTTGAGAAGCTGAGGCAGGAGGATTGCTTGAGCCCAGAAGTTTGAGGTTGCTGTGAGCTAGCCTGATGCCATGGCACTCTAGCCTGGGTGACAGAGCAGGAGTCTGTCTCAAAAAGAAAAGAAAAGAAAAGAAATATATCTCTTAGTAGTTAAATTGTGGCAGTGAATTCATATCACCCCCAAATACCTCTAACAAGGCTACCAATACTAAAAGAGCTTAGTATTAGTATTTGTTGACCATCCAAATTGGCTAAGGTCATTGCAAAAAAGTAAAGAATTGGTTGAGACATATGCACTGCATTTTAATATCACCTCAGGTGCATCTAAGGCAGGTGATTTGCAAACTATACATTAGGAAACACTGGATTAGGAAAGGACATATTCAATTGCAAATACAGTTTAGAAATCTAGTCTTTGATAAAAAGAACTTGTGAGCTAACAAAGTTATTAGGGGAATCAGCAGAAACTTTTTTAAAAAATTTTTCACTATTTTAGGTAGATAGACCCCCAGAAAAAGTGCATGGAAGAAGTTACAACAAAGTGACTGATGGGACTCACTTTTACCTCCCCTAACATTTATACTTGAGAACTTATCTCCTTCCATATTTACATGTAGGATTTAGTTCAATCTGTGTCAAGCAGATATGTGTCGTGCAATTGCTTGAATTTCAGGCCACATGCAATCACTTGAGCTATTTTGTTTTATATCATCATCTATTTGCCTGAGAATTAAAATCAAACTCTTTTTTTTAATGAGGCTTAGTTGATCATTTACATTTGTGCAGTATTTTATCATTTACAAAGCATTATGAATGTTGTTTTCTTTTTAGGTGAAAAATATTGCTTAATAATGTCATCTGCTATAGAAGGATTTATTAACTCCCCAACTAGTTATAGAAGATAAGATACAAATTGTATTTTCTCAGTTTTAAAAATAAATATGAGGATGGTACAATTAACCTGCCCAAGTTACCTATTCATGCAGTAGAAGAGATTCCTAACGATTAGCATAAAAGTTCACAAGCCCACATTCTCAAAAGTATACAGTATATTTTTCCAACAAGTAATTTCAGTAATCATGATGGTCAACCAGATAAATTTAAAATTTAATGTTTTCAAAAACATGAAATTGTAAGACACTGTGAATGCCTCTATGTTGCAGATTAAAATGACTATATATGTAGAGTTGACTTGGTTGTTAATAAAAAACATGTATTAGCAGATTTACAATTACCTTAAAAAATAAAATGTCCCGAGACAGGAAATATAAGATTGAACGTTTTCTTTAATTACACTAATAAAAGCCGTTAGAGTTTTGAAATGTACATGTCAAAAGTTCAAACTATACTTGAAGAGTTAAATTTTGACACTTATGAAGTGTCAAAAAATTTGACACTTATAAAGACCAATGTTCTCACTCTCCCAACAATGACTGACAGACACAGACTGGCCACTTCATTCCTCCCATTAATAGAACTGAGAGTGGAAAGGCTCTTTTTCCTTAGTCCAAAAATGAACATGAGTTTACGCTAGCAAAGCTCATTCACATGCCCAAACTGATTGTGTCTCACTCCCCTGAGTTCAGATCGGTGCATTTGGGTGGGCATAATCCCTGCTGAGCATTCTGGCCTTCTAAGTTTTTATGAAAATGCAATCGGTGAACTTAAAAATGAACATGTAATCATTCTCTCTACAAGTATTTAATGAACACTGCTGTTTTCCAGGAATGTTATAGATGAGGAGAACACAGTGGGGAAAAAATGGTCAAAGTGCTATTTATAATATAATATCATAGGGGTGCCATTTTAGAGATGGTTATAGACATTAAGTAAGTAAACAAATTAATTTCAAAATGCAAGCAAAATAATTTCAGGATGCAAGAAATGCTATGAAAGATATAGGACAAAATGATATAATAGAGTGGCTGGGAAGAGGAGGATATGTTGGATTTGGGGCTCAGGAAAGCCATATCTGGGGAGGTGATATTTAAGCCCGTGCAAAGATCTTGGTACAGAACAACGCAGACAGTGGGACAGCAGCAGGAAGGCTGTAAAATGGGAGCAAGCAGGGTATGAATGGAGACAAAGGCATCCACTGGAAAAACTAAAGTTGGCAAAACAGCTTTGTTACAAGTGAAGAGGAAGTGAGAAAGCCTAATGTAGAGGAAATGACAACTGTGAAATCCAGATAGAACTTTCTGCCATTTAAATTGATTAATCATAATTTCTAATGTCTTAATGCAGAAATATGCAGACTAGATGAGTGTGATGCGCACTGTCTGGGGAATGGACACGCTTGAAGCTCAGACTCAGGGGAATGGGGGGGGGCATGGGCAATATATATAACCTGAACTTTTGTACCCCCATAATAAGCTGAAATAAAATAAAATAAAAGTTCAAAAACAGTAAAAAAAAAAAAAGAAATATGCAGACTAATATCACCATTTTTCTGTGACTCATTTCTCTGCTAGAAATAGGTTTATCTTGCCACTCGAAACAGTACCATTTCTGGAGGGGCAGAGAATTCAGGGAAGAATATAGTCAAAGATGACTATTTTCAGAATGCATATTTCCTCATTTTAGGGAAAATATGGATCCCAGGAAAGCTACTTATCATCGTGGAACTCTAAACATTATAAAGCAGCTACTGTCTTTTGGTTTTTGGTCCTACTAAGGTGCACATTATTTTATTCAGTGGCATTTAGCAGATCTCTCCCAGAACTAGGCATGGATGGCACTCTTTCACACTTCTGTTTTTTCTATATCAAAGAATTATTTTTAAGTACAAATTTCAATTTGAAACTCA
This sequence comes from Varecia variegata, assembly GCA_028533085.1. NCBI lineage: Eukaryota > Metazoa > Chordata > Mammalia > Primates > Lemuridae > Varecia > Varecia variegata. The sequence goes on from CM052438.1 coordinate 62,730,370, forward strand.
TCATAATTTATTTGCTTCTGTAACAGTTCATGTTTTTAATTTTAAAATATTAAAATAGTGTTTGTTTATCTGGGAAAGACTTTATTTCTCCTTCATTTATAAACTTAGTTTAGCAGGATACAAAATTCTTGGCTGGCAGCTATTCTGTTTAAGAAGACTACAGATAGAACCCCATTTTATAAGGTTTCTGTTGAGAAGTCTGCTGTTAGTCTGATGGGTTTTCCTTTGTAAGTTACTTGATATTTTCACCTCATGGCTCACAGGAGTTCTTCCTTTGGGTTGACTTTGGCCAATCTGATGATTATGTGTCTTGGTGATTCCCTCTTTGCAATGAATCTCCCAGGTGTTCATTGAGCTTCTTGTATCTGGATGCCTAAATGTCTACCAAGACCAAGGAAGTTTTCAATTATTCCCTCAGAGAGGTTTTCCAAGCCTTGTGCTTTTTCTTCGTCATTCTCAGGAATGCCTATGATTCTTACATTTGGCTGTTTCTCATAGACTTGGTTCATTCCTTTTGGTTCTTTGTTCTTTATTTTTAATTGACTGGGTTAATTTGAAAAAGTTGTCTTCAAGCTCTGAAATTCTTTCTTCTGCTTGATCTAGTCTATTCTTAAAACTTACCACTATGTTTTTTATTTCCCTAAATGAACTTTTCATTTCCAGAAGTTCTATCTGATTTTTTTAAATATATCTATCTCTTCAGTAAGTTTTTCATTTATTTCCTGAATTATTTTTCTGGATTCTTTTAGTTGCTCTTCCATTTTCTCTTTGATCTCATTGGGCCTCCTTACAATTCATATTTGGAATTCTTTATCCGTCATTTCAGTTATTTTCATTTTGGTTGGGATCCAGTGCTATAGAACTGCTGTGCTCCTTTGGGGTGTCCTTTCACTCTGATTTTTCATACTTCCAGAGTTCTTGTGCTGATTCCTTCTCATCTGGAGCAGCTGTTGCTTCTTATTTTGGGATTTTCTTTTGTTTAGCTGGGGATTCCCCTGCTCCCATTCTTAAGGGTGTGTCTGTAGCATATGTTGGGTAAGGACCTTTGGCTTGGAGTACTACTTAACCATAAAAAGGAATGAAATAATGTCATATGCAGCAATGCGGATGGAACTAGAGACCATTTTCCTAAGCAAAGTATCTCAGGAATGGAAAACCAAACACTATATGTTCTCACTAATAAGTGGGAGCTAATAGATGGGCACACATGGGCACAAAGCAATATAAAGGACATGAGAAACCAAGAAGGGGAGAGGACAGGGAGGGTGGGATAAAAACTTACCTATTGGGTACAATGAACACTATGCTTGTGATGGGCACACCAAAAGCCCTGATTTAAGCATTATACAAGATATCTATGTAACAAAAACACTTGTACTCCCTTAATTAATATTTTGAAATAAAAAATAAAATAAAACAGGAATCAGAAGAAAGTATTCACCCAACGAACTAGAAGAAAAAAAGTTAAAATAAGAAATGCTGCAGCTCTTAAATATACTTTAAAATTGGCTTAAATGTATGGTTTTTAAGTTTTGTAAAACACTGAGGAAATACTGCTTTTTAAGAGCTACCTTAGGGTACTAAAAAAATCTTCAGATGAAGTCAATTGGTGCTGCTCAATAAACAAATGTAATAACCTATTAAATAAATTTAAAGCAAATGCTTTTCAGACAACCTGATAAAGATGGTGGTACAATATAATAGAAAAGAGGACACACTCATGGTCTTTGGAAGTAGCCAGAAATGGATTCAAATTCTAGTTCTGTTTCTCAGATTTTTCTGAGCCTCAGTTACTTATTCTTTAAAAGTGAAGGGATTCTAACCTAACCCCTAGGTCTGCTGTGAGAATTGAATTAGATCCTTATTTTAAAGGACCCAACAGATGGAAATCATTCAATAAATAGTATTCTTTTGTAGCCTACACCACTACCTTATAGCATGAATACAGTGTGAAACCATTCTCTTTAATAATAACAGTAAATTTTAGAGCACTCCTGATACTTTATGTTAATAAGTTAACACATAGAATTAAGCAATTCTATATCAGAAGTATTTATACACTTTTTGCATTACTTTTCTTAAAAATGTAGATTTTCCATTAACCAATTTCAAGTACATATATATTTACTCATAATAGTCTACCACGAAAACCAAAAAGCCTTCTTTAACACGTGTTGGCATATTTGATGGACTTAGAAAATAAACTGTTAGTTTAGAAATGAGAGGTTGTATAGATTGAACTCCTTCTTGATATGCAAAAGCAGTCCAAAGATCGTCATCCTGGAAAAGTATACTGGGAGGAGGCTAGAGGTGAAAGTGAAGGTAATGCATCTTGGATTTGGCATAGATATCAAGCAAAGTTTGTGAGCAGAAAAGGAGGGATAAAGGTAAATGGGAGAGGTGTTAGGACTTAAATCATAAGGGCTCATTAAACTTTACATCCTTTCTCAATGTAATTTTCTGCTTGTTGGAGTACACAAACACACCCTGAGTATATAATAAAATAAAAGGTCATAATAGTTAGGGTTCAAAGTGATTTTGTACCTAAAACTTAAATGAATTGTCATCCATAGGAATGTTAAAACATTCATGTGATAAATTATCATGAAATCATGTAATGAAAAGGTGTTGTCTTTTTTCATATATGTTGATTAATATAGTAGTTCAACGTAACAGTCACTTTTACTAAAGTATCCAATATTAGAAGGTAAATTATCTGGCAAATGGTAGCCTGCTGCCATCACTCCATGGGCTTCTGACCAATCTGAGAGCAAGTCTGGAAAGAAGTAAGCCCAGGGACTAAGCCTGACTGTTGGTCATCTTGAGCCAGACCAGGCCACATCAATTAATCCAATCCTCCAGAAAATAGAATTAACTGGAGGTCAGTGGCCATGTGTTGACAGTGGAAGGTTGAAAAAGTGTATAAGCTTTGGAGTTAAACAGATCTGAGTTTAAACCCTTGGCTTATGGGATGTAAGCAGCCACTTGCAATCTTGATAACCCTGAGGAGATATCCGACCTCTCTGAGTCTCAATTTTTTAATGCACAATTAGAGTTTTAATACCCAATTTGGATATTGCAAGAATTAAGTTAATTAATACATATAAAGATTTTAACACAGCACTTGATACATACATATCAACAGATGGCATCTTAAAAAAGAGTTCTTTGTTAAGCAATATCTCCTTATGCCTCCTGAAGCCATAGAATGGGAGCCTGGGCCTCTCCCCACTCAGTGGATGTTCAGGAGCCATAGACCACCCTGTATACGAGGCAGTGCAGTATCGTTAGCCACAAAGGAACAAACCTGGCTCTAGTTAGCCTTTGTAAAAATTGTTCCTGATCCCCTTATTCCTTTAGGAGTTGCAGGCAGCTCAGCTCAGACAATTCTACAGTGTGAAAGGAGGTATGACTATCATGGCACAAAAAAAAGCACTATCATGGAAGCTTATTTTTCTGGTTGTATTTCATTTGAGCACATTTAAGGCTTGCAAATGTGGACCTACCCAGAGTCTGACACATCAAAGTTTTCTTTGCCTCCCTAAAAAGTCCTGTGGACTTTCCTATCACTCAACAGCTGTCAATTCTCTTCTTGGTCCAGGCTTAAATTGGACTTACGAGAATTGTGGTCATAAAAGGAAAATTAGGGAATTATCCACCTCATAGCTAACCCAGTGTAGCAATTGGTACAAGCAAAGAGTGAAGAAAGCAACTGGATTTGAAGCCTGATGTCTTGGCTTCTTGCTAGTTGTGGCAAAATCCTTCAACATCTCTCAACCAAAAAATGCTAATTCTTACTTTATAGAATTTGTGTGTGCATGTGTGATAGTGAAATAAAATAATATTAAAGTGATTTATAAAATGTATAGAACCATAAAAAAGAAGACCTTTATTCTAGCAGACCTATTTGATGTGTAAAATAAATAAATATTTGGCTATATTAAACTTTAATATTAATAAAATCTTCTCCACTTATGAATTCCAATATTGCTTCAAAATGAGAAATGCATGTCTATAAAATGTACCCATATGAATGACATATATTACAAATGATTAATAATTTCATTATCTGATTTTAAATTAACATCACAATACGAATTCCAATCACCCTGTAAACACACAAATTATTCTCCTTATTAAATTATTGTTGCTAGTATTACTTAAGGATCTAGCAACAGCAAAATTGGAAATCTTAAGTGCACAAAGTATTTAGGATGTCTAAAGAATTATATATGATAATATTCAGCCATATCTTCTACTAACATGGGTGAAAAAGGACTTGGTTTTATAAAATCTAAGACTTTGATAATTCTCTTTCATAATATATGAGAATAAAACAGCTGAAACTGATGTAACCCTTGTAGAATTTTTTTACAACACCTTTTTTTAGATATATGTACTTCCTGATAAGCAGAGATGATGTAATAGTGACCTTTTAAGGGCAAAGAAGTTGCTATAAAAACACCCAAGTGGTGGTTTACAGTGTCTACTGCATGCACTGTTTCAGTTAGTTATTCAAGGCTTTATTTTTGTTTTCAGGAAAAGAAAACTAAATAGAAGATCATGGCAAGTTCAGACTGGGGATATGACGGCAAAAATGGTAAGAATTCTTCTGTTCACACAGATCTAAATAATAGCTTATTTCCTTTTCCAATACGAAAGGTATTAAACATTTAAAATTACTACACCACCATAGGTTAATTGTTTGAATTGCTGGATTGAAATAATTATAATATCTTTGCATGTATTCTTAACAGTTGTCCATGGGCTATTGTCATCAACAAAATGTGTTTGATTTATATTTAGGTCACTAAATATGAAATGTCCGATTTCAAATCAAAAGTGTAGTTTATTACATCTCAAACAAGAAGCAGTACCATTAATCAAAGTATTGCCTAAACTATCCACACAGTTTTGCCATCTTAATGGTAGCCTGCTTATGCCAGCAGCAAAGAAGCCTGGAGAGTGAGTGGCAATGAAATCACAAAAGGCGTTTTCCACAGCTTGTTGAAAATTGAATATTTGTCCTTGTAAGAAGTGATCCAAAGCCTGGAAGAAGTGGTAAATAGTTGGTACAAGGTCTGGAGAATATGGTGGATGACAGAGAATTTCCAAGTCCAGCCTCTCTAGTTTGAGCAATGTTGTTTGTGCGACATGTGGTCAAGTGCTGTCTTGCAAGAGGATTGACCTCTCTCTATTGACAAATCTTGGCTGCCTAATCACAAGCACCCTCATCATTTTCTCTAATTGGTTGCAGTAGACATTTGCTGTAATTGACTGACTAGGTTCTATGAAGCTGTAGTGGATAATACCAGTGCTGCACCACCAAACAGACACCATTAGCTTTTTTGTTGAATATTCGGTTTTGGACTGTGTTTTGGCACTTTGTCTTTATCCAACCATTGTGCCAAATGCTTGTGATTGTCAAAAAGAATCCATTTTTCATCACACATAACAGTACAGTGTAGAAACGGTTCACCTTTATGTTGTGACAGCAAAGAAAGGCAAGCTTTGAGGCGATTTCTCTTCTGACACTCATTTAATTCATGCGGTACCCATCTATTCAGCTTCTTTAACTGGAACTTCTCAAACCATCAACATACTATATGTTCATTAGCCACATCCTTCCCAAACACTTTCTTGATATTTCGAGCTGTCTCCACCACATTGGTTCTAGGATGGAATTCATATTCAAAAATGACACAAATTTTTGACTTATCCATGGTTTCACAAAAATTGCTCTAAAAAATTTGAAAGATAATCATAAGCCATCCTATGCATTTGCTAGACTGAGGATGTACCTTCACAATAAAAATAAAACAAGAAGTGTCAGAGTGAAATGTCAGAGATATCAACTGTCAAACTTAGTACTTAAGGAAATCAGACATTTCATACTTAATAACCTAATATATACATGCATACCTTGGAGATATTGTGGGCTCAGTTCCAGATTGCTGTAATAAAGCGAATGTCACTCAAAGCGAGTGGCACAAATTTTGGGGTTTTCCAGTGCATATAAAAGTTATGTTTATGCTATACTCTAGTTCATTAAGTGTGCAATAGCATTATGTCTAAAAAAAGTACATACCTTAATTTAAAAATACTTTGTAGCTAAAAAATTCTAACAAGCATCTGGGCCTACGGTGAGTCATATCTTTTTGCTGGTAGAGGGTCTTGCCTCAATGTTGATGGCTGCTGACTGATCATGGTGGTGGTTGCTGAAAGATGGGGCAGCTGTGGCGATTTCTTAAAATAAGACAACAGTGAAGTTTACCACATCAGTTAACTCTTCCCTTCATGAAAGATTTCTCTGTGGCATGTAATGCTTGATAGCATTTTACACACAGTATAACTTCTTTCAAAATTGGAGTCAATCTTATCAAACCCTGTTGTTGCTTTATTAACTATTTACATAATATTTTAAATCCTTTGTTGTCATTCAACAATATTCACAGAATGTCCACCAGGAGTAGATTCCATCTCAAGGAACCACTTCCTTTGCTCATCCATGACAAGCAACTCCTCGTCCCTTAAAGTGTTAATCATGAGATTTCAGCAATTTAGTCACATCTTTAGGCTCTGCTTCTAATTCTAGTTTTATTGCTATTTCCACCACGTTTTCAGTTACTTCCTCCACTGAAGTCTTGGACTTCTCAAAGTCATCTATGAAAGCTGGAATCAATTTCTTCCGAACTCCTCTTAATGTTGATAACTTGACCTCCTCTCATGAACCACCAGTGTTCTTATGGGCATCTAGGATGGTTAATCCTTTCCAGAAATTTTTCAATTTAGTTTGTCCAGATTTATCAGAGGAATCAGTATCTATAGCAGCTATAAAATATATTTCCCATATAATAAGACTTGAAAGGAGAAATTACTCCTTGATCCATGGGCTACAGAATAGATGTTGTGTTAGCAGGCATGAAAACAACATTAATCACCTTGTACATATCCATTGGAGCTCTTGGGTGACCAGGTACATTGTGAATGAGTAGTAATATTTTAAAAGGAATCTTTTTTTGTAAGGACTAGATCTCAACAGTGGACTTAAAATATTCAGGAAACCCTGCTGTAAACAGAAGTGGTATCATCTAGGCTTTGTTGTTCCATTTATAGAGCACAGGCACAGGAGATTTAGGATTATTTTTAAGGTTCCTAGGATTTTCAGAATAATAAAGGAGCATTGGCTTTAACTTAAAGTCACAAGCTGCATTAGCCCCTATTAAGAGAGTCAGCCTGACCTTTGAAGCTTTGAAGCCAGGCATTGACATTTCCTCTCTAGCTAAGAAAGTCCTACCTGGCATCTTCTTCCAAGAGAAGACTATTTCATCTACACTGAAAATCCATTTAATGTTGCCACCTTAGTCAGTTATCTAATCTATATCTTCTGGATAACTTGTTGCAGCTTCTGTATCAGCACTTCTGCTTCACCTCACACTGTTATTTTATAGAGGTGGCCTTTTTCCTTGAACCTCATGAACCAACCTCTGCTAGCTTCAAACTTTCCTTCTGCAACTTCTTCACCTCTCTCAGCCTTCATAGAATTAAAGAGAATTAGGATCTTGTGCTGTATTAGACTTTGGCTTAAGGGAATGTAATAGCTGGTTTGATCTTCTATCCAGATCTAGAAAACGTTCTCCATATCAGCAATAAGGCTGTTTTGCTTTCTTATCATTTGTCTGTTCACTGGAATAGCATTTTTAATTTCCTTCAAGAACTTCTTTTGTATTCACAACTTGGCTAACTGGCACAAGAAGCCTAATTTTTGGCCTGTCTCAGCTCGTGACATGCCTTCCTCACTAAGCTTAATCATTTCTAGCTTTTGATATAAAGTGACAGAGGGGTGACTCTTCCTTCATTTGAATACTTATGAGTCATTGTAGGGTTATTAATTGGCCTAATTTCAATATTGTTTTGTCTCAGAGAATAGGGAGGACCAAGGAGAGGGAGAAAAAACAGCCAACTAGTGAAGCAGTCAGAAGACACAAAACACTTATTGATGAGGTTTGCCATCTTACATGGGCACAGTTAGTGGTACTCCAAAATAGTCACAACAGTAACATCAAAGTTCACCATAACAGATATAAAAACAGCAAAAAAGTTTGAAATATTGTGAAAATTACCAAAATGTGATACAGAGACATGAAGTGAACATGTGCTGTTGGAAAAATATCTCCAAGAGACTTGCTCAACACAGGGTTACCACAGACCTTCAATTTGTTTAAAAAAAAAACCAAAACACCAGGATGTACACTACAGTTCAGCAGAATGAAATGAGGTATACTTGCATTAGAAATATATTGCTAATAGTAAAATATTCATAGTCTGATCCTATAGACTATGAGCATAGACCTGTAGTATTAGTGTTGACAAATATACTGTTTTATAGTATGGTATAGAAAAAGGACATTCTCAAACACAGAATTTCCATTAATCTAAACAGAATATCATTTAGGCACCTAAATAAACCCTAATCTAATAAGCAAGCAGGTAGTTATACTCCCAAAACTTAGAATCAAGCATTTGATAAAGTTTTGATTTTATGCTTATGTTTGTCCTGGTAGGTCCTGAACACTGGAGCAAGCTGTATCCCATTGCTGATGGAAATAAACAGTCTCCTATTGATATTAAAACCAGTGAAGCCAAATACGACGCCTCTCTGAAGCCCATCAGTGTCTCCTACAATCCAGCCACAGCCAAAGAAATTATCAACGTAGGACATTCCTTCCATGTAAATTTTGAGGACAGTGATAACCGATCAGGTGGGCCAAAAGAACTTTCTGATATTTTTTTCTTAGCAGCTATTGGGGAAATTAAAACAATGAGCCTTAAGAAACACAATGCCCATCTTAACTTTTTTGTGCCTGTGTGTATAATATTGCCATATTCTGAGGTGGCATCTTGGACTTCTGGAAAATATCCAAGTGGTAAATATGATTTTGGGAACTCCCAGCTCTATCTTTTTCAGTCCTTCTCAATGCCACCATCCCATCTCTTCTGTCCTGCCAGTATCTTAATGTACACCTCACCCTCTCTGACTAAACAGTATTTTTCCAAAAAGGTCTAGTGAACCAGTCACTATAAATATAAAAACTGAAAAGGCAGGCCTGGTGTAGTGGCTCATGCCTGTCACCCTAGCACTTTGGGAGGCTGAGGTGGGAGGATCTCTTGAGGTCAAGAGTTCAAGACCAGCCTGAGCAAGACCCCATCTCTACAAAAAATAGAAAAATTAGCCAGGTGTGGTAACATGCACTTGTAGTCCCAGCTACTCAGGAGGCTTAGGCAGGAGGATCACCTGAGTCCAGGAGTTTGAGGTTGAGCAAACTCACAGTGAGCTGTGATGACATCACGGCACTCTAGCCCAGGCAAAAGAGCCAGACCCTGTCTCAAAAAAAAAAAAAAAAAAAAAAAAAAACTGAAAATGCAAATATTTTCTAATTGGGATAAGGGTGATGAGCATAGTAGAAAAGAGAGATAGGGAAGTGACTGAATTATCCTCATATCCTAGAATCTGGCACATTACCTGCAGCACACTCAGCCTTTCATAAAGGTTATTGAATAGTATGTTAAATAGCCATTCCAAAAAACAGTTCTACAACTGACTTAAAAAGCCAAACTTGTTTTAGCACTTCTCAATGAGGTTCTGAGCCTAAATTTTAGGCACTTTGGAGCTATTTTAATTATTAATATTAGATTAGATCTGGTATTATACATGTTTAATTACTCATATGACTGGGTCAACTCTCCAAAGGACAGGATCATTCAATGTTAAAATTTTAAAAGTGACCCCACTGTACCACTGGCACTTTCTCTTGATCTCTGACCGGAGATTTTTAACAAAGCTGTCAAGAAACAATGTTGTGTCTTCATCAGTTACAAAATAGGTGATGAGTAATTTGTTAGTCAAAATAAACTACTAAAGATTTTGATGCATACTGCCTATACAGTCTTTGTTGAAAGAATAAATGAAAAAACTCGCAAATTAAAGGAGATTCAAAGAAAGTCCTGTAATCATACAATGCATTTTCTTTGGAATATGCTTTCTTGGAGTCAGAAATAGGTAAAACTGTAGCTCCTGTGCTGGGATTTGTATATAACTCATGGAATATCTCATCAACACCATAGTCAGGGGCACACCATACATATGAATGCCATCATCATGGATGTGGAGGAAAAAACATAATGAAAGTTTTGGCACTAGCGTTTGTTTTCATTTCTACTCAACACAATTTAGTGTTGGTTTATATTATATGCAAAGATAAGCAGGAACTTACAATCATAAGGCTAACAGTGGGTTCCCTTTTCTTCCAGTGCTGAAAGGCGGTCCTCTCTCTGAAAACTATCGGCTCTACCAGTTCCATTTTCACTGGGGCAGTACAAATGACTATGGTTCTGAACACATGGTGGACGGAATCAAGTATTCTGCAGAGGTAATGTCATTTAGTAAATGAAAGATAATTACATTGAAAATGCAGTAGCTCCCTGACATCATGACACCACCATAATGACGTGGAAGAAATTAGCATTCTGATTTCTGCAAGGAATCTCCAGGCTCCATTAAAACAAACACAGACATACTATGTTTAGCAGTAGAGGGAAATTTTTCATATGGAAAGAGGCAGCTGAATTTTGAGCAAAACTCCTGAGTTTAAGATTCACTCTTTCCTGAGAAAGCCTCAAAAATTGTTACCTTGACATCATGCTAGCTTCAATGGGTGGTACTTCTCTCCTTTATAGCTCTGACCCCAAGTGGAATATACCACCCTTTCTTTTTTATTTAAATGTTCAAGTTTGGGCACACCAATAATGTGGATGTGGCCAAGCTGAAACACTCAATAAAACTCTACTAAGAGCTCGAGATTAATCACAGCAATGGTCACAGAGAGCAGCATACACGAGATGAGGGTCTGAGGTCCCTGGCTGCAGGCCACCACCCTGTGGCCTCTAGACCTGCCCTCACGTGGAAGTTGGCGATCTATTTCAAGACAATATTGTCTATATATCCATAGAGAAATTGAACACATGTGCAAAAAAGAGACAACAGAAACTCTGGGAAATTAAAATGGGAGAAATTTTTCTCTTACTTTATATGTATAAGTTATATAATAATACACATGCACCCATATAAACAGGTTGACTTTTTAATTTTACTTTCATAAAATGAATTTTGTAACATATATAGTTTTGCAACTTGCTTTTTTTTTTCCACTTACCAATTTATCATGATCATTTTTCCAAGTCAGAAGATTTGATTCCACTTCATTCTTTTACTATTATTAGTATAGTATTTCATTTGGGTGAATATATCAGAATTTATATAACTAGACCCTGTTGATGAGTGATCACAATGTCTTCTGATTTTTGTTCTTATTGGGGGTTTTTGTGTGTTTTTACCAAAAAAATACATCTGCATGTATATCTTATGCACTAATGAAAGCAATTATGTAAGATAGATTTTTACAAGATGTATTGCTACGTTTACAAAGTATGTACATCTTTTATTCTGATAGATTTGGGGTTTGTATACAAATATTGCTTTATATTATGTTGTAAAACATGGCTAATACTTTTAAATGCTATAGAAATCTATTAAATGGTTTTTGCCTATTTCTACTCCATAAAATTGAAGGTGGACTAAAATCAAACAGTCCAGGAGCCTAAATTAGCATTATCTTTGTGGAAAGATAGTTGACAGTATCCAAGAAATCTAAATCAGCGATCCTTTCATCTAAATAGAGAAAAATAAAAATAATCCAGGACAGAGATGATAGGTACTTAGCCACAAAGTTCAACATGTGATTCAATTCAAGTCAATGAACTTAGTTGGGCTACCTGTGATGCACTAGGTTTGAGAGGCAGTACAGCCTAGTAGTTAAGAATGTGAGCTCCTCAGCTGACTGCCAGGATTTGAATCAAAGCTCTGCCACTTACTAGTTGTACAACTTTGGACAAATCACTCTGTACCCCAATATTTTCATCTATAGAGTCTAGATAATATAATACTAGTATCTATCTCATACAGTTGAGAGGATAAAATGAGTAAACTCATATAAACTCACACTTAGACCAGCACCTTTCACACTGTAAGTGCCCAGTAATGTTACTTACATTTCTGTGGATAAGACACAAGCACTCCGTAAGCCGGGCAGTATAGGTATAAACGATTGTGATTAAATAAACATAGTACTAAATGGCACGATGTCTATTCACAAAGCACTAGGGGAATATAGTCAGTTGTAAGAATCATTAAGAGTAGGAACAGAATCTAGACTGGCATGGTCAGAGGAAATTACAATGAGAAGTGATCTCTCTTAACATATTATTTTAATCATTCTTTTTTTCGTTCAACAAATATTCACTGAACATCTACAATATGTCAGGTAATGTTTTTTAAAAGTATTTGCTATTAGAACTTGCATTTGATAAGGGAAAGAAAAATAAAAAAGAAAGAAGGAAGGAAGGAAGGAAAGGAACGAGGGAGGGAGGGAAAGAGAAAGGAAGGAAAGAAGGAAAAAAGGAAGAAGAGAGATGAGATAAATAATATGGAAAGAAATGATTTGATTTATGGTGGTTCCCTTATACTGGATGAACAGAAAAGGATTCTTTGAGGAGTGGCATTTGAGTTCAGCCCTAATTCAAGGCAAAAGCCTGCAGTCCAAAGACTATGGGGAAGAAAATTCCAGAGAAAATCGGCAGATAGTGCAAAGGCTCCAACTTGTAAACAAGTGAAGAAATATAATCTATAAGACATGGATGTTGATAGATGGGGAAAGTAAGAAATTAATAACTGTCATACTTTTTGACTAAGCAATTATATGGATGGTGCTACCTTTTCCTAAGAAGGGAAAAATCAAGCAGGTTTGGCAAGGAGGAAATCTAGCGTTCTATTCTGGCCATGTTAAGTTTGATATGTCTATTAGACACCCATGTAGAGATATCAAGAGGAAATTAAGAAGACATACATACATACTTGGAGATACAAGTCTAGAGTTCCAAAGAAAAGTTGGGCTGGAGATTCTGACTAGAGAGGTGCCTGGAAAGGACACTGATGTGCCCAAGATAATCTGATCTTGGCCACAATTCCCAAGGTCATGACCCCTGCTCATAAAGTTACTGTGAAGTACCTCATGTAAGAGAAAATTATTTCAATTTTTTTCCTAAAGCTAGTCAGCTTTCCTGATCTTTTGATACCAAAGAGAAGTATTTTTTAAAGGAGTAATATTAAATAGTTAATGATACTGTAGGGGAAGAGATTTTACTTACTAGTTCCAGGATTTGCAAATCTACTTACTCTACTCAGCACATGGATAATCTTTTTGAAGAGTGAGAACATAACCCTTCCAATCCACTGGATAAAGGTTTTTATAAGTTTTGTCTACCTAAGCTAAGATACGTCTTGATATAGTAACAAGTTAACTTATCATTTGCCTTTTGGCTTCACATTGGTACAAATAATGAATTAACTATATTCTCATTTTTAGCTTCACGTAGTTCACTGGAATTCTGCAAAGTACTCCAGCCTTGCTGAAGCTGTCTCAAAGGCTGATGGTTTGGCAGTTATTGCTGTTTTCATGAAGGTGAGTTATAGATACTTACACACCTCTGCTTATACTATTTCTTACTAATTAGACTTCAAACTAGGATGAAATAAGGCAACAGATATTTGAGCCTTTCTTTCTGGAAAGTTCCCATCCTACTGATGACTACAGGTGAACAAATAGTTCCCTAGTACTTTGTTGCTTCATTTTCTCTCTGCTTTTCCCTCTTAAGATAGAAATAGGAAGATGTTCATGGGGAGAAAAGGAATTTTTATTGTCCAGCTCTTCCAGATTCCCTCTTCTCTAAATTTTCTATGTCATGTATTCAGGAATTTATCAATTTAATATCCCATCAGGGAAGAAATGTTAAAAGGATTTTTCCCCATAAAGAAAATTCAGTTGATTTTTTAAAGGGCAGATGTTGCTCAAATCCTCTATAGAAGAATCCCTGAAAAGTTCTGTAAGAAATTTATTATTATATTAAGTATGCTTGGGTAAGTAAGTAACATTTTGAACTATAGTAATTCTAGTTAACCTTTAACAAACATTTATAATATGCCAAAAACTATACTAATTATAACTAATAGAATGGATTAAAAATAAGAGGTTTGTTTATTGTATCACAGTTCTGCTAAATTTCTAGATTTTTCCTTGTATTATTTTGAACATCTTGCTCAAATTTAATTTAAATCAAGCTTTTTGTTACTTTATCTGTAGTTATACATTTTGGACAATTTACAGAGTACAAAGGCCCATAAAGATATACACCTTGAAAGATGTTCTCCTCTCAGGCAGAGAGAAAACAGCTTAGCTCTCACCAGTTGTTGAAAAAAATTAAAAACTTAGCTAAACAGTGTTTGATAACACTCTTTATTTCATACTTTATTTTTTTTTTAATCTTCAGGTTGGTCAGGCCAACCCAAAGCTGCAGAAAGTACTTGATGCCCTAAGCGCAGTTAAAACTAAGGTAAGTAGACTAAATAAGTTAGTTTAAATCAGAGAACAAGAATTCACTGCACTATGGAAATCATTTCATTGTATATTTGAAGTGAGGAGTAGGGAGACTGGAGCAAAAGCTACCAATCTGAAAATCAAGATACAACTTAGATATTGCTTTGCTTTTGAGAAAGTCTCTGATGCAGGGATTTGTTTTTGTTTTTGTTTTTCATAGTTATTGTTTATTGATTTCAGTAGGATATGACCTGTAGAAAAATAGGTTACATAGCCATTCAAATCAGAAAATTGGTTTCCCTGATCATCACCTAAGTGCACATTTGGGAATAACACCAATTGTGTATTGGACAGAGGTGGGGGGTGGGGGGAGGGGATGGGTGTATATCTACATGATGAGTGCGATGCGCACTGTCTGGGGAATGGGCACGCTTGAAGTTCTGACTTGGGGGGATGGGGATGGGGGAGGGGATGGGTGTATACCTACATGAAGAGTGCGATGTGCACTGTCTGGGGAATGGACACACTTGATGCTCAGACTCGGGGGAATGGGAGGGACGTGGGCAATATATCTAACCAGAACTTTTGTACCCCCATAGTAAGCTGAAATAAAAAATTAAAAATTAAAAATTAGAAAAAAAAATTGCTTGAAAAACTATATCTAAATGCAATGTGAATTATTTTCCATTTCTTGAAGGAAAATATCTTTTTTTAGTAGTACAAAAATTCAGGAATTAATGATATTCTTTTTAAATACCATTAATATACAATATTTGATAACCATGATTCCCACTTGTCAACTCAAAAAACAGACAGATTTTCTGAATCATATCCAATCTTAGCATTACTGTTTTAAAAGAAAATAGTGAAACCATAAGTCAGAGATTTCTCATTTTTATGCACAGTGTGGAGGACTGTCATATTTTTACATAGAATAAATATGATTTGTGCTGATTCTAGAAAAGATTAAAATTTAAATGACTGTATTGTAAAGTGAGAATGACAGATATAAAAATAACACTCAACTCAAAAATACAAAAAATAACAACATATGAAAAAAAATAGAAGAAAATAATTAGTGACGATAAAAACAGAAAATAATAAAATACGAAAGAAAAATGATGAATAAGTACAAGGCAAAATTTTATCAACAAAATGAAAAATTGATTCTTTGCAAGAACCAACAAAAAAGGCAGACTTTTGGCAAGTTTGATAAGGGAAAAAAGGCATGCATACAAAATATTTTTAGAAATAAGAAATATAACATAGCTAAAGATATAGAAGAAAGTTTTAAAAGATAAAACTATTTATAACAGTATACCAGTACAGATAAAATGAATGGTTTCCTAAGAAAATGTGGAGTAAGAGAATTGACTCAAAAGGAGTTAGAAAATCTAAATAGACTGAGAACCTAAAAATAAATTGAAAAGATAGTCAAAATGTATCTATTAAAAGAAAACCCTAGGCCCAGACCATTTTATGGGAAAGTGTTACTCAACTTTTAAGAAATCATAATGTTAACTAAACTACCCATATGAGGGAACAGACAGAAAACATCCCATCAGCTTAATGAAACCTAATGCCAAAACAGGGTAAGAAAACTGCAAAAAACAAAAACACAATAGGCCAATATTTCTTAGGAATATAGCTAAAAGAAATTCTAAAATTAATTCAAATTCAACAGTATTTTGAAAGAGTAATGTTTCTGAAATAGTAGAGTTTATCCCAAAATGCAAGGATGTTTCAATATTAGAATATCTCTTAATATAATTCATTCTATTAACAAATTAAAGATGAAAAACCTTCTCATCAACTTTTTAGATGCTTAAAAAGTTTGATAAAATTCAATGCCCCTTCTGATGATAAAACAAAATAAAAGAAAACTCCCTGAAACTTTCTGGAATTTGATAAAGAATTTCGTCTGAAAACTTGGATCAAACACCAAACTTCACAGGGAAACATTTGAAGCATTTCCATTTCAATTAGGAACAAGACCAAAGTGTCACTGTGACCATCACAATTGAAAGTTATAAAAAGGTCCTAATCAATGCAATAAAATAATGGAAGAAATAAGAGTACATATTGGCATAGATACTGGAAAAGCAAAGACAAAACTATCATTATGTGCAGATGATATGATTATTGACACCTACCTGAAAAATTCAAAAGAATCAGCTAAAAAACAGAATCCATATAAAAGTCTGGTAAAATTGATTACATAAAAGATTGCCATACAAATACCAGTACATTTTCTATACACCAATAACAATGCCTCAGAAAAGATAATGGGAATAAATATAACAGAATAAAACTAAAATGTAACCAATATACATGTCAATAAATATCTTTGCCATTAGAACAGAATCTGGTATCATTCCTAAAGAAACCAGAAATGCTTTATACTGGAAATTAAATGTCTTTTAAAGAACATAGATTGTAAAAATTTGTTTGAAGCTTTGCTTATCTTCAACCAAATTAAAAAGGAGGAAAATTTCTTGGTCAAAAATTACATGTAGCACATTTTTCATCTTTGCTCTTCTGTTGCTTTTATTTTATCCATGAACAAACCAGTCATAAACTAGCAAATATTAAAAAAAAAATCAATTAAATTTTAGCTAAACTCTCTAGATAATATATAATAATATAACATTTATATCACATGTATTGATACAAATATTTTATGTCAGCATATAATAATACATACTTGTCTTTTTCTTCCAGGGCAAACGAGCCCCATTCACAAATTTTGACCCCTCTGTGCTTCTTCCTTCGTCTCTGGACTATTGGACCTACCCTGGCTCTCTGACTCATCCTCCTCTTTCTGAGAGTATAACCTGGATCATCTGTAAGGAGCACATCAGTGTGAGCTCAGAACAGGTAGAGTATCAAAGGCAAATGAGTGGAAACTGGAAATGCAAAGCAGGAATATCACTTCAATTAATAGTATCAGTAGGGGAGATGATTATTTCAATTAGGTTTGTGAGAAGTTTATTTTCCCTTCCAATTGAAAATGATTAATTTCTGGCATAGTTCTATTGAATTATCAAAAATGTGCATTATAATACTACTTTTTTACTTTACACAGAAAAAAATATGAGATTCAGAACTCCCACCATTCTTTCCTCCTTAATAAGTTAAAATCCAACTTTGTCAAATATCTTATTAAGGGTTTCAGAAACAAAGGAAAAACTGTGACTAGAAGTTTCACTAAGACTTTGGGGAATTGTGGCTCTCAACCAGCATACCTTGACAGTTGGCAAAACGTTTTTTTTTTTTTTTGGAGTTTAAGCTTTTAAATATCTAACAAAATGTCTCATTCATTACTGTTTATAATAACGATGATAATAGTTATCATTGATTGAGCAACTACGTTTATTAGGTGTCTTGTGTATGTTTTGTCAGCCAATTCTAATAACACACCTACAAGGCAAGCACTGTAGCCTATTGCTGTCATATACTGGGTACATGCTATACACACATCATTCCCAGTACTTTACAGGCATTAAGCCATTTAATCTTCACAACACAATGAAGAAGGTGCTATATGGATACCGAGACACCAAGATGATAAGTCACTCTCCCAAAGGACCCCAGTTGAAATGAGAAGGTTGGTAGTCTAACCCAGTAAATCATCAATAATTTAAGCAAAATGCCTGGTTCAAAGGAATGTGAAGGATTTGGGGCTTCCTCCCTTCCCACTGGTGAAACTTCACTTTTCCAAATATCAGAGCATCAATAATACTAGAAATAAAGTACTTTGTATAACTTTAATAAATTGATTTTTTAAATATTTCATCCTTCTAGCTGGCACAGTTCCGCACTCTTCTGTCGAATGTTGAAGGTGATAATGCTGTCCCCATACTGCACAACAACCGACCGCCCCAGCCTCTGAAGGGCAGAACAGTGAGAGCTTCATTCTCTTGAGCCTAAGAAGGAACTTCTCCTTCTTCAAGTATACAGCCCTGCTTCTGACACAATCCAGTAAAATAATAATTTTTAAGAAACAAACTTATTCCAATGCTAGCAAGACAACATACCTGCAAATTTAATCTGTAGAACCAAAAAATTTAATTTTAGTTCTTAATGCTTATGCTCAAATATTAATCTGTAAGCTTGCAAATAGTAATCTGTAAGCATGAGTTTATGCTTAAATTCAAGTTTATTTTGTGGAATTCCTCATAATTACAAATAATCAAATGATTTGTATCTCTTCCTATTTTGTTGAGCTTAGTTGAATCAATAAAATAATTTTATCTCTTTTTTGTCTATTGTACACTCTATTTTTAAAAACTAAGTTTATACTCCATTTACATTCAAAAAATCATAAATTCTTTACTTGCAAGAGTATTTTGCCTGAAATGTAATCATTTCGAGATGAAATATTGAGAACCTAAGATCAGCTTGAGATGAAATATTGAGAAATTCATTTGCTTACTCTTGAAGGCAAATACATAGGTAAAATGACAACTGGATTGAATATTATCATTCCAGCCCAACACTTGTACCATTTCTGTTCTCTGTGATAAAAATGATATCTTTTATGTAGAAAGATGATGCTTCTGTATATTGCTTTCATTTTTTCTCCCCACATTAGCAAGGCCAATGCTTTTCTGCCATTATTACAACTAGTTCAGTTTGCATGGAGAATCTTTACTTTAAAATGGGAAGTTACAAGTGAATGATTTATAAAAATGCTGAAGGAATCATTTGGGCTTAGAATCATACAGAAACAGCATGCAATCTTTTAGTCAGATATACATTTAATCTCAAGCTAATTCCTTTTTTATTTTTTAATTGACACATACTTATCACACATTTATGGGGTACAGTGTGATATTTTGATTCATATATACAATGTGTAATGGTCAAATCAGGGTCATTAAGATATTCTTCACCTCGGCCAGGCGCGGTGCCTCACGCCTGTAATCCTAGCACTCTGGGAGGCCGAGGCGGGCGGATTGTTTGAGCTCAGGAGTTCAAGACCAGCCTGAGCAAGAGCGTGACCCCCTCTCTACTAAAAATAGAAAGAAATTATATGGACAGCGAAAAATATATATATAGAAAAAATTAGCCGGGCATGGTGGCACATGCCTGTAGTCCCAGCTACTCGGGAGGCTGAGGCAGTAGGATCGCTTAAGCCCAGGAGTTTGAGGTTGCTGTGAGCTAGGCTGACACCACGGCACTCACTCTAGCCCGGGCAACAGAGTGAGACTCTGTCTCAAAAAAAAAAAAAAAATGTAATAGGCCCAAGTAACACATTAGCTCTGCTCCCATAAGCATTCTATAAACATAAAATACTTTCTTTGCCAAGATAACCTGGCTGTGTATAGTACTCTACATTTGCAAAATACTGAGAAAGCCTGAAACAGTCACACCTTTCCCATGATCCTATTATTTCACATGAGTCATACTGACAGGAGTTTAATTCTAATGTTATCAAAGATCATTGTGACAGCCAGAGAAAGAGGGATATGGGTTTAATTTGAGAATACATCAGCAAAAGGTGCTCAGGAACTGTAATACTTAAAAAACATTTTCTGAAAAAAAATTAAGCAATTTAAAAATAAATTTCACAGGAAGGACCTGAAAAAGAATTGACCTGATGACCCATATATTTTTTAAGAAGGTTAAAATGGACACCAGGATTCATCTTTAAGTCTGTAAGTCTCATGAAAGGGCAAAGATATAACAGGAAATATATGATGGTTTTCAAACTTTATCCCTAAGCCAAATGCCAACTGGGAGCATGTTTCCCCTTACTGCCTCTGCCAGGATTTTATATAGTTGGCAGAACTCATGATGTACATTACAAATTTCTCTGAAGCAGCCGATAAAAACAGCTGTTGAGAGAAGATCCGTGGACTAGGCATGGGGTCATCTGAGAATTCAACCCCTATGTTTCACTGACTTGCTCTCCTGCCCTAGACCCACTTCTCTTGCCAACTTGGGTAGAGGACTTGAATGTTCTGCAAGGGTTCTCTGGTTTTTCCATGATGTTTGGCAGCTGACCCACTTTATGCCAAATCTACTGGGCTTCTATGCATCCAGAATGACAATACCAGCTGATGGGGCCCAGGGTAGGCTGGAGAGTAGAGGGTGCTTCTACTCTCTGCTGTTCTCAGTCTTAGCGCCTGCCCCTCAGAAATGCCATGCTGAACACTTACGGCGCCCACCTGCTGATTTGTGAGTCCAGGTAGCTCAAAACATTTCCTACATTGTTCATTTCTGTAAGGTTTAGCATAATAACTCTAAAAGCATTAAATTCACCATAGGGGAAATTAGGACAAAGGGAAAGAATATCTTCTTTAAATTTAATTTCCTTACGTGGCTGAAAAGAGCACATATTTATTTACAGCATAGCTCTAGTAACTCCATAGAAGTGGTTCTTCACCATTTTGTGGTCACAGATTCCTACAAATCTTTGATCGAAGCTTTAAAACGTCTTCCCCTCTCCCCACCATTTACAAAATCAGATACAGCCAATGTTTTGCACTGAGTTTTAGAATGTTTAGAAACTCAGCCTTTTCCTTCCTTCTCTATCACAGTCATTCCTGGACCTCAGGAAAAGATCCCTGCTCTCCAAACTATAAAAAATAGGCTACAAAATGTCTCTCTTGAGCTAACACTTATTTTTGCTTTTATACTTTATTCTTTATAGTAGGCACCTAGAGAGGGAATGACTGTATATTTCTGGTATAGTTCATGGGTTATCTTTTTGTTGTTTTCCTCCTTTACAAACATTATTTTGAGTTGATATCAAGTTCCATTGTAGAAGAAATATAAAAAGATTTTTTTAAAGAAAGAGAATTCAAACCTTAGTGATTATTTATTAGTGAGTAAATGAACAAAGGTTTACAAATGAGAGTTAAAAAGGGCATATAAAAAATTTTATTGAGGAAGATCTGATCAGATTAATAATGGGCCAAAATCACTTTAAAAGCCATCAACATTCTCTATATCCAAGACCATGAAAGCACAAGAAAATGCTTATCTTATGAACATTATCCTCATGATTATCTGTAAACTCCAAATATTTATTTACCCACTGTTCTCTGTGAGACCACTGCACAGGGATTTCCTTATTGCTCTTATTAGATTTGGCTATTTTAAATCTCAGTAGCTAGACAAAAATAGACAGACAGACAGACATAGGTACTGCATAAATGACTAAATAATTGCACTTACTCAAGACTGTTCTGCTTTGGCACAAAAGAACCATAGCTACAGTATTTAACCTGTTAAAAAATGATAGCTGATTTTGTGTTCCTAGACTTAAAGCTAAGGGAAAAGATGCATAAAATAAAAAATATTTTAATAGAAATATAACATGTTTGAAAGACATTAGAAGTAGCCTTAAGTGTTCTTGTTTACAAAACTTGGTTTCAGTAGAGAAGTAAATCATAAAGAGTAACTTAGAATCTTAAAAATACGTGCATATTCTCATCTTGTATGAAAAGAGTGAATTGGTGGACAAAGGGTCACATTTGCAGATGTTAAAATACTCAGATCATAAGTGCACTTACTAGAGATTTCTCACAGTGGCATCTGGGATGCTAATCACCTTACTATGAGAAGGTAGAAATAGCAATTATGTCAGACAGGAATACAGTTTAAGTGGCTATATTTTTCCCCTGAAAGACTAGAGTATACCGTTACCAAGTCATCAACAAATATTTTAATCCCCTTTAGAAGCAGATGCATGTTAAACTATTTAGGTATATCACTTTCTGTTATGTTATCGGATGACCTAAATTGCCAGCAGGAACAAATACGTGTAACAGAATAGTACTGTGCTAGAAAATGTTTACCTACTTAAAAAGAAAAAAATGTTAGAACCTTATCTCACTCACCAATATGCCAAAATAAATCCAAGATGGATTAAATTTTTCAATGAAATCATTAATACACTAGAATATAGGTAAATATTTAAATATCTTTTTGGAGAGAACTTTACCCAAAAACATCAAGGGGGAAAAAAACAGGAAAAAACAGAAAAATTAATTGAACTATGAAAAATGTAAATATGTAGGTAAAAGCAACATCAATAAAAAAATTAATGAAAAAAATAACAACTAGGGAAATTTTTTTCAATATAAATGGCATACATAAGGAACCATACCCTTGCTATATAAAAAGCTTTCACAAGTTATTAACATAAAAATTGAATTTGTAAGAGAAAATAGCAAGAAGTTATAAAGAGGCAATTCAAGAAGGAAGAAATTAAAATGAACAATAAATACATTTTTAAATGCTCCATTTCAATAATCAAGATCAAAACAATGTTCCATCACTCTTTACATATAAAATTAGCAAAGATTTTTAATACACAGTGCTGTCAATGATGCAAAGAAATAATAATTGTCATACATTGCTGGGAAAAGCATAAATTGGTACAGTCTATTCACTAGCAATCCAAAAGTTGTGTTCCAGAAGAAATTTCATCAAAAACGATATAATAAAAACTATAGGTTCAATGTGAGGAGAATTAAGTGGTAGAATTTTAAACTTGCTATCGTGAAGTCAGCTTATCCATTACCCTGGCTTCAAAGGCTATGCAAACTCTATGTTTATGATCCCCAAATTTATATTTCCATGCAAGATCGAGTTTCAAATGACTATTTGGTATCTCCACTTAGATATCACAATAACATCTCACACTATTCAAAATACAAATTGTGATGCCCTCCCAAAGCTGGTTCCCACCAGCCCCATGGTGCACAGAGATGGCCAGGCAAGAGGAACTGCTTGGCAGGGTGGAAACCGATAAAACACGGGCCTGGCTTAACTGATGCCACCACTGACCTTGAAGTGATTTTTTTTCTTCTAACATTTCAAACATAACCTTTTCCTTATCATTATGCTCCTCTTTCTTCTGTTATTGGAAGCAAAGTGTTCTCAGACTAGGCTTCCAGTAAAACAAGCTGCTTCCTACATTTTCCTTTCACAGAAAGGATGATACCAGCCACATGAAGAAACAGATGTGTTTCTAGTCCCAGTTCCATATTCCTAGGAAAAGGACCCCAACAGGCATGGATGGGGCCCAGCCCTGGTCCTATCAGCTGTGGCTGGGCACTGAGTGGAGATCTTCTTAAATTCACTGGTTTCCAGGAGCACAGACTATAGGCTCCAGGAACAGGTACAGTTTAGAAGGTCATTGTGAACCAAATGGAAACTTAAAAATGGATTAACACTTCCTTGAAAATGAGAGTAACAAAGAAAAGAAAAGTTTGGAGTATGAACAAAGTCAGGTGAATCAGGGGAAGTTTAAAACTAACCTCATTGTAGAAAGACACCTCCAATTCTGAAATCTGATTTTTCTGTAAAATTTGTACTGGTAGAACCCTAACATGTCAATTGGGTATCAAAAGCAGCAATTTTCTTCCACCCACCATGTAAACTGAATAGCAGGTCAGGAAATTATTTTTATTTTGTAAATGGCAGAGCTAATCATTAAGCCATGTCCAGAAAATAAATCCCTATATAAATCAGAAAACTGAGTTAGAAAACTATTATAACTCAAATGGAAATCTAAGCTTTCAGGTGGAACACAAATCAAACAAGAGCATTTGTTAGGGGAAAAAAATGAAGAAAAAGAAAAGAAAAAGAAATTAGAAGCCCAGGATACTCTGCAGTTTAAATAACAAAGAAAAGGAATCAACCCTGGTAACGTGTATTGCTTTCTTAATTAGCTAAGACTCAATGAAAGCTAAAGAGAGAAGTTGTCTCTAGAAAGTTATTTCAGAACCCAGAGGTAGCTCAGGCATTTTTTTCTTTTGTAGATTGGAAAGTTTTGTTTTTGGTTTTTTGTTTTGTTTTGTTTTGTGTTTTGTATTCTTGTACATTGCTGTTGTACAAGAATGGTTTGTAAACTTTTAATTCCTCATTTCAGCAAGAACATTGTTTTCTGTTGCACTGAAGGGAAGGTTAACAAGGACTCAATTCCAGAGACCACAGTCTCCAGCCAAGCTTTAAGTGCTCGGACAATGGCATCAATTCTTATTAAAAACCGGGCAAACCCATGGTTCTGCCAATAGGACAGCTCACTTTTCTTCTTGCTCATGCATTTTTTGCTTTACTCTCTAATGCTTTCCTCCCTGATTTTACTAGACCAAGCAAACAGAAACAGAAGTATGGCCATCTTCTCCCTCACTCTAGTTCCTATTTCAGGTCTTCACTATTCTACCTTAAATTACTTATAGTGGCTTTCAGCCCCTGAGGCCGTGGCTAAAATTTTGCCTCCTCAGTGTGATCTGCCCTAACCTGCGTTGTCAGGCTCCCCCATTATATGTTCTCACCGCACCCTGTACTTCTCCTTGACAGTACATAGTGCAGTTATAATTTATGTAATTACCAATGTAGTGTTGGTTAACCCTGCTAGGCTGTAAACTCTATGAGATGGGTGGCAGTGCCTGT
This sequence comes from Varecia variegata, assembly GCA_028533085.1. Classification (NCBI taxonomy): domain Eukaryota; kingdom Metazoa; phylum Chordata; class Mammalia; order Primates; family Lemuridae; genus Varecia; species Varecia variegata. The sequence goes on from CM052438.1 coordinate 62,755,272, forward strand.
TGGTTGCATTTCTATATTTCTAGTAATTCACACAATGTCTGATATATAGTAGGTACTCAATAGACTTTTGATAAATGAATGAATTTTCTGGCCAGTAATCTACAATCCACAAGTGACTCCCAAACCTGGGAAATAAAAATTACATGAGGAGTTTGGGGAGTTCTTTTGAAGTATAGTTTTCCAAGTCACTTTGGTTTTCTTATTCTATAAATCTGAGCCTCTTCAGTATCTTTTTCAAAGATCCCAAGCTATTATAATGACCCACTATGGTTGGGAGTCTCTGTCCCTCTCTTGCTCTGTATGTGTGTATGTGTGTGTGTGTCTGTGTGTATACACACAGAGAGATATATATGAAATATATATATATATGCACACACATACATGGTTTATGAATCTCCATTGTCTTTGAAAGTTAAGTACAAGCTCCCTAAAGTTCATAATATGTCTTTGGTTTACCTTTACCTTGCAAGACTTACCTCCCCCTTGTTTGCTATTTGTACATTGTGCCTCAGCCTGATAATCCCACTTGACATTTTCCAGACATGTCTTAGTTCCCTGCCTCTGCTTATGTTCTGCTCTTCTCCAGTGGTCTCCTGCCTCTTCTGTGAAAATCCTAGTGATGCTTTCTTGTTGATTTCAAATGCCATTCCTCTAGAAAGCCCTCTGAGTTCCCACAGCTGGATGCAAGCCTTCCCTAGCATAGCGTTCTGCACAAGACATTACATGAACATCTCCCAAGCTCTTCCTCTTTGTCTTGTTTCATAATTCTCATGCACTTGATTTAACTATTTATCTCTTCTTTTAGACTACAACAGAATGAAAAAGAACAGGCAAGAAGACAAAAATCAGGAAGGCAGTGATTCATCTTATCATTCATCTTTGTATGTCCTGAAGAATTCATAAAGTTAAAGCATATGGAAGGCACTCAACATATTTGGCTTGAACAGAGATGTAGCTATTCACATTATCTAAAAAAGGATAATACATTGTCTATGAAAAACTGAGCACAACCAATATGATAGCTGATTTCTATGTAGGAAAAAATTCAAATAGTAAATGTATTAACTTTACATTTGAAAAGTACTACTCTAATTCTATTCTTTATTATTCAAACATTTAGTAAGTATTTTACTATGTGGAAAGTGTTACACTAATGTAGAACAGATAAAGAGATGAATTGATTCTTATTAATAAGAATCTTACAAATTCTAATTTTATACATCTTTATTTCTTCAGCCATTTACTATATTTTTACCACTTAGAAAGCAATGCACTAATGCTTCAGGGAATACAGAAATGATTAAGAATAGACCTTATCACAAGGGATCTTACACAGCCATGTAAATAACTGTAAGTCAAATTAGAATTAAATATATGCAACAATATACACACAACCAAATGGTGGGAAGGCAGAGGAAGAATGATTTAACTTTAACTTCCTATTGTGATTTATCCAGCGGTTTCTACCCACAAATGAGCTACAAATTTGCCTGTCTTGCAGAAAACTAACTTGCTCAACAAGTTAGAATACGGTGGGAGGGGTTTAGAATCTATTGTCAGCCTTTTCTCCTGGCATGAGAAATATGCTAGAAAAATAGACCTAACTCAGTGAATTGAAGAAAAGCCATGTTGGCGTACAAAACAAAATATGTAAAAGGTAAGGCAACAGACAAAAAGTATTAAATCCATACTAAGAGAGCAAACACAAGATAATGGTGTGCCCTGGAGAGATCCAGGACCAGCTGGATAAGCCAGAATGCAGACACACAATCAAGAGCCCCAGTGTCGAAGCTGACACTGAAGAACCAGGCTTAAATTCCTGGATTTATAAATGGATAAAAGCACATTATTGTCCATCTCTTGGGAAATGCCTGGACTCAGACACACAGAATCTGGACTGAGCACATGGCCAATAGCAGTAGCAAGGTTGACTAGGTGTAGAGCCCCTTGTTATTAAGGCTGGCTTCTTCTAACCCTCAGTTTCAGGTCAGGGTAAGTTATAGAGACCAGCAGGATTAAATTAGTGTCGAGCAGTCCAGTTGACCCAGCTTTGATGAGAAGACACACAGTCAGTTAGAATAAACACAAATAAGAAGGGCTTTTAAAGAGAGATATAAGAAAAACATAAATCCCATTGCCTGTGACTGCCAAATTTTCAAGTCAAGTTCAAGCTATGTTTGTTATAAATCTGCAGCCAGTCAATTTTGAAAGTTTATGTGAAGTCAAATGGAGCAAAACAAAACAAAACAAAAGTTGTTTTAGATTAAACTTGATTTAGAAATAAATGATTCAGCACTTTAACGAACAAAGGGAACATTCTGTAAAGTTAAAATCTATTTGGAAAATTCAAAAAAGATTCCAAATGTTTCCCACTGTGCAATGAGGACAGAAGAATCTTACCAAAGGTAACTGAAGGGCAGTGCAGTATACACAGAAAACTTGTTGATGAACAGTATACATTATAACTCAGTTATCTATGATCTGGTGGACCTATGAGGCGAAATTCTTGGACCCACGGAGACAGCAGCCAAGAAACCGCTCATACTGCTCATATTGGAAATGAACACAGTTGTGTAACAGTATCAGACTAGCGTCACTGAGAACTTCTGGCACCCACTCTCCTTGGAATCAATCTTTCTTTGTAAGAATGTATCCACTTTGTAATTCAAAGTATTGAAACAACATAACCAAATTGATTCACAGTTAAACAAAGGCATTTGATAGTGTAGTTAAAATCCAAAAGTACCAGAAACAGCACATTTCACTGCAACAGACGTGTGTTAAACAACTACAGTGCACACCCCAGCCTGGACATACAGCCTCTCACCTTATCCCAAATCCCTCTCAACTTCTCTCATCATTTCCATGTCCACTTCCACATCTTTGTTAAGGTCATCAATGCTTCTTACTGGGTTAATTAACCACCCTAATTGGTGCCTCTGCCTCTGTTGTTGCCCTTCTCCTAACCATGCTTCAAATCCAGGGTTCAACCTAATCAAAACTCCAAGTTCCTTAAAATGGCTCTTCAGGCCTCTGAGATGTGTCCCTGCTTCACCTCCCACCGCCACCCTCAAGCAACCTGTGCTCCAGCCATACAGATACATGTACAGTTCCCTGAACATGCTACACTACTACATACCTCAGTGCCTTTGCACTTGCTGTTAGTAATGTCTCATGGTGCTGTATCTCCTTTAAGATTCAACCAAATATCTGCCTCATCTAAAACATTCCTTAGTCCCACAGATAGTAGTTACATAGACTCTTAGACCTAAGCAGGAAGGAGCCCTGAGCTACACCCTGCACTTTAGAGGGCCTTGTACATCATAAGAAAAATAAATTTACTGAAGAACATATGGACACCTCTGTCTTTCGGGATGTGTTGCTCAGGCTGACAGAGCAAGATTCATAATCCTAAATATCTGCTGTCATGACTAACATGATTCAGGTCCAAGGAAATATACCTCTTTGTGTCTCTAACCCTATGTCCTTGAAACAAAAAGCCACTGTGGTTGAAAGACATGAAGTTTTGTGGGTTGCACCACCACCAATGTTGGAGATGGATCCTGCTGCAGAGTTGGGGGAAGGACTTGAGCAGTAATAG
>CM052438.1:62759372-62790860 GCA_028533085.1 Varecia variegata
AGACTATATAAAAGGGGCAGAAAGACCTCTAAGATCACAGTTTCTGAAATGCAATATATCCTTCCTGCCTCAGTGTGTTGCCTTTGGATTCTCTGCACACACTTTGTGCTCTTTATATATATTCGCTGTATATTCTTTAAGAATTTGCTTGCTGCACATTGTAAGTGTAGATCCTAGACCACAGAAGCACAAGTAAAAATAGTAACTTTTAAGGAGCATTATTAAAAAGAGAGAAAAAGAGAAAGCAATAGATGTTCCCATATTACCCTGCATTCCAGCACTTATCACACTTACAGTTATTGGTGTTTGAGATTCCCTGATAAAGTCAGGGATCTTATCATTTTATTACCGTATTCCAACTGCTTTACATGTAGTAGTTACTCAATAAATATTTGTTCACTGATACAGACAATTCATTTGTCAATAAGGTGAGCTTGTTTTGTCTTTATTCTAAGTGAAATTCTGTTGTTCTTGGGAGGGAACAAAAAAGTAGATTTGTGGAAATACACAGAAAATATTAGCCAGAATTATGAGAGTGACAAGGCTTACACAGAAAATTCACTGGTTTTATTCTTTATTAACTTCCAAAATCTTTCATATCCTAAACTTCATATATGGAACAAGTCCATTTAAAGTAACATGACCAGTAAAGAAGAGGATATATTAGAGTTGGGCAAGATGGGAGGAGCAAAAACTGGTTAGGACAAAGACTAGCCTTGAAGGCCTCATTTGTCTGTGTGTAAATTGGTGATACTTTTTGAGACTATTCTGAGACAATAGAGTTTGTTTGTTTGTTTGTTTGTTTGTTTTTTGAGACAAGGTCTTGCTCTGTCACTAGGGTTAGAGTACAGTGCTGTCATCATAGCTCACTATAATCTCAAACTCCTGGGCTCAAGCGATCCTCCTGCCTCAACCTCCCAACTAGCTGGGACTACAGGGACTCACCACCATGCCCGGCTAAACATTTCTATTTTTGTAGAGATGGGGTCTCGCTCCTGCTCAGGTGGTCTCAAACTCCTGAGCTCAAGCAATCCTCCCACCTTGGCTTCCCAAAGTGCTAGGATTTCAGGCGTGAGCCACCGCACCTGGCTGACAACAGTGATTTTTTTAAAGAATATTCTAAGGGACCAAATATTCAATATAAAAGAACTAGAAGCAGAGTTCACATCCAATAAATGTTTGTTGAATCCATTGAGTAGAAATATTGTCTTTTAGAACAGATGTTTCTACAAGAAAAAGAGAGTTGTGTCAGGTTTAGATGAGAACCAGGATATAGGATATTTTAAGAAGTTTATTTAAAAGATCTTGCTAAGGGATTTCTTAAATCACTCTACCTAAGAAAGTTCTTTAATAATTTTTCAATTTACTGGGTGGAAGATATTCGTTTCTCACAAACTCTTAACCTGATTGAGTAAAGAGCCTAACTCTTGTCTTTGTATAGTGTCCCTTTTTAAACATCTTTTTAAATCTGTGACCTGATGTGCTTTAGGTCTATTCTAATTCCTATCAGAACCTTGTTATTAGTAGAAGCCTCTGGAAAAACAGACTTAGAGACCAAACACCTTGCTCAGCCCAGGCTGTTTCAGGGAATGATGTTTCATAAGTAACTTCAAAAATCAATTTTTGACCTGAGTGCCATGGCAAGTGACTGCAGTACCAGCTACTGGAGAGGCAGAGAGAGGAGGATTCCTTGAGCCCAGTAGTTTGAGGCTGAAGTGGGCTATGGTAGCACCTGTGAATAACCACTGCACTCCAGCCTGGGCAACATGGAGAGACTCTATCTCTAAAAAATAACAACAATAATTTTTAACATGTCTGCATTTCACTCTGTGGTATAATATTTTGAAAATGCAGTATTGACATTTTATTTATATCTTAAAAATGAATGTACAGATGAACTGAAGAATACTGAGCCTTACCACTGTTCATCATTGACAGTATAAATGGTGCTAGATCATATTGTCCTATGAATCCCCATGATGTCTATAGACTATGAGAGCCAAGTATGTAAAGCGTCAGGGTGGAAAAGACAATTCGGATATTTTATTAACAAAGCAACTGAAAGATTATACCCTACTGAAATGAACTCTGAGCAAATGCCTTTGTAGGGCATTAAAGTCACCATGGCATTATTTGCTTACTTCCTGAATGAATAAGTCATCCATAAAAACAGATTCTATTGGCAGGAGCTAAATTCTTACCTAGCAAAGTTTTTGAAAGCTGGTAGTAATCACACTAAGCTCTGAATTTGGGTGGGCATTGCTGCATTGAATGTCCTGGCATGGAAACATTGCCCTGATAATCCCCGAGCTAAAAAAAAGGTGCCCAACACAAAAGGCATCCCGACAGCGGGAACTGGCAACACACTCCTTTTCTGTGACCAAACCAGTACGATTCGTCATTGCTGAACCATCTTCACTTCTACTCTCTCCATCAGCATTTGCTGTCCCATAGAATCGTATCTTGCTTGTCTTCTCTAAGAAGAATTTAGAACATTTTTTAAGGGCGCCCAGAATGTCATGCTGCTGTTCTGAATATGTGGAGACAGGAGGGTAGGATGCTGTATTTGTGCAGAGGAAGTAACCCTCTTTGTGACCAGAATTGTGAAGTTGCCACCATCTGGCATTTCCCAGGATGTGTGAGTGGAGGGTGTGGGGCTGTTATACAGGTTCACGATATGAAAATTATAAAATACAAATAATCCCAAAAATGAATAAAAATCACCCATAATCCTACTACCCAAAGTCAGTACTAAGATAGTCTTCCAGATATATGTGTATCTATAGATAGCTGGAAATAGATTCAGAAATATATAGATATATAGATACAGATATATAGAGAGAGCTAGAGATAGAGATATATAGATATAAATAGATAAAAATAGGTAGGTAGGTAAGTAGATGGATAGATAGATATTACAAATTGACCCTTTATTCTTTTGTAATTTGCTTGTTTCACTTGCCAATAGCTTATGAATATTCTTCCATGGCAATTTATACATTTCTACAATGTAATCTTTAACGACAAAGTAGTATTCTAGTAAATGGGTGAACCACAATTCATGTAACAAATCTCTTATCATTGGACATTTGGGTTGTTGCCAGTATTTTTTTTTTTGGCAGACAACTTTGTAATGATCATCTTGCATGAGATGTATATGAATATTGGCACATTGCTTTGATTTTTTCTTGATATATATTACAGAGGGTGAAAGAGCATGCATATTTTCAGGCTCTTGGTGTATAATTTCCTTTGAAAGTCAAACCTTCTGTCATAGGGACTGTGAAGAATGCTCTTCTGTGATGGCATCACATTGCTCAGAAACAATTAATCAATATGGGATCTGGTATTTTGATAAAGAGCATCTCCTTGGGAAAAAGCAACACCAGGTTTTTTCTTTATTTTGAGTAGAACTGTAGCTTTCCTAAATCTCACAGACTAGTCTCAGCAGATTCACGGGGTCAGTGTACTGTGTACTGTGTACTTATGTCTCATCAACTGTGCCAGTTGAAGGTGGGTTAAGGATGTGGATTTTCCATCTGTAGCAGGGTTTCAGGAGTTACCTCTCTACCGTAGAGAATAAAAGAGGGGGCATGATCATCCTACCTCAAATGGGATTTAGGGAATCTAAATCCATCCTCTCTCTTTCTTCAATGAAGTTGCAAATCATAGACATGATGACCTTGAACCACGTCCCTTCCAGTTGTGACTTATATTCCCAGACTGCACCTGCTTTGCACCTATCATTTCCTCCATTACCTTTCCATGCATACACCCACATCCTCTTTCCCCTACATAATCTTTATAATCCTTTATAAACCATATAACTCCTTCTATACACCCCTTTCTTGCCCTCTTTTATATACCACATACATTTCCCTATTGCACAAAATTATTCCATCTCTAGTTTCTTCCCTGTTCCTGAGTCTCCTCGGAGATGACCTGGCTCTTTCTAAGAAAGGACAAGAGCTAGAATACTAGTGATCTGGGGGTAACTTGGGAGGTGATAGTAAACATCTAAAAGTGATTTAATGTGCACAAAACTGAGGAAAGTTGAAGGATAAAAAAGATCTAACTTCAATATTATAGAAAGATGATGTAAATGGTTTCCACTCATTGTAATCAAAATGTTCAGCAACTACTGTAAATTTGGCTCTTATGGGGGGGGGCAACGGCAATATACATAACCTAAACTTTTGTACCCCCATAATATGCTGAAATAAAAAAAATACTTAATGAAAACCTTGATTAAAGAGAAAACCAAATTTTATCCTCATTATTATAGTATTATTAAAGCTAATTTTAATAAAACTTTATAAACAGAAAAAAAAAGTTATTTGCACAAAACCACAATGATATACCATTAGGTATCAACACCTAGTTGGATGGTATTGGCAGGGATGTAGAAAGATTGGAACCCTCCTCATACATTGCCAGTGGGAGTATAAAATAATGCAGTCACTAGGGAAAATAATTTGGCAGTCCCTCAAAAAGCTAAATATAGAATTACCATATGAGAGTAATTCCACTCCTAGATATATACCCAAAGAATTGGAAGCAAGTTTATTCATGATAGTCAAAAGGCAGGAACAACCTAAGTGTCCATCAACAGATGAATGGATAAACAAAATATGGTATAAACACAATAGAATATTAGTCAGCTATAAAAAAAGAATGAAGTTTTGATACATGTTACCACATAGATGAACCTTGAAAACATTATGCCAAAGAAAAAAGCCAAACTCAAAAGGACAGATACTGTATGACTCTACTTATATGAAATATCTAAAATAGACACATTCCTAGAGACGGAAAATGGAGTAGAAATTACCAGGGGCTGAGATGAGAGAGGAATGGGAAATTGTCACTTAATGTTTACAGAATTTCTGTTTGGCATGGTAAAAATGTTTTGGAAATGGATAATGGTGATGGTTATACACATTGTGAATGTAATTAATGCCACTAAATTGTACACTTAAAGATAGTTAAACTGGCAAATTTTATTTTGTATATATTTATCACAAATTTTAAAAATCATCAATGTAATATACCAAAACATTAAATTGTACAATTTAGATGGGCAAATTGAATGGTGTATGAATTATATCTCAATAAAGCTGTTTTTTATAAGTTTGGTTTTTTTTAAATTTCATTTACAAAAATTCTTTCTCTCTGCATCTGAAATACTATTGTCAGGATGAAGGCACTAGCAAATCTGAAATATATTTAATACTTTTGAAATTATGTTTTTTTAGTGGCTTATTTTTCTTTTTCCTATGTATATTTCCTGATAGTGTAAAAAATGCCTCCTTACCTGTACTATGCTATTAATATTTTTATTTATAGGCACGTACATTCCTGCATGCAGCTGCTCTAACTTACATTATTTGAATAAAACAATAGCTGATGTTGGTTTCCATCAGGGAATGGGTTCCTGCTCTGAAAACACTGTCAAAGAAACTAAGCAAAATCAGTTAATATAAGACTGAGATAATTCCAGTTTTTGCTTCTCTTTCTGATAATGATCAAATGCAATTTTGCAAAAATAATAAGTATGAATGTTTACTCCATGGGTCAAAAACAGAACCCAACTTTTAAGGAAAATCTTTATTGTGTTCAATACTCAAGGACATGTAATAAGAATAGGAAAGAGAATGAGCCAGGCTTAGAGTACAAAACACTTGTCTTGAGGATGAGTGAGAGCCATTGGATAATAACGTGGTGGTCTTTGAGTCCTTCCTCTCCCACTTATTGGATGGATCATTTAACATCATACCTGTAGTTTCTCTTACCTTCTCACCTGAAGTTTTTCTTATGGAAAATGGAAGAAATACAAATCAGAGTCATTGTGAAGATTAAATGAAATATTTTGTAAAGTGATCAGTAAATGTTAGTTTTCAGCAGTGAAGCAGAAACAGTGAGAATCAGCTTCCACCGTGAGATTTGTATGATCTTTTCAAGATTTCCCAGGCAAGGGCTGAAGATTTTAGTTTCTCCTTACCCAAAAGAACTATTAATTTCTGCCAACTAACCCACACTACTAAATGGGAGCTCCCTGCCAATAGATCACTCCCATGAAGGACTGCAATGAGCTGTTCATTGCACCCTGGTTCTATAAGTCAGACTCAAGCCTTCTGGTCAGGGATTTATAATTATTATATGCATTCCTGTGTAAGTTTTCTATTGCTTCCATAACAACTCACCACAAACTTAGTAGCTTAAAACAACACATAGTTATTATCTTACAGTTCCCTAGGTCGGAAATCCTTCATGGCTCTCACTGCACTAAAATCAGTTGTCATCAGGGCTCAGTTCCCTTTTTGTTGGCTCTAGGATTGAATCTGTTTCTCTGACTTTCCAGCTTCCAGAGGCTGCCCGCATTCCTCGGGTCATGGCCCACTTCTTTCATCTTCAAAGTGCCACAGTGTAATATCTCAATGCCCCTGCTTTTGTCATCACACCCCTTTCTCTAACCATAGCCAGGGAAGATTCTCTGCTTTTAAAGATGTATGTGATTACATTCAGCCCACCTGGATAATTTGGGATAATCTCTCAACTCAAAGTCTGTCCTTTTATTCACATCTGTGAAGTCCATGCTGCCATGTTAGGTAACGTTCATAGATTCTGGGGTAGATGTAGAGGCCTACATGTAGTCATCTTTCAGGGCCATTATTCTGTCCACCACAATTTCAAATAGTTCAAAGATCTTTCATAAAAATGAGGATATACACCTTCATGCAATGCCCAGTCTCAGCATGTTCCTTGAGGCCTTCTTCCTATATCCATTCCAAAAAGCTCTCTGATGTCATACATACTACTTAGTCCATATAACCCTTGGTATAAGTCACTATCTTTAGCTCTCAAGCCAAAACTTATCTTTACTGACATTGCCCAGGTCAACTTTTATAGACTCTTGCATCACAGATTAACGGACTAAATTTTTAACATGTCTATTACTCTTCTCTGGAAAATGGTAGCAAAAGGCATCAGATTTTTTTCTTCCTGAAGCTATATGGAACTTTTGGAAAGCCAAGAGGGAAGAGAAGAGAGACAATACATTAAAATAGTTGAAATTAATGCCACAGAATGACTAGCAATTGGAAAATACTATTGCTTATGCTCTGAAGAGGTTATCATCACTTTCCTAAAAATATTCATAACACACTCTCCTGATTCTCCACTCCATCCTGTATCTAGCAGTTTTGCATTTCCACAACTAGAGCCAATACTCATTCCCATGATCCAAAGAAGACAAACAACCCATTTTCTCTTATAGTAGGGCTGACATTTGTTTCCATGCTGTCTTGAAGGCCACCCACCTCATAGGGTACAGCAGTATATCATTATATTAATAGATCAAATTATGATCATCTTCCATAATTTTAAAACTGTTCACTCTCAAGAGATGAGCAAATAAAAATAATAATCCAGGTAAGAAAATTATAAGATGTCTTAAGGCTTCCATGCTATTTTAGAGCATCAGCTCATACACAATGCAAGTGTTAACTGATGCCATTTGCTGGATGAACATTTGATTTCCAAAGTAGGATCCAGTTTATTGGGTTCTTTTCTTTTCTTTTCTTTTTGTTTCTTTTCTTTTTTTTTCTTTATTTTCTTTTCGATAAGTGAATGTCCTCCTGCTTAGAGGCCTGACCTCTTGATGGCTCCTCTAGTCTTATGATCCTATGCATCTGGATTTTCCTCCTTGTATCGTAGAAGAATGATTGTCATCTTTATACAAGTCCTTTTATAGTGACCTCTGACCTTTATAAAATGTCAGTGGACTATCTCAGGTTATCTCTTTATATGTCATGGTTCATTAATAACTGGGACTTCTTGTCCAAACTAGAGGAAAGCTGTAGCAAGCACTTACTCCAAGCCTGTGAGACAAGCTTATTCTGAAATCAAAGACTGATATAGAACCCTCTTCTGGTGGTCCTGTCAAACACTTCTTTATATCCTCACTTTACCAGAAGAAGGCTGAGGACATTTGTGGAAATTCCATCACTTTGCTGCTAGTACTGTGGATTCCTGGAACAGTAGAGAATCTTAGCAGGGTTCTGGGAGCAAAGGAGGAAGCTCGTGTGTGTGTGTGTGTGTGTGTGTGTGTGTGTGTATACGTGTGTGTGTGTGTGTGTGTGTTCCTAGCCCACTGTTCTTCTCCCTGGCAGCACAGTCCACTGTGAGGGTGGCTGCCAGTGGTTTAAAAAAAGAAAAAAGACTCTAAATCCCCAACAAATCCAGGATTTGTGCCCTTGCTGGTAGAGGAAAGAAGACTTACTTTTAAACATGTCTTTTCTGAAGAGTAAGAATATTTTTCTATTTTATAAAATTAGTAAATGAATGTAATTCACGCTATATGTCTATCTCCCTCAAAAGATTGTGGACCCCTCCAAGTCAGGAACAATGTCTTATTCATCTTGGATACTGGTGCCCATTCCAGTGCCTGGCACATAGTAGGGACTCAGTAAAGGATGGTTGAATCAATAAGCAACATATACTCTGAAACAACTATTATTTACTTTTTATTAATTTACCAGTGACTGTAACCTATTTATAAAGTAATGAGTTCATTCAAAAGTAATAAACAAGCATCTACCATATGTCTGATACTGCACTAGTTCTGGGGATACAAACATGAAACAGATACACCCCTACCCTTGAGGAGCTGCAGTCAGCCAGGAGAGGGGAACAAAAATACAAAGAACTGCATTCCAAGGTGGGCAGTGCTATGAACAAAATACATGGGAGCAGAATAGGAAAAGCTCATAGTTCTACCCAGTGGAAAGAGATGGTCAAAGGAAAATTCAGAGAGGAAGCTACATTTGTGCTGGTCCTTAAAGGACAAAGAAATAGAGAAAGGAATGTCATGGAAGAGAAAAAAGCATGCACAAGAGGAAAGGTAGAAAAGAACAGGGCTTGCTAAGAGAATGGCAAGTTTGTCTGGAGAGATCAGAACTCTAGGGAGCGGGCTGGGGAGTGGCAGGAAATGAGGAAGGAAAAGAGGTTGGAGCTAGAGAGTGTGAGATCTTGAATGTAGGAGCATAGGAGCAAAGGGTTCGGACTGTGTTCTGTTGACAGTATAACCCTCACCAAGGGTGTGTGGCCAGGGATGAACACCACCAGCTCTGTGTTCTAGCGATAATTACTATAGTGGCAAGGAGCCAGACTGAAGGCAATAGAGTTGGAAGGTTGTGACAAGGAAGGCCTGAACCAGGGCAATGGGTATGAGGAGTTTCTACTTCCAAGGAGAACCTCATATTGCATATACAATTTCCAGGTACATTCATATGATCTGAGTGTGAATGTGTGAGGTCAGGGTATCCTTTGGCCTCATTAGCTCAATCTCTACTGCATGTCATATATACCCAAACTTAAGCCAATTTTTCTGTGCAAAAAGGCAAGCATATGACTTTTGACAGTTGAAATGCTCCTGTCTTCTTTTTTTTTTTTTTTAGCCTCCAACAGCCAGTTGGGAACTCCTGTCTTCTTGAACACATATTTAATAAAGACAGACATATCTGTCCTTGTTTGCTCCCGTCTTAATGTTGCCATCTGTGTGTCACCACAGACTAAATGTCTCTGCTTTGTGAGAAGAGAGATTAGCACCAGCAGGGCAGTGTGTGACATTCTTCAGCCATTTGCCACCACCCTGCCATGGGTGATCTCACGTGGAGGTGAAGAAATGGTACAGTTGCTCCTTGTGTTCTCTGCTAAGCTTGCAGGCAGAAATGCTGGTTGGAAGATTTGTATGTTTGACTGAGAGAAATAGACTAATGTCTTATATTATATTATATTCATATAATAATGTACATTGTAACTTACTCAAATCTGGGATTTACAAACATGAAGTTACAGCCAGTTTATCTGGTTTCCTCAATCTTCCGTTGTATGATCCAACTTATTTGTTTATAGAAAGTAAATTATCAAAATTTTATAAGAGCTATGGAGGCAAGAAGGCAGACTAGAGTCAGCTTGTTTGTGCTGCTCTCAAAGAGAGGATCAAGAGTTGCAGGTGGATGCCCACCTACAGATGGACCTTTTTGGAGAGAGCATTATAAAACACCATAGAAGCGATGGGGGACACTCAGAGTGAAGGAGAAGGTGATAGAGTGATCCATTCTGCAAGATCAGAAGGTAGCTGGGGGAGGCATCTATGTGTGGGGAAGGATGGAAAGAGACAACCCTGAGGCTCCACACTCCCTGCAACAGACACTGCAGAGAGGGCCCCTACCACCATTGCAGACCTCTAGACTGATCAGGGATCTGCTTGGAGTCCGTGCAGCAACATTGCACCAGGATCTGATGGCTTTTCTTCCTGGGTTACTGCAACTGATGCCATTCTGGGTCCAGGGCACCAGGCCTATACAGGACTAGGCTTTGCTGCAGTCACCTCCACACAGCCCCTGCTGGGCCAGATAGGAAGCAGGCAGAATGGACCTGGGCCCTGAGGCTCTGCCCCTGAGGCTCCACCCCTGCTGCAGGCCCCTGTGGCTCCATCTCCTCCCCACCAGTCTCCACAGCACTAGTGGGCCCCATGGCTCCACTCCCCAGGCTCTAGTGCTGCCACCATGGAAATTAAACAACCTTCTGCTGAACAATCCTTGGGTCAATGAAAAAATTAAGTTGGAAATCAAAAGATTCCTCAAATGGAACAACAAAGGCAACATAAGCTATCAACATCTATAGGATACAGTAAAAGCAATCCTAAGGGGAAAGTTCATAGCCTTAAATGCCTACATCAAAAAGACAAAAAGATCACAAATTAACAACCTAGTGTCATATCTCAAGGAACTAGAAAAAGACAGCAAACCAAATCTAAAGTTAGCAGAATAAAAGAAATATCAATACTCAGAGCAGAACTAAATGAAATGGAAACCAAAAAAAACAATGCAAAGGATCAACAAAATAAAAAGTTGGTTCTTTGAAAAGATAAACAAAATTGATAGACCACTAGCCAGATTAACCAGAAATAGAAGAGAAAGGACCCAAATAACCTCAATCAGAAATGAAAAAGGAGACACTACAATTACCACCACAGAAATACAAAGTAGCATCCACGAATACTACAAAAACCTCTCCACTTACAAACTAGAAAACATAGAAAAAATGGATAAATTCCTGGAAACACACAACCTCCCTAGCCTCAATCAGTAAGAAACAGAAATCCTGAACAGACCAATAATGAGAAGTGAGATTGAAGGAGTAATAAAAAAATCTCTCAACAAAAAAAAGCATCAGACCAGATGGATTCATAATCAAATTATACCAGACCTACAAAGAAGAACTAGTACCTATCCTACAGAAATTATTCTATAACATCAAGATGGAGGCAATCCTCCCTAACTCATTCTAGTAAGCCAATATCACCTTGATACCAAAGCCAGAAAAGGACACAACAAAAAAAGAAAACTACAGAACAATATCCCTTATGAACACAGATGCAAAAATCCTCAATATAATACTAGCAAACTAAATCCAAGAGCACATCAAAAAGATAATTCACCATGATAAAGTGGGATTCATCCCAGGGATGCAAGGATGATTCAACATATGCAAATCAATAAATGTGATTCACCACATAAACAGAAGCAAAAACAAAGACCATATGATCATCTCAATAGATGCAGAAAAAGCATTTGATAAAATCCAGTATCCTTTCTTTATAAAAACCCTCAACATACTAGGCATAGAAGAAACATACCTCAAAATTATATAATAAAGGCCATATATGAAAAACTGAGAGCCAACATCATACTGAATGGGGAAAAGTTGAAAGCATTTCCCCTAAGAACTGTAACAGGACAAGGGTGCCCACTGTTACCATTTCTATTTAACATAGTATTGGAAGTCATAGCCATCTGACAAGATAAAGAAATAAAGGGCATCCAAGTAGGGAAATAGGAGGTCAAATCATCCCTTTTCACTGACCATATGATATTGTATCTAGAAAACCCTAAAGACTCCACCAAAAGACTCCTAGAATTTGTAAATAAATTCAGCAAGTCTTAGGTTACAAAATCACTGTACAAAAGTCAGTAGCATTTCTATATACTAATAACAGTCAAGCTGAAAGTCAAATCTCAGGAATGGAGAAACAAACACCACATGTACTCTTTAATAATTGGGAGCTAATCGATGGGTACACACGGCACAAAGAGATATAAAGGTCATTGGAAATCAAGAAGGGGGGAGTAGGAGGAGGGGTAAAAACTTACCTATTGGGTACAATGAACACTATTTGGGTGATGGACATGCTAAAAGCCCCAATTTAAGCATTACAAAAAGTACCCATGTAACAAAAACATTTGTACCTCCTTAATATTTTGAAATAATAAATTTTTTTTTAAATTAAAAGAGCAAGTTACATTAGAGACTCAATTTTTAAAATTCCTAAAAGGCAAAATGGCAAGAGTTGTTGCCATTTTATTTTCATTTTTCTTTGTCTTTGATAATGTAATATCTTTAAAACTGCTATCTGGAGATGATAAATACATTAACATTTCCCCCAGTAGAGCCTTGTGAATGAGCAGCACTAATCAAATGCTGCCCTATTGAAATTTCTGAGTTAAGATATCTTCTGAGAAAGTCTAGTTACCCAAGATGTAGCCCCTCTAGAATGGCCCCTCAAGATTCCAGGAGGACAGAGTCTCTTATCTTTTCTGTGGTCCCTGAATACCCTTTACAATTGGCTCTTGAAGTTCTTGTACCTCAACAGGCTTCCCATTCAGCTTTTTTCCTCACTAATTCTCCAGCCACCCTATTGTAGCGCTTCAGGAAGCTGAAGTTCTGTGCCACAAATTGGGCTCGGCCACAGTTAACACCCAGTTTGGAACATGGTAGACACCTACCTTTTAAATTAGGATGATGCAAATACACTAGTTATGTTGCTAATCTTTGTGGGGTTTTTTCTTTTTTAAATTTTATTTGTTTTAGGGTGGTTTTTTGTTTGTTTTTTCGAAGCTATTAACTGTTGGGTTTTGGGTATACAGGGAGTAGGCTCACATTGCCATTGCAAATTGCCTTAGACAAGGAAATTTGTCAATGCTGTTTAATATACTTATAAATATTCATCCCCTTTGGGCCTAAATCTACTCTTGGAAATTTAACGTAAGGAAACAATTGAAAGGCAAAAAAGAGTATATGTACAAAAATGTTCATAACATTGTTATCTATAGCAATAAAAAATGAACAATAGAGGAATTATATATTATAATTAGTAATATTTACATTTTATTTTGACTGCAGAATCCTTTCTTTAATGAAACATGATGCATACACTAAACATGCAAATTGATTTTAAATATTTTATTTTTTAAAAAGCAACTGCTCTAGATGGAGCAAGGAGGTAGAAGTAGGTACCAAGGCCTGCATGTCTGTGCTCCCAACCTATCTCCACTCTGAAAAGTGACCCCAAACCACCTCTGAGAATTCTCAGGGCTCTGTGGAATGTAGTATGAAAACTACTGTGACATCATTTCTGTTGTCACTAACGTGTATAGCCATATAAACAAAATGTTTTTATGGGACAAGATTTATAAAGTGATGCTAAATAAGAAGAGTGGAACACATGCATACTATATACATAAGACTGTATAAAAAATATATAATTAAGATCAGAACAATGGTGGATAGATGAACAAAATTGGTCTTATCTTACAATGCTGTTTTAGAAACATATACCTCTACTTAATGAAAATGTATTTTATCATACCCAGTACATAGCCCTAATGCTTTAAGCAATTAAACTGGCCTTCCTCAGCATTCTCCTCTGTAAAATGGGAACAATTATAGTGCCTGTATTATGGGGTTATTGTGAGCCTCAAATGAGTTGATGTGTGAACAGAGCTTAGAAGAGTGCCTCAACAAATTTTAGCTGTTTTTAGCAATATGAGCATTTGATTATAGTCACTTGATGTTTGAGGTAAATTGTGTAAATAAAAGAGAAAAAATTCAGATTAAGCCAGCTGCCCATCTTACTCTTTCTGCTCAGTGTAGTAAATGCCTACCCTGCTTTTGGGCTATGACTGCAGCAGTAAGGCAACCACAGAAAACAGAGGGTAGGTGTGCTTCTAAATCCTCACCACTCTCCACTTTTTAATATTGATAAGAAGTAGTATTTCCCTTCTCAAACCCCTAAGGCAATTAACAAAATCAGTGCAGCAACTTGAAGCTCCATTCTTCTTGCATGTATCCCTAACATAGGAACTTTTACTTCAGGCTGTATATTTTTATTTAATCTGATGTCCTATACAATTGCAGATTGAGGGAGGCATTTAAAATAAGGCTTCAATATTTAAATAGGCTAAATATTTAACAAGAAGAAAAAGATCCATATTTATATGATGTTACCTGCTATGTAAACATAGAATCAGTTTTGTTGTTTTTTTTTTTTTTTGAGACAGAGTCTCACTCTGTTGCCCGGGCTAGAGTGCCATGGCATCAGCCTAGCTCACAGCAACCTCAAACTCCTGGGCCCAAGCAATCCTTCTGCCTCAGCCTCCCAAGTAGCTGGGAGTACAGGCATGAGCCACCATGCCCGGCTAATTTTTTCTATATATATTTTTAATTGTCCAGCTAATTTCTTTCTATTTTTAGCAGAGACGGGGGTCTCGCTCTTGCTCAGGCTGGTCTCAAACTCCTGAGCTCAAACAATCCGCCCACCTCGGCTTCCCAGAGTGCTGGGATTACAGGCGTGAGCCACTGCGCCCGGCCCTCCAGAATCAGTTTTAACTCTGTTTTTCTTCCTTCTGTTATTCACCTGTTGACTAACATACCTTTTCCATCTCCTCCTCCATGCCTCTAATTTCTGAGACTGATTCTGTTGTTTCAGCCTTATATCAGAGGCAGCAGCTTCTTAAATATAGTATCACCATTAATTTTTGCATCAACTTCAATCGGTTAAATCACCAAACCATACTGGCTTAATTGATGTCTAAATATGTTAATTAAAGCCTTACAATTTTTCTAAGGGTGACTCACTTTTAATAGGGTATTTAAAGGAATGCTTAGAGGCTTGTGTTCTTAAAAGAGCAGTCTTTTCCCCAGCCCCCCCATCTTCCCCTGCCACACCCCTTTTTTTCTTAGAACTTTTTTTACCCTCCCTTTGAAAAGTACTAAACATCAGTAGTGACATCTACTGTCTGACCCTAAAATGGAATCTGAAACTCCTAGGTTGTTCTTACTTGTATCTTCCTTGTTGATAGACTGTACACATTTCAACAATAACAGCTCACATTTATTGAGTGTGCCAGGCACAGTGATGATTCCTTTAGGTGCCTCATCTCTTGTAAGATGAACAACAGATTTATGTTGACAGTATTATTATTCTCTTTTTATGGATTAGATAGCGAGACCTGGAGATGTTAAGAAACTTGCCCATGCTCACAAGCCATTGCCCTTCACTCCCCCATCCTTGTGAGAAGAATTAGTGCTTCCTTCATGGCCACTGCCCTTAACCTCAAATCTAAAAATATGCAAGAGGCCAGGCGTGGTGGCTCATGCCTGTAATCTTAGCACTCTGGGAGGCTGAGGTAGGAGGATCGCTTGAGCTCAGGAGTTAGAGACCAGCAAGAGCGAGACCCCATCTCTAATAAAAATAGAAAGAATTAGCCAGGCCTGGTGGTGTATACCTGTAGTCCCAGCTACTCGGGAGGCTGAGGCAGGAGGATCGCTTGAGCCCAGGAGTTTGAGGTTGCTGTGAGCTAGGCTGACACCACAGCACTCTAGCCTGGGCAACAGAGTGAGACTCTGTCTCAAAAATAAATAAATAAAAATAAAAAAAATAAAAACATGCCCAGACTAGTGCTCACCTTTGGCCTCAGGTGACTCAGTTGTGGGTGATTAGGGCCGGAAATTCCAAAGGCTTCTCAAAATTATTTTCTTATTGAGAAAGCAGTAGCCTGAGTTCCCTAGAAACCCAAGGCTAGAAAATTCTAATCATGTTCCCATAACTTTCTTTGAACAAAATATGTATTTAACTTTCTCTAATTCTAGGAATGGCCTCCAAGGAGTAGAGACCTGTGTATTGATGGATGATAGATATGTAGGGGACAAGGGAAAAGCCAGACTGGCGAAGGCAGCAGATGACTTTTAATGAAATCTCTGAGGCTTGAACTCAGGGATGTGGTGTTGACGCAGCAGAAATCCCGGAGTTGAATAAAGAATGAAGAATGAATCCCAGCTAACCTTCTAACCTCCCCGAGAATCTCAACAAAGATGGGGCATGCCAAAGGGAAGAACAGGGGAGTAAAAATAACAAAGAGACCCTTTGTAAGAAAACCTTTGATAAAAATTTTTTTAATAAATGGGCCTTTGAAATCCACTGACAGATCAAAACTGCTTGAAGACCCTGGAGCTAGCCCATGCTTCCTGCATAGGAGATCAATGCTCATAGATGAGACTTTATCCCATCTGTGGAAAACGTAGGTAAGAACTACATATTTACAGAAGGACAGGGGAAGAGTAACCCAATGTTAAAGCAGCCTTGCCACCAGGAAATTTAAATCCAAACTTGCTTTCACCGGAGGCCCCGTAAGGGTAGACTGCAGAGGGCTGGGCATGGCAGATGTTTACTGTTAATGAATGCTTCGTCTGCCTTCTCGTCCCTGGCAGCAGCAGAGGCAAGGCCCAGAGGCATCAGTATGGGGCCCAGAAGATTAGGCGGTACCCAGAGCAGGGGGCAGCGCGGCTCCCGAGCGAATGGTGGCCAGGAGATGCCCCTGAGGGGTGGGACGGGGAGAGAGGGAGGAGAGGTCTAAAGGGAAGAAATTACGAAACACCAAGTGAGCTGACAGCTTATTCATGAGCACAAATGAGACACACCTTGGGAATATTTAGAAATAGAGGAGAGGGAGCCTTTGGAAGGGGCTGAAATCCTGCACCATTAGATGGGAGTAAAATAACCGCCTTGGCGTCCATTCTCCCCCGGCCAGGCCACGCCCCCGAGTGCAGATCAGCTCATCTGATGCAACAGCACCACCTGCTGCTCAAGGTGAGGAACAACCACTGCCCCTTCCTTTTTCCCCTTTGGGAAATTTATTAATACATAATTTGCATAATTTTTCCTCTGAAAATGTCTTTAATCTTTATTAAAATACTATTTTTTAAAAAAAATTTATATTCTCCCTTTCAAATACTGACCATTTACTGCAAGAGCATCTTTTCCATCCTTCTCCCCCACCCCCGGTCTCCTCTGCTCCCTTTCTGTTAAGTATGTCCCTCACCCCAGCGGTGTTGTTCTGAAAGATACGGTGTCCAGGGCGAAGTGACCACCTGAGTGTTGGGAAATATGGCATCTATACAAAATGCTTAGCAAACGTAAATCCAATATTTGTTGTGGGAAACAAAAGAGATCTATACTAGTATTTACAACTCTTTAATTTGTTTAAAAAGGGGACAATAAAACAATTTTATCACACATTTAGGCCTTTTGCATCTAAGAGATATATATATATTAGCAGACAATGTCCAAATAAATCAGTGCTATGTAGACCTTTTTGGTCATTAAGGTGCAATGTGTAGCAATACTGCGGCAGAAACTGTAAGTTACAAAGTTGAACTCTCACACACGGTAATGAGAATCCCCATCCTACACACCCTCCAGATACACCAATTTACATTCTCTGAGAAAACAGGCTTCTTTCCCTGACAAGGGCACTTCACAATATGTCTTTCCCCATGTCTTTCCAAACTATAGAAACACCTTTCCATTCAACACCAGTGTTTTTAAAACCATTAGAACTTCTGGTTACACGAGTTAGGTTTCATAGGCATTCCTTTAAAAAGAAACTATTTTCAAGAGATAACATTTTACGTGTTACATTAACTGACAGCGCACTTGATCTCAAGTGGAGAGATAATTTAGCAAAGATAGCAAATAAAAATTTTAAAAATATTTAATTCTGTAAATAATTACTACCTATCAATCTTCTGTAAGGCCTCATGCTAGACGTGGTGAGGGGAAAAGAACAATGGCCCAGGTATCAGCTTCACTCTTCAGGAGCTCATCTTATGTGACAGTATACATCATTGTTACACAACTTACTGATACTCAGTTATTCATTCTACCAAGAAGAATATTGCAGAATAATTTCAATTATTAAAATCTACATCCAGAGGAAGAGCATTGTCTGACATAAACCATCAAAATCAAGGAAACTCAGGTAAACTTGTGTCAGAAGATGACAGCAGCATAGCATGTGTTCAAGTTTTAAATGTAGTTGTTAAGTTTAATGCTTAGTGTCACTCCATTTGTACAAGAAATGGCAAAAGGAACACTGCCCCCATCCGCCTCCACTAAAAACAAACAAAAATAAACAAGAGATAGCTTAAAATTAATATCAAGCACCACCTTGCAAAATTACTTAAGAGATAGAAGGGCATGTACAAAAAGAGAAATGGGCTTTGCCATGGAAATGAGCTGACAAGTTTTTGGACCAATTGTATATTTATATAAGATTCAAGTGATTTTTTTTCCGCCATTTGACAGAACAATGACCCACACAGGATGACTTCCTTCTTTGCTGCCAAAACACAGGGCAAAAATAGGCAACCTGTTCACCATGCTTGAGGGCAGCTCTCCCTACACTGATACCATATAATCTGTTAGTTTCAAACCATTTTAAGGCCATAAAAAGCAATATGTCTTGTAAATTATTAGCCAGTTCATCATTAACATTACTGAGTGAATATGATATATGGTCTAATTCATTACAATTCGAATAGCCACTGACATCCTGAGGAATTCCTCACCAAAACTGTATGGGTTATTTTTGATCTGTGGAGTAGACACATTAAGTAGCTATATCCCCTTCTCTCTAACGCTCATATTGTTCATTTTATTAAAGCTATCATCCAATGAGGATCAGTAACATAATCATCATAAAAATTCACTTTAAAAGGAAATACTATCTCCTTTTCATGAATTGAAATAATAACAAAACATTAAGCAGAATCACTTGTTTCAAAAAAGGTATCACAATCCTATCATTTGGGAAGTAAATTTAGGTTTTTCACCTAACACCATTGAGAGCTGTAACTAATTCAGTATCTATGGCAAGCTATAAATTCTGATACATTGTGAGGTTTACAATGTTGACCATGTTTTCACGCAGGTTGAAGTGGACATATTTCATGGGTTTTGATAAATGTCAAAAACGTTCACTGCTTGAATATCCATGAATACGAATCTGAGACAGAGGAGTGATGTTTAATTAAAGAGTTCTGGTTTTCTTTGTGGCACTGAAGCTGATAGTAAAATGGTACCCATAAGTTCAAATTCTAGGAAGCAAACTATTAGCAGGGATTTTTGTCTTTTGTTTCATTTCGTTGGCTCTCCACAGTCATGTTGGGGGTGGTCCACTGGTGACAACTTTTAACGGAAAGAGGCTCTCACTTTGCGGTCCTTTAGGGGCTGTGGTGGACGGTGATTGCTCAACAAAAAAGCAGCTGCCTCCCCCTCCGCTGTACACAAGAGACTGCGGAATTTAGCCAGCTGTCAAAGAGAAGAGGAGAGTTAGTTTCCACATAGAAAGTCACACCAATGTTAACAAATTATCCTGCATAAAATAATTCAGAAATATAGTTTTATGTCTAGATCTAGGACCTAAAAATATTGCAATGAAAATTTTCTGTTAAGGGTCACACATAATAAAGCAACTATTTGCTAAATTCTCATCACTGTACAAATACCTACGGGTTCAAAAATTAAGTATATAAGCAGTCTGTATTTGCAGATCAAAGTAGTAAGAGGAAACATTGAAAATGTAGTTTAAAGAGTACACATCTAGAAATCAAAGATTGTTTTTCAATCTATAAACACACACACACACCCACTCTTACACCTGACATGTTTTATTACAAAAATGGGCTCAACTATACATGCTGCTTTGTAACCTGATATTTTTCACTTAATATATATTCTGGGTATCTTTACATGTCAATAAATACCAATCTACATCACTATTTAATTGCTGAAAAGGCCTATAATCCTAGCACTCTGGGAGGCCGAGGTGGGTGGATTGTTTGAGCTCAGGAGTTCGAGACCAGTCTGAGCAACAGTGAGACCCCATCTCTACTAAAAATAGAAAGAAACTAGCTGAACAGCTAAAAATATATCGAACAAATTAGCCGGGTATGGTAGCGCATGCGTGTAGTCCCAGCTAATTGGGAGGCTGAGGCAGGAGGATTGCTTGAGCCCAGGAGTTTGAGGTTGCTGTGAGCTAGGCTGATGCCACGGCACTATAGCCTGGGCAACAGAGCGAGACTCTGTCTCAAAATAAAAATAATAATAATTGCTGAAAAGTTGTCTCTTATAGGTAAGTTTTGTAAATTTTTAACAGTTCCTTGGTGGCTTAATATTATTTGTTAAGATTTAGGACAGGTCTACAGTAGTAAAATGAAGATTGAAAAAGTACCTGAATAATTCTATCTTCTCAAAAATATTCACCAAAAAATATATTGTCAATTAATACAAGTTTTTGATGTTTTTGTTTTGTTTTGTTTTCATGAGGACAAATTATTATTAGGAATGAGAACCTCCACTCTCTAAACTTTTTTAATCATCTAATCTTAGAGTCAAGCAAATTCAGACTAAGACACACCCTTTGGGTTTCCATCATCATCATTTACCTGAGGCCTAAAATATTTCTTGTACAGTACTAACCAGAATGGGAGGCAGAAGAGAGAGAGGTCCTTTATAATAAACAGGCAACAGTTTATAACCAGCTTTATGGAGACAGGACTGTCCATCATATACAAGCAACCGTGTATTTCCACAAGTGATATTTTGAGATGTCTTTTAAAATAAGAGTACAGATATGGGAAGGAGGAGACAAGTGTTTACAACTTACCATTACTTATGTTTCATTAGACCAGATTATTATAGCTCAAACCAGATGAGACTTAAGAGAATCTCTGGTGAAGAAGCTAATAAAACCTAACCTCTGGGACCATCGGGAAGACGCCCTGCCTTGTGCAGATCATGACAATCCAGGTCTGTCTGGAGCAGCCATTCCAGGTGGCTGTGCAGGAATCCCGAGTCCTGAATCAGAGTGCTGGTTCACAGGTCTCAACTAGCGCAACTTGTCCCCCCAGGGATACTGCTGATTCCTCTCAAGACTTGGGCTTTACTTTCCTTCCACACCCACCTGATGCCCCCATTCCACCCCTCTGGAAGCTGATCGTGGCTCCCTGCCTCTGCAGCACTTTGGGCTCACCAGTCTAGAACTGCATATGACTTTAGATCTTTCCTCGCCCAGCCTGCTCATTTGGGCGAGAGTCCCTAAACCTGTCCAGATGTCTCATTAAGCCCCTTCCCTTTATGACTCTGGGTCTTCCAATCATTTGGCCCGGCTAAGTAGACCCTGCACCTGCCCGTACCCACACAGATGTCTCTTGGATCTGGTGTCCTCCACCACTGCACTGGCCTCGAAATGCACATCCCTGGCTGGCCCCCACCAGTCTTACCCCCTCATGTGGTTCCAGGCTTTGTCCAGGCAGAAAACCTGCCCCTCTGTCACTAAGGCTAACTCGGCATCCACAGGTTCCCGGCAGGGGCATGCCCAGTTCAGCTTTGAGGCTGAGGTAGGTGTGACCTGTTTCACTGGTTTCCTTGGCTCTAATACTAAAATTTTAATTTCCTTGTGTAGTCACCTCAGTCAGCTGAAATACTCTTTTCCAACAGCTCTGTAAACAGCTTTATGTCACCCTCATGCTCAAACATCTTTAATCACACTCCACTGTCTGCCAAAGTTGAGTAATAATAAAAATAAGCTCTACTCTTATAGAACATGAAGGGCAAGGGACTGTGCTGAGTGCTTTATATTACATCATCTGATTTAATCCCCCAAATAACCCTATCGGTAATATACAATTATCCCATTTTACAGATGGGGAACTTGAGGGATAGCTAGGAAGTTTCAATAAATAAGCTATCCGGCCAATAAACCATGCACTAACCACTGAACTATACTGCATCTCTAACTTGTTTTCTGTTTTTCCCATTTCCCCCAACCTCTTTTTTTTACTTTTTATTATTGAAACATTCAAACATACACAAAGGTAGAAAGAGCTGCGTAATAAACCACCATGAATCCATCACCTAGCTTTAGCAATCATCAACACACAGCCAGTTTTTCATCCGTACTCCCACCCAAGCTCTCTCTCCACTTCCCATCCTGCCCAAACTAGATTTTGAAGTAAATTCGAAGCATCATATCATTTCAGTGTAAACTATATAACATATAGTGTAAACTATATAACATATAACTATATAACAGTGTAAAATATATAACATTTCTAACAATTTAATATGCACCCAAAACAAACTCGTTACTGTGGCTTCCAATCCTCTCAACTACCCTATTCCAAATAATCTTTCTAGATTGATCTATCAATCCACACACTGGTCTTACTCGAAGCCAGTTTTGTGAAGGGTGGTCCCAGAGCATCTGAATGAAAACACTTTGGGTTAATTCTTAAAAATTCAGATTCCTGGACCCTGCTGCAGACCTGTGAATCAGAATTTTTAATAAGACCCAAATATCTACATTTTGATAAACTTCCCCAGGTGGTTCTTGGACACACTAAAGTTTGAGAACCACAGGTACAAAGTTGCCCACATATTTTCTGCATTTCCCTTTCTTGCCCTTATTTATGCTGTTCCTTCTTGAAATTCCTTCCTTTCCTTTGCTACCCCAACCAGTTGCCACCTTTTAATATTTTAACCATCCCAATGGTTGTTTCCCATGAAGTCTTTCCTTATTTCATCAATGAAAAATAGTCTCTCCTCTTCTTAACTTCCATTACCAAAATCAGCAATTGAGCATTTAAAATTTGTGAGTTTTACTGTATGCAAATAACATAAACAAAAAAGAGGATTTTTTTTTAAAGGAGAATAGAATCAAAGCCAAGTATTTTTCACATTGAATTTGAGCAGCTGAGTAAGTCAACTTAGATGATTTAGGATAGCCCAAAGAGATTTGGCAAGAAAAGTCAGCCTTCCAAAGAAAATGACAGATTTGTTATCAAAAGTATCAGAAAGCAAAGGCTGGGCATGGTGGCTTACACTAGTAATCCCAGCACTTTGGGAGGTGGAAGTGGGAGGATCACTTAAGACCAGCCTGGGCAACATAGCAAGCCCCATCCCTACAAAAAATAGAAAAATTAGCCAGGTGTGGTGGTGCACGCCTATAGTCCCAGCTACCTGGGAGGCTGAGGCAGGAAGATCGTTTGAGCCCAGGAGTTTGAGGTTGCAGTGAGCGATGATGATGCCACTGCACTCCAGCCTTGGTGACAGAGTGAGACCCTGTCTCAAACAACAACAACAAAAAAAAAGTATCGGAAAGCAGTTTATCTACCTGCTCAATGGCATGGCACTTAAATCAAGAACTTAGTCCTCAGTGAGTGACTCTAAGAAAGAAAAATGGATTTGAATCAAGAAAAAGAAAATGAAAACATCTTATTTGCCCCCTAGGTCAAACAGTGACTTGGCAAGAAATAGCAGTAGAAAACCCTAGAAAAAAATTTGGCTCCTACTCACTAAAAAGAGGATTTATTCTTCACAGCTAGTGACATTATACGCTGGAATTGGAAAGTGAATAAAAACATTGTTTCTAAGTGACTAAAAGAGCTGCCAAAATTTAGATTAAAAATTATCTTTTGGGCCGGGCGAGGTGGCTCACGCCTGTAATCCTAGCACTCTGGGAGGCCGAGGCGGGCGGATAGTCTGAGCTCAGGAGTTCGAGACCAGCCTGAGCAAGAGCGAAATCCCGTCTCTACTAAAAATAGAAAGAAATTATATGGACAACTAAAAATATATATAGAAAAAATTAGCCGGGCATGGTGGCGCATGCCTGTAGTCCCAGCTACTCGGGAGGCTGAGGCAGGAGGATTGCTTAAACCCAGGAGTTTGAGGTTGCTGTGAGCTAGGCTGACGCCACGGCACTCACTCTAGCCCAGGCAACAGAGTGAGACTCTGTCTCAAAAAAAAAAAAAATTATCTTTTGGAAAGTAACTCTTTAAATCAGTAGTATATACAAAAGACATTTTCATTTTACTTTACATGAAAGAGCTAAGCATCTGAATAATTTTATCAACCTGCTCATGTTTTGGATTTTTTAGATAAACTTTTTATTGTAGAATAATTTTAGATTTACAAAATTATTGCAAAGACACTACAAATACTTCCCATATACCCCACTCTCAGTTTCCATTATTAGTAACATCTTCTATTAGTATGGTACCTTTTCCATGATTAATGAACCAATATTAATATTTCATCATTAACTAAAGTCCTTCTATTCAGATTTCCTTGTTTTTACCTAATGTCTTTTTCTGTTCCAGGATACTATCCAGGAAACAATATTACATTAGGTAGTCATATTGCCTTAGGCATTTTTTGATTGTGACAGTTTCTCAGACTTACCTTGTTTTTGATGACCCTCTAGTTTTGATGACCTTGACATTATTGATCAGGTATTTTGTAGAATGTCCCTCAACTGAGCTCTGTCTGATGTTTTTCTCATAGTTAGACTGGGATCAGATTTTTAAAATATCTTTTGCTTCACATTTAAAACCACCATAACATCAAATTGTAATAACTTGAATTATTACCCAAATAACTTCCTCAATCTTGCTAAAAATTAAAATGACTGAAATTATTCCTGCTATAGTAGATTTAAGTGAATACTTCAGTGTGAATTAACAATCACACTATAGCTCTAAAACCCAGCTATTCTTTTATATACTCTACTGCATAAAAGACACATTAAAAATATTAATTCATTGAGCCTCAAATAAGATAAAGTAGTAAGTCCACAGCTACGCAGTTATAATTTCTAAATTTGCAGGAAGTTATTTTTAATAAAATCAACTTTATTATTTTTAAGGAACTAAAGTATATATTTTGATATATTCTTTTCCAAATCACCAGTAGATTGAAAACAACAAAACAAAACAAAATAAAAAGTTATTTTCCGAGTGCCTTGAAGGAGTAAAGCTATCCTTGAAATATGAGGGAAAACATGGTCCCCTTATTATTTACTGTCTTAATGTTATAATTTACTAATTCTTAATATTAACCATGTAAATTTAACAAAGAGTAAACAGCTTAGCATGTGAAGAGGAGAAAAATGAACTCTATTAATAAGGCTACTGAATCAGTGGCAGGTAATTTTTATCATGATAAGATGATGGAAAAAGTTCACAGAAATTTTCATGTCAGTCCAGCTCTGGATTTCTATCTGGGACTTTTGTAAAATGTTTTAATAAAATATACATCAGGATATTATTTGGTTTTTTTTAATCCTAAAGACAAGGTCAATGAGGAGAAACACCCAACAGAACGTTGGATGTGTTCAACACCCCGGGAGAAATGTTACTTGAAATGAATGATCTCAGTAAAGGTGAACCAGATCTAGTCTGATGTGGGTGGGGCAGGGGGTGGGGGGACAGCTAGACAGGTGGGCAAGCCCAGAATAGGAGTACTTTATAAACTGCAAAAATTACTAGACTGTGTTCATGCTAAGGTACTGCAGCACCTAATTCAAAAAGGATAACAAAAATAAAAACACAACAAAACAAAATCTACTAAGAGGCACAACATCCTGGAACACACAGCATCCATCTGTCAGATTAGTCAGCCAAATGGTCCAGAGCTCCAAGCAGTGTTTCTGGGTGTTAAAGACAGGATATCCTGAGCTTACAGACTCTGGGCCTACCCTGGGAGCTCAATAAGCACTTAACAGAAAAATGAGTGAGTAAATGTCTCCACAAGAAGAGCATAGGTGGCCACCCCACAGCCTCTCAGCAAATGGTTAGAAACCTCTCAGGCAGGCCGGGCGCGGTGGCTCACGCCTGTAATCCTAGCACTCTGGGAGGCTGAGGCGGGTGGATCTCTCGAGGTCAGGAGTTCGAGACTAGCCTGAGCAAGAGTGAGACCCCTGTCTGTACCAAAAATAGAAAGAAATTAACTGGTATACTAAAAATATATATAGAAAAAATTAGCCGGGCATGGTGGCACATGCCTGTAGTCCCAGCTACTCGGGAGGCTGAGGCAGGAGGATTGGTTGAGCCCAGGAGTTTGAGGTTGCTGTGAGCTAGGCTGACTCCATGGCACTGTAGCCTAGGCAACAGAGTGAGACTGTCTCACAAAAAAACAAAACAAAACAAAAAAACCTCTCAGGCAGCCGCACAAAAGTGTTGTCAACAAAACCACAGGATCAACAACTTCTCCTCTTCTTCCTCCACTTCCTCCTCCTCCTCCTCCCCCCTTCTTCCTCCCTGTCTCCTTCTCCCTTTCCTTCTTCTTCTTCTTTAATTGTAGTAAGAACACTTAACATGAGATCTA
This sequence comes from Varecia variegata, assembly GCA_028533085.1. Classification (NCBI taxonomy): domain Eukaryota; kingdom Metazoa; phylum Chordata; class Mammalia; order Primates; family Lemuridae; genus Varecia; species Varecia variegata. The sequence goes on from CM052438.1 coordinate 62,785,723, forward strand.
CTCTTTCAACAAATTTTTAAGTGCACAATGTAACCTCTTCTTCAACTTAGCAGGCACACGTTTCTTAGGGCACTGCACCTATCACTGTTCTCAAGGTTCACTTTGAAATCTGTGGGAGATGCAGGTGCAGGGACTGAGGTTAGACAGGAGAATGTCACCTTCTGGGAGCAGCCTCTCTCTTGACCTTCTTGTTTGTATCCCAGCCTGTTTACATCCCAGACCAAACAAAAGAAAACAAAAGCAAACAAAAATAGCCCTTAAAATGATGCTTCACTTTCATCAGTGTCACTGTGTATAGTATATTTCTAAGAAGTGGGAAAGAAATAAGCTAATCACAGAAAGTCAAAGAAGGGGACATAAATCTCATCTAGTCCAACCATGCATCAAATTAAGGGAAAACACAGGCTTCATAATATGGCAGAAATGAGGAGCAGAACTTAAAAAACAACAGAAAGAAAGATTCAGCCCAGTTTACTCTGAGTGAATCAGGATCAACTTGGAAGAGAAGAGGTTATATACCTGCTGAGAGCTGATGTTTATAGGTTGTTTTAAAATAATCCATGTGACACTCTCAAGAAGAGGTGGAACCGTAAGAGAACCAGGATATGTCCAGTAGTCCCATGATGGTGGAAGCAGACATAATGGGTCAAAATTTGTGAATCGAGTTTGTTTACCCTGGGGGAACACAGAGAATTCCTGCAAATTACAATGGGGATAGCTTTACATAGCCTCAAAACATATACATCCAATAAAATAATATGGAATTATTTAGTATCTTCCTTTAGTATCTAAAAGAAAGCATCTGTCTTCATCTTAAAAATTTTAGACAAAGCAGCACATCATATAGAATTATTTAAGAAGCAATAGATTTGTTTTAATATAAGTAGTCTTTAAAACATGTTATGATTAAGGGCTTATTCTATAATACAACAATACCAGAAATCAATTAGGTATAAATAGATTTATTAGTGATTATTTTAGATAATTTAAGACCCTTTCATAATTTTCAAAAGATAAGTGGTAAGAGGTTACTTCTGCTTTTTTGGTCAAGTATGTTGCAAACTTCTTTCAAAACAGGCAGTGTATGCTGTGTCTAAGGTCTAAGTCTCAAAAAGAAAGATAAGAGAATTCAGGAGAGAACAAGGAAATATATTAATCATTAGCAAATAGTAATTCATTTTACCTTTTCTTTAATGGAATCCAAAATGTCAGTAATCTTTTGCAGCTGAGAATTATGTTCACCAATCTAAAAACATGACATTTCAAAAGAAATGGTGACTGTAACAAATCAAGTCCAAATCACTCCATTTCAGCCACTATTTTTAAGTTATTTTTTTAAAAAACCTAAGCCGGCTCAGAACATACAGTGATTGTTCCATAACAAAGTTTCTCTTTTACCTGCGGGCCTTATCACACCAGAAGAATCTGAACAACAAGATAGTATTACAGGGTTTCTGTACTGAACTTTCAGGTTGGTTCTAAAACTAGTAGTAACAGCTTCACATTTCTTCAGCTTTAATATATAGGTTAACTTGAGAGAAACTTTGATTAGGAAACTCTAATGAAATATCTGCACAATTAAGCCAGATGGGGCATTCAGACCCTAGATCCAAACTAACTATGATGGCAACAAAATATTAGATGAAAACATCTCCTATTTGCTGCCTAAAATGATTTGAGGTCTCATCAGGGGTGATCTGAATCTACCTGAAGGTTTTAAACCCTTCGGGATTAGGGTGTAGTCTCTTGTCACACCTGGAACCTGCTGTCACCATCCAGACTTGGTGGCCAAAAGCGAAGAACTGCTGCCACCCATGGCTCCCCCCACATGCTCCCCTAACCTCAGCTCCATGAGTTACCAGCTCACATGCAGAGTATGTGGTGTGGCAATGGTCACACCCTACAAGAATGTGGTGGCAGTGGGAGCTGAGAGGCCCAACCCGTCCCCAGGTATGATAACAATACTTGTCTGACCACATGCATATATTAGACAAAGGAGAATATGACAAAATTTTTTTAACACATTGATTGCCACACAAAAAAAGTCAGAAATTTTCCTTGGGGCCAGTGTTTTATTATGAAAATAGAATAAAAACTTCAAGTGTAACTTAAAGGTAAACAGAAATAGAAAAATGAAATTTATTGACTTCTATTCATTTAATACAATATTCATTTAAGAACATCAACAAGTAAGATTTTATATATACTTCATGCAGATCCGGGATCAAAACTAGAATGAGTTAAATACAATTCTCATGGCAGCTAATGTGTTAAAAATTGGTCAGTACATTGGGACATGCCACTGTGGTCAGACAAGTGCTTCAAGAATCAGGAACTTGAACTTTATTCGGTCCTACATCTCTAAATAGTGTGTAACCAGGAACAGCCCAGAATAAATTTTTTCTTCTCAGGAACTCAACTGTTATTTCTGCTGCTATTCTCTTTGTTGACCAATGGACAATGAGAAGAATCATAAGCAATGCTCCTAGATATATATATACATATATATATATATTTCAAAAGGAATAATAAACCTAGAATTAGTTTATTATTTAAAAATAGTTGAACGCCTTCTCCATGACTGAAACTCTCTACCCAACCTGGCTGATTATGAAATCAATGGACTCTCACCTGTAAAAATACTCCCAAGACAGCTAGTCCGTCTGGCTCATGAGCTGCCTCCACAAAGCTGGGGTATTTGCCTGAATTCCAATGGACAACATGGAGCTGAAAGGGAGATACACAACATGGTTCAAATGTTTTTTAAACATCATGAAAAACATAAATGCAAATAAAGCATTTATGCAGATGTCCTGGTACCGTTCACCCATACGGATATGTATAATGTATTCTTCACAAGAAACTTGGACAGAATCTTCCTATTTACTTTTGTCCAAAAACAAAAGTTCAAGCACTGCAGGATTAAGATCACTAACCTAGTGTGTGATGCACTATAGTAAAGACTAGAATGCCCTGAGCATCCTTTGTAGCTCTGCTGGCCCTAACAAACTCCCACCACTGCTCCCAAGTAAGTTGGGGCTCCTCCCTGTCTTCCACAGATGGGATTGCAATGGAGCAGCCTGACATCCGATTACAGCTGGCAGCAGAGTCCACTGAAGGTAGATTCAGGGCTTGGGCTCGCAGGCGAGTGGAGAAGTCAACCTCCTGCACAACAGGTTCTCAGGGACAATTCCACTGCCAAGGACAGTGTGGCTGTTCCTGGCACTGCCCAGTTAGATGTTTACCACTGCAGTTTAAGACTTTTTATGGCTTGAAAATACAAACTATCCTCAGGAGTAACTATTTTAAGCAGTATTCACACTTTTTTATTAAAGATTAATTTTAATTGCCATATCATGATTGAATACATTTATGGGACACAATGTAATGCTTTGATATATGTATACAATGTGGAATAATTTAATCAAGCTAATTAACATAGACATCACCTCACTTGCTTATCATTTTTTATACATTGACTACCTTCTATGATTATGTTCAGATCCTTTTCTGAGAGCAAGTTTTAAGGAGGAAAAAGAAGCTTTGGGGTCTAGGAACCAAAGTTGTCAGAGGAAAATATTAGGGGGCATTTGGTGTTACTGAGAAGGGATAAAAGGAAAGAAGTGGGAAGGGAAGGAGTTGGAGGGACCTAGAACTCCGGAAAACAGACTTTACCTACTTCTCAACTCTATCTACACTCAAGTAGCCTTACGCAAAACCCAAAGGTGTTCTAAATATTCTACCATTGTAAAAAATGCAGGATCCCAAATATATGAACAAATGGGAAAGATTGTAAAATAACAATGAAGCAGAAAATCACTTTTGGAGAGTCTTCAGTCCTGATTAAGGGAAGGACAAACTGAGATAGAAGCCAAAGGACACTGTGATACACCCAAAAGATTTAGCTATGATCATAAACAGTGAAGGCCAGGCCATGCTGTCCAAGGACCTGATACGAGGGACTGACTTCAGATAAGATCTTCTTCTCATGAATCCTCTTGGCACATCAGGAATGAAACACTGATGTGGGTCTTCACACCCAAATCACCCTTTTAGCCGACTGTTACAGAGAGAATTTAGTATATTCAAATACAGGTTTTTATGCCATCCTTTAACTATAACTCTACCAGGCAACTAATATGAGAGGATTTCTATGTAGATAAGAATTACCATAAACAGTCAACTATAAAACTATAAAACAGTGTACCATCCACAAATAATCAAGGAAGATTGGTGAGATATCCAGACAGAAAAGATAAAAGCAGATTCCTGTGTGCCAAGTTCCAAGGTGATGTGAGATAGTTGGGGGAGGAAAGAAACCTGAAAACATAATTCATCTGGCTCACATGCAATACATGCAATAGATGACGCTAGACTGTCAGGGAAGGGCTGATAAGGATGTCAAAGTTGTTTTACGTGGCTCTATGCCAATGCATCAGCTCACTTAGTAAGAGATGACACCAAAGAGATAGAAAGATGTGAAGTGACTTCTTTAGGGTCACAACCACAACTGGTTAGAAAATGAACGTGTAACTAAAGAGAGATGAAAAAATAAATATATACACACACACAGATTTATTATATATATACATATATATATCCTATATGTAACCATCTTCTGCTAGTTAAAAAATACAATGACTATATTAAATATGATGGGAAACTAGAACAAGAAAATCTTTTTGTTTTTTTAACATACCTTGCTTCACTGGCAGCAATACCTTCACAGAGGAACTGGTATCTCTTTTATTAGCATTTGTATTAATATTTGAATGAAAACTTAAAAACAACAAAATAGCAAACACATTTTCTGACTAATAATGACAACAGCAGTGATTTGAAGCTGAATGATGAGAAGTTGTAACCACTGCAAAAACAGAAATTATAGGATTCTTCTCTAGTGGAAAATAATTTCTAAATAATAATTTTATGCAACTTTTTGAGTTTTAAACTGCATATTAGTAGCATGTAAAATATACTGCCAAGTACTATGCCAAAAATCCACCATGAGTGTTGAAATCACAGTTTCATGATTAACTACATATTTAAAATGCTTATTATATATTCTGTATAAACTGTAATCAGATTAAGTTCCACACAGAGTGGATGATTAGCCCAGTTCTCTTAGATGCTTTGGG
>CM052438.1:62790960-62813516 GCA_028533085.1 Varecia variegata
CGCCCGGCCAATGTTGCAGTTTTAAATGGTTTTTTCTTCCTTTTGTTTGTTTTCTTCTTTTTTTAAAAATTTCATAAGGAAATAACTTGATGATATTCATGCACTTACTACAAAAGTGGCTGGAAAAACTAATTAACCCCTTGGAATTGTTTCTAGAGGGGAGCACAAAGGGATTCTTTTGAACCTGAAACCAAATGCAAGTGACTCCCAAATACCACCATCTCCAGCCCTGACCTTTTCTTTAAACTCCAGGTTTGTATCCAACAGCCTACTTGAACATGAGCCTAGAATGCCTACGAGGCATCTCAAACTTAACACGTCCAAAACACAAAGTTAATTCCCCTCTTCCACCTGCTCCTTCCTCGGCTTGCACATCTCAGTTAATGGTATTCATACAACCAGGCTCCGGGTTGCTTAAGCCAAAGCCTTAAGAGTGTTTCTAGATTCTTCTTTTTCCTTCCTTCAATTACAACATCCGATTTATCCACAAGTCCCACTGACTTTACCTCCCAAACGTATCATGGATCTATCCAGCTCTCCTCATTTCCACCACTCCCATAGTCAAAATTATCATCATTGCTCACTTCAACGACTTCCGTAACCTTCTAATTTATCTCCCTGCTTCAACATTTGCCCAACAACAGCATCCTGTCCACACAGTAGCCAGTTATATTTTATAAAATATAGAGCAGAGTGTGTCATTCCCCTGCTCAAAACCTTCTATTGTCTTCTTCACACTACATTAAATTCCCAACTGCTCACCCTGCCCAACAACTCAGTGTGGTGTGGCCTCAGCCTGCCTCTCTGGGACACAGCCCATGACTTTTCCTTTCTCATTAATTCCAATCCTATAGGCCAGTGTCTTCCTCTTCTTGAACATGACAACCTCATTCCTACCTTAGAGCATTTGGACTTGCTGTTCCCACTTCCTGGAAAGCTTTCTCTAGACATCCTTATAGTGTTTTCTTCTTGTCATTCAGTCTCAGTTCCACTAACATCTCAAAGAGGCCTTTCTCCACCACTCAAGTCCCTCAACCAGATCACATGGTATTATTTTCCTCAGAGAACTCACCACATACCATTTATTTATTCGTTTATTGTCCACCTCTCCCACCCCAGCAACCCTGAGATTTGACTCAGACTTTCTCTTTCTCTATCAACATTTCCTATCTCGACACCAGAAACCCAGACTCCTGCCCTCCCTCACCCTCAAACCCGATCAATCAACAAACCCCACCAGAGCTGCCACTTCCAGCCAGCCAGCCCTCCACCTGCACCATCATCTATCCCCTGGAACGTCCCCAAAAGCCTCCTCAAAAGCTCTCCTTAGCCACTCCTGCTTCAATCCAATCTATTTTCAAACTGGAGCTTGAACGATATTTTTGAAATGCAAATATGACCACTTCCTAATTCAAAGCCATTCGGTGGCTTCCCATTGCATTTAGAATCAAGTTCATAATCTTTACCACATCACCTAAGTAAGATCCAGCCCTACTCAGCCTCTCCCACTCTGCCTCTGACAACTCCCCCTTTCATTCTCCATGCTCTGATCACACAGGCCATTCTGTTCTTCAAAGGTATGAGGCTCTCTTCCACCCCAAGTCCTCACCCATGATTCCATGCAAAACCACTGCTGTCTCTCCCCTTGGCCTGGCTCCCTCCCCTTCAGCCTTCAGATTTCCAGTGAAAGGCCTCTGCCACAGGAAAGCTTCTCTGACCCCAAGTTTGGTTTAGGCTGCATGTTATGGGACCTGTGACATCCCTACTTCTTTCCAGCACTCCCTTCAGGTAAGCATGAGTTCACTGTGCAAAGATTGGGGATGTGGTTGCTCTCAATAAATTCTTACAGAGTGAATGAATATATGAACCAATAAAATAACAAATAGCCTTAGATGCATACTAAAGAACAGTATGAAATTGCAGTCAAACCTTTGTCCACAAAGCTTTATCTACAAAGATAGCCCTTAATCTTCAGGTCAGGACTCTGAGCCTCAGGATATCAGGGCCCTTTTCAAGAAACTACATGCCAACTGGCAGTAAACCTCTCTGAGAGGAGATCATACTTTCAAGTGTATGAAAGTACAAGGCGTAACCAGAAAGCAATGTAATCAATTTCCTTGAGCTGCAAAGGAAAATTAAAGTCCAGTGATCCAAAGCAGCCGACAATTAACCCCCAGGGAGATTTCAAGATTTAGAACAATATGTTAAATTTAGAACATAAAAATTTAGAAAGCAAACAGGAAAACTATTCTGCAGATGATCTAAACCGAGACATCCCACAGATTCAGGAGTCCCACTTTCTCCATTCTTGGCATCTTTGTCCATCACCATAGAACATTGTGTATGTACATTCTATTCCTCAACCCTGAGAACAGAGCAGGTGTCATACCCTAAGGCACCTGGCTTCAAACAAAAGTGATTTACTTGGCAAAACAGACATTTTGGATAATTGCCTCAAGGGCAGATGCACATGTTAATGGAAGAGTGAAGTTGGGAAAAAGTTGTCTGCTGGATGTCTTTGAACAGCAGGGCTATACAGGTACATCCAAACTCCACAGCTCAGTAACCATGAGAACATGAATAAAAACTGTACTTGCCTGGTAACATTGCTCTGTTTTGCCTAGCTGACTCACAAGTTGAATTATTTTCACTTGAATAGTTTTGGTTTAGTCATCCAATAATTCACTTTCATCTCATGGTCAAGTTGGGTGTTAGTAATATTTAATCATATTAAAACTTGAAGCATATTACACTTTGCTCTTAAGCAGAGGATTAGAAAAAGCAGAGCATTATTAATGAATGTAATTATAAAGAAAAAGGACTAACTTCCCAGTGGAAAAAAAAAACAAGTCAATAAATGCTTTCTTGTGTTATGTTTTACCAATGACCTCAATAATTAACAGAGATTCTATTTTATACCTGAAAATGCAGAGGTAACATAGAGTTTGGGAGGAAAGTTTGTCTTTATATTTTTTTGCTAAGGGAATTTTGCCATTTCCTATCACCTATATAAATGTGGGCTTTACATGTTAGCATATGTTTGTACCTGGCCCAAATATGAACACAGTTGGACTTAAAAAACAAATGTTTCTTTCTCTCCCTTCTCACTGGCCTTTCAGGAGATACAACAGATAGGTAGAAAGAATTTGTAATTTGATATCAGACAGACCTGGGTTTAAACCTATCTCAGTGTTTCCTCGCCGGATCAATTAGTTAAACTCTCCAGTCTCCAGTTTACTCATTTCTAAAATGCGAACGGATAATCCTAAATTCCCGGGTTACCTTAATGCTTAGAAGGGCAACATTTGAAGCTCTCGTATTTATAAATTGTCGTATTGAATGAATAAAGCAATTTCAGACACTGAGATACCTAGTTGGCTTGGGATCTATTTTGGGTCAAGAAAGGTGTCCCCTACAACCCTCAAATCTCACCACACAGGCAAACCTTGACTCAAAGACATGTCCGGTGGCTTACCTCTGCAGCGTACCTCACTCCGTCCACCATGTGCTCGGAGCCGTGGTCATCAGCGCACCCCCAGTGAAGGTGGAACTGTCGTAACCTGTAGCTTCCAGTGAGAGGACCCCCACGCAGAACTAAACACCAACAGATTTTAAATTGTTAGCAAAAAAAAAAAAAAAAATATTTACAGATGCTGCCGCAACCCACAACATCTCCCTGAATTACTCTATGCGTCCATGTCCTCCAAAGAATTCTTTACAAATGTGTCATTCGGTTTGCTGAACAGAATACAACTTTTAGATATGTGTGAAGTGAAAACAAAACATTTTAAAAGGTTAGAGAGTCCACAATACAGATTTTTATGGAACACCTGGGAAATCACAGCAGACATAGTGTTTAAAAAGTAGAAGAAATTAGAAATTCTGAAAAGCAAGGAACTACCCTGAGGATAAGCCAGCCTCTCTGAATAAGGATGTGATATGCAAAAAGGTCCAGTTTGACCTTGATAGACCAGTGCAGCATTATGGTTAGGCTTTTTTTTTTTTTTTTTGAAACAGTTTCACTCTGTTACCCCCGCTAGAGTTTAGTGGCATTATCATAGCTCACTGCAACCTCAAACTCATGGGCTCAAGCAATCCCCCTGCCTCAGCTTCCCAAGTAGCTGGGACTACAGGCACATGCTACCACACCTGGCTAACTTTTGTGTTTTTTGTAGAGACATGGTCTCACTATGTTGCTCAGGCTGGTCTCAAACTCCTGGCCTTGAGTGACTCTCCTGCCTCAGCCTCCCATAGTGTTAGGATTACAGGCATGAGCCACCACACCCTGCCCTCACACTCTTACTAACTGTGTGATCCTGGACAAACTAACTCCCATGTCTAAAAACTGAACACAATAATGGGACCTACTCCTAATGCTGTCATGAAAATAGAAGAAAAATTAAACACAAAGCACTTTCACTGCCTGACACACAATTAGCATCACGGACATGTTACCTATCCTATCATTGTAATTATTACTATACAAATTGGCCAAGTGAGCACATCTTTTGTACTTAAATTCTATATTCTTGGGGAAACGTGAAATACAGGACAAAATTAACCTTTTAAAAAATCCATCATATCTTCGTCAATTTGGCAAAGCACATTTTAGTACTTTCCCTCAATAAGTATGGTCTCTAAAACAATGCCAATAGAATAATATCTTAAGTATCTAGAAAAGCTTCTTAATAGAAAACATAATCCCTAAACCGTCTCTTTATTGAACATGTTTAAAGGATATGGGAGGAGAAGGAAGTGCTGTATGCTGGATACACCATAAGCATTACTAAACTTCCATTAACACCCAGTAGAATTCAGTGTTAGATTGGTGAGGCGCAGCTTTAACAATAGTTCGATTTAAATTACCCTCCTCTTCAGAGATGTCCTATAAACACTGTTGCAAAATTTGTCAAGAATGACCTGCCTTATATAAGATGTTAAAAATTATCACAAAGCAAGGGGGAAAAAAAGCAAAAAAGATAATACATTTGCCTAAGGCAAACCTGTCCTTGAGCTACGCTGTAGGAAAAGGAATGGTCCAGACTGCCATGTGCATTGACCAGTATAGCTGAACTCACTTCTTCCTTATTCAGTTTGACTCAGATAAAGCTGAACATCGGTGATTACGAGTTGCTGCAGCGATTGGAATCAGCAGACCTGGGTACAGACCCAGTGTAGCCGCTAAATTATGTGAGCTTTCAAAACTCACTTAAGCCTCTGTGGGCTTCAGCTTCCTTGTCCATATTTGTGTTTGTCTATTTTTAATTAGGAGATTGAATTGGATGATCCTTAACTTCAAAAATTCTCAAAACTGCCTAGGAAAAAACTATGAGCTTACACAATAAATATTGTTTGGAAGGTTGAATGGTTGGGACTTCCTTCAGATTTATTTGGATCCAGATTGCATTATAATAAGTAAAGATAGCTATTTCCAAAGCACTCTAAAAAATAAAAGAGATGAGAGAGCCACTTAGATCAAACTCTAGGGCTTGGTCTTCTGTTACCCTGTTAAAAACAGAATAATTTTACTGTTTTTTTCTCCCACTGGACAATGTTTATGAGGGCAAAGACTGTCTGGGTCCCCACTGTTGCCATCACTTAGCAGAGAAGATGCACAATAAATATTTAATGAATGAATGATAAAATATTTGATTTGTCTTTTTACAAATACTTTCGAGGTGATTCACAGATAAATTAATTTAAAAGGCACATTTCCATAAGTGACACTACAGTCCGTATACATTACACAATCTGTATAGGTTATAAATGAAATGGCATTCTAAATGAAAAGGAATCAATAGCTCTATTGTGTTTTTTTTTCCTTGCTGTTGCATAATGAAAACTGAGCTGAACCATAAAGTCATGCCTTCACAGATAAAAAGCAGATTAGAGAGCTTGAGTAATCAATGTGGAATTGACTTTGGGAAACTATGCAAGCAAGCTGGCTCTAGAGAAAGAAAGTGATACAAAAAAACACACATTGTTAGGGAAACATCCAAGAATAATGGTTGATCTCTGGAAAGTCTGCTCTGAGTCCAGGGTTTAAAGCTGGATTATCACAGCTGTGCTTAGTCAAGCAACTAGGATTGCCTTACACTTTACATATTTGGACTCCATATTTGAATCTTTCAACTAAAATATCCAGCCTGGGATCATGATCAGCAAATGCCTAATTGCGGAGAAGACCATTTTCTTGGAGCAGTCTTCTTCCAAAGAAATACAAGGTGGGAAAAAGTAAGTCAAAATATCATGGTTTATTTGTTAATGACTTTGACAGTCTATAATAAAACACCTAAACTATGGTATAAAATGAATAATGGCAATAAAAATTATTTTTAATGAGAATGAATTTAGTGTCCTCAAGTGTCAAATTATTCATCTTACTTTTCAACTTAGATAAGTAAATAAATATTATTGTCTTCATTTAATGTTAAAAAACGAGTTATCATTTCTCCAAAATCACACTTGACATATATGATGGCTGTCTAGAAAGCATCCAACCATTGTTAATATAATGAGAACGATTTGCGCGACATCGATGTAATCTGGCAGCCACGGAGAGTGGCCTGAAATGCGCATGCGTGAACAATGACGCTTTAACTGTATTAGTCAGTGGGGTGCTAGATGCCATTGAGTGAGCATATGTACTGTGTGGCTGTCACATTCAAAATGAGCAAGTAGAGCAATGAATGTGCAACAGATTTTGCATTAAGCTTGAACATTCCTCCACGGGAACTATTCGGAAGATTCAGAAGGCTTTTGGGGACGATGCAATTAGTGCAGCACAAATAAAAGTGTGTCACAAACACTTTAAAGATGGTCAAGAATCTGTTGAAAGTGATCCACATACTGGAAGACCTGCAACAAGCAGAACACCTGAGAATGTTGAACTGTGTATGGGTTGGGTTAAGAGACGCTGGGAGAACTGTGTGAGGTCCCAAGGTGCCTACTTTGAAGAGGACTGAGGTGTCATTGTCTTATGTACAATGCTTCTTGTATCTTCTTCAATAAATGTCTCTATTTTTCATATTACATGGCTGAATACTTTCCAGACAACCCTCGTATAGTCTATTTACTCTTTCATTTGGAATTTATTCTTTTAAAATCTATTCCGAATAATACACATTCATATAGGAGGTCTCCAGAGATTAAGAAACCAGGGTTACATCCCATAAAAGTTAAGAAAAAATATAATATCTTAGTAAAAGAATCTTTGCTATTGGCTGTATGCTGCAATGACCAGCAACATTGGGAAACTTGAAATGTATCCTTCTCTAGTGCATTTGACTTTTTAAATGGTAATTGGCTAACCCTGCTCATTTTCCTAAACTACACTGAAGTCAGCTGCCTTGAATGATAAGAACAAGCTGGCAACAAGATCAGAAAAAAAAATTATTACAAATCGCCACATTTGTCTGCTCATATACCTACTGTCTATCCCACTTAGTATATAAACTTCTTTAAGGCAGAAATTGTCTTGGTTGCCTCTATTTCCAGTGCCTAGGACAGTGCCTGGATCGATTAATATTACTAAGACAAAATGAAGACCTCACCTGGAAAAATACGCCTCCGCACATGTTAGTTTGTAAGGTTGCTACTGAAGTTACCTGGGTATCACTAAAGGGTATATTCTTAGAACTGATGAACCTGATGAAAGCCATAGCTTAATCACTGTATGGTAAGCTGGCTCTTTGACGTGAAGCTGAATGAAAAGCACACATGCAATTGATTAGCATGGAATCCAGGGAAAGAAGGGCTACAAATCTGCCAGGATTACATCATGAGAAAGAGAAGAGATCAAAGGACATGGACGCTCCCAGTCACTGGGGCCTTGTATTCTTTATGGAGCCAGGAGAACCTTCCTTGCATCTGGCTTCTTTTGCTCAGAGTACATCCACATCAAGCTGCTTTCTGATCATTCATTCATTCAATAGTTACTAAGCACTTACTAGGGGCCAGCACCTATTCAATGCTGAGTATGCAATGATGTGCAAGGCTGTTCTTATCCTCAAGAAACCTAGTCTAGTGAAGGAAACAGATAATTATAACAAAGTTTTTAAATATACAATTATCCCATTGTTGTAGATTACCAATTCATTTTCCTGGATATCTTGGCTCCTGGGAGGATTACACACATAAAATATGTCCACACCCTATATCTTTTTCTGTTTGTTGTTTGGTTTTTTTAAATATATAACTTAAGATCTTGTGAATTTGGATGACTTCAGGCAGTTACCTAGAACTAGATAATGAGACTGTAATTGGGACTTAATCTATGTATGCTAATGTACCCTCATGCCATATCATAGTATTTTCCACATCCTTCCATCATACAAAAAAAAATTTTTTTTTTTTTTTTGGTAACTTACATTCATTGAGTTCCTACTGCATGCTAGGCACCATGCTAGGTAGACAAGTAAGACACAGCTATTGGCCCTAGGGAGTCTCTAGCTCAGTGGAAAAATAGAGAAGCAATTACAACACAGCATGGAAAGTTCTGTGATAAGACAAGTCCAGGAGGCCCTGGACACCTCAGCAAGGGTGGCAAGACCAGTCAGGTGAGGTTCCCAAAGAGGTAAGATACTGTCTGAGTCAAGAAAGACCAGTAGCTGGGGGTGAGAACAGCCTAGTCTTTGCTCATGAGATTACGATTTCCCCTGTATACAACAGCCAATCGGAATTCTTCCTAAAGAATTTCACATCCACCTGGTTTCTTTTTAAAGGACTATTAAAATTCTGAAGGGTGGTTCCTGGAAGATTAACTATAGGATACTGATGTGCCCAGCCAAACAAGCCCTGCAAGGACCCTGAGGAAGATCTCATGCCTGTGGTTTATTGACTGGTGGGATTGAGAGTTAATTTTGGTCAAGAATGGCTACTTTTCATGGAAACTTTTATTGAAATTAAAAAGGCTTTTGCTATACAAAGTGTCTTTGTGTTTTTTACAGTTTACCAAAAAAAAAAAAAAAAGCAACAACTTATTTTGTTTAACTATAGTGATTTCTACTTTTTCATTGATTTAATCCCCCAAATCGACATAAGACAATCTCTTTTGGTTTATCTTGAAAAAAAAAAAAAGGATAAGATCATGACCCACATCTATATAGCTTCTGTCTCAAAGGAGTACAAAGTACTTCATGGACATTTTCAATTAATCCTGGTAATTTCATTGTGATCTAGGTAAGAACAAGATCTTCGTTTAAGGGAAAGAGCACACACTACTAATCACAAAGTATCAAATCTGAAACAAACTGGTTTCATGATTAACCCAAATTAGAGGGAAAATGAGAGGAAGAGAGAAAAAGAGTAAGAAAGAAAGAGACCTGTATTGTTATAGAGCAAATTAGAGTAGGAATTTTTTTTTACCACTAAGGGTGCCTACATTTATAAAGAAGAGACATAAAGTTTTCAATGAAGTACAATCTAATAATTTCTTATTCTAAAACAAGGAATGGGTAGCCTCACCTTTTTTATGTTTGAGATATTTTAAACACTGTCAAACTACGCAAACTACGATTATGGGTGGTATAAACTTTGCATTAAGAAGCCTTGGACTACTTTTACATGTACTCATTATATTAATCACACCTATTATCATGGATTCACAAAATTGAGAGCCTGAAGGAAATACAATTGAATATATATAAAAAGCCAGGTCTCTCTTCCTTTACCCCCCCAAAAAGGTTGAAAATACTATGGGTTAATTTTTCTTTATTCATTTTTTACAATGCTTTGATGAAAATGTATCACTTTTATGAATTTGACAAATATAAGGAAGAAATTTGTGTGGGCTTATAATTTTTGCTAACAATAAAGCTTTACAGAAATACAAAATAATACTACTAAACTAAATCTGAGCTTAATGAATAAGTGAAGACTTTCTTCTAATTAAGGACTTTCTAAATTTAACTATATTTTTTCATTAATAGAGCAAATACATCATCCAAATATTAAACTAAAAATAAAAATAATTTTTCAGAAGCCTTAAAAAGTATTTTAAAATATGAATCTAATCTTTTCTCTCATCTTGCTTGTAAACATGATATCTTGGGCAGTATCTATGCTCAGACAGTAGGTTTGCTTGAAGAATTAAATATTTAAGGAAATGGATCTTTTCATCTTCATTTAGCTAATAAATTAACAAATAATTTATTTGATGGATCCTTTATTCACAGTGTGAAAGACATTATCCCATGAACTAATCAAACAAAACTTTTATTACAAGTTCTAGAAAAAGTACTAATAAGGAATATACAGTCAATAGGTGTTTTAAATATTCGTTCTTTAAAAAAAATTAAACTTCGGACAGGCGCGATGGCTCACGCCTGTAATCCTTGCACTCTGGGAGGCCGAGGCTGGTGGATTGTTTGAGCTCAGGAGTTTGAGACCAGCCTGAGCAAGAGCGAGACCCCGTCTCTACTAAAAATAGAAAGAAATTAGCTGGACAACTAAAAATATATAGAAAAAATTAGCCGGGCATGGTGGTGCATGCCTGTAGTCCCAGTTACTCGGGAGACTGAGGCAGAAGGATTGCTCGAGCCCAGGAGTTTGAGGTTGCTGTGAGCTAGGCTGACGCCACGGCACTCACTCTAGCCCGGGCAACAGACTGAGACTCTGTCTCAAAAAAAAAAAAAAAAAAATTAAACTTCTTTTCCTCTTTTACATGTCCATTGTTAGGAGAATGATACATAAATTATGATACAAGCATAGCTGATACAATTCAGTTTCTTAAATAAGAGCATTAGATCTACATATTTTAACCTGGAAAGATGTCTATGAAATATTTTTAAGTGGGGAAAATTTTCTAAATAGTATAGCATTACTTCAAATTTATTTTTAAAAAGAAAACGCAAAATAAGCATAATACACATATATGTATGCATGACTTAAGCATTGAAATGTTATGGAAGAATATAACATTGGTTGCTTCAGGAGAGGTTGTGGGGGAAAAGAAATATTAATTTTTATCATGTTTCTGTATTATTTATTATATTATTTATTAGATGTGTGTATTACTTTTATGATTAAAATAAGAGAATGAGCCCAGAGTGGTGGCTCATGCCTGTAATCCCAGCACTCTGGGAGGCCAAGGTGGGAGGATCACTTGAGGCCAGGAGTTCGAGACCAGCCTGGGCAACACAGCAAGCCCTCATCTCTATAAAAATTAGAAAAATTATCCAGCTGTGGTGGTATATGCTTGTAGTCCCAGCTACTCGAGAGGCTATGGCAGGAGGATTGTCTGAGTCCAGGAGTTTGAGGTTGTAATGAGCTATGAGAATGCCACTGTACTCTAGCCCAGGAAACAGAGTGAGGCCCTGTTTCAAAAAATTTTTTTGTAAATAAAAATAAAATATAATAAGAGAATAAGATATTTTTTAAACTAACCTTTTTGTATTAAACCATGTACAAATGACGTTATAGGTTTGCAAAGAAATGCTAAAATAATTATGACTAAAACTTTACAGAAACAAATCATGAATTATTTATAAAATACTATTAAATGTCAATATTTTCATAATTATAAATACTAAGTGAAGTTATAATAACAAGCTAAGATCAATTTTAAATTATCAGGCAACATACCCTTTTCCAAATACTCTTTTGTATTTTTTTAAGGTAACATTATCTGGAGGTCCAAATACAAAAAGGATATCTCAATTCATATGAAGAAAAAATATACTTCAATTTGGCAAATTCCCAGTCTAGCAAATATAAAATACGAAAGATAAGAAAGTACAGCTTAATCATACAAACCCCTCACCCCCTCACCCCCCAAAAAAGAAAAGAAAAGCCAACCTGACTTGTCCTCCGTGTCATCAAAGTCCACATTGAAGGAATGGCCGCTGTTGCTGATGATTTTAGCTGAGCTTGGGTCATACTTGATGCTAAGGGATCGGAGAGAAGAGTCATATTTCGCCTCTTTGGTTTTAATCTCAATTGGCGATTGCCGATCACCATCAGCAATAGGGAAAAATTTATTCCAATGAACAGGACCTTAATTAAATATATAGGACCAAAAGAAAAGGACTAAGTAAGTTCTTTCATTCAACAAACATTCATCAAGCATAATGTACTGTGCTTGAGACTTGAGACCGAAGAAAAAACAAAAATTAATAAAATGAGATTCTCATGTTCAGAACCTTGGCATCTAATTTTTTTTATAAGACTAGTTGTTTTTATTATAGATGTTGGAAACTCCTGTTTTGCATAAGTAATTTTCAGAATTACAGTAACACTTGTAGACAAAGGAGCATGTAAATTTTATAAAGTACTTTCCAAAGGTACCCTTCTATCAAAATGAAAACAATAGCACAATTCATCATTGAAAACAATGAGATTCAGTCTCAGCTCCAAGAAAGAGCTGTGGTTGCTCCAGGGGTCAAGTTTGTGGAGTTGGGAGAGTCAAAGGAGCTGAGAAAGCTGTATATCAAAGAAAGGGTGTCCCTCTTAAAGATGCCGTCTCTAGTTCTTTCTTCTTTCTTCTATCACTCACTGGTATGTTGTAGTGTCACCCAGGCCTCAACTCAATGACCATGATGTCCAACTGGCATACCAAAATAAACACATAAATTTTCACATAGGATAATCTGAATAAAATGGCTGCACCATGTCCAGAAATATAATATTGTTGATTATCTACAGTGAAGTTAAGTTGTAATTTATTTCTCCTTTTTTACATTTCACAAGGTCCTTCTGTGGTTATTGCCAATGTTACATTTGAATTCCAACAAAAGGGACAACTATCATCCTGATCCTCTATTCAAAAAGTCAAAACTGCATCAAGGTCGCAAATCAGACACGTTAGATATGTGTCTGCCTTCTATTTTACTGCCACCAAGTATAGGCTAACCTAATGAGAATTAGATTTCAAATATGCAATGCATGTGCTACAACATGTTGTTGACATTTTTCCAATCAGGAAAGAGTTTCTTTCTCCTCCTAATTCCTTTGTTCTCCTATTTCGGGTTCCTTATAACCAGAACTATTTTCAAAAGAAAAGTCAAACCAAAATGAAATAAAAATATCAATACTTTGCATCAAATACCCAGTATTATCTATTAAACACTACAGTCAGTTCATTTCCCTGCCTTTTAAAAAGGTACCCTTTTAAAATTTTCTAAAATGTCCAACTTTAAACATCATTCTTAAGTAGAGACATATGATGGTTCCTCACTTGATTCAGGAACTTTATCCTCAGGGATATACAGTTTTCAGTAACATCATATTCCCTAAGCTAAACCAATATGACAATCAAAGGTTGGTGGAAGATGTTGTAAGTTGTTTGTGAAAGCAGTACCCTTTTCAGAGCTTCACCACTTGATGATCCATTTTATCAGTGCTGCCATCCCAGTGGCTGGTTTTGCCAATGTCTAAACAGAAAACAGGCAACAAAACTTGCCTAGTCAAGATACAACACATTTCCAGTAGGATTTTGCCACAGTTAATCTACTTAAAGGTGTGGTCCTCAGAGAGTGATTTCATCTAAAAGAAGGGAATAGTCTTACAATTCCTAACAAAAATGCAAAAATCACTCCTTATAAATGGCTTTTCTAAAATGGATTTTTAAAATTTCTGAAGATGAGCTTTATTGAGGCCAATAAATTCTAACCTATTAAAAGTAATCAGTACCCATCGATTGATATACCCTTCTTCTTCTTAATTACCATGAGGGCACTGTTGCGACCCAGTGACTATTAAATAACAATAATATCAGCTATACCATTCCTCATATAAAAAAGATTATAAAAAAATAATAAAAATGATTTCAGCAGAGAGGGAAGTGAAATTTGTTTTGTATTTTATCCCTAAACATAAATGGGAAATTAGAAAAAAGTAAGATTATAATTATGACTTCAATCCAAAAAAAATTCTGGCTACATTACACTTGTGATTATTAAAGTGCTAAATTTCACCCCCTACCATGTTTAAGCTAGCATGTTAATCATAACTTTAAACAGGCTACAATTAGAAATGGAATTTTCCTGTTTGTGAAAGTAAACTTTCCATAAAATTTGTCTATACAGTACTGTTCAATAATGTATATGCAAATAATCAAAAGAATGTATTATTATTCACAGCCTTAATTTTTCTATTATTACTTACTTACTTTTTAAAATTGGTAAATAAAAATTGTATGTATTCATGGTGTGCAACATGATTGATATTTTGAAATATGTATACATTGTGGAATACTAAATTGGGCTAACACACCCCTAATTTGGGCAGTCATTTACTAAAGGCTTTCTTGGTGTCACTTTGCAATTATTTCAAATAATCATTACTAGAAACAATTCAGTTTAATGTAAACACAAGAAAAATGCTTTACTTTTGATAACTTAGGATATACAAGAAGAAAAGTATACATCTTATTACTGTCTCTCCTATCAATAAATTTTTATCAATGTTTTATAATTTCAATAATCCTTTGCTAATCTTCAGTCTCTGCATGGATAAGTGTGGAAAGAGAGGAAGAAAAAAGTGAAGTAGCCCAAAATATAACTTCACTTCCCAGCAAGAATCTCTAGGTTTACTAAAGTCAACAGTAACAGTCAACCAACTGCAAATTGCTGTGGAAATATTTTACAGTAACAGCTATCAAGAAATTTGCAGCATTTTTGGTTTGCCAAGAAGGCAACTTAATCTTCAGTGTCACAATACAAGTTAAGATTTCTTAAACATATTTTCAAAGATTTTTCCATGATTTGTTTTTCCCAAGTGAATAATGAGCTTAAATGACTAAAAGCGAACTTGTCCTTATTTCATTAAAGTATGTCATCAGACTTCTAATCTCTAAGCCTTTAATTGATAAGTGGTTGTTACGAGGGAAAGTCCTCTGCTCTTCAAACGAAGGTGAACGAAGCATGTAAGAAGATTCGGGGGTCTGGGGAATCTCAATACAGCTAACACACACCAACACTCGCCTCCACTACCAACACCCCACAAAAGAGGCTTTCCCTGTCTACACTGGCAAAGCTGCCCTCCGCTTCCTGCATTCGGCTCTGAGAAGTGCTTCTCAGTTGAAAAAGGAACCGAAAAGTTGCCGGCAAGGGAGAGATCAGCAGCGTGTGGTCCGCGGGCGCCCTGGCATCGGGCCAGCCCCCTCGGCCGCCCCCTTGCGCAAAGCCCCGCTCGGGTCAGGAAAAGGCGCTCACCGTTGTGTTCTCCGTATCCCCAGCTGAGCCTCGCCATGGTCCCTCCGGGGACGAGGCAGAAGAGGTGGCCGGGCAGCGACAGCAGCGAGGGAGCGGGGCGGGCGCGCGGGCGGGAGCCAGTTTAGGGCGGGGACCGCGGGGTGCAGCCCGCAGAAGTGGGAGCCCTGGAACCCCGGGGCCAGGGCGCTCCTGACCTCGTCCTCCAGGGGGCAGCGGCGTGCGGGGAGGATGGGGGCGCCCGCGGGGCTGAGTTGAGTCCTGGAGCTCGAATCCCTCTGAGTCTCAGTTTGCACTCAGGAATGGGAGGTTGGGTTAGCGGGAGAAGGAAAGAGAAGGGTTTCCAGAGAGGATTTCCTGCCTTCTGAGAAGTAGTCATTCTGGAAAGTGTTGCCTAGAGGGCTGTCCTGGAAATAAATGAGTCACTGGGGCCTGGAGCTGCCAGGCTGGGAGGTGGGGATCCTGGCGGCGACGTTGAGAGGTTGGTGATGGCAGTGGCGGTAGTGATTACAAGCAAAACAGTTATGACCCTGGTAATAACCACCATTTAAAAATAGCTACTTTTTATTAAGGGTTTACCATGGGCCAGGGTCTTAGACGTTTACCCGCATTTTTCCAATAGATCCTCTCAGCATTCCCAGGAGGAAGATATACTTGCCCCGGAATTAGGAGATAAAGGAAAGAAGGCTACAGAGATGCTAGGTGACCCGCCCCAGGTCACGCGGCTAATAGGGACAAGAGGTCGCTCTTAGAAAGAAACCAGGATCCCCGCGGTGGGCTGGCTCCTTCGCCCCTTCATCCTGTTCCCTACCTCCTACTCTCACTCTGCGGGCCTCCGGTTTAGGGAGTGAGGAAACCAAACCCGGTTGTTGATATTTGATCACAAAGTTCTGCTGCCTTCCTGATCCCGCAAGAAGGAAGGTTTTCAGGTCATCTTTTCCTAGATGCTTGGTAGGCTTGCTGGCCTAAAACTGCAGGCGGAACTAGCTGCAGAGCCTTGAATTTCTAGCCTGAGGTAGTGGGTGTTCTGCGTCTGAGCAAGAAATTAAGAGAACTGTGTGACCTGCCAGGATTATAATTACTATTCCAGCTGCCTGAGGGTTGGAGTTTAGGTCAGTTTGAAATTTCAAATCGAACTGCGTACGGTGTTATCTATGGACAAACTAATGCAAAGAGCTTCTTAATGGGCACGAGCCTTCTGTAAAAGATGGTGAGAGTGACTGTTTAAGTATTTTTTCTCTTGCTGTCCACACAGCTCCGGCATGGCGTAGTAATTACAAGTTTGGGGGCGAGGAGGACTCTTGGTAATCGCTGCATTGTTTGGGCACCACTAAATAAGAATCAATTTAACTATTCCTCTTTAGATCTGACCCCAATACCTCATACCACAACCTGTACCTCCTTCTGCTGATGTAGTTCTTAGACAAGAAAGCAACATGAGAAAAAAAGTTTTCATACAGCGTTAAGTACAATAAACTTTATGCTCCTCTTGAATCTTAGAGAAGTCCCTGGCTTTCTCCCTTGCATATTTTCTGATAAAACTGGGTTCATAACAGAAACCAAACTTTTAAGAATAAGGTCTGATTTATATTCACTTTCATTACAGAAGAGTATATATTACACACATATATTGTATGTGTTTTTATATGTGTGTGTCTTTTATATGTGTGTATTTAAGAATATTGTCTTGAAAAGTCAAGCCTGCATTACTTTGCTAAGTGCCCTAATTCTGCTCTAAGTCTATGAATACAGACTTCAAATATTTGGGGATATATTTATGCATGGTATGTAGGCAATGGAAAAGATAGTAGTAACTCAAAATTCCATGAACCACTTTCTCCCAGCGTCCTTTTCTCAGGTCAGCTGCCTCATATTTTATAAACTCAAGCAACCTTTCTGTGAGGAACCTAGTAAACCCATTTTCAGTAACTCAGATAATTTAGCATATCCAGGTGAATAATGGCGTGGAGGCTAAAGCAACTCCATCCAGGATGCTAATCCACCATGTTGACTACTGGTTAGCTCCTGTTCTGGGAAGGCCTTTAAGATTTCTACTTTATCTACTGTTATTGTTAATCTGCCCCGAGGCAGATTCACGTAGCATTCTTGCCTTTCCCTGAAGAGTGAATTTCAATCGTTCCACACATTCCTTTCCTAAGGTATATATATAAACCCCATGTCCTGAATGTAATGGCGCCTGGATCCACAATCCGCTCTCTTCTTTCTGCTGCCACCTGAGACATGGCTTCTGTTCATAAGTCCCTATTAAATGTTTCTCTCTGAGCAGGTGGAAAGAGGCCTCTTTCTTCAGCCTCTCAGCTTCCTCAGACTTTGGTGGTAGGTTTGCACAGACTTGCTCACTGCAGAACAAATGCTGTAAGTACATGTCAATTCCTGATACCCAGTAATAGTTGCTGAATGAATAGATGAATGAATGAATGAACCAAAAGTGTTCACTAAGTTCTGGTTGATGGGCTTCAAATGCTTCCAAAATTCTTACTTTTATTGCTTGGGTACACATTTCCCTCTGGTTTAAATTCATAGCGCAGCCTATACAATTTTCCAAAATAGTGACCTAAATATTGGAAACAAATTACCATTCACAGGAAACTGGTTAGATCATCTGTAGAGCATCCATACAATGAACTACTATCCAGCTATAAAAAGAATGAAGAAGCTCTCCATGAGCAGATATAGAGTGAATACTGGGACATATTCCGAGGGCAAGGGGGAAGCAAAGGTACAAAAGAGTCTATATAATATACTATGTTTTGTTTTAAAAAAGAGAGATAACTAAGAATTTGTATATCTATTTTCATATCTTTGCCAAAAAATCTGTGAAGGAGGGTAAACCACAAATTAACAAAAATGATTCCTTATAGAGGATGGGTATGAATGGGGTGGAGTGATAGGGATGAGAGTGAAACTTCTCAATGTATCTTTTTGACCTTTAATCATAAATGTTTTGCATTTAAAAAAAATTAAATTAAATCAAAGAGAATACAAAAGTCAACCCTAAAGTTGAATTCAAACAGAAACAAATGAATTTAATTGTATATTGAATTGATATTATAACCATTCAGAAAAAGTTAAATAACAGTCTAATATAGTAATCTGGCTGTATATACTTAGTAAGGTAGATAACATATTGAGAAGAACTACACAAAAATCTTGAACTTTCCTAGTTGGTTGTTTTTGGTAGGAATACTGGTGTTATAATTCTAAACCCATTTTTGTCAATATTGTAAGATAGAACAAATGAGTAAATATACTGATGATCTCTGGAACCATAATTTTCATCGTGGTTTATATAAAAATTTGAAATGACAGAAGCTAAGAAAGAACCTGTGGTGTTGGATTAGAATATTCCATTCACAGAAAGATCCTAAAAACAATAATATCCCAATAATAGAGCTAATAAAACTTCAAATCTGTAACTCCTCACTTAGAGATCTCTTCTAAGGCCATATACCTAATTTTATATATGTAATTTTGCATTCCTCTTTTTTAAAAAAACTCTCTAAATTGTATTAGCTTCAGGCCCTACAAATCTGAATCTACCCCTTGCTCTGAGACAACCAGCACCCAGATCTTGGTTTCTAAACACCATTCCCTGTTTGAAGGAACCAGAGATCCTTGGAGAAGTGACCAGTTTCAGGTCTAGAACAGGGAAAGATCAAGATGACCCTAGAACATATTTTTTATGCCAGAAAGCTACAAGAGCTCAAAAACTAACGAAGTCATGTAAAACACACACACACACACACACATACACAAACTCACACACACACACACACACACACAGAGGAGCTAGCTTATAGGAGATCCCACTGCCAAATTTGGGACAATTTGACCAAAAAAAAATAATGACAGTAATAGATAACACCCCCCACAAATATCCATGAGTGCATAGTGATGCTCACAGAGAAAGAGGGAATGAGAGAGATCTTTATGCCAGCTACTAAATACAGATGAAATGATACACAATTTTATGGCCACCATTTTTGCAGGGCCAATATAATGCCTGGTTCAGGCAAAATCAGTGATGTGTGATAAAACTTCTGGATGAAAGTTTAGGGGATTAGGATATTCACATAGTCTAGGATTGAAAGAGACAAAAAATATGTAACAAACTCAATGTGTGACTCTCAATTAGATTTTAGGTGGGAAAAAAGCTTTAATCAATGTTTTGATGACAATTGGGGAAATTTAAATATGTACAACATATGTGTAATATTATTGATTGATGTTAATTTTCTTAGGCGTGATAGTGATACAAGGAATGCTTTAGTGGATGAATGCTGCAGGTATCCGGGTGAAGTACGTTGATACCTGAAACTGACTTCCAAATGTCTCGATCAGTAATTAGTGAATCTAGCTGACAGATATTTGGGAGCTCATGATACTATTCTTACAACTTTTCTGTAAGTTTGAAATATTTTCAAAAAAATTAGGGGGACAAAAACCTTCTACTTCCTGAAATCATTGATCCCATTAACTTACTAAATAATCCTTCATAACTATGTATTTGTGCATTTTCTCCTTAACAAAGAATCTCTTGCCTTAGGGTTCACAACTATTAAGTGCAAACAAGTAAAGGAAGATTAACACTGACCAGAGAACCCAGGAATCCTGACCTAGGATATGATCATCAAGTCTACCTCACTCTTTTTTTTTGCGAGGGAGGGGTGTATTTTTTTCTATTTTACTCTTGAACAAATTAGATCCAGTTTAAGCTTCCTTTACAACAAAACTTGCTTATGTCCGTTCTCCTCTTTAATGACACTGTGTGTCATAATAGGCAGCACTTGTAAGTTACAAATCTAGCCATAAATATATTTAATTAACACAGTAACATATTAAGGAAATATCAAAGTATGAATTCATATTCTTTCATCAGGGCATATACACATACTCTCTGAGATACACATTTTTCCAGGTATTCTTTTTAGAAACTTTAAATGTGAACCAAAGTAGCAATCATCATCTGACTTTTACTGAACAAGGAATTGAGGTGAGCAAGGTTCCCCAGTTCCCTAGAGAGGCAAGCCACACTGTCAGGGACACAGCCCCAGTGTGCAGAGTCCCAAGTCCAAGGTGCTCTCCAAATTGTACCAGTTTCCTTCATTCTGTGAGTCCTGTGATTTGTGCAGCAGCGACTTATTAACCACAGGACTCTCTTGTCACTTGATATCTTGTGGAGAGTGTTGATTTTATGGTCTATAGGTCTCAATTTCTTTAATTTTCCATTCCTAAGGTTATCCTAAGGTTAAGCTCACATAATACAATCTCCCAAGGAGGAATTTGAGAGCCAAGGAATTAAATGACTTGCTCAGATGACCTAGGTTTCATGCCAGGATGAGAAGTCTCAGACCAAAATTAAAAGGGTAACCTCAGTGAATTGCTGCTCAAGTCACTTCTCCGGTGATAGCTTTCAGAAACTAGAGCCAAACATTTCTTTGTCCTATATTGTCAGATAAGAACACATTGCTAAAACCCTGTTCTAGGTCTACATTTTTGTTCCTTTGTTTAATATCACCCAGTTTTCTGATAGAAATTTATCCACACCCTATTTTGTAGTGTTTCATATCTTATTTGAGCATATTACAAAAATAGGGAAAGTATGAAAGAGAAAAAGAGAATACCAAGATTCTTTAAAAGGAAATAAACGTATAAACATCGGATCAATTCTGAAAAGTTCAGATAGTTCAGGCCAAAATAATTCAGCTGTCAAAGAATTTAATTAACAGTTCCTTGGCTTAGACTGAATAACTCAATGTCACTCTACTGCTGTCAACTCTTTGAAATATAACAGCAGAGAAATATTAGGGGTGCTACAGGCATCATGTCAACAACTTTTATAAGGCTTATCTATTCCTTTCTGTCCTCTAGGAAAGTTACAAATCTAGCCATAAAAATATTTAATTAACACAATAACATATTAAAGAAATATCAAAGTATGAGATCATATTCTTTTATTAGGACATAAGCACCTGCTCTCTGAGATGCACATTTTTCCAGGTGTTCTTTTTAGAAACTTTAGATGTGAAACAAAGTGGCTATCATCATCTGACGTTTACCCAACAGGGAACTGAGGTGAGCAAGATTCTCCAGTTCCCTAGAGAGACAAGCCACACTGTCAGGGACACGGCCCCAGTGTGCAGAGCCCCAAGTCTCTTTAGGAAAGGGCAGCTGTTCTACCAAGAGCAGCGCCCATATCTGCATTTCACAGCCAAGAAAGGTGTAACTTACCCTCACCCTGAGAAGTTCCCCACCTGGATCCTACCATCCCACCACTGAAAGCTTGCTGCACTTGCCCTAGGTACCTGGCAAAACTTCACACTCCCCCCAAACATCTACCATCATATTCTTTTTGGCCTACTTTGCCAACTCCATTCCCTCTTCGTCATCATTGCCATCAGCGTACTAACATGTTCTAGAATTTCTTCTCTTTAGGGGAAAATCCCTCTCTTACTACAAATCTCCCACTTGCTTTCCACTCAGCCTTTCTGGTATTTCTTGGGTTTTTCTTTCTATACCCAACTGTGTTATGTGTTAGGGTTCCCCAGAGAAACAGATTTTATGTGTGTGTGTGTGTGTGTGTGTGTGTGTGTGTGTGTGTCTAATATATACACACACATACATATATACGGGGGGAGAGAGAGAGAGAGAGAGACTTATTACAAAGAATTGGCTCACCTCTTTATAGATTCTGACAAGTCCCAAGATCTGCACAGTGAGTCGGCAGGCTGGAGGCCGGAGACCCAGGAGAGGTGACGGTGCAGTTTCAGTCCAAAGGGCCGGCAGGCTCGAGACCCAGGTAGAGCCAATGTTTCAATGTGAGTCCTAGGGTAGAAAAAAACCATTGTCCCATCTCGAATACAATCAGGCAGGAGGAATTTTCTCTTACTTGGAAGAGAGTCATCAGTTTTTTTTATTCTATTCAGGCCTTCAACTAATTGGATGAGGCCCACCCACTTTAGGGACAGCAGTCTGCCTTATTTGGTCAACTGATTTAAGTGTTATTCTCATCCAAAAACACTCAGAATAATGTTTGGTGAAATATCTTGGCATCCTATGGCCCCGTCAAATTGACACATAAAGTTAACCATTACACCAACCTATAAATTTAGGGGGTTTGGGGCTTCCTACTGGGATTTCTCCTCTCTCTACACTTTCCTCCTGGGTACTTCCATCAATTTCTATGGAACTAATCTACCTAGCTCAGATATCTACTTGAGCATCTTACAAGTGCTAACCATATACGTAAGTTTAAATTTTTTACCAATTACATTTTTAAAAGTTTTTTTAAGAATGAAATTAGTCTTGGCCGGGTACGGTGGCTCACGCCTGTAACTCTAGCACTCTGGGAGGCCGAGGAGGGAGGATTGCTTGAGGTCAGTAGTT